>OY728123.1:1222155004-1223405004 GCA_963277665.1 Viscum album
CTGGAACCCTATGTTCCCTATATTCAGTGGATCAAGTGACATAGAACAAAATTTGATTCATTATGAATCTTAGTGTGATCCCATGATATGACCTAGAACAACAAGAAGCTGTAAAACTTAGATGCATCGTATGGACCCTTAATGGTCCAGCATTTGTATGATATACCCATTTTCATGGTAGTCAATAACGGGATGATAGGATCTATGAAAACAATTCCTTTTCAAGTTTAGTTCAATGTTTCCACAAATATAGTTAGCAACCTTATGAAAAAAAATAGTGGTAAAATGAAAGAGTCTCAAATTTTATTTCCATATGGAATGGTCTTTCGTAATCCCAAAACGGACAGCTTCCCCAATATAAGATGATATCTATGTGCATTGATAACCTCCACAAAAAGATTCAAATGCCACTCATCCAAGTAAAATACATGAGTGGATTTTGCTATTTCTCTTACATTTCTCAAAGTATAGTGGATTCCTTATAGAGGAATAACCTCAAGTTCTGGGAAACCACCTCAGCCCCAGTAAAAAGAGTGGGAAGAGATTATGTGGCTACCATTACACTTAATCCACCCCTACACCAGCCTAAATCTAAGGCATGCACCAAATCATACATGGCCTGATGGACATCAATAGTATCCTCTGACTCATTAGAGGATACCTAGGAAAAACAAAATTCATGAAATGAAGGTATAATATTTAATAATTTGGAGATGACAAATCCCTTGGATACTTAATAGACCCATTAATTGAAACATGGCCCAACTACCAGAGCCAAAGAGGGATGATGAAGTAGGCCTTGATGACAGAATGAATTATTTTCCCTTCCACCAGATACTGGGACACACCATTCAAGATTGTTTTGTATTCAAGGGCCTCCTATAATGAATGATAGATTATAGTCAAGTAAAGCTGGGACCAACACCAACAAAAGTGTAATATGAATCTACCTCAAACCCATATGAAGGAGGGGAGTGAAAAAATGTTGTTTTGAAAAGGGAATATAATATTGATAGTTTTATGAATAATAAAATTTTCAACTGAGCCCATGGAATACTCCAAGCCCCGTTGAAGAAAAAAACTATGCCTATAATGGATACTGTCACAACGTAGTCGACATCCTCAGCCCCATACTCCTCCAATTGTCACGCATCCAAAATTTAGTTTTACCTTTAAGATATAGATAATGTGAAAGACAATGAACCAACACCAAAACCAATTCTCACTTTGAAACTCTCAGATTGTATGACTTCAAATCTGAGGAGATGGGAATCACCCCACCAAACGGATCCAACAGAAGAAGCCATTCGAGAAGAGATGTCATCAGATGGAAAAATGATCTTTGGCTACATTAATGTCATTCACATTGTGGATTCATTCTCTGATGAAGAACATGGTTATGAACCCAAGTTAAACTGTCAAATTTATGAGATAGTGGAAGAGGATATAGGAGATGATGATACCTGGGAAGATTTACTCATGAAAGACACCTAATTTTTGGCCGCACTCCGGTTCAAAATGTAGACAATGAGGAATACCTCAGAAGAGCCCTTCAATGGTCCAAACAAGAATAGGAAAATTCACCTACCCATTCATAATGAAACTCTAGCCCAATCATCTTGGAATATCTGAAAAAATAAGAACAAATGACTAATCTCCCATGGAGTACAAGTATACCTGCCCAACCTAATTCACAAAGTACAGAAGCACCACTATCTCCTATCCTAGAAAACGGTCAATCTTCATCCAATGATCAATACCATAGAGGTAATGTGAAATTGCATCCCTCTATGGGGAGCCTCTGGCCTTAAGATCATTAATATGTTATTCTAAAATAATTGGCATCATTACCAGCCATGTTTTCAATTCTATATTCCCATACATTTTCAAAAGATCTCAGAGATGCACTTTTAAAAGATGTTCTATTCCCCTTGGTGTTTGAATCCAATGTAATAGATACAAATGTCTATCAGAATGATACCTATTCTGTAGAATTATATGTTATCATCACTTTCTCAAATCGAGAGAAAGATGCCATTATGTAGGGAAAAATAAACCCGTAATATGTTTCTGATAAGATAAACGATGGCGAAGTCCAAAAATTCTTCATCGATAATGGCTCTGAAGATAATCGCATTCCACTAAAGTCACTTCATCAGATGGGCTGGAATAAGGATATTTTGATAACCTATAATAAACCCCTATTGGGAAATGATAAAAGTTAGCATAATACACTAGGTTAAATCAAGCTCAAATCATTATTTGGTGACCTCATGGTCTGATCAGAATTTCTTGTGGTCTGAAAAAACATGGCCTTCAATGTCCTGCTAGGATGGTCCTCATTACATTATCACGTAGATATTCCCTCATCATACCATCAATGTATAACATTTTTTACTAATGGATAGAGTGTAACATTTCATTCTGATAAGGCCCCATTTGAATCTTGAGAGTTACATTATATTGATGCAGGATTTTAGGATTTGAAAGGAATGAAACCCTCAGTCCATGTGATTTATTAGTTTACCCCTATAATTGGTTTGAAAATGGTCCCTAATGACCCCTTTAGATAGATCAGTGAAGAATACATACTTCCAATCAATCAGGTGGAGTTCATAATCACAAATTTGGGCATGTATTCAATCATGATCATGATTTCAGTCAAGACCACTGAGATTTACAGAGCAGAAGCATCTATTGTGCCCAAAAACAACAGAATATTCTCAAATGAAAATTCCCTCAATCCATCATTGGGACTCTAGCTAATCTATTCCTCACCCATTAAGTTAGAATGAAAATAATACATTTTTCATTTCTTAGCTCCATCCTCAAAAAAATATTCCTCACTGTCAGTTAGGTTAGAAGATGTCCCCTCGACCAACAAATTATAAAATAGCGGTTCTTCTCCAAACTCTAAAGAGATCATATAAAGAATTATTTCTCCATAAAAAGAGGAATAATTTGAATACGATGTAGAAGTGGAAGAATAATAAGACCTTAGGTATTCTTCTCCATCATTTGAGGAGGGTTTCTCTACCACCGTTGATGAACTCAAAGAAATAAACCAGGGTACTAAAGAAGACACGCAACCTACGTAGATTACTGCAACCATGTAATTTAAAGAAAAAGAGGATGAAACATCCTTCCTAAATCTTAATTGAGATGTTTTCACTTGAAAATATATAGAAATTATTGGCCTCAATCTTGATGTGGCCACTCACTGCATGGGCCTTCTAGAAGTCCACCATGGCTATAACCAAGCTCCCAGGAGGAAGCACTTGACACATACTGCTGAAATAGAGGATGAAGTAAAAAAGGTCATCATATCCGTCTCCATTTAATAAATCCAATACCCTATCTAGATAGAAAATATATTCCCCATAAAAAAACAATAGGAAAATAAGAGTTTGCATTAATTTCAATGATCTCAATCTGCACTGTCCAAAGGATGAATTCACAGTCCCAATTACAAAATTGTTGATTGATGTAACTTCCAGATATCTATATGTCTCCTCCATGGATGACTATTCATGATATAACCAAATCTGAATTGCCAGATTTGATGAAGCAGTAACCTCTTTTAGGGCCCTGATGGAATATTTTGATACAAAGTAATTCCATTTGTTTTCAAAAATATTAGAGCCACAGACCAACAATCAATACATCATATTTTCGAACCTTTATTGGGAAGATTAATCGATTTTTATATTGATGATATTGTGGTTAAATCAAAAAAAATCAAACAAATATATAGATCTTGAAACTGTATTCAATAAATTGATATAGCACAGGTGAAAAATGAAATACTTTAAATGTGATTTTGGTTTTACCTTAGGTAAATACCTCAGTTTTGTTGTATGCCACTATGGAATTGATTTTGAGCTTGATAAGAATATGGATATCATTAGTTTTTCACCTCCTCACAACCACATAGATTTGAGGTCACTTCATAGACATCTAGCATATATTTGGCACTTTAGATCCAACGATGAAGGAAAATGTATTCACTTCATCGGGTTGATGAAAAAGGGGGTCAAATATCAATGGAATGATGATTTTCAAGAAACATTTTAAATCCTAAAGAAATATCTCTTAAGTCCACCAGTGCTAATATCACTTCTCAACAGAAGACCAATAATTATGTATGTGACTAATTAGAGTGATCCCTAGGTGCTTTCCTCATGCAAAAAAATGAAATTGGTTGTGAAAACAACCTTTATTATCTTCTATAAACTATTATTGATTATAAGAATCATACATCAAATACTGATAAGAGCTATCTACACTTGATATTTGTTGTCCAGAAGCTGAGACACTGTCTATATCACCCTGATGTCCATTGTTCTCTCATAGAAACCTGAACAAGTACATTCTCAGCTGTATGATGTTGACTGGATTCTTTTCAGGGTGCGCGATCATCCTATAAGAGTTTGATATACTATTTATACCTTAGAAATTTGTCAATGGGATAGGTGTTATCTAATTTCCTAGAAGAACACCCATTACCATATATAATTCCATTGGATTTTGGACTACCCTATGAAGATATGTTCTTTTCTCAAAAGGAACCCAAAACATGAGAGATACATTTTTATGGTTCATCCATAATCCTAATAGGGAAAAGGATGAAAGACCCCAAGAGTACTCATATCCTCCAAAAAGGTAATAATTCACTATTCCTTTCTACTATCTGAGGGGTGCATAAACAAAAAAGCAGAGTTCTGGGCTCTCATTGCAGAACTAGATCTAGAACTTCACATACAGATAAGCACATGAAGATAAATGGTGACTATGCTATTAAGGATGATGAGCCAATCCCTTTGATTAACTACTTATGAGAGGAGGTGGAAGAATTCCCATCAGATATGACATTAAATCATGTCCCCAAGTCACAAAATGCACATTCCAATTCATTCGAAAATGCAACCACTGACCTAGCTGATCTATATTGAGATTAAACGATCATCATTATTTCCTATAGTAGAATGGTGTTAAATTTTTTTTGGGGCAGTATAAGAGATATTTATGAAATTAATCCTTTCCTAGAGCCATATGGTCCTACCACTGGCTAGATGAATCTCGTCACTACCTCTAAAAGGGAGAGCTTTCACTATATAGGGTAGGAATAGAAAAAATCCGAGATGAGAAATAAAATTTGTTCTGCACAATGACACATACAAAAAAAAGTCCCTCAATAAGTAAGGCCTTGATGTGATCTTTCTTAGATTCGTTGATGGAGAAGATACCACCACCGTTATGAATGTCGTGTATGCCACAACGTGAGGAGAATATCAAGAAGCATCCAATCTCTCTCATAAAATTTGAACTATTGGATACAATTGGTTCACCATGATGCATGATTGCCATTACATCACCGAGAAGTACTATTACATCCATGATCATGCCAATTTCATCCACCAACCCAAGAGTTACATGACACAACCAAGAACTACTAGTCATGTTCCATGTGAGAAATGGTTATCTTTGGACCATACCCACCCACTATAGAAAATCCATTAATGTATATTATCACTATAACCAACACTTTTTTCAAATGGGTAGAAGCTTCACCCCTCAAAGATATCGGGGAATGAATCATTGGTAACTTTGAGAAAGAAAATATCATCACCAAAATAAGTGTCCCATATACAATACTAATGAAAAATGGAAAACAAATTACTCTGCTAATTTGGAAAAATAATATCAAGAGTATGGTATCAATGCCAACCATTCATATCACTACTATGTAGTGGCCAATAGATAGATAAATGACTTCAATAAGACAATGTCTAATATATTTTAAATGATGGTAGACAAGGACAATAAATCATTGAAAAACAGCTCTGCCATGCTCTATGGGATTACTAGAACATGATCCACACTATCACTCAAGCAACCCAATCCTCACTAGTATATGGGATATAGGCAGTTCTAACCATCTAAGTTAAACAACCATTATTACGCATTGCTATCTGTGATCAACTATTCATAGATGAGAAATCCAAACAACGGTTTGATGAGTTTGAGTGACTGGATGAGAAAATATTGCACACATTTTATCATATAGAGGCTTACCACCACTGGATTGCATGAACCTTAAAAAAATGTTTTCCTCCAATCATTACTCAAAGGAGAAATGGTTTGGTTCATTACAAACAATATGATACTTGGGAAGAAATATCCAAAATTGGATCCAAATTGGGAGGGAACATATATCATTAACAAGCTCTACTGCATTTGATCATATTACTTAATTTCAATGGATGGAAGGCTCACCAAATCTCCCACCAATAAATCGTTCTGGAAAAACAATTCATGTAGCCAAAATAGAAGAGTCATAATCACATGATGCAAGTCCGAATGATGAAATCATCTTCAATACACGATGATAAACTACATGGCCAAAACAACCTTTTTTCACAATGTTAAACTAAATGATGAATCATCGTTACTGTACAAGGTTAAAATGCATGAAATATATTGTACGAATGATATGGTGTGAAAATGTATTGGCCTCATTGTGTTCTAATTAGGGATTCATCACACATGAGTCCTATTTCCCCCAGAAAAAGATAAAGTGCCCCTTTTCATACATGAGAGTCAGATCCACATGGGAACCCTATTTCACTAGAACTATATGAGGATTGACTCCCATATGTATAGGATATGAAATGGTGCCTAGAATTTATGTCCAATTCTGTACCAACACCTCAAAAAATAATTTCCCCCCTCATTGTGTATGGACCAAACTGATGGAGGGTGGACTCTCCACAGAACTGCATACAGATTGATTCCCCTCTTCAATTGGGATACATAGAGAGGAATAAATAATAGATCATGGTCTTTATACCACATGATATCAAATACATCATTTTCACCCTTAAATAACTCTATATTACAATAGAAAACCATTTATATTACTTGTTTCTCACACCAATCATAGCTAATGTGAGATTTGGAATGGAAGCCCCCAAGAACAAAGAAGTAAAGGTACATGAAAGGCCTAATACTTTGAAAGAATTTTTTAAAAATCCCCCCACCCTATGTGGGTCAGACCAGAATAGAGAGAATACTTCTAGAATTATGTATGTTTTGATTCCTTACCTCATAGGATACGTAGTGACGCCCGGATTCTACTTACTAGTCCAACCATGATAAAAAAAATTTAATGCACATTTTCCCTTCGTATAGACTATACCTATACCTGGAATTTCCTTATAGAATTACACGTGGAATGATTCTTACACTCTCCTAATACATAGTGATGCCCATATTCGACATCATTGAGCCTATCTACTACCAAAATGGAAAAAAATCCATATCCTGCACAAAAATGTAATCCTATGTAAGAGATCCAAAACCTTGATTCCTTGAATAATCATTTGTCAAAAGATAATTCCCCCAACATACAGGTCAGATCTATGTGGAGGATTCCATAATTAAAAAATAATAATGGTCTATACATTTCTTCCTTGCATAGATATTACATTTCCTTCCATCAAACACCATTCCCCAAGAAATATTGGATCTTTATAAACCTCCTCAGCCATCATAAATGGAAGTCCAGTGCTCTTAGGAAACCTTTTTTGGCTATTCACACAATATCCCTACATATTTTCATTAGTTTCAAACAAAAAATAATTTCAACCAAAGGAAAATTCATCCACAAGAAAGGATTTTTGTATATCTGTATACCCAACAGATTGCAATCCGCATACCATTCTTCTTGATCAGAGGCTCTCTGGGATCATTGTTTATGATTTCTTCTCCCCCTCCTGTACAAGGCATGTTAGAATATCCCAGCCCAATTATCCCATACATACTAATGATTTTTAAGACAAGTCATCCCAGTGAGATGATGTTAAACTATACTACTAGAATCCTCACTACAAGAAGTTAAACATTATGGAAAAACATCCTCACTACACGATGTTAAACTACATGTCATAATAGTGTTCTCACCTAAGAAGACCCCATTTAAGACATTGGTCACCTACCATGCTACATCACAGACTATGCATGACTTGATTCATTTCCTCATAGAATATATAGGGATTCTTGGATTCTCATCCTAGTTTAACAGCGCTAAAAAGTGAAACACCCCCCAACACATATGTGTTGGACCTACACAAGATTTATTCAGTGAAGAACTATGTGTGGTTTGATTCCTATCATCCCATGGGATGTGTAGAAATGACTGGATCCTATGATCTAGGTAGAGACATTGAACACATAATCTTTTTCCCCTCTTTGTATGAAAACTATTTCTAATCAAGGGGATTCCACACATTCCATATTTATGAGACCATTTCATGAAAAATAACATGTCCCTTCTTTCATATTGATCAATCAACATCCTTACCGCATGACGATATGCTGCATGGAATCTACATCCTCTCCACATGACGTTAAAATATAATATAATTGACTTGATAACATGATGTTATATTGCATGATAATTTTTCCTTATTGTATGACATTAACACTTTAAAACATCACCCAAAATATAAAATGTTCTTTTCCTTGATTAAGACATCCCTAGGTGGTGGATTAAACTGTTACCTTCACTTGATTCTCACACTGAGCATAGCTCACATGGACTTAGGGGCCTCGATAAGGGATTCCCCAAAAATCCATGGAAAATCAATCCATGATATTTGGTTCTAGAAGAATGAATTTAAAAGGTACACTGGAGTTCTCCCCTCTATATTGGGAAACCTAAAGTCCTATCTATGTAAAATTAAAATACATGGTACCCTAAGAAATATGACGGTCCTGATTCCTATGCATTCATGATACATAGAGATGCCAAGATGATTGATATTAGGGCCAACCACCTTTAATGGAAATGAATATTTCAAAAATTCCCCCACTCCCCTCATATTGACCATACATAGGAATAAAGTCCAATTTTAGGACACTTGTATATTCAAAACTGGGTCCATCTCCAATAAATGAATAAAAATTCCCCACCCTACGTACGAGTCAGATATATGAACGGAAATCTTAAATTCCATGGCTAATCATGGACTATGTATTTCTAATATATATAGACACATCATCTACATCCATAAAAATACATGGTTTGAGTAATCCCAGATATTCACAAACCTCCTCGGCCATCAAAAATGCAAGGTTAGTGTCCTAGGGACATCTTTGTTTGACAATTCACACAATTCCCTGGTCTCTCTGCATTAGTGTCACACAAAACATGTCTATCAACCAAATAAAAATTAATCATCAACAGAGGCTTTTCTTACCTCATAATGCCAAATATATTCCAAGAACCATTCCATTCCTCTTAATCTGAGATCCCTCAGAACAATGGTTTACAATTTCCTTCCTCCCACATCTTGGACATGTTGGGATATCTCGATCCGGTAATCCTCTAGTTACTTGGGGGGAATTTATTAATGTCTTAATCGAATGACATTAAAACTGCATGATACTTGATACTGAATGATCATTCGTGGGTCTAGATACATCTATGAATATTTCTTTATGAGTTCATGTGCATGAAAAAAATACACAATGGAATGTCTAATATGATTTTTTCCTCATTGGTAAGGTTGTATAAAATATTAAATCCTTATCCCTATTCGCGAATTGGATCTTCACATGGAGAAACATTAAAAGAAAAATCATTGAACTGATTCCTATCATTATGGGATACGTAGTGACACGCAAATCTCATATCTCGGGTCTAGCAATGAAACAAATTTCATCCTCCTTTCTTGTGTAGTGGTCATAATTACGTAGGTAACCGAAAAAAACATGTTTGGGACAAATATCTCCTCCCATTAAACAGAAATATCATCTTTAAATACCCCCTTTCATATTTTTTCACCAACTACACAAAACATACTTCGTGTCTAGAAAGTTCAAAATCCACAAAACCATCCATGGACATCAAAAATGGAAGGTTACTGTCTTGAGAACCCCATTTTTTGACTATTAACACAATGCCTTGATGACTCTGCATAAGTTTTCCACATAAAAGGCATGTCAACCAATGGAAAATTTGTCACCATTAGAAGCTTTTTATACCTCTGTATACCCCTATGACATTTACGTCTCACCTCACTCTTTGTTTCAGAACCCCTAGATTATAATTTACATACTATATCTACATTCCTTTCTAAAGAAGATAGATCATATCTAGCTAGACTACCATGGAAAAGATGAATTGTCCCCCCACTTTAGGTAGAGTAATATGGAATTAAGTGAAAAATCTCAAATGTCTTGGTTGTGTGAAATTAAAAAACACCATTCTTTAGTGATACTTTACACTAGTCAAATACATGTACGAGGGGATTTCCATTTCAATGCCAATGAAAAATTCCCCTACTTCTTTTAAAAATTGTTCTCTCAAGAAGCCACTCACTGTGGACTTTAACAAAAAAAATCAAATTCCCCTAAAATTTTACGGTCATTGAAAATAGGTGGCCAGGGTCCCGAGGAATCCTTTATTTGACTATGCACACAATTACACACTAACTCTACATTATTTTCCCATATAAATGGTGTTTCAACCAAAGATAAATTTTCCCTTAGGAGTGGAATTTCCTTCTTTTGTATTCCCCATGGCATAAAATCTGTGTATCATATTCAATATCTAGAAACCACAAAATCAAATCCATGAATAATCCCACTTTTATGTCTGAAAGATATTGGGACATCCACGAATAGTTAATCCTAAATTGACGCCCTAACCCTCCAAATCACAGTCTATACTATTTGACATAAAAAACGAGTCTCAATCAATGATTTTTGACCTAAAATATTATTAATGATAGTCTATTTTGAAATTCTATAAACACCCCATGAAAAAGATATGAAGCTCTCTAGGATGAAAACATGTAATGGTTACCCTAGAAATAAGTTGAGTACCAGCTCTCTAACCTACACTTTGCACAATTAAGGAAAAATATGAAGAAATAAAAAAATATAAAGAGGCACAAAGAATGTTAGGTCGAAAAACTATAAAGGGGGACTAGGAAAATTTAAGGTTATATGTTCTCCGCCCACACCAGATTTGGTTTAGGGAAAATAATATTGATAAAGAAAAAGATGAAAAGTTTGAAGGGTTTTCCATGTATCCCTAGTAATAATCATTTTGTGCTCGTTGAGTCCTTTGGATCAAGAAAAAAATTTATATAATTTTGTTATTATTTCAATTTAATTATCCAAGATCATGATTCAGATTGATATATGGTGAAATATTATCATTCAAAATGTATTTAATTTTAATTGATTTACATTGTAGGAGAATATGAAGGGGATTTAATATAGAGAAAGATGTTTTCACTCCATTGAATGGAGATAAGAAGGGAATCCATAACCTGGATCCTCTCCATAATAGTGGAAAATGATAATTATATAATATTTTCAGAAGATTCAAAAAATCGCATTGACACCTGATTTGATTCATTGATGGCTCAGTGGAGCTTTGAAAATGTTGTTGTCTCCTCTTCTGCACCTGCCCATAATCCATATTTATTCTTCACTATCCATCCTTTTCCCCATCATCCACTAGTTTCTTCCCCCTATCAACTACTTCCTTGGAATGTGCCCATTCTTATTTATGTTTCTCTAGTTCTTTTCTCCACTACATCACTTCCTGACCAATTTGATCCATTAAGGGCCTTTGCTTTGTGATATTTCTCTATAACCTCACAACCAACAATGATTTCTTGGTAGCCACATTTAAAAGTATTTGTATAGAGGAGGAAAAATTAGACATGGAATCTGGAGCAGATAGATGAGATTTGAGCATTCCAATTTCCTCCCTAGAAGAAAAAACTTACGTCACTATGTCGTGAATAACATGATAGTTGAATCCCCTATACCCAGGATCAAAAAACATCTTGAGTAACATGGATAGATTTTTTGACATTTCTTCAAGGTGAGTTTGGAAAATTACCTTCCCAATATATCCCCACACTTTTTGGCGAATAATAAAGAGTCCAACTAAGACCTCGTAGTCTTCCTCATTATCACTAGTATATATAGGAATATATTCTGGAATGATTACCACCAGAGACTGTATTAATTCAATGGCACCAGTGTGATTTGACCCCTCAACCATCGCTTCTTCGGTTGTATTGGTAGGAAGCATGATCTAAGCATCAACCATAGTTGAAAGTGCTTCTGTTAGTGATCATGAAGTGAATGATTATGTAAAAGTAGTGTTTGAATCCTGAATGTAAAATGAAAGGGATGAATAAGTGGGAATATAACTTTCTCTTTCTACTGTACCAACGTCTTTAGTGTCCAATATAGCATCACCACCCGACAAAATAGGTGATGCACCCTCAATCTATGGATGGAACATAGGACCATCTAAAGATTCTTGTGGACTAGAATTATAATTATCCATATTAGTTGAACCCATATAGACACTCATTGAGTATATTCATATGAAATGACCATTGTGTAATAAGTAACGATGGCCAGTTTTAGACTTCCTTGAGTTGGAGCTTCCCATTCCTCCATGGTTGTATCCCCTAAGAGAGCGGGATATGTATCCTCAATGGGGGAATTGACTCATAATGATAAAACATATGCAAGGGAAGAATTGATTTCTCTTGGGATAGTGGGTATCTCAATAATTTGAATCTCCCTCATGTTATCTGATAATTATGGCTCCCCACATAGCTCAATCATTTCCGATAAAATTATCACAGTTGTCTCTATAAGTGTAGAATTTCCATGTGCAACTAGATTCAATACCTCTAAATGTTCTCTCCCTTGAAGAACATGTTGTGTTTCATCCAATATGAATTCCCTTTGAGGGATAGTGACAACCTCAATCGCTTCAGTCATCTTGGATTATCTGACTTGTTCGGCTGCAACCACCGGTGGTACATCCTCTACGTTAGATGGAGTATGATCCACAGTTGTTTGGGTAGTGGCTTCATGGTTTATTATTAGACCTTTTTCACAAAAAAATGTATGATAATTTAATGTCAAATGGAAAACATTATATATGATAATCAAATAAAATGGTATGTAAGTTACATATAATACCCAATTTTATACATATTGATAGTCATTTTTCATATCGAAATATCATGGTGTGCTAGGGAGATGACCCTATAATAGAAGCACCCGAAAACACAAGTGGTGGAAATACTCTAGTGTCTCCATAATGACTGCCTCCATATGTTATCTAGCTCCAGGGGGTCCCTCTTCAGAAACCAGCACATCTAAAGGGTATGTTTCCTAGCTACAATTACCCTATGGGTATACATCAATGAAATCATTATCTCCTGAGCCTCATCAAAATCCTAAATGAGTAAGGAGTATGGTTTGGGATCCTCACAATGAAATAAAGTATATTTGGGGGTCAGAAAATATAACTACCACCCATTCTGTATCATCCAGTTCTGAGATTATCACCATCCATGCTACCCGATCATACCAATAAATTTTGTATTTGGATGAATGAAGGTAGGTGTCCATATCATTTAAATACAAGACTACCCCATCTGGATTTTTGTGAGATGAATTCCATAGATTCTCCCAAACCTATAAGATCAAAACGTTCTTCTTTAAGTAGCTACCAAATGTCTTTAATGGAAGTACTCTCCCTCAGGTCATCCCAGAACCTCCAAGAAATCGGAAATGTAGCCATAATAGAAATGGCCAGTGCTAGAAGATTAGTTGTTGGAAAAAAGTAAGTCCCACTAACTATAACTGCTTCATAGGTTCATCCACTTGACTCAAACCCTCAAGGTCTAGACACTTTCAGGGCTCTAGATGCGGGGAAGGGACTTCCCCTTCTCTAGTCATAGTAGGAAAATTGGAAATGTTGTCACCTCCAGAGGTGTGATCATCATCATAATCATCATTGTACTTATTTACCTTTAATATTACTATGAAAAGTACATTTTAAAAATATTTTCAATGATTCTTTCTAGCGTGGATCAAAGATTAAATCTACTGAAGGTATAGAAATACCTTTTCATGATTATCATCAAATGAAATGTTACCGGATTCTTACACATTTCCAAATCCAGTAAGAGAAACAAATTTCTCCAGAAGAAAACACCACAAAGAACCAGGGGACTGAGCATGGGATGATTGAAAACTCCATAAAGTTTCCCATTTCCCCCAGACCACATGAAAGGTAGTTTCAGAAGGGAAGATTTTATGGTATTAAAGAACAACACCAACATCCTGAGAGTTTGAACCATAGGATTTAAGGACCATATATGGGGGTTAAGATGTGAGACATTTCAATGGTACAATTCTAGGTTTGGGGTGCCTATTAGTTTTCTTATGTTTTACATTATACCCAACCACCTTAAGGACCATGAAAATGGGGATCGATCCTAAAAACTAACCACTTAGGTATGAATTGATCCAAATAGCAGTATAACCCTTTGTGATGGAAGGTTGAAAACCCACAGAACCAAGAAGCATAATCTTGTGTTGTGTGTCTTCATAGGTGTACATCAGATAAAGTATTCAGGTTACCATAAAATTTTTATCCTGATGTGAACTTTTAGGGGAATAATTCCACAACATATGTACACAATTTAATTGATATCCAAATCTACTGAGAGTTTATCCCTCAGAAATAAGGTCATTGTCGATCCGAGAAACCAAAAAAACCTCTCCCAAGGGAAGAGAGGTAGCCTTATTTGAAAAAGTCTTCTTGTTCATTATTCACTATGATGTTGGTTGGAGAAGAATAGGGGTTGTAAGTGAATCGGTATTGAATATTTATTTGGTCCATAAATTCAGGTTTATTCTACTCATCCCCTTCATTCTACTCATCTCGCTTATCATGTACTACCCATATAGTTGGTATGGATCTACATTGAATTTGAAGGTATGGCCTGATACCAACACTTGGAATTAGAAGAGGGTTTATAAATTTATAACATCCCATATGGGATTTTATAAAACCCCATAGTATTTGGAAAGGACCAAATAGACGGTGAGGTGTCTTCCCCTTGTTCATTTGGAAAAATAAGTAGTATATTTTTTTCTAGTTTAGGAATGGTTTGGTTGATGCATCTACGGGTGGCCAGCTGAGATGCCTTGATAAAGGTAGTAACTTTTACCGAATTTCTATAGACATGAACTAGTAATATCTACCCACCTTGAAACATGGGAGAAAAGGCCTCGAGTCCAAAAATCCATTCAGCATCAAGAACATGTTCCCATCCCCATTCTCAAAACTGACCCACCACTAGGACCAGCCTGTAGAAACCAATTTGTCTTATTGTATCATTGGTCATGTTGGACCTTGTATATAGACATGAGTCTATTGACCACTATGAATAGTAAATACATATATCCAATCTGAAAATGGTATGACATGCTTAGGGTGAGGTTCATTATCATTTGAAAGGTCTTTGTCTTTGTCAATAAGTTTCTTAGTAAGAGGAGGAGTCCTATCCTCATCATCACAGAAAGAGAAAGTATGTAGAAACTCATCATACATATCTCTGATGATTGGAACCCCTGAAATCATCCAAATATCGTAGATACTGATATCGACCTCCCAGTGAACCGAGTGAAATGTATTAGTTTCAAGGATCTATCTAATAAGATGATCCAGTAGGAGGGAATGGTTTTGATGAGCATAGGTCTATCATACCCAAATGGATTCATATAGCCCCACATATTATAATTTTATTGGAAATTCTTCACAAATTTGGAGAACCTAGAAAGGGAACCGCTGTTATTGACCAAATGAGATTTCGAATAGAGGTCCCAGTTTGACTACCAGCCACGTTGCTCATTCTTCATGGCATTTTGTGAAAATCTATGATAGCAATGTTGTTTGTTCACTAGTCCTCACAAAATATCATCTAGTGACCAATGAAAATAGTTTACAAAATATCCATTGGTGATGTATTTTTATATGAACCATCCATTTGATGAAATAATATCCTTAGGAATGTTGTTTTTGTCATTTATCTTGGTTGTGTGTTGGCCAGCACGACACAGTTATGGAATCACTGCATCGTATAACAGACCAAATACATATATGGGTATCCACTTTGAAGTTGGATATTATTTTTTAGAAACACTATGGAATGTAGCTAAAAACTGAAGCAACAAGATGACTACGACCATGTTATCAGTAGTGTTTATCATGTCCTTCCTCCTTTCATCGGCTGTTGAAAGGGGATTAAAAATATGAGCAAGTGAAAAAGAATACTGTGAAGGACGCATCCAGGTATGTGTCCAAAGTTCATGCAAGAAAAATATTTCTCCCCCCAAAAAATTGGAATAGGAAAAAAACTATTTCTCAAACTGAAAGGTCCGCAGAAGGCATCATCCTTGAACTAATAGTTCATGTACCTCGCGAGGCACATGCCCACGAATTTTCAGCAAGAGAACTGATATTTTACAGGTAAAGAGAACCCTGTAAAAAACTATACTATGTAGAAGGATAAACTCACCATTTGTGAAAATAATTTTTTCAATTCGTAGATGTAAGGCTTAGATCATGGGTGATGGGCATCCACAAAGGACATAGTTTGGAGAAATGAAGTAGCCAAGAGAATCGTGGGAGGAAAATATTCTCTTAGATACATGGTAAAATGAAAAATTTACTATCCCCTATATATATGCTTGGTACCCCTATAGGTCCACCTTTATACTAAAAACCAGTTAAAATTAGGACCACCTTCAATACCAAAATACCCCCATCTTCATCCCGATCGACCCCCATTCCGATGGAGGTAATTTTTTGGGTCCTGAAAACATGGTAAAGGGAAATAAAATACTCTAGGAATTTTACAATGTAATGGAAAATAAATAAATAAATAAATAATTGAATAAGAATATTTGAAAAATGCAAAAATATGGAAATGTAAATAACATGTTTCATGAAGAGGAAAACATTCACAAGAGCAACGCTCTACATGGGAGTCAACAGTTTCACGAAACATCTATGAATGAACCAGTTCATGGAGAGATGATGTTGGATCTAGTCCCTTAGAAGACAAATCATTTGCAGTGAGGAGGAGGATAAATCCTCCCCTCATAAAATCCCTTGTAAACTCAAATTGGTTCAGGAAAGGAAAAGATGGATTGTTCTTTCAAATGAAATGAAGTAGTCCATGGGAATGTGGTGGTAATTTTTGTTGCTGAGGATGACAACCCCATTCCCTTCTGTCTGAGTTGTCCACTAGCCCGATTTCTTTATTGTTCTTCTATAAAAGGAACTTTACAAGCCACTGATCTAGTACCTCTACCTCTCTATAAAAGGGGTCCAAGGAGGTTTCTCAAGAGGATACATGAGATGGAATTTAGAGGACATGATTGATCGAAGGTATGGAGGAAGAGAGAAACATAAAATATGTACCCTTTAGAGGATTTTTTGTAGGTATAACCTTCCTAATAAAATTAAATAAGGAAATGGGGGTTTTAACTGGTAGACCAAAAACCTAGATTCCATCATGGATGAATTTCACACTAAGGGTAGAACCAATGTCCCTTCTTCAATCTAGTATCTTGCATAGAAATGTTCTATGTTGGAGGAACCATGAAGTGTGTAGAAAATCGCTATATGGATGGATCCCAGCCTCACATAGCATCATACTACATGGACAGAACTTATCACCACATAGAAAAACACTGCTTTGGAGGAACCTTATTTCACATTTCAAAACTATACATGAACCGAATATAAGTCTGCAAGCCATCATGATATGAAGTTGACCTCTTCACTCGCATAACAACATGTTATGCGGGGGAAACCCCATCCTGCACAAATAGGTGGTATGTGGAACATGGTATTAATAGGAATTCCACCCTCTTGATTCAATAATTTCCTTCCATTTCCATTACATTATCAATAACCCAACTATTAACCAGTCTAATTAAACTAGGAAGAAGCTTCTTTCAAAGCCACCAGACCCATATGAAGAACCATCGGGTGCATTAGCACACCCTTATGAGTTTATATACCCATGTTAATAATAGTTATATGGGTAATCCTTATGATAATGTAGACCCTAGAAATATACCTTCGTTTATATTCTATTTACATCTAGAAATGGGGATGAACACATTTGTTTAAGGATCAAACATTCAAATCGGTTTGAAATGAGTTTGTTCATAGAACCAGAATCATCCAATGATTCTATATCCATTTGGACCTACCTTCCAAAGGTAGGTGCTCATTAGTTATAGACTGATGAGGATTAAGAATTTTCATTGGTCGAGAGGATGGGAGGTCAGACTAATCAAACCTTTTTGAGGGGAATTATTGTCTACTATGGGACTCTCTTTATAGATTTAAGTTATGTTCGTGAATCCTTATTAAATTAACATGTATGAAAATGAGGTTTCCTTAGACTTTACAATCAATAATTGATATGTATGAGATAAAGAGAGTATTTTATATGTATTTGAGGTTCTTCATTGATATATTATCATCTGTATTTGTTAGAGATTATTAGTCAATGGTATCCTTCAATACATCATATAGAGATCTATTGGTCATTATGATAACCATACCGGTTTTAAAGCCACTCAGTGGGGCACTTGAATCTTATTTTCATTCAGAATGACATGGATTATTTAAGAGTCGGGATCATACCCGCAGATGGGCTACCTATGTATCCTTGTTTAGAAAAGGAATTAGAACAAACGTAGTTCGAGAATTAATAAGTGTGGGGCTTATGTATGATTAACATCCTAAAGATATGTGTCATGGTTACTTTTACACTTTAAGCTCATGTGAGTCATGCACGGTGTGAGAAACAAGAGGTATCTGTAAACCTGACGATTTTTGCCATGAAATATGTGGTCACAAGGAATGATATGGGGCTTATGTATGTGTGACTACTGAAGTAGAGAAAGATCAGGACATACTTTAGGGGAGAATTCTGAGAACAAGGTCTATAAAGGTATATGTACCATATGGTGATTTGGATACTTAACTTAGGACATACTCATGAGAAGGATGCCCAAATTATAGAGGACTTTTTATTGGGTTTGATTTTTGATAAGGAAGTGAAAATCAAAAAGAAATTAAGAATGGTGAAGAAAAATTATGACTGGGGATTATTCATGAGAAGGAGGACCAGGTTAAAGGGACTTGAGAATTGGGGATTTCTCCTGAGAAGGAGGCTTAAGTTAGAGAATTTGGGAATTTGGGGCTTAATCCTGAGGAGGATGCCCATTTTAAGGGAACATGAACTAGGGATTACTCCTGAAAAGGAGGCCTAGGTTAGAGAAATTATGACTAGGGCATACTCCTGAGAAGGAGGCCCAGGTTAGGGAATTATGACTGGGCCTTAATCATGAGAAGGAGGCCCAGGTTAGGGAATTATGACTGGGGCTTACTCCTGAGAAGGAGGCCCAGGTTAGGGAACTTGGGGCTTACTCTTAAGGAGGATGACCATATTAAAGATCTTCTCATCTTAAAGGATGAAGTTGAATGAATGAAATCTCTAACCCTATTGACATAAAGACATGTAAATAACTAGGTTTTAAGATATGTTCCAAAGAACTCATTTCAGATAAGGAATCAAATAAAGGAACCATGTCATAAATTACATTGAAGAGTGTTTTGAAGGCTAATTCTTATAGAGGAGAGGTGGATTTGAAGAAAAGAGCTGAATAAGCAAGAGGGGAAACCAAAAAGAGGCAGGCGTGCAGGTTTTTATTGGGCGCACAGGCCAAGGTTGGGCAAGTGTACTTGCGTGGCACAGATGTACCTGTGCACCGGTAAACCCATAGGGTAATACTTGGGCGAGGCTTGGCTCAAGCCCTTAGTATTATCCCTACAGGCTTACAAAAGGGTGGTGTGCAGGTGTGTCCATTTCCCTTAGGGGTTTGACACTTAGGTGCTCAAGTGTTGGTGAATTTATACACTTAGGCCTTGTTCAACCTCTTTAGATCTTCCATTATAGGTAATAAATTACCTTAGAAGTGTTCGGAAGACCTCTAGAAGAGACTAGGGCACCGGGAGATCAAATCAAACTTTTGGAATTTTTCTGTCCCAGAAATGGTGGGCCCACAAGGGGTATTTATAGGCTGCTGGAGACCTTTATCAAAAAATCAAATAGGTCTCACAGGTATACCTACGCGACCATCTTGTAACTTTCATGGCCCATGATTAATGAAATCCATGTTCATGCCTTTGTTGATTTTTGATGTTTCTTCAAAGGATGAATCACTTTGTGTTTAATTTATTTCCCTTTTCATTCGTTAGAATCTGTGACGGAAAGGAGCGTAAAAAAAGTCCCCCTCAGAGTTGGATTTGAAATGAAGGAGGATTTTACTCTGTGGTAAAGGAGAAAACCATGGAAGAACAGTGCACAAGTTTTGTGCACGCAGATGGTGGTGTGCAAGGTTGAGCCGCACAGGCTTTGGTGCACAGGGGTGTGGCCTTTCCTATAAATATGTTCACCATTATCGCGCAAGGAACCCGGCTTTCAAACATTTCCACTCTCACCGATCAAGTTTTCCTCATCGCACAAGATTCTTGATTTTCCGCGATTCATTTCTTTTTTATTCATTTCATGCTTCTTCATAGGTATTTTGACCTGCACGGTGATACTTGTGCGCCAATACTTGTGCGACATAGTTACACTTGCGCGCCTTAATGCCTTAGCCATTTTTTCACTTTTCATTACAAATTTCACAAAAAATCAACTTAATTAAGAGTTAATAATTCGACCATTGTTCAGATTCAATGGTTCCTAGAAGAATCAGAATGGCTGATGAACTGGCTAGAAAGCGGATTGATGAAATGATGAACATTGTTGGCCATGATTACTATGATATCTAACACAACACCCTCCCAGATCTGGCCAAGTACTTGAAGAATTATCATCTTAATTTCCCACAGAGAATCTTCCTGCCTCTGTATGGGCATGGTCATCTGCATGGAGTCAACGTTTCAGAGCCAAAGAACTAGACGCCCGAGAAGAATCCACACTACTATCCCTCTATTTTGGTTATGATTTTCATTAACAGTGGCAACAATGTTGTGAACATACAAATTTTTCTCCATGCCAATTCCTTGCATATATGAAAATGGAAAACCCATGGGCTGATATGTTTTCCGCTGCGGGTTGGTGGAGAGAAGACTATCATGACATTAGAGCAATATCTGAAAATAGTAACCTCTCCAAATGGCTCTTTACTTCCAATGCTCCATTCTAAAATCCATGTATCCATATTCCAAGTCTCCTGGACAGAAATAGAGTCATTGTTTGATGAGAAGAAAATTTTCTCAAACCGCACTCAAGAACATTCTCTTACAATTGTTCCAAGAAGAGCCGGTATCACTGTGTCTCTTATTGTATTCAGTTGAATGAATGAATTCCAGGTGGTTGTTGATGAAGCTCAGAATGCCGTAAATCAAATGAAGAGTTATGTTGAAATCCTTTTGTAATTCTTGGAAAAGAGAATCCAATCCAATCTATGGATGTCCTTCTAACTTTTGTGCATTAATGAAAAACACTTTCTCCTTTAATCATTTACGCATGCCTTCTTTTTCTACATGCTTTAAATTTTTACCTAAGCCAATGGGCCTCACAAGCATAGTTTTATTTTTCCTAGGATTATAAAAAATAACCCTACAAACGTTGAATCTTTTAATTTATCAATATTACCTAAATCATACAAAATGTATGTTTAGTGAGATGAGACTTGACTTTTTGTTTAGAGTTCCCTTGTATTTTGTGGGCAGTCTAAATTCTTGCACATTGAACATAAAAAGTCTAATGTTTAAGGTCGAAATAGCTTTGACCTAATGGATTAATATTGACTAAATTCCTTGATAATTTATCTAAAAACATATTACCACAATCAATTATGGGGGAAAACATGTAAACTATAACTTAAGAAATTTTGAATCAGAGGAATGATAAGAAAAAAGGGATAAGAGGCATTAGAAGAAGTATTTCCTAACAGTGACATTACCATTATTTAACAAACCCGTTATGGGGATGAATTTTGAAGGGACACCTAAGCGCATTGGATGCATAGTCAAATAATAACATCCTTTGGCTGAAAGGTCTGTTATGTAGACTACTTATGCAAGGCTGCTTTAGGGCACATGCTGCATAGTCAGGGAAAAGAACTCCTAGAAATTTTACTTTTCTACTGCTAAAAATCCAGTGAAAGTTTACGGAGATTCAAATTTTCAAAAGCACAGAGCCTGTTGTATGGAGAGAGGTACTTGAATATAGGGAGGATATTTCAAATCAAGATTATCAAAGAATTGGATAAATGTTACTCCTGTGATGGTCTGACTGAAACATAGGGAAGGGAAATATAAACCATAGACTTGAATACTTTCAGATCATGAAAAATAGTATGGGAAAAATATATTAAGGATGGATATTTTTGCGGATCCCTACATATTTTCATTAAGAGAAATAAGAAAAAAATTAGGTTTTCCTCCAAATAATGAAGTTACTACTATTTGACAAACCCGTTAGGGGGTTGAATTATGCAGGGCCACCTAAGGGAATTGGATGCATAGTCAAATAATAGCATCTTTTTCCTGACAGGTCCGTTATGTAGACTACTTATACAAGGATGCCTAAGGGCTCATGCTGCATAGTCTGGAAAATAATTCTTGGGTTTCATACATTTTGTGACCAGAAGTCAAGAAAAGGGCTATGGAGATCTTGAAGTATTTAAGGTTAGGAGTATGATACATTAAAATGGGTATTTTTCAATGCATGTAGAAGATACACATACCAATGCTAACCATAATCATGTTGTGACTACATCCTGAATTGAGATGTTGGATTTCACTACGCATCCCATAAGGATGGGAATCAAGTCATATGTAGTTCATGAAATATAGTTTAACATCATGTGGGTGAGAGTATAGAAGTTCTTAGTTTAGGGTCATAGAATTCGGACCCTAATAAGGAATACACAATGTGTGTTTTATAAACCTGTTGTGAATGACGACCAGGGGTTTCATACCACATTCATGTTTTCGTAGGGGGACCTTTTAGCCAAGGGACTGAAAGTGGAATTTGGGGTTAGGACCAAACACTTGGGGTTGGATTTGAGGGATGTTTGAATGTTCCTACATATACCAAAAGGTTTGGAATCAAGCCGCACATTGTTCTTGAAATACCCTCTTTATAGATTTGGTTCGTACATATGAAGGGTGAAATGGGACTTTAATGCAATAATGGTTTGAACCAAGATTAAGGTTCAGGCATTTCCATTTATGCACATAGTCTTCGGTATATAAAATGATTGGAGGTCAACGTAAATAATAATTCCCTCTCAGGTGAGGCTGTCAAAGAATGTTGTAGTTTATTGTTTTATGCGACAAAAGTGAGAATAGTTTAACGTCATATATCAAGGACGATGGTGAACCAATGTAAAAAATACTATTTCTGGGGGCGGTTTCACGAATCAACATCGTAGGAGATGGAGGTGAACCGATGTGAAGAGATTGGTTTTGGGCTTGAACCTTGGGAGGATTCCTATGTACCCAGCCTAGAAGGCAAGGATCAAAGCCCAACTAGATCAATTAAGGAATGAATTGGTGATCATGTTGTTCTTGAGGACAACGACCAAAAAAATGGTTTTGGGACTTACACATGATTAGAATCCTAGAGAGGGTGTTATGGTTGATGTTTACTCTAAGCTCACGTGAGTCAAACTCGGTGTGAGAAATGAGAGGTAGAAACAACCCTAACGATGCACAATTTAATGTCATGTTGGACATATAAGGTACATGACACAGTTTAACGCCATGTTGGACGAAAGAGGGACTATGCAGTTTAAAGTCTTGCAGTAAGGACTTGGGGGGACTATGCAGTTTAAAGTGTTGCAGTGAGGACTAATGGTGCTGCACAGTTTATTGTCATGTAGTAGGGAAAAAATACAATTTAACGTCATGTTGGACGTATTAAGGGAATTTTTCATAGTTTAACGTCATGTGGGATAAAGAGGTGCACGGTGCAGTTTAATTTCATGAAATAAGGACTTTGGGGACAAGTTCTATATAGTTTAACGTCATGTATATAGGACATCACCGTTTAACATCATGTTCGACGTGGACTATATAGTTCAACATCATATATCACGGACATCACTGTTTAATGTCATGTTGTACGTATAAGGGACTGTGTTGTTTAAAGTCTTGCAGTAAGGACAACATAGTTTAACGTCATGTTGGGCATTAACTATAATTGTTTTACACAAAATACTTCTTCATAAATCTTTCATTAGTTGGAGTCGTGATGAGTTCACCATCCATGAGATTAAATAATAAGCTCGATTAGAGTAGACCTTATGTATTGAGTAAGGTCCTTCCCACTTTGGCTCAAGTTTGGGAGGTTTCTTTATTGGTATCATTGGATTTCTGAGAACCAATACCAATTCTCCTTTAATGAATGAATTAATATGAAATTTTTTGTTGAATGCTCGTTCTATTCGATTCTGATAGACTTCCATGTGATGTAGGGTGCACAATCTTTTTTCATCTATTCATTCCAATTCATCCAATCGATTTTGAGATTGTTCATCTGTAGGTGACTGATCACAAATGGCTACTCTAAGAGAAGGTAATTGAACTTCAATGGGAAAGACTGCTTTTGTTCCATTTACCAATGAATATGGAGTTGACTGCGTTGCAGTGTGGGTGGTGGTCCGATAAGCCCATAAAGCATGAAAAAGTTTATCATGCCATGACTTCTTATCTATATCCACCATCTTTTGCAGTATATTTGAAAGAGTCTTGTTGAAGGATTCTATTTGACCATTGGCTGCTGCATGATACTAAGATGAATGGTTGGATTTGATGTTGTATTCTTGATACAACTTCCTTAACTCGGATGAACAGAAGTTGGTGCCATTGTCCGTCAATATGGTGTGAGGGACCCCAAATCTGGTAATGATGTTAGACTTGATGAAGCTAACAGTGCTTTTAGAACTTAATTCTTTGAGAGGTATTTCCTCTACCCATTTGGAAAATAAGTTAGTAGTAGTAAGAACATACTTATACTTCTTGGATGTAGTCGAAGGGTAAAGTCCTTCTACATCCGTTCCCCATGTGGAAAATGGCCATGAGTATTTAGCTGTATGAAGAAACTCTGGGGGTTGATGAATGAAGTTGGCACATAATTGGCGTGAATGACACTTCTTTGTGAAATCAACACAACCTTGTATCATTGAAGGCCAAAAGTATCCAAGCCTTCAAAATTGATCAGACAGTCTATGTCCAGACTGGTGGGCACCACAGACTCCTCCATGTACTTCTTTCATGACAACCATTGTCTCTTCACTATCAATGCATCTGAAGAGAACTCCATCAAAACATCTTTTATATAGAATTTTTTTCTAGGCGATCTGGGCTGTCATATAGAGTAAAATTGACCACAGGTCGCCATATTTGTTCTTTCTCGGCTCTATCAGGTGGAAGTTTTCCATTTTGAAGGTATTCCCTGATAGGTGTCATCCATCCTATAGTACGACCATATGGTTCATAAATGGGACTAATATCATAGATTTCCTCTGTTATGGTTTGAACATAAGGTGAAATTGTATGAAGGTGGGTAATACTGATGATTGCCTCATCCCGATTTGGATCTGCCAGGGCTGTGGCTATATTAGCAGGTGCATCTGCTTGGGAATTTTGAGATCGCGAGACATAAGAAAACGTCAGTTCCAAAGGACATTCCGCCATCAAATCTCTGACATAATCATACAAAGGTATTAACTATTCTTTTCTGATGGAATAATCTCCACTGACTTGTTTGATTACCAGGTCTGAATCACCTTTCACTTTTAAGTGATTCACTTGTGCTTGAAGCGCCAACACCAATACAACAATGAGAGCTTGATATTCTGCTTCATTATTTGTACCTACTTCCCACGATAAGAAGGAATAGGGTAGAACTGCCTTTTTCGGGGAAATAAGCACAATTCCTAACCCAACTTTGTTGAATTTATGATCTTCCATTTTCATCCCTGTTGGTTATCTGGACGCACCATCAAAGTACATTTCCCATGTTTGATGATTATGTTGAATAGAGAATACTTCCTAATCATGAAGCTCAATATCTAAAGATATATCTTCTATTGAAGGGTGTTCAGCAAGGAAATCTGCCAGAGCATGGCCCTTTATTCCCTATTGAGACACATACTGGATATCAAATTGCTACAAAATAACTACCCAACTTTCCAGACATCCTATAAGCATTGGATGACTAAGGATGAATTAGAGCGGGTTATTGCGAGATACCAATTGGACCTCATGATGTTGCACGTAGTGCCTCAGTTTCTGAACTGCAATGATTAATGCTAGGCAGCACTTTTCAATACTTGAATATCATGTTTATCCTTCAAGAAAAGTTCTTCTGAGATAGTGAAGGTTGTTTCCCTTCCGTGCATCATTATTTTGGTCAAGGAAGGCCCCCAATATGCCCTCTAAAGTTGTCACATAGATGATAAGTTGTCTTCCTTCAACAGGTTGAATTGATACTGGTGGAATCAAGAGATATTTTTTGAGAATATTGAATGATTATTGACATTCTTCAGTCCACTATTAGGTGACTCCCTTCTTCATCAATTTGGTGAAGTGTAAAATGTTTCTTGCCAGACTGGTGATGAAATGCCGAACACAGGCCAAGTGTCCTTGAATTCATCTCAAATATTTTAGATTTTGATGAGGTGACATACCAAGGATTGACTTTTTCTTCTCAGTATCGACTTCGATACCATGATGGCATACAACAATGCCAATAAATTTTCCTGAGGTTACCCCAAAAGCGCATTTTAAGGGGTTTATCTTCAAATTGTGTTGTCAAAGGCTTTGGAATATGGCTTCCATATCAGCCAAGTGATTAGAACATTTCCTGGATTTAACCACCAAATTGTCCAGATAACATTAAACAAATTTCCCTAAAAAGGGTTTGAAGATATAGTGTATGGAACGTTGATATGTTGCGCCTGAATTCTTCAGGCCAAAGGGAATTACTCGATAGAAAAACACACCTTGAGGGGCTCTGATGGCTGTATATTATTCATCTTCTAGAGCCATTCAGATTTTATTATACCCGGAATATCCATCCATGAAGGAAAGTGCTTCATAGCCAGCTTTTGCATCAATCAAGATTTCTGTAATCGGAACTAGAAAATCATCTTTATGAGAATGCGGATTGAGATCTCTGAAACCAATGCAAACTCTAATTTGTCCATTATTCTATTTCATAGGGACAATATTATCCAATGACTTAGGATATTAAACTTCTCCAACAAAGTTAACTTTGATAAGCTTATCCACTTCAGCTTCAATTTTGGAAGCATAAGTTCGGTGTGTTCATCTTACGGCTTGCTAAAATCCTCGATGTTCTTATAGAAAACCAAAACAATGAGTAGCAACACTAGGATATAGCCCTGGAATTTATGTATAGTTCCAAGAAAATATATCACGATTTTGATTTAAAAATTAAATATACATTTCTTTCTCTTCAAGAAGCATGGCCGAACTAATTAATGTGGGGCGTGGATCTTCTTTTGTACCCAGATTTATTTCTCTGAGTTCATCCATAGTGGTAGAGATACCCTCTTTAAATGTTGGAGTAGTATCTCTGAGATACTCTTCTTCTTCTTCAACATGTGTTATCTATTCTGCTTTTACTTTCATAGTAGATGATGAAGCATAATTTCCATGATCAGGAGAGATGTTAAAATTTGAACATCTTGAAGAAGAGGCTTCCATTTCTGGCCCTATTGATGATGAAGGGTCTTCCTTGGGTAATATAGAGGAGATGATGGATTGAGAATCAACATCATAGATCTCCCCTAAAATTTCTATAACTTCTTCTAGCCTTGTTGGTGAAGTATAGAGTTGTTGTATTTCGGCAGATGAAATGAAGACATCTCCATTTGAGCTTTCATCATAGCTTGGTGAATCACCAATTTATCCCATGCTGTCTAGATTGATTACTGTAATTGACATTATGGAAGTTTCCATAAGAGTATTTGGATTCAAGTCCATCCTGTCAATTTTACTAACAGACAACACATAATTTGTACTCACATGTACTCATGGATTTATTGGAATCTTTTCCAAACCATATGGAGCATTAACATTGGTAATCTCCCTTGTTGTGGAATTATCCTTTCCCTTCATGTGATAGAATTCTGCCTCATTGTATTGAGATTCACATGTTTTGAAAGGGGCGTTATCACTATACAATGTCCCAATTTGACCATTGAAATAATATTTGAGACATTGATGGTATGATGAAGGGATATCTGCATGCTTATGTAACCAAGGCCTTTCAAGAAAAATATTGAAGGTCTATGTCATGAAGAACAACCATGAAATATGAATTGGATACAAGATCTCCAAATTGAGTTCTGAGTGTGATCCCGCCCAGAGGTTCTTGTTCATTTTTATCATATCCTTGCAACATCAATGTAGAAGGAGATAAATCAGATTCAGTGAGGCCTAATCGATGAAGTGTACGAATGGGGATGAGGTAGACTCCTGAACCAATATCAATGAAATCGCATCATATGTATACATCGTTGACCTTGCCAGATAAATACAAAGGTCCAATATGTCCATGCATAACATTATCTTCATCTTTATCTGTAAAAGATATCACTGCATGGCATTCTGTAGGACTATTCTCTACATTGTAGACTTCAACTGTAGCAATTTTAGTTTCAAATTCCAAAGGACTTGACAAAGCCTCAATGAGTGCCTCCTGAAGATCCTTTGATAAATTCAAGGTGTCCAGAATTGATTAATTATCTGATAAATGGGCCAAATGTTTCATGACATCATATTTTTGATCCAAAGGTCTGCGTTTTTCGACAGAAACATGTGGTTTCATAGGTGCCTTAGAAGATGATGCTTTGGAAGTCGATGCTTCTTGTATCTGGGGAGGATTTGAAAATACGCTTGGATTTGGAAGATTAGACAAACTAGGTATATTTACTTACTGAGAGGAAGAAGGTGTAACCTCCAACCAATCGTCCATAATAATTAGTCCAGGAATGAATCTACAAGGCATGGAAGAATTTCCTTGTTCTTGTTGAGCCGGCTGAAAGGATCTTCCATGAGTTTTTGCTGCATACACAGTTCTAACAGGGGTAGAATTGGAATAGTGTCTTTGGGGAAATCCATGTCTTACTCTGTATCCCAAAACTTTAGAACTCCCACTAATTCCTCTGTTTGATACAGTGAACTCAAGATCATCGAGCTCGAAACTGTGACTAGCATAAGGATCTGTTAAGTGAATCATATTAACAGAATCAAAGATCAACTCTTCATCTGATGAAGACTCTGCCTAATTATCCCATTTAGGTTGTGCCGTTTAGTGGGGCGGGTCTCGTATCTTCGAATTAGATGGAATAAAATCTTCCAGAGTCAAAGGAATCTTGGGCTTTGACCCGATCTCATCTTCTTCAGACTACTCTTTATTCTTTGAATTATGTCATTTCTTTGAGTATTTTCCCTCTTATGAAGAGGCTATTACTGTGGCATTCATAGCAGAAGACACAATTGGTTTTTTCAATTGCATTCTTAAAATGGCTGAGTTCGGTTGATTGTTTTTCTGACCATCTAATCATCATATATCTGCGCATTTTTGTTTTTCACTTCTTGCTACTTGCCTTCTTCCTCTGGATCTGTAGTAGTAGCACAAGCTACCTGGGCTGAAGAACCTTTCAGTTTGACCTATCCTGAGTCCACCATCTTTTTCAGAAGGTCATTAAAGAAAAAACACTCCTGAATAGGATTCCCTAATATCTGATGAAATGGGAAATAGTTGGGACGGTCTTTATCTCTTTCCTTGTTAGGCCTTTTAGACCTTGGTAATTGAACCCGAATATTTTACAGATCCGAAATAAAGTAACTAGGAACTTGTTCATTTTTTAAATATTAGACTTTATTCTTTAACTCCTCAAATTGTTTACGTCTTTGATCTCTTTGATTGTCTTAATGAAACGGCCTCTGTTGATGATGCTCATGAGGTGGAGCCCATCGATAAGATGAAAGTTTTTAATTAGAAGAAGGTATATGTGCTTGTTTAAGAATAATTATAGTAGTCTCTACTTTACCCATTCTCATTACTGGAGCAGATGGAATTAAATGAGTTTTATCCTTAGTCTCGGTAAAAGATTCTTTGATCTGCTGAGCGATTTATGTAAGGTCTCGAAACCCTCCTGTGTATTTAACAATGATCAACGTTGTGCATAATTCATCACACAAATTTTCCACACAGATTGGCAACAATTATTCTTGAGGGAGTTCTTTTCTTTAGGAATATGTTAATCCATTCCAGCGAGAAATGAAATCTAAAACTCCTTTATTATCACTTTTCTTACAATTTTTAAGATAAAAAAATTTTCTCTTTGGAAACATTGAGCTGAATTGAAGAAGTAATTTTTGACGGAGATCCTCCCACCTAGTAATTGACCGGAATTCCAAGCTTGTATACACTACTATAAAAACAGAATATATCAACGCTAAAAAAGAGCTTTAATAGTGATAAAAAAGCTCTGTAAATTCAACGCTAATATAGGGGGTCCCTTTTATCAGCGCTGATAAAAGACACCTTTATCAGCGCTTTTTTTAGCACTGATAATGGTCAGAATTTTTTTAAAAAAAAATTAAAATAATGCGGGGAGTGCTTTTATCAGTGCTTCACACCCCCTTTTATTAGCGCTAGGTGGTCTCCCGCGCAGAGCCCTTCCCGCGCATCCTCATATGTGCTCACCCCATTCGCTTCCACCCGAACTCGAACCCAGGACCTCCCCCTTTTGCCGCTGCACCTTTATCGCTAATCCATTTCGTTTTGTTCTCTCTTTAATGATATATATATAGTTATATTTATTCATATATTGATATAGATTCATATTAATATAATTATATTTATTCATATATTAGTATATATATATATATTAATTTGTATATTAATATATATATATATATATTTAAAGTTACAATATTCTATACGTATATTTATTTGTATATTAATATATACATATAAGATTAGTTTTAAATACATTTATGAAAAAATATGTTTTTTATGTGTGTTTATAAATAAATAAATAAATTCATACAAACATAGATATATAAAACACACATACATAGATATATACAACACACAGACACACACAGAGACAAACACAACCACAAACACATTTATATTTATGAATAAATACCTATATATGTGTATTTGAAAAGCCATATAATGTACATATAAGATTAGTTTTAAATACATTTATGAGAAAATATATTTTTGATGTGTGTTTATATGTAAGTAAGTAAATAAATACATACATATATACATATATACAACATATAGACACACACATAGACAACCACACACACACAGACACATACATATTTACGAATAAATACATATATATGTGTATTTGAAAATCCATAAAATGTTAAAACGACCATAAATTATAATATAGAATTCTATTTCAGAGCAACAACTAGTAAAATCGAAGAAAATGAAACAATCTTTGATATGATATGTGGTGCAGGCCTAACGGACATCCGGATCAGAATTTATACTTGTTTGAATGTTAAAAAATCGGGGTATCCGGACTAAAAATTATGTTTTGGAGGCCTTATGGGCCTTTTTTGGGATCTAAAAATGTGACAGAGTCTTTTCCATAGTCATTAGTGTGTAGATCTTGTCGCAGGCTTCGATTTGATATGTTGTAGAGCTCAAACGGACACCCGGATCAAAAGTTATGGCCGTCTGAAGTTTGAGTTACATTTTCAACATATTTTTGATCTTTTATTAATTGTTTTGAATTTTTTTGTCCTCAAATTTTTATTAAATTATTTTTAATCGATACTAATTTGAAAATTATTAATTAATAATATTTTTTAAAAGTATTTTGAATCCATTTTCTCTAAATTTCTTATATATTAAATGTAAGAGTCTATTTATACGTATCTATAACATATTTAAAAAATATATATTGTATTTATATCAACATAAATATACTTATTTAAGAATATTTTATTTTTCCAGTTTTTTTGAATTATAAAATTTTTTAGCGCTGATAAAGCCCCCCTCTATGAGCGCTAGTAAAAGAAGAACTAATAAAGGGGTCCCCTTTATCAGTGCTAAAAAAAGCGCTGATAAACGGGGGCCTTTATCAGCGTGAAAAAAGCACTGCTAAAGGCTTCCCTTTATCAGCACTTTTTTTGAGCAATTATAAAGGCCACCCTTTATCATCTCTTTTTTTTAGCGCTGTTAAAGGCCCCATTTATGAGAACTTTTTTTAGCGCTGATAAAGGGGTAGCGCTTCCCTTGCCAGTTTTTGGCATAGTGATACCAGACAAAAGAAGACCCTTGTAATGACTATACAAAACACATGAGCGTAAATGCTTCTTGTTGCGGAGGGGTTTCCATCAAAGGATCACAATAAGAAACAAAATGTGTTATGTGTTTCTCTGGTTCATCCGAACCATTAAAAATTGGGAATGTGGTACATGAAAAATTTGATGGGGGAGGAATTGCATCAACCCATTCAGGGTAAGCTCTCTTCTCTGGTTGAATCGGTGCACGCTTTCCTTCCATAGCATCCATCAGTGATTTTAATGACTCAATGGTATTCATTAATTTTTTAGAATCATCTGGTTGAGCTTGGACCTGTGCAGGTGCAATAACTGGAGTTTGAACGGGTGTAACGACTGGGACTGCCACTATTGGTAGTATTTCTGATTGATGTTGCGTATAACCCATAGGATTAGACCTGTGAGGGTGTACTGGTAAAGGAGAATATTATTGATCCATCCCAGTAGTTGCAACAAATTCCCTTGACTGACTGACTCCACCACACTTAGTAGGAATACTACTTTGAAGTAGTTCTGCATTCTACCTCCTTAACGGCTTCATTTTCGCCTCTTATTGTGCGATTCTTTCCACTAATGAGAGTGATTGGCCTTCTCTAGAGGTAGGGTTGAATGTAAAATTATTCTTCCCTTTCCCCTTTTTGGATTCCTTTCAAACAGGGGGGAGTTGGTTATTGGAAGGAATACCAAAATTTTGGGTAAGCCTTTGATTTTGGATACACACACCTTCTTCATTTTCCTCTGTGTGTACAACCTCTTGAGCATAAACTTCCTCATCTGATCCCTCTAAATGAGCCTCATGCTCTGGAGGTTCAGCAAAAATGAAATTGATGACATTTATTGATGTATAACACATTCCATCTCTTCTATAGGCATTTCTATGATATTGTCTTCTTCCATGTCCTTGATGAGACATTGCCTTTTTTGAGTTGGCCCCTCAGGAATTTCTTGACGAACCATAATTTGGAGGGAATCTCCTGGGAATTTGGATCTTCTTTCTCTTGTGGCTTCTTCCCTAATTGAGAGAAGTCTGAATTCCACTGAATAAGGGATTAAATATTTGAAAAATTCCCCAGTTCGGTGGACTACGGCTATTCCTGCTCAACTCCTCAAATCCTATTTGTTGATTCTGAGGGTTGGGCTAAAAGAGTCCTCAGTCCGGAAAGCTGGGGTGGTTCTTGAGCAGCTACATCTGAGACATTCTTAAAAGCTCTCCTGATTTTGCTGACTTTAGTCCGAAAATTAGCCGGATGCATTAACCTACATCCACTCAAATCACCTGGCTCAAATGACCGCTGGAGGATTTCTGACACTTTTGTCACATGATGTTGTGCCTTCTCTAAATGAGAAGCTAGTTCAATATTCTCATTTTCTTGGTTTATGAGTAATTTGACAACTTTTTCTTTGTATTCCTAACTTTGGGAAGAACTAGTTGAGGCCATTTTCTAAGCAAGCCTTTGATTACAGACAAAACTGATTGATTGTGGCCAGACGTGGGCAATAACATTGCATGAGACCATGTTTGGCGGGCTTTTTTGGCTGGAGAGTATAGTGAAATGAAATTCTCCATGAACACCCCATCCCCTGATATGAATACCAGATGGGGCATTGGCAATTAACTGGTGCAATATCTCTAGTGCGCCAAGGCATGAATGCTAAAGGGATCTCTGCTACTTTTCAACCTTCAGATATCGGGAAACTAAGAGAGATGCCAAATCAATTTGGTGTTGTATCCCTTATATTATCATGACATTATTTTCATATTCATCATAAGATAATATTTTCTTTTTAAATTGACAAAGATTTTTCTACTTGTTGAGACGAATATCATGAATAAAATCTTCTGTCAACATTTCTGGAATTTCATACTGAGAGTCAGCCAAAGGCAAAAACATGACTGATACTTCACCTTTCGTCAGTTGTTTTCTCATATTAAGTACTTCCTCTTTATCATTTGATGAAGATTCTTCTACGTGTTTATACCAAAGATGGTGCTTATTTCTTGCTTCATCAGATTCAACAAGATTGGTAGAGAATTCATTTACCAAATTAGAAGATGCGTGACTCAGGGGTGGTTTGGAGAATGAACTACAACCCAGTCTATCTTATGGTTGAGAAAGTATTTCACCTGCTATTGGAAAAGCATCAGACATGGCTGGCTTCACATTTTCGAGTGCCTCAAGATAAGAGGGCTTTCTCGTTACTGAATTTTCCTTTGAATTTTTTTCCAAGAAATGCGAATTAAAACTGTGGAGAGGACTTTCTCAGATAAATTCATCATCTTGGGGAGGACCACCACGATGGGTTACAGCAAAAGATGAAACATTTTTCTTCGTGATATTCCGGCCATGAAAGGGGTTATCATGACTCTTATCTGAATATGATACTTCGAGATTGACTAAACTATCATGAATCAAGCCTTCATGAGGAAGTGTCTGATGCAGACCACCAAAATTAATGTTCCTACTATTGAGAAATGAGAGAGTCGAATATTGAGTTCCAACAGATAATTGTCTAAGGGCTTCAAGAACTCCATCATCGAGAAAGGCCTTATTATAAATTGGCTCTTGATTTATTGATTGTGCTGAACATGTATTTTTCATAGATTCCTTCTTACTCACTGTGGGAACCACTTGTTGAAAAAAGTGGTTTTTATGGGCAGGTGCATGTGTCTGCTCAGGAGAAATAGTTAGGTTATGCTGATTATCTTCATTCAAATTAGGTGTATGTGCCTAACTTGATTGTCCGTATGATATGGGGTAGTACGCAGCACAACCCTCATGGACTGGAACAGAGGTGTGTATCCATTCCGTAGTGATCTGTTGATGTGTCACTCCACTGGTAGGGACAAATTTTCATTTTGTTCCCTGTAATGCTGCTGAAGCTATTATAATATTCTGGCAGGCATCCAGAATATGAGCAGGGATTTTCTTCTTCCCTTTCACCATCGTCAGAATGTGTTTGGTGACTTCAGTTGCCGAAATGGGAATATATGTCCATTCTGTGCTTGGAGTAGGTGTGTGTTCCTACTCTTGTCCTCCTTTTTCTGTCAGTGATTTCTGATAGTACTCAAGTGTGGGGGCAGAGAGTTGAGTCTCTTCCACTTTTGTCATCAGTTCTTTCCAACTAAATTCTCTGCATGCTACCAAACGAGACCGTTGGAAGGCTTGATTATCATTGGTAGGTGTATGTGCCTGCTATGTCTTCTTCTTCATGTATGGTTGACGAGTATCCTTCAATACTGGAATATGAGACTGCTGACAGAATTGTTGATTGTAAATAAGTTTATGTTTCTATTTGTCAGTTGCCGCCATATCAGATTGGTGACCTTCTTTGGTTGTAGTTAGATGAGCCTGCTGACTAGCTGATGAGTTAGAAACAAGTGTATATGCTTGCCTATAATACTCCACTGGAATTTCCTAACAGGATTGGTGGGTTGCTGCCAGATGAGTCAGCTAGGAAGTAACATCAGGATGGACGAGTGTATATGCCTGCTCGTTGCTTGCCATCAAGTTGGCTTGATGGACTTCTCTGGAGGGGGCAGAAGTAAGAACCTGCTCCTGGTTGACAAGATTTTACCTCTTGCAGTTCGTCTTGCATGCTCAGATTTGAGGGACCTGAGCTGAACCCCTAAATGTGATACCCTCATCATGTTGAGGGAGCACTACCACACAAGTCTAGTGGTGATTGTTGATGGGAGCCCTAGGGAAGGACTCATGTCTCCTTGAATTAAGGCCTTTAGTGAACTTCTCATTCACCTCCTCGTAATATGTAAGCGACTGGTGATTACGTTCTGGGGATAACGTCCCGAAATAGATGGGGACAGTGGTTGGTACCACCTGTTTCTTAATTGCCGGTCATCTCTGTCTGGACAACCAGGGTGAATTATTGACTTGGAGGGCTAGTTGAGCAGCCTCCAGAGTCAGAATGGTACCGTGTCGACGGTATTACATAACCAGTACATTTGAGACCCAGCATTGAAGATGCTGAGTAGGAGATGTTGTACTCAGAGCGAACGAGGATCCAACAGGAGTAGCAGCATATGCATTCACAGGTGTGAACTTTAGCGAATCCATTTCTGTGTTACATAGAGATCTTGAAAACAAGTTCATGTTTGATATAATATACATAATCAAGATAAGCTCAGCCACTACATCTTTTAGATGAGCACATATTTTATTGATTTCTTTTTTGGCCCTCACATTATGTTAAAATAGGGGTCTAACAAATAAGTAAAACATCATTTAACTTGATTAAGGATTCAATTCAGGTTCACCATTTTTTGTTTCCCTCTAGAAATGGGGATAACCTCGTTTGTTTAAGGATCAAACATTCTAATTTGTTTATAACGGGTTTGTTAATAGAACTGAAAACATCCAATGATTCTATATCTATTTGGACCTAATTTCCAAAGGTAGGTGCTCATTAGTTGTGGACTGATGAGGCTTAAGAATTAACATCGGTCGAGAGTATGGGAGGTCAGACTCATCACACCGTTTTAGGGGAATTATTTTCTACCCCGAGACTCTCTTTATAGATTTAAGTTATGTTTGTGAATCCTTATTAAATTACCAAGTATTAACATGAGCTTTCCTTAGATCTGACAATAAATAATTGATATGTATGATATTTAGAGAGTCTTTTATATGTATTTTAGGTTCTTCGTCAATAGAGAGTCATCTTTATTTATTAATGATTCTTAGTCAATGGTATCCTTCAATACATTATATAGAGATCTCTTGGTCATTATGATAACCATATTGGTTTTAAAGCCACTCAGTTGGGTACTTGAAGTTTATTATCGTTCAGAAGGACAAGGATTATTTTAGAGTTGGCATCGTACCAGCAGATGGGATACCTATGTATCCTTGTTTATAAAAGGTATCAAAACCCACGTAGTTCGAGAATTATGAAGTGTGGGGTTATGTATGATTAACGGCCCAAAGAGATGTGTCGTGGTTACTTTTACACTCTAAGCTCACATGAGTCATGATCTATGTGAGAAAAAAGAAGTATCAGTAAACACGACAATTTGTTCCATGAAAGATGCAGTCACAAGGAATGATATGGGCCTTATGTATGTGTGACGGCCCAAGTATATGAATATCAAGACTTAATATAGGGGAGAAGTCCGGGAACAAGGTCCATAAAGTTATATGTACTTTATGAAGATTTGGATACATAACATAGGACTTACTCCTGAGAAGGATGCCTAAATTAGAGGGGAATTATGATTGGGTTTTATTCCTGAGAATGAAGTACAAATCGAAAAGAAATTAAGACTAGTTAAGAGAAATTATGACTGGGGATAATTCTTGAGAAGGAGGCTCAGGTTATAGGGACTTCAGAACTGGGGCTTACTCCTAAGAAGGGGGCCCAAGTTAGAGAATTTTAGAATTTGGGGCTTACTCTTGAAGAGGATGCCCATTTTATGGGCACTTGTACTAGGGCTTACTCCTGATAAGGAGGCCCAGGTTAGAGAATTTGAGAATTTGGGGCTTACTCCTGAGGAAGATGCCAATTTTAATGGAACATGGACTGGGTCTTACATCTGAAAAGGAGTCCCAAGTTAGAGAAATTATGACTAGGGCTTACTCCAGAGAAGGAGGCCCATGTAAGGTAATTATGACTGGGGCTTACTCCTGAGAAGGAGGCCCAGGTTAGGGAATTATGACTGGGGCTTACTCCTGAGAAGGAGGCCCAGGTTAGGGAACTTGGTGCTTACTCCTAAAGAGGATGCCCATATTAAAGATCTTCTCATCATAAAGGATGAGGTTGAATGAATGAAATAAATAACCCTAGTGACATAAATATATGTAAATTAGTAGGTTTTAAGAGATTTTCCATATAATTTCGTTCAGATAAGGAAGCAAACAAAGTAACCATGTCATAAATGACCTTGAATAGGGTTTTAAAGACTCAATATTGAATATGAGAGGTGGGTTTGAAGAAAAGAGCTGAATAGGAATGAGGGGTACCCAGAAAGAGGCAGGCACATAGGTCCTGGTAACGCAATTGTACTTGCAAAACATAGATGTACATGCGCACCGGTCAACCTATAGGGTAATACATGGTAGAGTCTTGGGTCAAGCCCTTTTTATTATCCCTAAAGGCTAACAAAAGGGTGGCGTGTAGGTTCTGTTGAAAGGATAAGGTGGCGTGTAGGTGTGACCATTTCCCTTGAGGGTTAGACACTTAGGCATGCAATTGTTGGTGAATTTCAACACTTAGGCCTTGTTCCCCCTCTTTAGATCTTCCATTCTAGATAAGAAATTACCTTAGAAGTGTTTGTAAGACTTCAAGAAGATACTAGGGCGCTGGGAGCTCAAATATGACTTTTGGAATTTTTCCATCCCCGAAATGGGGGGCCCACAAGGGGTATTTATAGGCTACTGAAGACCTTGGGTGAAAAATAAAATAGGTCACGCATGTCACCTGCGCGCCCAATATGTGGCGCATAGGTATACCTTCGCGACCATCTGGGAACTTGAGCAGTCCGTGCTTAAAATAATCCTTGTTCAAGCCTTTGTCAATTTTTTATCTTTCTTTAAAGGATGAATCACTATGTGTTTAAGGTATTTCCCTTTTCATTCGTTAGACTCTGTGACAGAATGGAGCCTCAATATATTCCCATGGTAATGTGGGTTCTGACCTCGGGATTCTCACATGTACCTCCCTGTTATAGGAAATAATGGTAATCTTCGGCATACCCTTTCGATGAGGTCTGTTATAAATAAGTGAAAATTACACTTTCTTTCCCCTTTGATGAGTAATTCTCCTACCCTTTCCCAAAATCGATCTTAGGGAACTCCATCTAAGGTATGAACCTAGCCTATCATCATGGAAGCTTCATATCCTCAACCTCACCCACCATTGTCTTCATCCTTTTCCACCAGTAGAGAAGGAAAAGTAAGTTATTTCCCAGATATACCACTTCCTATTATTTCTCACACTGATCATAAATCACGTGGTCTTATATATTAGTGGAAATAATGCACTCCAAATGATTCAGCAAACATTTGAACTATGATAACTCTGATTCTTGTTCAAACCAGGATACATAGGACACATGTCTATGGCCCAGACACAAATGGTCCACCTCTCTAGATGTAAGCCCCAAATCATGACTCATTCATGGGTCAATTAAACATATAAGTCACAAGAATTAGATCTATATAGATTATAATTCGTCTTATAAGGATATATAGGAAGACAATCATAGGGATTTGATCCTAACATTGAAACAATTCTCGCCCCTGGATAACAAACAACACAAGAGCGCCATCACATATGGATCAAAACCAGGGATGACTTAGTAAAAGACCAAAGGATTCCTAATTTTTCAACAAAAGGATGAAATTGATGAATAACCTTTGAAATATATAGATTTCCTCATTGACAGAGAAACTTAGATACATATAAGATATTTCAAACCCATACATATTTATGATTGATCTCATGACCTTGGAGTAATCTATAAGCACTAGCTTGGGAATGAACCAAGGATTAATGAACATTTGAAAATATATTAAATCAATAATACATTCCTATAATAAAAAATAATTCCCACTAAAGTGTGGGAGGATCCTGAGTTCCCATCCTCCTGACCAATGTGAGTCCTTGATTATTGTTGGAAAACTCATCCAATGAACCCCTGCCTTTGGAAAGCAGGTCCATGAATCATGGGTAAGGGGAGAATTGGGTGTTTCTTGGTCTATAAATAAACCCATTAGAGACAATCTCAAGGCATTGTACCCGATGTGGATATATTTCAAAAACACTCAACCCCCTACAATCACCCATCGAGACTACTTAACTGTGGCACCTCCTTCATAAGATAAAAAGGATATATTTCATGGTACCCGTTGGACCATTTTCATTCATGGGTAAGATGTGCCATCGGTATGAGAAGGAAATTATAAATTATTATGATTCCAATAATGGAATCAATTTTTCAAAATGCAAATAAGATAAGTGGTAGAAATTAATTTAAAAATAATCATTTGGATGGGACAAAACTGCTAGGTTTTAAAAGCAAAATGATGAAAAGTTTTGTTTGTTTGAAAATCCTATTTCAATGTGTTATTTGTTCCAATGATATAAATTGGATTAAATAATATAAACATTATAAAATTAAACATTGAAAATAATTTAAAATATAAATTATTCTTATAAATAAATTAGATGAAAAAGTATTTTTGAATTAAAATTAAGTATTTTTCACTATTCAACGAAAAACAAAGTGTCACTAAAAATACTAAAAACTAACCCTAAATTAATCATAACATTCAAAATTCAAAAAATGATGTTAATTTTATCAAATAAAATTTCAAAATGTTTATTAATTATTTTATTTTTTTCTCATAAAAGGACATGAAAAGATGTTTATTTGAAAAATAATATTTTTAAGCATATAAAGACTTTACAAAAAAACTATATTTATCATGTTCAATATGTTATATTTACATAGAATAATTATAAAAAATATTTTAAATGTATATATAACTATGTTTAATTACTAGGTTACAACTATCTCATTAAAATAATTATTACGAATTTTTTTAATATAAACTTTGTGTTGCGAGTAACGTACACGAAGTTGGTGTTGTGTGTAGCATACTCAATGTTAGTGATTTTTTACTGTATGAAAAGTCATTGTTGGGTGTGATAAGTTACTTTATTGTGATTTTTTTTCAATTATTGAAATGAAATCAATGAAAGTTAATTCATTTGAAAAAGAACCATAAAAACTTGGGGTGTTACATTATACCCCCCTTAAAATGAATTTCACTGTTGACGCTCCTTTTTGTCACATTATCTAAAAGAATGGAAAGTGAAATGACTTAGCACAAATTGATTCATCCTTTGAAGAAAACATCAAAAATCGACAAAGTCATGAACCAGGGATCAAGAGCACATGTTCCGCGCAAGTTATATCACTGTCGTGCAAGTCTACTTGCGCGACACAAGATGGTCGCGTAAGTCACTTGCGCGACCTAAGGGATAACCACCAGGGGTCTTCTCTTGGCTATAAATAGACCCTATGGGCCCCCCATTCACATAGGTTTTTTTTAGAAACTCATATTTGAGCTCCCGATGCCCTAGTCTCTTCTCAAAGCTTCTGAAGCACTTCTAAGGTAATTTCTTACCTAGAACGGATGATCTAAAGAGGGGGAGGAAGGCCTATGTGTTGAAACTCATCAACACTTGTGCGCCTAAGTGGCCAACCCTTAAGGGAAAAGTCCAAACATTCTCGCCGCCTTACTCCTTCAATAGAACTTGTGCGCACCTCTTCTGGAAGAACATCAAGAGGATTCTAAAGGCTTTAATCAAGAGTCGCTCAAGTATTACCCTGATGGTTAAATGTTCCACAAGTACCCCATATGTCGCGCAGGAATACATGCGTGACCCGGACTTGCGCGCCCATGCAGTACCTGCGCGCCTGCCAGGACATGTGTGCCCCTGCCTTTTTGGCTTCCCTTCTTGCCTATTTCACCCCTATTGATCCATTCCACCTTTCCTATTCAAGATTCAGTCTTCAAGACACTCTTCAAAGCCATTTGTGGCATGATTTCTTGATTTGACATCCTTATCTAAAAGGAATTCTGTGGAAAATCCCTCAAAACCTAGTGATTTACACATCTTTATGTCACTAAAGATTGAGATTTCATTCATTCAAACTCATCCTTTAAGATGAGAGAATCCTTAATCTGGGCATCCTCTTTAAGAGTAAGCCCCAGATCCCCTAAACTGGGCCTCCTTTTCAGGAATAATCCCCAGTCATAATTCTCAAATCTAGGCATCCTCCTTAGGAGTAAGCCCCAACAATAATTCTCTTAACCTGGGATTCATTTTCAAGAGTAAGCCCCAGTCTCAAACACGGGCATCCTCCATAGGATTAAGCCCCAAGTCCCTTAATTTTTCATAATCTCTTAGCCATGGGCCTCCTTTTCAAGAGTAAGCCCCAGTCTTATTTTTTCTTAACCAGCCCTAATTTGCCTTTGATCTGGGATTCCTTTTCAGGAGTAAAACCCAAATCATAAGTCATTTCCTAATTTGGGCCTCCTTTTTAGGAGTAAACCCCAAGTTAGAGTATTCAAAATATCCATAAAGCACATATACCTTTATGGACCCTGCTCCTGGATTTCTTCCCTAAAGTAAATCCTAACCTTTCATATATCTGGACAGTCATACATACATAAGCCCCACATTATTTCTTATGATTGCATCTTTCATGGAACAATTGTCTTTTTTTTCCAATACCGCTTGTTTCTCACACCGATCATGACTCACATGAGCTTAGAGTGTAAAAGTAATTATGACATCCTTCTTTGAGCCATCAATCATAAATATCATACTCCCTTACTCGAACTATGTGGGTTCTGATTCCTTTTCTAAACAAAGGATACGAAGGTAGCCCGTCTGTAGGTTCGATCCCAACTCTGAAATAATACATTTCCTTCTGAATGACAATAAACTTCAAGTACCCCACTGAGTGGCTTTAAAACAAGAATGGTCATCATAATGACCAAGAGGCTTCTATATAAATATGTCTAAGGGTACCATTGACCAAGAATATCTAATAAATACAGATGATTATCTATCGATGAAGATCCTCGAATACATATAAAATATTCTCTAAATATCCTACATATCGATCATTGATTGTCAGATCTAAAGGAAAACTTATTTTATACTTGGTAATTTAATAAGGATTCACGAACATAACTTAAATCTATAAAGACAGTCCTAGAGTAGACAATAATTCCCCTCAAAAAGGTCTGATGAGTCCAACCTCCCATTCTCTTGACCAATGAAAATTCCTATCCCTCATCAGTCCACAACTAATGAGCACCTACCTTTGTAAAGTAGGTCCGAATAGATGTGGAATCATTGGATATTTCTGGTTCTATGAACAAACCCGTTAGAAACCGATCAGAATATTTGAACCCCCCATCAAAGGTGGTCATCCCCGAAATCCGAGGGAAACAAAAATGGTGAACCCAACGTTAACTACATGGGCTTGATTCCCATCCTTATGGGATACGTAGGAACGTTCGAGTGTCCCTCGAATCCATCCCCAAGTGTTTCGGCCTATCCCCAAATTCCACTTTCAGTCCCCTGGCTGAAAAGTTCCCATGAAAACACACACTGCATATTTCTTACAATGGTCCAAGCTCTATGACCCTAAATTAAGATCTCTAATCCTTTTGTCCCACACGACGTTACAGAGTAGTTTAAGAACTTCCCTCCGATTTTGGGGATGTCCGCTATTGATGGGAGGTTCAAAAATTCTGATCGGTTTCTAACGAGTTTGTTCATAGAACTGGAAACATCCAATGATTCCACATCCATTCAGACCTACTTTCCAAAGGTAAGTGCTCATTAGTTGTGGACTGATGAGGCTTAGGAATTTGCATTGGTCAAGAGGATGGGAGGTCGGACTCATCACACCTTTTTTAGGGGAATTATTGTCTACTCTGGGACTCTCTTTATAGATTTAAGTTATGTTCATGAATCCTTATTACATTACCAAGTATAAAATAAGTTTTCCATTAGATCTGACAATCAATGATCGATATGTAGGAAATTTAGAGAATATTTTATATGTATTCGTGGTTATTCATCAATAGAGAATAATCTGTATTTATTAGAGATTCTTGGTCAATGGTACCTTTCGACAAATTTATATAGAAGTCTCTTGGTGATTATGATTACCATGCTGGTTTTAAAGCCACTCAGTGGGGCACTTGATGTTTATTGTCATTCAAAAGGACAGGGATTATTTCAGAGTTGGCATCGAACCCGCAGACGAGCTACCTACGTATCCTTTGTTTAGAAAAGAAATCATAACCCATGTAGTTCGAGTAAGGGAGTATGATGTTTATGATTGATCGCTCAAAGAAGGATGTCATAATTACTTTTACACTCTAAGCTCACGTGAGTCATGCTCGGTGTGATAAAAAAGAGGTATTGGTAAAAAAATATATACAATTGTGCCATGAAAGTTGGAATCATAAGAAATAATGTGGGGCTTATGTATGTATGACTTCCCAGACTAATGAATGGTTGGGATTTACTTTACGGAAGAAATCCAGGAGGAGGGTCCCTAAAGGTATATGTGCTTTATGGAGATTTTGAATACTCTAACATGGGTCTTACTCCTGAAAAGGAGGCCCAAATTAGGAGAGGACTTGTGATTTGGGTTTTACTCCTAAAAAGGAATCCCAGATCAAAGGTAAATTAGGTCTGGTTAAGAGAAAATAAGACTGGGGATTACTCTTGAAAAGGATGCCCATGGCTAAGAGATTTGGAAAAATTAAGGGACTTGGGGCTTACTCCTAAGGAGGATGCCCGTGTTTGAGACTGGGGCTTACTCCTGAAAAGGAAGACCAGGTTAAGAGAATTATGGATGGGGTTTACTCCTAAGGAGGATTCCCAGATTTGAGAATTATGACTGGGGCATATTCCTAAAAAGGAGGCCCAGTTTAGGGGATCTGGGGCTTACCCCTAAAGAGGATGCCCAGATTAAGGATTCTCTCATCTTAAAGGATGAGGTTGAATGAATGAAATCTCAATCTTTAGTGACATAATGATGTGTAAATCACTAGGTTTTGAGAGATTTTCCACCGAATTCCTTTTAGATAAGGAATTCAAATCAAGAAATCATGCCATAAATGGATTTGAAGAGTGTCCTGATGACTAAATCGTGAATAAGAAAGGTGGAATGGCTCAAGAGGGGTGAAATAGGCAAGAAGGGCACCCCAAAAAGGTAGGGGCGCACATGTCCTGGCAAGCGTGCAGGTACTGTGTGGGTGCGCAAGTCCTGGTCTCGCAGGTATGCCTGGATGACATATGGGGTACTTGCACGACATTTAACCAGCAGGGTAATACTTGAGCGACTCTTCATTAATGCCTTTAGAATCCTCTTGAGGTTCTTCCAGAAGAGGGGCACACAAGTTTTATTGAAGGAGTAAGGTGGCACGCAAGTGTGGACTTTTTCCTTAAGGGTTGGCCACTTAGGCGTGCAAGTGCTGATGAGTTTCAACACTTTGGCCTTCCTCCCCCTCTTTAGATCTTCCGTTCTAGGTAAGAAATTACCTTCGAAGTGCTTCGGAAGCTTTGAGAAGAGACTAGGGCGCCGGAAGCTCAAATATGAGTTTCTGGAAAAAAAAACTTCCCCGAATGGGGGGCCCACAGGGTCTATTTATTGGCAGGAGAAGACCCCGGGCGATTATCACTTAGGTCGCGCAAGTGACTTACGTGACCATCATGCATCGCGCAAGTAGACTTGCACGACAGTGATATAACTTTTGCGGAACATGTGCTCTTGATCCCTTGTTCATGACTTTCTCGATTTTTGATGTTTTCTTCATTGGATGAATCAATTTGTGCTATGTCATTTACCTTTCCATTCTTTTAGATAATGTGATGAAAAGGAGTGTTCAGAATAGACCCCCATTAGAGTTGGATCCAAACGAAATGCGGATTTGACTCTGAGGAAAAGAAGAAAACCAATAGAAAGGCGGCGTGCATATTTGGGCATGCAAATGAGCTTTGGGTGCGCAGAATCCAGCGCACAGGGGTATGACCATTAGTCACCCAAGATACGGCGCGCAGGGTTCGGGCCGCATCTATAAATAGAGGGCCTCCCTTCCGTACAAAGCATCCAGATTTCCGTATTTCAAACCATCGAGCTCTCGCCGTGCATATCACCTTAACCGCTCATGTTACTCTGTTTTCCAGTGTTTCCTTGATGGCGCGCTACTGTCAAGGTAACTTGACTTGCACGGTGATACCTGCGTGCCAAATATTTGCGCGACACACCCATACTTGCACGCCAATTTTTAGACTTGCGTGCCTTAATGCCTTTTCCATTTTTCTGAATTTTATTAACAAGTTTTATGAAAAATAAAGCCATTTAAGATTTGGTTTATTGAACTTTTGTGCAGATTCAATGGCTCCCTGGAGAATTTGAATAGCTGATGAACTTGCTAGCAAGCGGATTGATGACCTGATGAACTTAGATGGCCATGATTACTATGATATCTGTGATAGAACTTTCCCATATTTGGCTATGTACTTGAAGAAATGTCATCTTAATTTCCCACAGAGAATATACCTCTCCCTGTATGGTCATGGTCATCTGCAAGGAGTCAATGTTCCAAATGCAAAGAACTATACACCTAAAATGAAGCTGCACTGCTACTCCTCTATTTCAGTTATGTTTTGCATTAAGAGCAACAAAAATGGTGTGAACTTTACAATTCTTCATCCATGACATTTCCTTGCAGATATGAAAATGGAAAACCCATGGGATGAATTGTTTTCCGCTGGTGGTTGGTGGAGAGAAGAAAAACATGGAATTAGAGCAATATCTGAAAAGGGTACTCTCTCTAAATGGCTCTTTACGTCCAATGCTCCATTCTCAAATCCATGTGTCAATCTTCCAAGTCACTTGGACAGAAACAGAGTCACTATTTGATCAGCAGAAAATTTTCTCAAACCGGACTCAAGAACATTCTTTTACAATTGTTCCATGAAGTGCTGGTATCACTAAATCTCTTATTGTATCCAGTTGAATGAATGAATTCCAGGTGGTTGCTGATGAAGCTTGGGATTCCGTAAATCAAATTAAGAGTTATGTTGAAATCCTCTTGTAATTCTTGAAAAAGAGAAGAGACTCCAGTTTGTGGATGTCCTTATATCTCCTATGCATCAATGAAAAACACTTTCACCTTCACTCATTTGTACCTGTATTCTCTTTTACTACATCCTTTAGATTTTACCTAAGCCAATGGGCCTAGTAAGCATAGTTTTATTGTTACTAGGATTAATGTAAATAACCCTACAAACTTCAAACCTTTTAATTTCTCAGTGTTACCTAAATCATAAAAAATGTATGTTTAGTGAGCTGGGAACTTGACTTTTATTCAGTGTTCCCTTGTCTTTTTTGGGCAGTTTAATGTCATGCACGTTGGACATAAAAAGGTTAATGTTTAAGGTTGAAATAACTTTGACTGAAATGGATTAGAATTGACTCAATTCCTTGACAACTCATCTGAAAGCATAGTACCATACTTTAGTATGAGGGAAATTATGTAAGCTATGACTTAAGAATATTTAAATCTGAGAAATGACATGAAAAAGAGCTAAAAGGCATTAGAAGAAGTAGTTTCTAATAATGAAGTTACCATTATTTTACAAACCCGTTAGGGGGTTGAATTATGCAGCGCCACCTAAGGGCATTAGCCGCATAGTTAAAAAAATAGTATCTTTTGGCAAACATGTCTGTTATGTAGACTATTTATGCAAGGCCTCCTATGGCCTCGTGCTGCATAGTCAGCCGAAATAACTCTCAGAAATTTACATTCCTAGTGCTAAAAGATAGTGAATGTTTATGGAGATTCAAATCTTCCAAAGTATAGAGTTTGTTGTATGGAAAGAGGTACTTGAATATGGAGAAGATATTTCCAAACAAGATTATCGAAGAAATGGATGAATATCACTCCTACGAAGGTCTGACCCAAACGTAGGGAAGGAGAATATAAACCAGACTTGAATACTTTCAGATCATGAAAAAGGATATGGGACAAATATGTTAAGGATGGCTATTTTTGTAGATCCCTACATAATGTCATTTAAGAAAAATAAGGACAAAAGAGGCATTCTTCCCAAGAATGATGTTACCATTATTTAACAAACTGGTTAGGGGGTTGAATTATACAGGTCCACCTAAGGGCATTGGCTGCATAGTCAAATAATAGTATCTTTTGGCTAACAAGTCTGTTATGTAAACTATTTATGCAAGGCCGCCTATGGGCATGTGCTACATATTCAGGAAAAAGAACTCTCATAAGTTTGAAATTTTTGTGACTAGAAGTCATGAAAAGGGTTACGAGAATCTAAAAATATTTAAGGTTAGGATTATGACACATAAATATGGATATTGTTCAATGTATACAGAGATACACAGATCAATGCTAACCATAATCATGTTGAGTCCGGGTCCTGAATTGAAATATTGGACTTCACTACGTATCCCATAAGGATGATAATCAAGACATATGTAGTTCTTAAACTACAGTTTAACGTCTTGTGGGAAATAGGATTAGATATCTTAGTTTAGGTTCAGAGATCTTGGACCATTGTACGAAATACTCAGTGTGAGTTTTCACGGGCACTTTTCAGCCAAGGGACTGAAAGTGGAATTTGGGGTTAGGCCCAAAGACTTGGGGCTGGATTCGAGGGACACTCGAACGTTCCTACGTATCCCATAAGGATGGGAATCAAGCCCACGTAGTTCTAGAAATACCCTTTGTACAAATTTGGTTCATACATATGAAGGGTGAAAGGGGACTTTAGTACAATGATGGTTTAACCCAAGATAAAAGGTTTGGGAATTGCCATGTATGCACGTAGTCTTTGAAATGAAACATGATTGAAAAATCAATGTAAATATTGGTTCCCTCTGAGTTGGGGGTATCAAAGAATATTGTAGTTTATTGTCATACTGGACAAAATTGTTGTATAGTTTAACATCGTATAACAAGGACGAAAGTGAACCAATGTAAATATATTTATTCTTGGGGCAGTTTCATGAATCAACATCGTGTGAGATGGAGGTGAATCGATGTGAAGAGATTGGTTTTGGGCTTGAACCTTGGGAGGTAGCCTACATACCTAGCGTAGAAGGCAAGGATCAAAGTATGTGTAGTTCAATTAAATAATGAATTAATGATCAAGTTGTTCTTGGGGACAATGACCTAAAAAAATGTTGTTGGGACATACACATGGTTAGCAACCCAAAGAGAGTGTTATGGTTGAGGTTTCTCTAAGCTCATGTGAGTCATACTCAGTGTGAGAAACAAGAGGTAACAAAAACCTTAACGATGCATAGTTTAATGTCATATAGGATATATAAAGAGACTATGCAGTTTGGAGTCTTGTAGTTAGGACTATTGGTGATGCACCGTTTAGTGTCATGTACCAGGGACAAAGTACAATTTAATGTCATGTAGGACATATCAAGGACTTTCTGTATAGTTTAGCGTCATGTAGTTAGGACGATGGGGACAATAGAGTTTAACGTTATGTTGGACGAAAGGGGGACTGTGCAGTTTAATGTCATGCAGTGGGGACAAAAGCGTACACCATTTATCGTCATGTTGGACACATTGGGGATTTCTTCCACAGTTTAGCGTCATGTTGGACAAAAGTGCGAATAGTTTAAGGTCATATGCATGGACCGTGGATGGTGTAGTTTAATTTCATGATGGACAAAAGTGTAGTTTAAGGTCATACAAAACCTTTGATGATTATGTAGTTTAACGTCTTTCCCAACGTAAGGGACATTTATACAGTTTAGCGCCATGTAGTTAGGACGTCACAGTTTAACGTCTTGCTGGACGTAAGGGACTTGCAAATTGTTTAGGCTCATATGCATGGACCGTTGATGGTGCAGTTTAAAGTCATACTGGACCATTGATGTAGTTTAAGGTCATACATGACCTAGTTGCAGTTTAAGGTCATACTAGACCATTTAGGGAACTTTTTCACAGTTTAACTTCGTGTGGGATGAAGTTGCAGTTTAAGGTCATACTGGACCATTGCTGTATAGTTTAACGTCACATTGCAAGGACGAACTGGTGCTTCATAGTTTAGTGTCATGTTGTAGGGAAAAAGTACAGTTTAATGTCATGTAGGACATATCAAGGGACTATGCATTTTAGAGTCTTGCAGTTAGGACTATTGGTGCTGCACAGTTTAGTGTCATATAGATGGGACAAAGTACAGTTTAATTTCATGTAGGACATATCAAGGGACTATGCAGTTTAGAGTCATGAAGTTAGGACTACTAGTGCTACATAGTTTAGTGTCATGTAGTAGGGACAAAGTAAATACTTTGCAGTTTATACAAAATAATTCTTCAAAAATCTGGCATTGGTTGGTGTGGCGATGAGTTCTCCATCCATCGAGATTAATGAATAAGCTCCATTGGAGTAGACCCTATTTATTGAATAAGGTCCTTCCCATTTTGGTTCATGTTTTTCAGTTTTCTTTCCTGGTATCATTGGAGTTCTGATATCTAATACCAATTCTGCCTGAGTGAATGAACGAAGATGAACTTTTTTTGTTAAAATCTCGTGTTATTCGATTCTGATAGACTTCCATGTGGTGCAAAGTGCACAATATTTTCTCATCTAACCATTCCAATTCATTCAATAGCTTTTGAGATTGTTCATCTGTAGATGATTGATCACAAATGGAAACTCTGAGTGAGGGTATTTGAACTTCAATAGGCATGACGACTTCCGTTCCATATACCAATGAATATGTAGTTGACCGAGTTGCAGTGCGGGTGGCAGTCCGATAAGCCCCTAAAGCATGAAAGAGTTTATCAGGCCATGACCTCTTATCTTTATCCAACATCTTTGGCAGTATATTTGAAGAAGTCTTTTTAAAGGCTTCTATCTGGCCGTTGGCTACTGCATGATACCGAGATGAATGGTTGGATTTGATGTTGTATTCTTAATACAACTTCTTCACCTCGGATGAACAGAAATTTGTGCCATTGTCCGTCAATATGGTATGAGGGACACCAAATATGGTAATAATGTTAAACTTGATGAAGCTAAAAATGCATTTAGAACTAACATCCTTGAGAGGTATTTCCTCTGCCCATTTGGAAAAGAAGTTAGCAGTAGTAAGAATGTACTTAAACTGCTTGGCCGCAGACGCAGGCTAAGGTCCCACCACATCAATTCCCCATGTAGAAAATGGCCATGAGTATTTAGCTGTATGAAGTAACTCTGGATGTTCATGAATGAGGTTGGCATGTACTTGGCATGAATGACACATCTTTGTGAAATTGACACAATCTTGTATCCTTGAAGGCCAAAAGTATCCAAGCCTTTGAATCTGATCAGATAGTCTATGTCCAGACTGGTGGGCACCACAGACTCCTTCATGCACTTCTTTTATGATAGCCATTGTCTCTTCACCATCAATGCATCTGAATAGAACTCCATAAAAACCACGTTTGTAGAGAATATTCTCTAGGTGATCTGGGCTATCATAAAGAGTAAAACCACACCTCACCGGATTTGTTCTTTGTCAGCTCCATCAGGTGGAAGTGTTCCATTTTTAAGGTATTCCCTGATAGGTGACATCCATCCTGTAGTATGACTATCCAGTTCAAGAATGGGACAAATTTCATTAATTTTCACTATTCTGATTCGAACATAAGGTGAAATTGCACGACGGTGGGCAATACGGATGGTTGTCTCATCCTGATTTGGATCTTCCAGAGGTGTGTCTATATTAGCCAATGCATCATCTTGAGCATTTTGTGATCATGGGACATAAGAAAATGTCGATTCCAAAGGGAATTCCTCCGTTAATTCTCTAATGTAATCATACAAAGGTATTAGTTCTTCTTTTCTGATGGCATAATCCCCATTGACTTGTTTGATTACCAGGTCCGAATCACCTTTCACCTTTAAGTGATTCACTTGTTCTTGAAGTGCTTATTCCAAGCCTACGATGAGATCTTGCTATTCTACTTCATTATTGGTACCACCTTCCCACAATAAGAAGGACTAAGGTAACACTTCCTTTTTTGGAGAAATTAGCACAATTCCTAAGCCAACTTTGTTGAATTTAGGATTTTCCATTTTCCTCCCTGTTGGACTTCTGGAAGAAACATCAAAATACATTTCCCATGCCAGAGGACTTTCTTGAATATAGAAGACTTCCTCATCATGGAGTTCAATATTTGAAGATGTATCTTCCACTGAAGGGTGTTCATCCAGGAAATTAGCCAGAGCATGGACATTTATTGCCTTTTGAGACACATACTAAATGTCAAATTGCTGCAAAATAACTGCCCACCTTGCCAGACGTCCTGTAAGTATTGGAAAACTAAGGATAAATTTGAGCGGGTTATTACCAGATACCAATTGGACCTCGTGATGTTGCAGGTAGTGTCTCAACTTCTGAACTGCAAAGATTAATGCCAGGCCGCACTTCTCAATACTTGAATACCGGGTTTCTGCTTCAAGCATGGTTCGACTGAGATAGTAGAGACTGTTTTCATTCCCAGTATCATTCATTTGAGCAAGAAAGGCACCCAATGATCGCTCTAGAGCTGTCACGTAGAAGATAAGTGGTCTTCCTTCAACAGGTGGCAGGAGTACTGGTGGACTCAAGAGGTATTTCTTGAGAATATCAAATGATTCTTGACATTCTTGAATCCACTGGTATGTGACTCCCTTCTTCATCAATTTGGTGAAGGGTAAACTTTTGCCTGCCAAATTGGCGATGAAACGCCGAATATAGGATACGTTTCCCTGAAGTCCTCTTAGCTAATTCAAATTTTGAGGAGGTGACGTACCAAGGATTTACTTGGTCTTCTCAGGATCGACTTCAATACCATGATGGCGTACAACAAAGCCGAGAAATTTTCCTGAGATTACCCCAAAAGCACATTTTAAGGGGTTTATCTTCAAATTATGTTGTCGAAGCTTGTAGAATATGACTTCCAAATCAGCCATGTGATTAGAATTTTTTTTGAATTTAACTACAAAATCATCTACATAGAATTCAAAAAACTTCCCCAAGAAGGGTTTGAAGATACGAAGCATGGCACACTGATAAGTTGCGCCTGCATTCTTTAAGCCAAAGGGCATTACCCGGTAGCAAAACACACCCTGAGGGGCTCTGAAGGCTGTAGATTCCTCATCTTTTGGGGCCATTCGGATCTGATTATATCCAGAATATCCATCCATGAAGGAAAGTTCTTCATATCCAGTTGTTGCATCAATTAGTAGTTATGTAATTGGAACTGGGAAATCATCCTTAGGACAATGCCGATTAAGATCTTTGAAATCGATGAAAACTATAATTTGTCCGTTCTTTTTCTTTATAGGGACAATATTAGCCAACCATTTGGGATATTGAACTTCTCTGACGAAGTTATCTTTGATAATCTTATCAACTTCAGCTTCAATTTTGGAAGCATAAGTTGGGTGTGTTCTTCTCGCGACTTGCTTAAATCCTCGATGTTCTTCTGGTAAACCCAAATGATGAGTAGCAACATCATGATCAAGCCCTGACATTTTTGTATAGTTACAAGAAAATATACCTCTATTTTTCTTTAGAAAAGAAATATACATCTCTTCCTCTTCAAGAGTCATGGACGCACTGATTAAAGTGGGGCGTGGATCTTCTTTTGTACCCAGATTTATTTCTCTGAGTTCATCCACAGTGGTAGAGATACCCTCTTCAATTGCTGGAGGAGCATCTTGAAGATCTTCCTCTTCTTCTTCATCATGTGTTATTTCTTCCTTTTTTACTTGCATAGTAGATGATAAAGTATAATTATCATGATCTGAAGAGATGTCAAAATTTGCATATCCTGAAGAAGAAGCTTCTATTTCCGACCAGATTGATGATGAAGGGTCTTCTTTGGGTAATAAAGAGGAGACGATGGATTGAGAATCGACATCATTGATCACCTTCGATGTTGCTATAACTTCTTTTGGACTAATTGGAAAATCATATACTTGATGGATTTCATCAGATGAAATGAAGACTTCACCATTTTTTCTTTCATCACTACTTCGTAGATTACCAATTTCTCCCAGGTTGTCTGGCTCGATTGCCGTAATTGACATTCTGGATCTTTCCATAAGAGTATTTTGATTTGGTTATATCTTGTCAATTTGACTGATAGGAAACACATAATCTATACTCACATGTGTAAATGGATTTACTTGAATTTTTTCCAAACCATATGGAGCATTAACTTTGGTAATCTCCCTTGTTATGGATTTCTCCCTTTGCTTCATGTGATAGAATTCCTCCTCAATGTATTGAGACTCACATGTCTTGAATGGGGCCTTATCACCATACAATGTCCCAACTTGACCATCGAAACAATATTTGAGACATTGATGGTATGATGAAGGGATAACCAATGTTGATGTAGCCAGGGTCTTCCAAGCAAGATGTTGAAGGCTGAGTTTTGATCAACAACCATGAAATCTGAATTGGATACAGGATCTCCAAACTGAGTTCTAAGTGTAACCTCACCTAGTGGTTCCTGTTCATTTTTATCATATCCTTGTAACATCATGGTAGAAGGAGATAAATAAGATTCTGTGAGGCCCAATCGATGAAGTGTATGAATGGGCATGAGGTGGACTCCTGAACCATTGCCAATGAAAACACTTCGAACATCCACGCCATTGACCTTGTGAGACAAGTACAATGGTCTAATATGTCCATGCACAAAATCATCTTCATATTCATCAGAAAATGATAGTATTGCATGGAATTCTTGAGGATTATTCTCTATGTGATAGACTTCAGCTGCAGCATTTTCAGTTTCAAACTCCTGAGGACTTGAAAAAGCCACGATGAGTGCTTCCCGAAGATCTTTTGATAGATTCAGAGCATCCAGAATTGATAACATGGCTGGTACATGGGCCAAGTGTTTCAATATATCATACTTTTGATCCAGAGGTCTGCTTTTCCCAATAGGTATATGTGGTTTAGGAGGTACCTTGGAAGCAGATGCTTTGGAAGTTGATGCATCTTGTATTGGTATTAGAGTTGGCAATATTCTTGGTTTTGGAAAATTTAACCGATTAGATCCATTTATTTGCTGAGAGGAAGAATATGGAACCTTCAACCGGTCTTCCAAAATAACTGTTCCAGGACTGAATTTGCTATTGGTAGAAGAACTTGCTTGTTCTTGCTGAGCTCGCTGAAGGGCTCTACCACGAGTTTCTTCCACCTTCACAGTTCTAGAAGGGGTAGAATTGGAATAGTGGCTTATCAAAGATTGACGTCTTCCCCTCTATCCTGAGCCCCTGGAACTTCCTCTGATTCCTCTATTTGATTCAAGGAATTTAGGCTCGTTGAAATTGAAACTGCGACTAGCATATGGATCTGTTAATTGAACCATATTAACAGAACCAAAGTTTAACTCTTCATTTGATGAAGACTCTACCTGATTAGCCTATTTAGGCTATGTCGTTTGGTGGGGCGGTGCATGTGGCTTTGAAGTAGATGTCATGATGTCCGCCAAAGTCAAATACAACTTAGTAGTTGACACATGCTCATCTTCTTCTAATTATTTTTATTTCTTTGAATCATGCCGTTTCATTGAGGATTTTCCCTTTGACGAAGAGGGTTTTGCCGCAACATTCATGGCAGAAGACACAATTGGTTTCTTTAATTGTGTTCGCAAAATAGCATGAGTTCTATTGATTGTCTTTCTGACCATCCAATCATCATACTTCTGTGCATTTTTTCTTTTGAATTCTTGCCATTCACCTTTCTCCTCTGGAACTGTAGCAGTGACACATGCTACCTGGGCTGAGGAGCCTTTCAATTTGACCTGTCCCGAGTCGACCATCTTTAGCAGGAGGTCTTTGAAGACAAAACACTCCTGGATGGGATGCCACAATATTTTATGAAAAGGGAAATAATTGGGACGATCTTAATCTCCTTTCTTGTTTGGCCTCTTGGGTAATGGCAATTGAACCAAATTGTTTTCCACAGCTAAAATGAAATAACCAGGAACTTGTTCATTTTAGAAAGAGTATGTTTTTCTCTTTAAATCCTCAAATTGATTCCGTCTTTGATCTCTTTGATCGTAAGGATGAAAAGGCCTTTGTTGTTGGTGCTCAGAAGGTGGAGCCCTTTGAGAAGATGAAGGTTTTGAGGTAGAAACAGGTACAGGTGCTTGTTTAAGCATAACTGTAGCAGTTTCTGCTTTACCCATTCTCCTTCCTAGAGCTGATGGAATTACATGAGATTTAGCCTTAGCCTGTATAAGGGAATCTTCCATCTGCTGAGCGATTGAAGTAAGGTCTCGAAACCCTCCTGTGTATTTCACAGGGATTAATTGTGTGCATAATTCGTCATGTAGATTTTCCACACAGATTGGAAACAATTCTTCTTAAGGGAGTGCTAAACTCATGGAATATGTTAATACCTTCCATCGAGCAATGAAATCAGAGACCCTTTCATTCTCCCTTTGCATACAATTTGTAAGATCGAAAACTGTTGTCTTTGGAAATGTTGAGCTGAACTGAAGGAGGAATTTTTGGAGAAGATCCTCCCATCTGGTAATTGACCAGGATTGAAAGCTCATATACCAAACAAAAGCTAGTCCTTTCAAGGTTCGCACGAAGCATCTGAGTTTCACTGCTTCTTGCTGATCCAGAGTTCCCATCTTAGGATCACAACAAGACACGTAATGCGTAAAATTCTGTTCAGGATCGCTTGATCCCTTGAAAATAGGGAATACAGGGTTCCCAAAACTGGATGGAGGAGAAATTGAATCTACCCATTCAGGTTAAACATTATTTTCTGGTTGAACTTGATCACGTTTCCCTTCCATAGTTTCTAACCAAGCTATTAATGACTCAATAGTAGTTATTAAGATTTGAGAAAAATCCTGTTGAACTTGGACTTGGGTAGGTGCAATGACTGGAGCTTGGACAGATGTGGCGATTAGTGCTGCGACTGATGGTAGCACTGCCAAGTGTTGTTGCACTTGACCCATAGGATTAGATCTGTGACGGTGTACTGAGAGAGGATGATATTCTCGATCCATCTCAGTAGCTACAACAAATTCCTTTGGCTGACTGACTCCAGCATGCTTAAGAAGAATATTACTCTGAAGTAGTTCTACATTCAACCTTCTTAATTCCTTCATTTCTTCCTCCTGTTGTGCAAAACTTTGCTCTAATGAGAGAAATTTACCTTCACCAAAGGAAGGATATGTATCCTGATTCATTCCCTTCCCTTTGTTGGATCCTTTTCGGAGAGGGGGAAGTGGGTTACTCGAAGGATTACCTAGGTTCTGAGTAATCCATTCACTTCATGTAAGCACACCTTCTTCATTTGTGTCGGTGCGTACATCTTATTGAGCTCGAACCTCTTCATCTAAATCCCCTGATTGAGCCTCATCTGGTGGATCCGAATCAACGGAATTGATGAAATTTATTGATGCATAAATCATCACTCCACTTCTATCAGCATTTCTGTGATATTTTCTTCTTCCATGTCTTTGATGAGACATTGCCTTTTGTTGATTAGATCCCTCAGTAACTTCTTGACGAACCGTAATTTGGAGGGAATCTACTGATAATTTGGCTCTTCGTTCCTCTTGAGGTTTCTTCCCCAATCGAGAAAAGACTTACTTTCTCTGAGGTGGGGATTTATGATTTAAAAAAGTCCCCAGTCCAGTGGACTGGGGCTATTCCTGCTGTTCTCGCTCAACTCCTTGAATCCTATTTGTTGATTCTGAGGGTTGGTTTAAAAGAGTCCCCAGTCCGGAAAGTAGGGGTTGTTCTTGACATGTTATGTCTGAGACTTTCTTGAAATTCCTTGTGATCTTGCGAACCTTAGTCTGGAAATTAGATGGATTCATTAACCTGTATTTTCTTTTATCACCTGGTTCAAAAGACTGTTGGATGATTTCTGACACTTCTGTCACTTGGTGACGTGATTGCTCCAAACGAGAGGCCTGTTTAATATTCTCGTTTTCTTGATGCAACAGTAATTCAACAACTTGTTCTCTGTATTCTTGATTTTGAGAGGAACTAGTTGAAGCCTGTTCTTGGTAAAGCTTTTGATTACAAACAAATCCCATTGACTGTGGCCGGTTATGGGCAATAACATTGGATGAGACCATTTTCGGCGGGCTTTGCTGATTGGAGAGCACCATGAAATGCAATGCTCCATGAACAACCCATCCTCTGACACGAATACCAGATGGGGAATTGGAAATTTACTGACACAATCTTCTTAGTGCGCCAATGCATGAATGTTGAAGGGCTCTCTCCTGCTTTTCAGCCTTCGGATATCGAGAGACTGATAGAGACGCCAAATCAATCTGACGTTGTAACCCTTCTATTATCTTAAGATGATTTTCATATGCATCATAAGATAATAATTTCTTTTTCAATTTACAAAGAGTTTTCCATATGCTGAGACGAATATCATGAATTTCATATTCGGTAAACATTTCTGGAATATTATTCTGAGAGTCAGCCAAAGGCCAAAACATTACTGGCACTTTATCTTTCGGCAGTTGTTTTCTCATGTTCATTATTTCCTCTTTATCATTTGATGAAGATTATTCTACCTGATTTGACCAGAGTTGGTGTTTCCTTGTTGCTTCATTGGATTCAACAGGATTGGTAGAGAAATCATTGATCAAACTAGAAGATGCATGACTTAGGGGTGGTTCAGAAAATGACCTACAACCTGGGCTATCTTGTGATTAAGAAAGTATTTCACCTTCTAGCGACGAGGCTTCAGACATGACTGGTTTCTCATTTGCAAGTTCCTCAAGATAAGAGGGCTTTCTCGGAACTACATTGTCCACTGGAGCATTTTCCGGGCAATGTGCATGACTACTGTGGTGAGGACTTTCGCAGTGAAATTCATCATCATGGGGAGGACCACCATAATGGGATACAACAAAAGATGAGATATCTTGCTCTTTGGTCTTCTGACCACAGAGAGGATTTATGTGGCTCTCATCTGAAGATGAAACTTTGAGATCGACCGAATGGTCATGAAGAAAGCCTTAATGAGGAAGTGTCTGTTGAAGACCTTCAGAATTAATGTTCCCAATATTGGGAAATGAGGGAGTAGAATCTTGAATTTCAACAGATAATTGTCTGAGGGCTTCAAGAACTCCCGCATCGAGCAAGGCCTTGTTATAGATTGGCTCTTGATCTCCTGACTGTGCTGGGCAGGTATTTTTCTTAGACGCCTTCTTAATCACCTTGGAAACTACTTGATGATGAAAGTGGCTGATCTAAGCAGGTGTATATGCTTGATCAGGAAGGATGGCCAGGTTAGGCTGACTATCTCTACTCAAATCAGGTGTATGTGCCTGACTTGTATGTCCATATGATGTGGGGGAGTATGCCCCACAACCCTGTTGGACTGGAATAGATGTGTGTTTCTATTCCGGAGAGAATTGTTGATGTGTCACTCCACTGGTAGGGATAGATTTATGTGTGTTTCCCTGAGATGCTGCTGAAGTTGTTATAATATCCTGCTAGGCATCCAGAATATGAGCAGGGATTTGCTTCTGCTCTTTATCCATTAATAGAATATGCTTGGTGACTTCAGCTCCCGGAATGGGAATATACGTCCATTCCGGGCTTGGAGCAGGTGTATGTGCCTGATCCTGTCCTCATTTTCCTGTCAGTGGATCCTGACAGTACTCAAGTGTAGGGGCAGAGAGTTGTGTCTGCCTCCTATTTGTTTTCGGGGCTTTCCGACTAACTTATCTGAATGCTACCAAGCGAGACTATTGGTAGGCTTGATTAATACTAGCAGGTGTATGTGCCTGCTGATTTCACTTCACCAAACGTGGTTGACGAGATCCATCATATGTATTCAGACGAGCCTGCTGACTAACTGATGTTGTATAGACAGCTGTATGTTCTTGCCTATAGTACTCCGCCGGAATTGCCTGGCGGGATTGGCATGATGCTTCCAGACGAGTCTGTTAGACAACAGAATTAAAATGGGTAGGTGTATGTGCCCGCTCATTGCTTACCACCAAGATAGGTTGGTGGACTTCTCTGGAGATGGTAGAGATGAGAACCTGCTCACTGTTGACCGAATTCCGCCTCTGGTGGTTCTTCTTGCTTGCTCGGGTTCGAGGAACCTGAGCCGAACGCCTGGAGTCGGTACCCTCATCATGTTGAGGGTGCACTGCCTCACGAGTCTGGCGGCAATTTTTGGTGGGAGCCCTCAAGAAGGACTCATGTGTGTTTGAATTAAGGCCCTGTGGGACCTGCTCATTCACCTCCCCAGAATAAGAGAGAGAATTGTGATTGTGTTCCGGGGATAACGACCCGAAACGGTTAGAGACGGTAGTCAGCTCTGCCTTCTTCTTGATCACTGGTTGTCGTTGTCCGGATGAACGATGTGAGTTGTTCACTTGGAGGGATTATCGGACAGCCTCCAGAGTTGGGATGGTACCGTGTTGATGGTACTCCTTAACCAGCGCGTTTGACACCCCTTGTTGAAGACGCTGAGTAGGTGATGTCGTCCATAGAACGGACGACGATCCAGCAGGAGTAACAGCAGTGGAATTTGCAGCAGCAGTATTCACAGGTGTGAACTTGAGAGCAGCCTTTATAGAAATGCAGAAGATCTTGGAAAAGAGTGCATGTTTGATATAACCGACGTAATCAAGAAAAAATCAGCCTCTACATATTTTGGATGAGCACATATGTCAATGATTGTTTTTGTTGTCCCTCTCATTGAGTTTTAAATAGGGGCCTAACAAATGGGTATACCATTATTTTAACTTGGTTAAGGATTCACATCGGGTTCACCATTTTTGTTTCCCTCGGATTTCGAGGATGACCGCCTTTGATGGGATGTTCAAACATTCTGATTGGTTTCAAATGGGTTTTTTCGTAGAGCCAGAAACATCCAATGATTCCACAACCATTCAGACCTACTTTCCAAACGTAGGTTCTCATTACTTGTGGACTTATGAGGCTTAGGAATTTACATTGGTCGAGAGGATGGGAGGTCGGACACATCACACCTTTTTTAGGGTAATTATTTTATACTCTGGGTCTCTCTATATAGATTTGAGTTATGTTTGTGAATCCTTATTACATTACCAAGTATAAATTAAGTTTTCATTTAGATCTGAAAATCAATGATCGATATGTAGTAAATTTAGAGACTCTTTTATATGTATTCGAGGTTCTTCATCGATAGAGAATCATCTATATTTATTAGAGATACTTGGTCAGTGGTACCCTTCGACATATTTATATAGAAGTCTCTTGGTCATTATGATGACCATGCTGGTTTTAAAGCCACTCCGTGGGGCACATGAAGTTTGTTGTCATTCAGAAGGACATGGATTATTTCAGAGTTGGGATCGAACCCACAGACGGGCTACCTATGTATCCTTTGTTTAAAAAAGGAATCATAACCCACATAGTTCGAGTAAGGGAGTATGATGTTTATGATTGATGGATCAAATAAGGAGGTAATAATTACTTTTACACTCTAAGCTCACATGGGTCATGCTCGGTGTGAGAAACAAGAGGTATTGGTAAAACAATTAGAAAATTGTGCCATGAAAGATGTAATCATAAGAAATAATGTGGGGCTTATGTATGTTTGACTACCCAGATAAATGAAAGGTTAGGATTTACTTTAGGGAAGAAATCCAGGAGCAGGGTCCATAAAGGAATATGTGCTTTATGGAGATGTTGAATACTCTAACTTGGGGCTAACTCCTGAAAAGGAGGCCCAAATTAGGAGAGGACTTATTATTTGGGTTTTACTCCTGAAAAGGAATCCCAGATCAAAGGTAAACAAGGGTTGGTTAAGAGAAAATAAGACTGGGTCTTACTCTTGAAAAGGATGCCAATGTTAAGAGATTTTGAAAAATTAAGGGACTTGGGGATTACTCTTAAGGAGGATGCCCATGTTTGAGACTGGGGATTACTCCTGAAAAGGAATACCAGGTTAAGAGAATTATGGTTGGGGCTTACTCCTAAGGAGGATACCCAGATTTGAGAATTATGACTGGGGCTTATTCTTGAAAAGGCGGCCCAGTTTAGGGGATATGGGGCTTACTCCTAAAGAGGATGCCCAGATTAAGGATTCTCTCATCTTAAAGTATGAGGTTGAATGAATGAAATCTCAATCTTTAGTGACATAAAGATGTGTAAATCACTAGGTTTTGAGAGATTTTACACAGAATTCCTTTTAGATAAGGATGTCAAAGCAAGAAATCGTGCCATAAATGGTTTTGAAGAGTGTCTGGAAGACTGAATCATGAATAGTAAAGGTGGAATGGTTTAAGAGGGGTGAAATAAGCAATAATGGCACCCAAAAAAGGTAGGGGCGCGCAAGTCCTGGCAGGCGCACAGGTACTGCGTGGGCACGCAAGTCCTGGTCGCGCAGGTATGCCTGCGCGACATATAGGGTACTTGTGCGACGTTTAACTAGCAGGGTAATACTTGAGAGACTCTTGATTAAAGCATTTATAATCCTATTGAGGTTCTTCTAGAAGAGGGGCACACAAGTTGTAGTGAAGGAGTAAGGAAACGTGAAAGTGTAGCCTTTTCCCTTATGGGTTAGCCACTTAGGCGCGCAAGTGTTGATGAGTTTCAACACTTAGGCCTTCCTCCCCCTCTTTAGATCTTCCGTTCAATGTATGAAATTACCTTATAAGTGCTTCAGAAGCTTTGAAAGAGACTAGGGCATCGGGATCCCAAATCTGAGTTTCTGAAAAAAAAATCCTCTACGAATGGGGGGCCCACAAGGTCTATTTATAGGCAGGAGAAGACCCCGGGCGGTTATCACTTAGGTCACGCAAGTGACTTACGCGACCATCATGCGTCACACAAGTAGATTTGCACGACAGTGATATAACTTACGTGGCACATGTGCTCTTGATCCCATGTTCATGCCTTTGTCGATTTTTGATGTTTTCATCAAAGGATGAATCAATTTGTGCTAAGTCATTTCCCTTTCCATTCTTTTAGATAATATGACGAAAAGGAGCATCAACATTCTCCCTTGAAATTTATCATTCTGGTAAAAAAATGAGGGTAATATTACTTCATAATATCCTCAAGTTCACTGATATCTTACTCTAGTTGGATATTTCTCTACAGGAACATGACCATGTGAGTGATCTTGTTTTTTAGAACTTTCTCCAATCAATCTAAAATTTATACAGGTTGTTCTTTGTATGAAATATCCTTCTCCAGTAGTATGAACTTTGAGTTCAAAAGAAGTGAAGGGTCATGTATGTACATCTGCATGATAGATACATGGAACACATCTGTCACGACCCGTCCTCGGGGCCCGTGCCGTGACTACCCCAAGCCCGCCTTCCATAGGCCAGGGGCTGGCGACTAGCACCAAAGGCGTAAAATCCTGATATCTGGGAAGGCATTGCCTTTATAAGAAAACAAGCACCACAGAGTACAAGCGGAAGTAAAACACTAAGTACAAAAAGAAGAGCTGAAAAGTAAAAAGGGCCGGAAATACAAGCCCAACTGTAAAGTACAACTCGAAAAGGGAAAACAGCGACTGAAAAGTAAAGCTGCTATGTTGAGATGTCCACTGGAAATCCCACCTGAAGGGTGGGTACAGATAGCTCCTCTGCTCCTCGGGTCCCGCCATCCGCTCCGAGTATATCCCGCCCAGTGGTCCTCCTCCGGGTACCGCCTCGTCGTATAGTCCACCTCCAGGTACCGTCCAGTCCTCGAACACTCGGCCTCTATCAGCACTGTCCGTCGTCTGCAACCAACACAACGAGGTGCGGGCATAGCCCGTGCAGGGGTGAGTAAAACGATACTCAGTAGGGACCCCGAGACCCTCAAGGTCTCACTAAAACCAACAAGGATAAACACAAGAAGATCTCAACAGATAAACTCTACTTAGGTATATGCCCATACATATACCTAAGTTATCAAGTAACTCATCTCAATCATGAGGTAACACAAGGATTGTGAAAACGACGGATAACCACTACCCGGGTATATGCCCATACATATACCAAAGTTAGCAAGTGACCCATCTCATTCATGAGGTAAACACAAGGTCAAAAGTCTCAGCTCAAACCAGGATTTTCATTATCGAAACCGTAACTGCTGAAGAGCTCCGTCTCTAGAGTGTACAGTGGTCCTGTCACGACTCCGAGGCTACCGCTCACTAACCTAAGACTGCTGAAGTACTCCTCCTGTCGAGTACTGCGGGTCTGCTGCCAACTACCAGGCGCTCCGTCCGCTGAGGGTCTGCTGCCAAATACCGGGCGCTACCCAGATAGCCTACTGAGGTACTCCTCCTGTCGAGTACCGCGGGTCTGCTGCCAACTACCAGGCGCTCCGTCCGCCGTGGGTCTGCCGCCAAATACCGGGCGCTCCGTCCACTGGGCTAGTCGACTCACTCCAAGTCGAGTCGGTCAAGCAGTCGTCAGGTCTCAGCCGGCTACACGGTCTCCGTACTCTGCACGCTCGTCTCCGGGAGGGTCCGCTCCACGAGCTACTGGTCGATACTCCAAGTATCACAAAGTCCCGCAAAGAAGTATCTCAAAAGTCCGTCTCGTCACTGGGGTCTCAACGCAACAGACGGCGCGTCGATCGGACGCCCGGTCTGTGAGTTATTAGCCTTTTCGTCCCAGGGGCCCGGTTGGTTTCGAGAGCGAACCAAACCCGGCCGTATCTCAACTGTACCCCGAACTCTCATAGGGTATACTCAAAGGGACCGTTTACTCAACGTAACCACCAACGCCGCTGACGGCTCGTCAAGCGGACGTCCTGTCTGAAAGATATCAGCTTTCCCGTTCCAGGGGCCCGGTTGGATTTCGGGAACAATCCAACCCGGCCATACTCCGACTGCATCCAAAACTCGGGCGGAGTATGTCAAAAGTTCCGTCTCATCAAGAGGAAGTCAACGAAACAGACGGCGCGTCAATCGGACGCCCGGTCTGTGAGTTATTGGCATTTTCGTCTCCGGGGCCCGGTTGGTTTTTAAGGAAAAACCAACCCGACCGTACTCCACCTGCGTCCAAACCTCGGGCGGAGTATGCCAAAAGATCCGTCTCACTAAGAGGAACATTACGCGACTGACGGCACGTCAATCGGACGTCCGTAGCTCAAGATATGAGCGTTTCCGCTCCGAAGGCCCGGTTGGTTTCGTGAACGAACCAACCCGGCCGAACTCAAAGTAACCCGAAACCTTGAGTGCGATATACCGAAACGACCGTCTCGATCCAAGGATCGCGTTGCCGCAGACGGTTCATCATTCGGAGGTCCGAGGCTCAAGTTATGAGCCAAGAACCGAATCTGGTCCGAAACGGGGGGGTCCGGGTCCGGGCCGACCCGGCCCGACCCCCCCCCCCCCCCTGGGCGGCGCGGCGGCCGGCGGCGGCGGGCGGCGGCCGGTGGCGGCGCGCGGCGGCGCGCGGTGGCGGCGCGGCGGAGGCGGCGGGCCGCGCTGGCGGCGGCGGCGGCCGCGCTGGCGGCGGCGGCGGGCCGCTCTGGCGGCGGCTGGTGCCGCACGGGCTGCGCACGCGGGGGGTTAAACCCCCGCTTCTTCAAGGAGGCGGCGCGGCTATGCCGCGCCGATTTAACAAAATGGCCCCCCTCCAGGGGGCCCGCTTCTTGGAAAACCGGGGGGCTATTGCCCCCCTTGTCATGGATGAACCGCCCCCCTCTCTTAAAGAGGGGGGGTTTTTAATTAAGTGGCCGGGGAATTAAATTCCCCGGTTTTAATGGTATCCGGCCGGCCAGCTGGCCGGCCGGTTTTTCTCTAACGGGACCGGAATTTCCGGTCCCCCTTCGGCTTCCGACGCCGGCGGCCCGGCCGCCGGTCTCTTCTTCCGCCGCGGCCCGGAACCGGCCGCGGTCTTCTCGTCCCGCCGCGGCCCGGAACCGTCCGCGGTATTCGTCGTCCGGCGCGGTGCGACGGCACCACGCCCCTTTCGCCGTGCCATGATTCTTTCCAACGCGGCGCGACGGCGTCGCGTTCTTGAAGATTCTCCTTGGCGTAACGCGACGGCGTTGCGTAAAATTAAACGCACAATCATCCGCGTGGTGCGACGGCACCACGCCACTTGCTTCCACCCGCAAGAACAACAAGAATGTTGGAGGGGGTTCGGCCGTGTTCGTGCGGTCCGGCCCCCCTCACGTTAAATTAATAACGCATCTTAAAATAATCAACATCCCACGTTAGTTATACGAACCACGAGAAAATGTGATAATTAAATATTAAATCAACCACCCCTACCTCGGGTTTAGGATTCAAAGGTTCTGCTACGCTCCGCGGAAGACGGCGTCGCGGAGGTCGGGTGTCGCGGTCGTCGTTCGTCAAATCCGTTGACGAAGTGCTATGCCCGAAGAGACACGACGTTGGCGGATCTTCGTTTGCCGACGAAGGTTGTCCGAAGAAGAGATGGCGTCCCCTTCGTTGTCACGGTGAACGAAGAAAGGAGTTGCGGCGTTCTTCGTCGGAAAAGAGAGCGTTCCTCGTCAAGTCTCGAGGAAAGTCAAATTATAAAGAGAACAACGAACTCAAGGACCCCTACCTCGATAGTCGCACTCGATTCCTTTGACGTCGAAGGAAGAGTCGTTGTTGAAGGCATTCGTCGCGGAAAACCGTCGCGGAAGAGATGACGCGGAAGAAGAACGTCGCGTCGCGGATACGGCGTCGCGGATGGATCGTGTTCTTCGGCGGAGAAGTTCTTCGTTGAAGAACGTCGTTCTTCGCGTTCTTCGTTGAGTTTGAAGAAGAAGGAGAGGAGCCCTCCACCTCTCAAGAAGACAAACGATCAACCCAAAATAAAATAAGATCACATCTTATTTTATTATTACAAAACATAAAAGAATTTCAAAAGTTTGAAATTCAAAAGAGATAACTCCACATTTAACTCACTTATTTAATATACATGAATTGTATAATTAAATGTAAGTTAACTTGTCAAGCCATTAAGAGGGAGAGTGGGGAGTTGAAAAGGTGGGGGTTCGTGTGGGCCCCACCACACTTAATCCTCCCAAGGGAGGTTAAGTGGGTGTGGGTCCCACTCCCAACCACCTTAGATAGGTTTTAACAAGTTAAAAATAAAATTGTTCTACACAATTTTATTTAACTCAAACTAAAAACCCCAAAACGAAACTCTCAACCCGCAACAAACGCAACTCCCGAAAAGGACTCTTTAAGCGAATATCGGCGCTGCGAGTTCATCGGTGCCCTCGGATTTCAATTCCGAGCACCGGATCAAAAGTTAGGAATTCCCGCTCGTTCGTTCACTGAACGTACCCGAGCCAAACTTCGGAAATTAATTCCGGGCACTCCGGGCCTCGGAATCAGGTGCCGTCTGAAACCGCGCTCTTGTAAAATTCTAAAGAAAATTAAGAAAAAATTTCCCTTGAATTTTACGGGTCTTTACATTACTCCCACCTCAGGGCTTTACGTCCCCGTAAAGCTTCAACTCACACTTAAGGGAAACAAAGTAGTACTGAGCACGCAACTGAGCTTTACGCTCCCATATGCTCACCTGAAGATCTTGTGCTACCCGAGAAGCACCCCAGAGGAAGCAACCGTTCACGTAGAACCTACTCTTGTCGATCCTCAATCTCTACTAGAATCTCTGTGCTTATCGCCCTGTCATCGACGTCCAACTCCCCGGGGTCGATGACGTGCGAAGAAACATACACGTATCTCCACAGCTGAGACACGTGGTGGACACTATGCACCCGGTGCGACTGAGGTGGTAGGGTTAAGCGGTAAACCTCCTCGCCTACCCTGCTGAAGATCAAAAGGGGTCCATCGAACTTCGGAGATAACATGCCGCCTCGGCCACATCTCCGAAACCTCATCGGGTTGAGACCGTATAAGAACGTGTTCGTCACCCTCGAACTCAAGAGGTTTCCCTTTTTAGGTTAGAACTGAACTCAAACTCCTGCTGCCACAGGGGTAGGGTTGACCAACTCAAGAGTGATCGGTCACACCCTCTTATGTCTGAGTTTAACATGAGCTGCCCAGGGTTTCCTTTTCGCCGACCAAGGAAAACCCATTCCGACGTTTGCCTAAAACAGTCAACCGGGGTATGATTTGTGAATCAAAACCATACCCAGATCAACGTCGTAAGGCCTCTACGCTGCCACCAAGAGATTCCAACCGAAACTCTCGCCTCGAGGTCAAATCACACCGTCGGCGTAAGCGTGATTATCGAGTCTCCTCCCAAAGGTATCTCCAGACGTGAGGGTCAAGTCTACGGCTTACCCGGAACCTCTAGGTCTGGGACATGATTCGTGGAAGGGTAGAATGATTGGTTCCTATGTCTATAGATATGGCAGCTCGTAGAAGACATAATTCATACCCCGAATCATTCTTAGAGCTCCTGGGTCACACTCCTTGACCGCAATGCAGCTATTCTCCTCCCCAGCCCTCCTGCTCCCTGAGCCTGGCGGGGACTACTAAGTCGGGTGGTCGTAACATGTCGAAATGTACACCACCACATGCTGCTCTCCAAGCTCCGCTTCCACGTCTGCTACCCTGCAGATTCATCTGTCCTTAGCACTTCCTCCTCCTGAAACATTTTACACGCCCGAGTCTCTGCTACCGGTACCGCCGGTAGTGTCTGCTGACCAACAGGTAGAGACATAGCTGGCGCTCTACCCATAGGTACTAATCCAGGTATCGGTTCGCGTACCGAAGCCTCGTTACTATAAGGACCAACCTCATGGTCACTCTCTGGAAACACCTGAAGCTAAGATCATCATCCGCTCTACTAGTATCCAAGCTAGGCGTAGAACTCTAGCATTCGTCTCCATCCAGTCCACTGCTGCCTGGGAAATCTGTCTCGCCTCGTATCCTCAGAGGCCTCTACTGCTGGAACTCGTGCATCGTGCTCTGCTAGCGTGCACCGTCAGCTAGTGGCATCTGCTGCCTAACGGGTGGTGGTGCTGTTGGTACACCACCCGAAGGTGCCAACACTGAAAAAGGGCCCTGCACTGGAGTCTCGCTGCTCGGTGGGCCATCATGAAAGAAACAACGTAACACGATCAAACGATTATACCTGGTGAGCTGACCTGGTTTGAGCTGTTTTAAGGGAAAAAAACCTTTGAAAACACACACGCAATCAGTGTTTTCGTGCACAAAGTCGGAAATCAGTTGTCAGGGTCCTGGTGTATGGATACGTCGGCCGCCCGCACCAACACTGGACTCCCTGAACTGAAAACCACACTCCGTACTCTCAACACTATTGCTTCACAGAAAGAGACATCAGAGTTATAAGTTCTGCGGTAGAACCGAACTCCTCTGATACCAATTTGTCACGACCCGTCCTCGGGGCCCGTGCCGTGACTACCCCAAGCCCGCCTTCCATAGGCCAGGGGCTGGCGACTAGCACCAAAGGCGTAAAATCCCGATATCTGGGAAGGCATTGCCTTTATAAGAAAACAAGCACCACAGAGTACAAGCGGAAGTAAAACACTAAGTACAAAAAGAAGAGCTGAAAAGTAAAAAGGGCCGGAAATACAAGCCCAACTGTAAAGTACAACTCGAAAAGGGAAAACAGCGACTGAAAAGTAAAGCTGCTATGTTGAGATGTCCACTGGAAATCCCACCTGAAGGGTGGGTACAGATAGCTCCTCTGCTCCTCGGGTCCCGCCATCCGCTCCGAGTATATCCCGCCCAGTGGTCCTCCTCCGGGTACCGCCTCGTCGTATAGTCCACCTCCAGGTACCGTCCAGTCCTCGAACACTCGGCCTCTGTCAGCACTGTCCGTCGTCTGCAACCAACACAACGAGGTGCGGGCATAGCCCGTGCAGGGGTGAGTAAAACGATACTCAGTAGGGACCCCGAGACCCTCAAGGTCTCACTAAAACCAACAAGGATAAACACAAGAAGATCTCAACAGATAAACTCTACTTAGGTATATGCCCATACATATACCTAAGTTATCAAGTAACTCATCTCAATCATGAGGTAACACAAGGATTGTGAAAACGACGGATAACCACTACCCGGGTATATGCCCATACATATACCAAAGTTAGCAAGTGACCCATCTCATTCATGAGGTAAACACAAGGTCAAAAGTCTCAGCTCAAACCAGGATTTTCATTATCGAAACCGTAACTGCTGAAGAGCTCCGTCTCTAGAGTGTACAGTGGTCCTGTCACGACTCCGAGGCTACCGCTCACTAACCTAAGACTGCTGAAGTACTCCTCCTGTCGAGTACTGCGGGTCTGCTGCCAACTACCAGGCGCTCCGTCCGCTGAGGGTCTGCTGCCAAATACCGGGCGCTACCCAGATAGCCTACTGAGGTACTCCTCCTGTCGAGTACCGCGGGTCTGCTGCCAACTACCAGGCGCTCCGTCCGCCGTGGGTCTGCCGCCAAATACCGGGCGCTCCGTCCACTGGGCTAGTCGACTCACTCCAAGTCGAGTCGGTCAAGCAGTCGTCAGGTCTCAGCCGGCTACACGGTCTCCGTACTCTGCACGCTCGTCTCCGGGAGGGTCCGCTCCACGAGCTACTGGTCGATACTCCAAGTATCACAAAGTCCCGCAAAGAAGTATCTCAAAAGTCCGTCTCGTCACAGGGGTCTCAACGCAACAGACGGCGCGTCGATCGGACGCCCGGTCTGTGAGTTATTAGCCTTTTCGTCCCAGGGGCCCGGTTGGTTTCGAGAGCGAACCAAACCCGGACGTATCTCAACTGTACCCCGAACTCTCATAGGGTATACTCAAAGGGACCGTTTACTCAACGTAACCACCAACGCCGCTGACGGCTCGTCAAGCGGACGTCCTGTCTGAAAGATATCAGCTTTCCCGTTCCAGGGGCCCGGTTGGATTTCGGGAACAATCCAACCCGGCCATACTCCGACTGCATCCAAAACTCGGGCGGAGTATGTCAAAAGTTCCGTCTCATCAAGAGGAAGTCAACGAAACAGACGGCGCGTCAATCGGACGCCCGGTCTGTGAGTTATTGGCATTTTCGTCTCCGGGGCCCGGTTGGTTTTTAAGGAAAAACCAACCCGACCGTACTCCACCTGCGTCCAAACCTCGGGCGGAGTATGCCAAAAGATCCGTCTCACTAAGAGGAACATTACGCGACTGACGGCACGTCAATCGGACGTCCGTAGCTCAAGATATGAGCGTTTCCGCTCCGAAGGCCCGGTTGGTTTCGTGAACGAACCAACCCGGCCGAACTCAAAGTAACCCGAAACCTTGAGTGCGATATACCGAAACGACCGTCTCGATCCAAGGATCGCGTTGCCGCAGACGGTTCGTCATTAGGAGGTCCGAGGCTCAAGTTATGAGCCAAGAACCGAATCTGGTCCGAAACGGGGGGGTCCGGGTCCGGGCCGACCCGGCCCGACCCCCCCCCCCCATGGGCGGCGCGGCGGCCGGCGGCGGCGGACGGCGGCGGCGGACGGCGGCGGCGGGCGGCGGCGGTGCGGCGGCCGGGGGCGGCGCGCGGCGGCGCGCGGTGGCGGCGCGGCGGAGGCGGCGGCGGCGGGCCGCTCGGGCGGCGGCTGGTGCCGCACGGGCTGCGCACGCGGGGGGTTAAACCCCCGCTTCTTCAAGGAGGCGGCGCGGCTATGCCGCGCCGATTTAACAAAATGGCCCCCCTCCAGGGGGCCCGCTTCTTGGAAAACCGGGGGGCTATTGCCCCCCTTGTCATGGATGAACCGCCCCCCTCTCTTAAAGAGGGGGGGTTTTTAATTAAGTGGCCGGGGAATTAAATTCCCCGGTTTTAATGGTATCCGGCCGGCCAGCTGGCCGGCCGGTTTTTCTCTAACGGGACCGGAATTTCCGGTCCCCCTTCGGCTTCCGACGCCGGCGGCCCGGCCGCCGGTCTCTTCTTCCGCCGCGGCCCGGAACCGGCCGCGGTCTTCTCGTCCCGCCGCGGCCCGGAACCGGCCGCGGTATTCGTCGTCCGGCGCGGTGCGACGGCACCGCGCCCCTTTCGCCGTGCCATGATTCCTTCCAACGCGGCGCAACGGCGTCGCGTTCTTGAAGATTCTCCTTGGCGTAACGCGACGGCGTTGCGTAAAATTAAACGCACAATCATCCGCGTGGTGCGACGGCACCACGCCACTTGCTTCCACCCGCAAGAACAACAAGAATGTTGGAGGGGGTTCGGCCGTGTTCGTGCGGTCCGGCCCCCCTCACGTTAAATTAATAACGCATCTTAAAATAATCAACATCCCACGTTAGTTATACGAACCACGAGAAAATGTGATAATTAAATATTAAATCAACCACCCCTACCTCGGGTTTAGGATTCAAAGGTTCTGCTACGCTCCGCGGAAGACGGCGTCGCGGAGGTCGGGTGTCGCGGTCGTCGTTCGTCAAATCCGTTGACGAAGTGCTATGCCCGAAGAGACACGACGTTGGCGGATCTTCGTTTGCCGACGAAGGTTGTCCGAAGAAGAGATGGCGTCCCCTTCGTTGTCACGGTGAACGAAGAAAGGAGTTGCGGCGTTCTTCGTCGGAAAAGAGAGCGTTCCTCGTCAAGTCTCGAGGAAAGTCAAATTATAAAGAGAACAACGAACTCAAGGACCCCTACCTCGATAGTCGCACTCGATTCCTTTGACGTCGAAGGAAGAGTCGTTGTTGAAGGCGTTCGTCGCGGAAAACCGTCGCGGAAGAGATGACGCGGAAGAAGAACGTCGCGTCGCGGATACGGCGTCGCGGATGGATCGTGTTCTTCGGCGGAGAAGTTCTTCGTTGAAGAACGTCGTTCTTCGCGTTCTTCGTTGAGTTTGAAGAAGAAGGAGAGGAGCCCTCCACCTCTCAAGAAGACAAACGATCAACCCAAAATAAAATAAGATCACATCTTATTTTATTATTACAAAACATAAAAGAATTTCAAAAGTTTGAAATTCAAAAGAGATAACTCCACATTTAACTCACTTATTTAATATACATGAATTGTATAATTAAATGTAAGTTAACTTGTCAAGCCATTAAGAGGGAGAGTGGGGAGTTGAAAAGGTGGGGGTTCGTGTGGGCCCCACCACACTTAATCCTCCCAAGGGAGGTTAAGTGGGTGTGGGTCCCACTCCCAACCACCTTAGATAGGTTTTAACAAGTTAAAAATAAAATTGTTCTACACAATTTTATTTAACTCAAACTAAAAACCCCAAAACGAAACTCTCAACCCGCAACAAACGCAACTCCCGAAAAGGACTCTTTAAGCGAATATCGGCGCTGCGAGTTCATCGGTGCCCTCGGATTTCAATTCCGAGCACCGGATCAAAAGTTAGGAATTCCCGCTCGTTCGTTCACTGAACGTACCCGAGCCAAACTTCGGAAATTAATTCCGGGCACTCCGGGCCTCGGAATCAGGTGCCGTCTGAAACCGCGCTCTTGTAAAATTCTAAAGAAAATTAAGAAAAAATTTCCCTTGAATTTTACGGGTCTTTACATTACTCCCACCTCAGGGCTTTACGTCCCCGTAAAGCTTCAACTCACACTTAAGGGAAACAAAGTAGTACTGAGCACGCAACTGAGCTTTACGCTCCCATATGCTCACCTGAAGATCTTGTGCTACCCGAGAAGCACCCCAGAGGAAGCAACCGTTCACGTAGAACCTACTCTTGTCGATCCTCAATCTCTACTAGAATCTCTGTGCTTATCGCCCTGTCATCGACGTCCAACTCCCCGGGGTCGATGACGTGCGAAGAAACATACACGTATCTCCACAGCTGAGACACGTGGTGGACACTATGCACCCGGTGCGACTGAGGTGGTAGGGTTAAGCGGTAAACCTCCTCGCCTACCCTGCTGAAGATCAAAAGGGGTCCATCGAACTTCGGAGATAACATGCCGCCTCGGCCACATCTCCGAAACCTCATCGGGTTGAGACCGTATAAGAACGTGTTCGTCACCCTCGAACTCAAGAGGTTTCCCTTTTTAGGTTAGAACTGAACTCAAACTCCTGCTGCCACAGGGGTAGGGTTGACCAACTCAAGAGTGATCGGTCACACCCTCTTATGTCTGAGTTTAACATGAGCTGCCCAGGGTTTCCTTTTCGCCGACCAAGGAAAACCCATTCCGACGTTTGCCTAAAACAGTCAACCGGGGTATGATTTGTGAATCAAAACCATACCCAGATCAACGTCGTAAGGCCTCTACGCTGCCACCAAGAGATTCCAACCGAAACTCTCGCCTCGAGGTCAAATCACACCGTCGGCGTAAGCGTGATTATCGAGTCTCCTCCCAAAGGTATCTCCAGACGTGAGGGTCAAGTCTACGGCTTACCCGGAACCTCTAGGTCTGGGACATGATTCGTGGAAGGGTAAAATGATTGGTTCCTATGTCTATAGATATGGCAGCTCGTAGAAGACATAATTCGTACCCCGAATCATTCTTAGAGCTCCTGGGTCACACTCCTTGACCGCAATGCAGCTATTCTCCTCCCCAGCCCTCCTGCTCCCTGAGCCTGGCGGGGACTACTAAGTCGGGTGGTCGTAACATGTCGAAATGTACACCACCACATGCTGCTCTCCAAGCTCCGCTTCCACGTCTGCTACCCTGCAGATTCATCTGTCCTTAGCACTTCCTCCTCCTGAAACATTTTACACGCCCGAGTCTCTGCTACCGGTACCGCCGGTAGTGTCTGCTGACCAACAGGTAGAGACATAGCTGGCGCTCTACCCGTAGGTACTAATCCAGGTATCGGTTCGCGTACCGAAGCCTCGTTACTATAAGGACCAACCTCATGGTCACTCTCTGGAAACACCTGAAGCTAAGATCATCATCCGCTCTACTAGTATCCAAGCTAGGCGTAGAACTCTAGCATTCGTCTCCATCCAGTCCACTGCTGCCTGGGAAATCTGTCTCGCCTCGTATCCTCAGAGGCCTCTACTGCTGGAACTCGTGCATCGTGCTCTGCTAGCGTGCACCGTCAGCTAGTGGCATCTGCTGCCTAACGGGTGGTGGTGCTGTTGGTACACCACCCGAAGGTGCCAACACTGAAAAAGGGCCCTGCACTGGAGTCTCGCTGCTCGTTGGGCCATCATGAAAGAAACAACGTAACACGATCAAACGATTATACCTGGTGAGCTGACCTGGTTTGAGCTGTTTTAAGGGAAAAAAACCTTTGAAAACACACACGCAATCAGTGTTTTCGTGCACAAAGTCGGAAATCAGTTGTCAGGGTCCTGGTGTATGGATACGTCGGCCGCCCGCACCAACACTGGACTCCCTGAACTGAAAACCACACTCCGTACTCTCAACACTATTGCTTCACAGAAAGAGACATCAGAGTTATAAGTTCTGCGGTAGAACCGAACTCCTCTGATACCAATTTGTCACGACCCGTCCTCGGGGCCCGTGCCGTGACTACCCCAAGCCCGCCTTCCATAGGCCAGGGGCTGGCGACTAGCACCAAAGGCGTAAAATCCCGATATCTGGGAAGGCATTGCCTTTATAAGAAAACAAGCACCACAGAGTACAAGCGGAAGTAAAACACTAAGTACAAAAAGAAGAGCTGAAAAGTAAAAAGGGCCGGAAATACAAGCCCAACTGTAAAGTACAACTCGAAAAGGGAAAACAGCGACTGAAAAGTAAAGCTGCTATGTTGAGATGTCCACTGGAAATCCCACCTGAAGGGTGGGTACAGATAGCTCCTCTGCTCCTCGGGTCCCGCCATCCGCTCCGAGTATATCCCGCCCAGTGGTCCTCCTCCGGGTACCGCCTCGTCGTATAGTCCACCTCCAGGTACCGTCCAGTCCTCGAACACTCGGCCTCTGTCAGCACTGTCCGTCGTCTGCAACCAACACAACGAGGTGCGGGCATAGCCCGTGCAGGGGTGAGTAAAACGATACTCAGTAGGGACCCCGAGACCCTCAAGGTCTCACTAAAACCAACAAGGATAAACACAAGAAGATCTCAACAGATAAACTCTACTTAGGTATATGCCCATACATATACCTAAGTTATCAAGTAACTCATCTCAATCATGAGGTAACACAAGGATTGTGAAAACGACGGATAACCACTACCCGGGTATATGCCCATACATATACCAAAGTTAGCAAGTGACCCATCTCATTCATGAGGTAAACACAAGGTCAAAAGTCTCAGCTCAAACCAGGATTTTCATTATCGAAACCGTAACTGCTGAAGAGCTCCGTCTCTAGAGTGTACAGTGGTCCTGTCACGACTCCGAGGCTACCGCTCACTAACCTAAGACTGCTGAAGTACTCCTCCTGTCGAGTACTGCGGGTCTGCTGCCAACTACCAGGCGCTCCGTCCGCTGAGGGTCTGCTGCCAAATACCGGGCGCTACCCAGATAGCCTACTGAGGTACTCCTCCTGTCGAGTACCGCGGGTCTGCTGCCAACTACCAGGCGCTCCGTCCGCCGTGGGTCTGCCGCCAAATACCGGGCGCTCCGTCCACTGGGCTAGTCGACTCACTCCAAGTCGAGTCGGTCAAGCAGTCGTCAGGTCTCAGCCGGCTACACGGTCTCCGTACTCTGCACGCTCGTCTCCGGGAGGGTCCGCTCCACGAGCTACTGGTCGATACTCCAAGTATCACAAAGTCCCGCAAAGAAGTATCTCAAAAGTCCGTCTCGTCACAGGGGTCTCAACGCAACAGACGGCGCGTCGATCGGACGCCCGGTCTGTGAGTTATTAGCCTTTTCGTCCCAGGGGCCCGGTTGGTTTCGAGAGCGAACCAAACCCGGACGTATCTCAACTGTACCCCGAACTCTCATAGGGTATACTCAAAGGGACCGTTTACTCAACGTAACCACCAACGCCGCTGACGGCTCGTCAAGCGGACGTCCTGTCTGAAAGATATCAGCTTTCCCGTTCCAGGGGCCCGGTTGGATTTCGGGAACAATCCAACCCGGCCATACTCCGACTGCATCCAAAACTCGGGCGGAGTATGTCAAAAGTTCCGTCTCATCAAGAGGAAGTCAACGAAACAGACGGCGCGTCAATCGGACGCCCGGTCTGTGAGTTATTGGCATTTTCGTCTCCGGGGCCCGGTTGGTTTTTAAGGAAAAACCAACCCGACCGTACTCCACCTGCGTCCAAACCTCGGGCGGAGTATGCCAAAAGATCCGTCTCACTAAGAGGAACATTACGCGACTGACGGCACGTCAATCGGACGTCCGTAGCTCAAGATATGAGCGTTTCCGCTCCGAAGGCCCGGTTGGTTTCGTGAACGAACCAACCCGGCCGAACTCAAAGTAACCCGAAACCTTGAGTGCGATATACCGAAACGACCGTCTCGATCCAAGGATCGCGTTGCCGCAGACGGTTCGTCATTCGGAGGTCCGAGGCTCAAGTTATGAGCCAAGAACCGAATCTGGTCCGAAACGGGGGGGTCCGGGTCCGGGCCGACCCGGCCCGACCCCCCCCCCCCCCTGGGCGGCGGCGGACGACGGCGGCGGGCGGCGGCGGTGCGGCGGCCGGTGGCGGCGCGCGGCGGCGCGCGGGGGCGGCGCGGCGGAGGCGGCGGGCCGCGCCGGCGGCGGCGGCGGCCGCGGCGGCGGCGGCGGCGGGCCGCTCTGGCGGCGGCGGGTGCCGCACGGGCTGCGCACGCGGGGGGTTAAACCCCCGCTTCTTCAAGGAGGCGGCGCGGCTATGCCGCGCCGATTTAACAAAATGGCCCCCCTCCAGGGGGCCCGCTTCTTGGAAAACCGGGGGGCTATTGCCCCCCTTGTCATGGATGAACCGCCCCCCTCTCTTAAAGAGGGGGGGTTTTTAATTAAGTGGCCGGGGAATTAAATTCCCCGGTTTTAATGGTATCCGGCCGGCCAGCTGGCCGGCCGGTTTTTCTCTAACGGGACCGGAATTTCCGGTCCCCCTTCGGCTTCCGACGCCGGCGGCCCGGCCGCCGGTCTCTTCTTCCGCCGCGGCCCGGAACCGGCCGCGGTCTTCTCGTCCCGCCGCGGCCCGGAACCGGCCGCGGTATTCGTCGTCCGGCGCGGTGCGACGGCACCGCGCCCCTTTCGCCGTGCCATGATTCCTTCCAACGCGGCGCGACGGCGTCGCGTTCTTGAAGATTCTCCTTGGCGTAACGCGACGGCGTTGCGTAAAATTAAACGCACAATCATCCGCGTGGTGCGACGGCACCACGCCACTTGCTTCCACCCGCAAGAACAACAAGAATGTTGGAGGGGGTTCGGCCGTGTTCGTGCGGTCCGGCCCCCCTCACGTTAAATTAATAACGCATCTTAAAATAATCAACATCCCACGTTAGTTATACGAACCACGAGAAAATGTGATAATTAAATATTAAATCAACCACCCCTACCTCGGGTTTAGGATTCAAAGGTTCTGCTACGCTCCGCGGAAGACGGCGTCGCGGAGGTCGGGTGTCGCGGTCGTCGTTCGTCAAATCCGTTGACGAAGTGCTATGCCCGAAGAGACACGACGTTGGCGGATCTTCGTTTGCCGACGAAGGTTGTCCGAAGAAGAGATGGCGTCCCCTTCGTTGTCACGGTGAACGAAGAAAGGAGTTGCGGCGTTCTTCGTCGGAAAAGAGAGCGTTCCTCGTCAAGTCTCGAGGAAAGTCAAATTATAAAGAGAACAACGAACTCAAGGACCCCTACCTCGATAGTCGCACTCGATTCCTTTGACGTCGAAGGAAGAGTCGTTGTTGAAGGCGTTCGTCGCGGAAAACCGTCGCGGAAGAGATGACGCGGAAGAAGAACGTCGCGTCGCGGATACGGCGTCGCGGATGGATCGTGTTCTTCGGCGGAGAAGTTCTTCGTTGAAGAACGTCGTTCTTCGCGTTCTTCGTTGAGTTTGAAGAAGAAGGAGAGGAGCCCTCCACCTCTCAAGAAGACAAACGATCAACCCAAAATAAAATAAGATCACATCTTATTTTATTATTACAAAACATAAAAGAATTTCAAAAGTTTGAAATTCAAAAGAGATAACTCCACATTTAACTCACTTATTTAATATACATGAATTGTATAATTAAATGTAAGTTAACTTGTCAAGCCATTAAGAGGGAGAGTGGGGAGTTGAAAAGGTGGGGGTTCGTGTGGGCCCCACCACACTTAATCCTCCCAAGGGAGGTTAAGTGGGTGTGGGTCCCACTCCCAACCACCTTAGATAGGTTTTAACAAGTTAAAAATAAAATTGTTCTACACAATTTTATTTAACTCAAACTAAAAACCCCAAAACGAAACTCTCAACCCGCAACAAACGCAACTCCCGAAAAGGACTCTTTAAGCGAATATCGGCGCTGCGAGTTCATCGGTGCCCTCGGATTTCAATTCCGAGCACCGGATCAAAAGTTAGGAATTCCCGCTCGTTCGTTCACTGAACGTACCCGAGCCAAACTTCGGAAATTAATTCCGGGCACTCCGGGCCTCGGAATCAGGTGCCGTCTGAAACCGCGCTCTTGTAAAATTCTAAAGAAAATTAAGAAAAAATTTCCCTTGAATTTTACGGGTCTTTACAACATCGTATACTTGAGAGAGACTTATATGAAGTTCCAAGAAATAGGCAACCATGCTGATGCGATCAATAATTTCAAAGGGACCGGTTTGACTCGGGTTTAGTTTTCCATTATTCACAAATTGAATAATATTATTCCCATGATAGATTCCTAGAAAACCATTCCCACCAACATAAAATTATAAAACACAACATAGATTATTAATATAACTTTTCTAAGAACTTTGAGATACCTTGATATTCTGTAGAATGGCTCTAACCTTCTCTTCAATTTCTTTAGTGATATTAGGTCCCAAAAGAATTCCTTCTCCAACTTCATCCTAGCATGCTAGAGCTCTGCATTTATTTTTGTAGATGTATTTATAAGGTAACATATGAATGATTTATTGAAACATATTTTTGTATGAAAAATCATCTAGATGATGGTGTTGATCCCAACTACCTTTTAAATCTAGTGAAAAAGATCACAACATACCCTATAGAGTTTGAATTGTTCTTTTAGACTGGTCTTCTATTGGAGGATGATTAACAATGATGAATCTCAGTTATATGTTATGTTCTTACTGAATAATTCACCATTACATAGAGTAAATCCTTGGATCTCAATACAATACAATAGCATGTTGTACTCCATTAAAAATTACCACTACCTTAATGTATAGCCTGAAAAGATGATCCATAAATAAATCTTATCTGATAGAAATGAAGTGTGATGAATTTGTAAGGCAATCAACTACTGCCAAAATATGATGAAACTGTATTGAGGTTTTGGGAAGTCCAATGACGAAATACATAGTGATGTTCTCCCATTTCTATTTTGGTATGGGTAATGGATGTAACAACCCCTTTGAGTTTTGTCATTTATCCTTAACTTTTTAGAATACCATGAATTGAGATACAAACTACATGATATATATTTTCATTCCATCCTACCAGAAGTATTATTTCAAGTCCCTATACATATTCTTACTTCCAGTATGAATAGAGAATAAAAAACATTGAGCTACATCTAATATCCCCCATTTTTCATGTTTTGTATAAAAGTAACACATACAAAGTTCTTGTAAATTATCATTCCATCATGATCAAGGATAAACTCATGAGTATTTATAACTTTCTTTTATATCATGTAATATTCCTTCTCCACCCCCTAATATACTCTTGAATAGAGGGTTGAACAATTATTTGATAAATATAATATTTTCCCCTTCCATCAGGATTTTTGGATCCATCATTTGAAAATACATAAACATTAGATCGTTTGGGATCCTCATCATGGATAATCTAGAATGATCCTTTTGACTCAATTCGTTTTCCACCTAGTTTATTTTTCTAGGGTGGTAATTTATTGAGAAGTCATAATCCTTTATCAAATCATACCATATTCCCTAGTTTATGTTCAACTCCTTAAATTGAATAATTATTTTAGTTTTTTATTATTGGTATACATATCACACTTTTCTTTGTAAATGTAATACCTCCATATATTTAATGATAAAATTATGATTGATAATATAAAATCATGAGTTGGGTACTTTTTCTCATGAATCATCAACTCTCTTGAGGCATAAGTGATAACTATGTTATTCTACATAATAACACAACCCAATACCATCTTGGATGAATCACTATATATTACAAACCCTTCTCCACAATAGGTTAATGTTAGAACTAGTGTGAAGACTAACCTTTTCTACAGTTCCTTGAAATTTTACATGTAATCAAATGTCTAGAGGAATTTGACACCCTTTCATGTTAACATGGATGGGGTATTATATGGTCATGTAAAATTCTTGAAACCCCATCAATAATATCAAGATAAACCATGAATTCAATGGATCTCAGTCAATGTGGTCGGTCTAGGACAACATTAAATAGGCTTCTTATTTGATGGATCTTCTGAAATACAATATCTTGAGATTATATGACCCGTAAATGATACCTTCTACAATAAAAATTCACACTTAGAATGTTTTTTATTAAAATTTTCATTCCTTAGGGTCTTTATTATAATTTTCAAGGGGATTTTATCCAATTACTTTATATTTGAATATATAATTATATCATCTATAAAGACTACCCCAAATTTGTTGATGTTATCTCTAAAGACTCTATTCATTAAATCCATGAATAATTATAGGGAATTAGTAGGACCAAATGGTGTCAATATATATTCATAGTTTCTGTACCCTGTATGGAATTTCATCATGGGTATATCCTCCTTCTTGACCCTCAATTTATGATATCCATTATAAAGGTCAATCTTGGAAAGGAATTTAGATCTGCACAATTAATAAAACAAGTATTCAATATGGGGGATATGATAATTGTTCTTGATTTTGATATTGTTCAAATCGTGATAATCAATGTAGATTAACATCTATGAATATTTAATTTTCAAAAAAAGAATAGTTATTCCACAAGGTGATACACTTGTATGAATGAATCCCTTTTTGAGGATTTCATGGAGTTCTTTCTCCAATTCCTGCTACCTAATCAGGGCCATTTTATAGGGAGTCTTTGATATTTGGGGTAGAAACATGTATGAATTCTTTCTAGAACTAAACATAAAATTTTGGTTGAATTCTTGTAAACTATTCTAAAAATAAATCCAAAAATTCTTGGACAATATGCATACCACCAATTTTTATTTTCCCCCCAAACATTTGAGATAGAAACCCATTCTGAGTGGGAACTAGAAACCATACTCTGGATGTGTTCTCCAGAGGTAGTTCATTCTTATGATTACATTGATGGATGATCATAGGTGGATTTCAAATATGAAACATAACTTAACTTCCTTTAAATTTTAATTGGGATTTATGATGATAAATATAATCTATTCCTATGATGATATAAAATCCAATTAAAGGAAGAATGAAATGGTTTACATGAAGCACATTCCCTCAAACATCAGCCGAATATGAGTAATAGACAAAGGATGAAATCATCATACCATTAAGGTTTTCACTGCTAATTCCACATCTAAACATTTCAGTGGAATATTAAAACCCTTAATAAATTTTTTATATATGAATGAGTTGGTAGATTCAGAATCAAATAAGACATCATCTGTTCTAGAGTGGATGGTATTGGTACCTTTCACCATTTTGTTATCACACCCCGCATTAGAAATAGTGATTGAATTATATTTACACTTATCCCTAGACTTAAAATGTTACTAATGTTGATCACCATCACCATCCCTTGGTTTAGGGAAATGGTTAGCATACTTCCCATTCTCCTTACACTTGTAGAAATGAAGTCTTGGAGGTGAATTGTGTGTTGATTTTTTCCATTCGAATAGTTAGTTAACTTCTTCCCATCACATCATCATTCAAATGCCGAATGGCCCTACCTTCCACAAATAAAACAACTATTAGACCCATAATATAAATTTTCACCATGCTTATTCCCACACATAGAGAATAAATGAATGATCATCTTCTAATATTCTTGGCTTTTATATTCTTCATTAAACTTCATCTTCCTTTTCTTATCAAAACCATGAGATTTATACGTGACTGCAACCACCATTAGACCCTTGATTTAAAAAAAATCAATATTTCGAGAGAATCTAAAGTCTCTTATGTAAAATGACCTTTTGATACTTATATTTAAGACAATGAACAACCTATCAACTTAACTTTTGAATTGGATAATAATTCCTGAAGCATAACTCACAAGTCTCAAGAAATTCTCCTTATAGGTAGAAATAGATTCATCAAACCTTTGTTTCAACTCAAGTAATTATTTCTCCATAATGGTATGAAGAGAATTAAGAATGTACCTATTGGAAAATAAGTTCTTGAACTCATACCAATCCATGGATTCAATTTCATCTTATTATCATTTATTATTAATTAGAGTTCACCACTGGTCTACTCCACCTTCTAACTGATAAACAACCAAATGTTTTTGACATGATTTTCAAAGTAGAGGATGGAGTATAAATTCATAGAAGTACTGATCCATTTTTCCACAATAAGTGAATCATAAGATCCTCTCAATGAAGTTTGATTTTTCCTCATGAATGATTCAATATAATGTTATTCCCACCATTTCTCATTTTGATGTACACCATTATTTATTTCTTATGAAATTTAGGTGAGAATAAAAAAATTATTTTTCATTCTTCTCCCATAGAATTTGTTTTCTGAAGAGGAATATCATTTAGTTTTCCATTTTTATCACCAATAACACAGTTCCATTGGATTTTATCATTTTACTAAAACCAAAATCATAGAGTAAGAAACAATTATCAAAATGAAGAACCAAATAATCATAAAAAGTCACATATAGATTTCTAACTTGTCATCCCATATTTAATCTATGATACCCTAGTTTTATCCTATATTATTAATATCAATCTTTAATTTAAATCCTTCATGATGGTTTGTGAAGATTTTGTGATTTCAAAAAGCTTACCGCCCCTTAGTGTCAAACCATGTGTGCACAAAGGCCCGTTTTTGTGTACTAGGTTACCCTGAGTCAGGCCTGGGATGTATTGTTGGAGTTGTTACCCCCCGAGTACATATGTTCTACAGACACATAAAATATTAGAATATATAAATGGATTTATTTCTAGGAAAAAAGTCACTCTACCCTTTATCAAAATTCTAGGGAATTTGCTTATAATTTTTTTTATCCTTATACATACATGTAGACATGTCCTTATAGTTCTCAGTAAGGTTTTCCCATACTAGTTTCCAAAGGATAACTAAAACTGTTCTCTAATATGAGCTACATAGACCCTCCATTTTCATATGTTATCATTATAGAAATTTTGTGCAATACTTAAAAAATTATACAAACATACACCTAAATACCATACTAGTATATTGCCTTTGGAAACATGGAAACATAAACAATTATATATAAATAAGATACCATTTATCTTACTAGGTTATTCTTGACCAGTACCATTCTTAGAAACGTAAAACATTATACATATCTTTATAATCTAGGAAAGGAAAAATAAAAAAGGGTGATAAAAAATGTTCGGTGAGGATAAACAAGGGATACATGTAAGATTAATCATGAGAACAGGGGTATGAGAACACAATCATAAAAATATAATATCATACCCTATATATAAATGATAATAAACATGAATCCTAGAATAATGTATGGATGTTCATAAGACATGAATCATAAGGAAATAAAGGAAAAAATCCAGGAAAGCATAACATAGGAATTAAAAATGGAATTTTTCAATAACATAATCATATAATATGATTTTTATAGTATCCAAGCCATCACTGCCAAGACCATCTTAGTAGTATTATTTCACCCCATACCATCTTGGTAGTCATGGTTCAGTCCCATGGCTATCTTAGTAGCATGAGTTCACTCCTAATATCCTTTTGGTAGTCATGGATCTCTCACATGGCCTTCTTAGTAGTCAATTTTCATTCCCAATACAATCTTAGTATATCTCATAAGATATAAAACCTTAACAAATACATTGGTGGGAGATATATGTCCCACCCCATCTCATAGTGAATGCATACATACATGTTCCACTAGATCATTACAAATCATATCATAACCCATTAAATGAAATGGGAATTATAAATATATAAAAATATCATAACATGTGGAATGAGATACATATCTCATAATCATTTCATCAAAAGCATAACTTGTGATAGGAAGCTGGTTTCAAAAGGATATAACATGTGAAAGAGAAATGTTATCATAAATATCATTCCATAATAACATAAACCATTCTAAGAAATATTATGAATAGAAAATTTGAATAATTTCCCTATAAAGTCACTAGTAACACCAATATATGTCATCTTGTATGGGAAATTATTTTTATAGTTATTTTAAAAACATTACTTTTTTAAAATATGATTTCTTCTTAGAAACATGATTTTTAAAAAATAAAACTTTTTGAAAACGTTGAACTTTAAAAATATATTTGAAGACTAATTAATGAATCATTGAAAACCTTAAATAAAATTTAATCTCTTTTTCCATTTTTTTATTTTTTTTTAAAACATTGTTAGTGAAATAAAATAAAAATCTGATCTAATAGAGAAATACAATAATATTTTTCATAAAAAATATTTATTAAACATCATAAGTACCAAGGAGTTGAAAATTAATATTAATAAATGGATATAAATTAAAAAAAAATTTGGATAAGAAAACTCATGAGGGTTCTTAAGAAATGGATCCAAATATCTCATCAAAGGAAACATAATCATTAATAATCATGAAAAGTGATGAGATTGTTTCAATAAAATCTTACAACATGGTTACCCGAGATCATACTCTCCATGTGAGAAAACAGAATTGATGGATTTTTAAAAATTTCCTAAAAATAAGGAGATTAATGATATAACATGTCAAATAGAGGAATATACACCTCTAAAAATAATTTAGGTGCATAACAAAACATGTATCTCAATGGAGGAAAATTAAGACAAAACCATATTACCATTTTGGTAACTCTTGAAACACAAACCCCATGAAACAAATATAATAAAATGGACAAGTAAATACCCATACTTATAATACTAATAATCATAAAATAAATATATGGGAAGTATAAACACTACACCAATGGAAAGGGTGGTGAATAAAACATGTATCAAATGGAAATAAAAAGTGAGATGAAATTCTCTTACCTTGTGTGTTCACTCTCATTGTACTCATTAAAACCTCATGTATAAAACATATAATTTTATTATAAATATATAAAATAAAAATATTATTATATTTAATAACACATAAGGTTCTATTATGAAATTATATTATTAGGTTGTTAAAAAATTCTATGTTAATGTTTCACTTCTCGTAATATCTACATTGTTCTTCACTTGTATCTTCATTTGTTAAATATTTGGTCCTTATAATTATATCATGATTTACCCCATGTAATAAATGATATAAAAATAGTTATATTTATTATATTTTCGGTATAATAATCTATAGAATATGGACATATAAAATGTAATACACCATTCATTAAGAAGGATCGTCGTGCGTACACATGAACATTGCTTCCATTTTATTGACGTATTGAAAGAAAGAATGTAAATGAAATATATGTATATATGTATATATTATAATTAAAGTAGAATTATTATTTCATAAATATCATATAATTTCACTAAAAAATACTTAATATATTCCTTATCAGTTTTTAATGAATCACTTCAATTTGAGGGGGCGGTAGTCTACACTTCCTCAAAAAAATTATTATTTTTTCACAAAAAAAGTATAGTATAAAGATATGTGTTGTAAAATTATTAAATAATCTTAAAGTCACAATAAATATAACATATAAATTATATAAAATATATTTTCCATCATAATATCTTCTATGTGATGCGGTATAGAAACAATTAACAATCATCATTTCAAGAGGAGGTAGTTCATCGTACTTGTAAACAATATGTTAACAACTCATTGAATGGACATGTGTGAACGTATATGTTCACCCATTTTCATAAAAACATAATTTTTTATTTATTTTACTATTTTTTATATAGGTATGTAATAATAAGATATGGGGAAGTGGATAATTAAAATAAATGAAAGGATTTTGAGGGAGGGTGCTGCCTCTTAATTAGGTAACTCCTTTTGGTTTTCACCAAAGGGATTCCTTTGAAGGATTTATGACCAAAAGGATGCTTCAAAAAGAATTTGAGGGATTTAGAGGAGATATTTTTATAGATACTGGATGATCCAATGTGTCTTGATATGTGTGAGGATGTGGGAGGAGAGGAATCCTTTTATAGTGGAGGAAGAGTGCAACTTTTATAATATTTTAACAATGGAATTCCATATACGTTTTTCACAAGGAAATTGTGACCAATAATGGATCCAATTCGAGAAAAGAGAGGATAAGGTCAACATATGGCTATAAAATGGTTCCTGGATGGGTGAATAAGATATTTTGGGTCTCAAATGTATGGTTTTGTCCTTAGTCAAGCTTAGTTTTACCTTAATCGATGTAATTAATTTTAATTAATTTGACTAATTTTTTTTCAAAAACTAATTTTACCTTATTTTAAATTAAAAATTATTATGATTCCAAATATAAAATATGTTTTGAAAATTTCCAATCACCTAAGTGGTAGAAATTAATTCGAAATAAATCCCACCGACGAGACAAAACTGTAGGTTTATAAAGTACAATTGATAAAAAGATTGTTAAGTATTTATATAAAAACTCAATGGGAAATTACTTCCAATGACCTAATTTGATTAGTTGATAAAAATAATAACTAAGTATTCTTTTAAACCAATTTAAAATATAATTTATGTTTATAAATAAATTAGATGAAGGACAAGTTTTGAATTAAAATTTAGTATTTTTCACTATTCATCAAAAAATGATGTTTCTCAGAAAAATAAAAAAAAATTCACTGTTTAAGAAACTTTCCACAGCTCAGGTGTGCATAATCATGGAGAATCTTTCTTGTGGTCTCGTGTTCCTACATTCCAATGTTTGGTGGCATTAATCACTTCTAAAGTGATGTTTTTTCCTTCATGGAAATGAGAGGATGGGATGTCGGTCCATCCTTCCATGGATTCCCCTTCGGAATTCATCTCATAGTCCAGGTCTCTAGGAAATAATGAATTCAGTGTTTATGAAACTAGTTCATAGTGCCATATTTTTGTTGGATCAGTTAATTATTCTCCTTTTTTCAAGACATTCCATGGGGTCTTGACAGGGAAGAAACCTTTAGTCCGAGTTGATTGTAACATCAAGCATATCGGTGCATCTATGGATGTGAAAACATTGGTCACCTATATGCTTCACCATTAGAGGGATTAAAAATGGTGTGGAGCATGATACATCCCACATAAATCATGGGGAATATTCTGTTAGAAGAATGTCTTATGGGTTTTTTTCTTAGTTGTATCATGTTAAACACGAGGTATGTCATGAGTTTAACATCTTCTGGAGACAGTATGAAGTTGATAAAAATTTCCAATGGGGACAGATTAGAAAGGAGGATTATTAGTAGGTATCACCTAAAATGTTTACTATATTGATGGATTAGAACACACAATGAGTTCAAACTCGAGGTGGTGTATCTCACGAAGAGAAAGTTTTATACCGTGAAGGCTAATATGAACCCCACTCAGGGAGGATTAGGGTGGTGGACCATAATGAGGGGGACACCAAGGATTATCACTGGCTAGGATTGAATCACATAGAGTATTCCTATGTACCCTGTATAGAAGATAGTGAAAGAACACACAAAGTTCGAGAGGGCGTGGTGTGGGGATACACATGGATAGCTACCCTTTGTAAGAGGATCTCTCTTACATGGATGATATGGTTTGTGTGAAGATTACTGATGGTTAGAAAACTAGGTGATCCTAGGCGTAGTAGTGATGTGGATATTATGATCTCACCAAGATGTGGTAGCTCAGGTAAGAAACATTATTGAAATTGAGGAAGTGTTGAGGTGGAGTGGATGGATTGTGGAAGTTAGTGGGCTTGAACCACATGAAAACTTTCTACATATACCCGTGAATGGGAATCAATGTTCATGTAGTTTTGGTATCCCATGTAGTTTTACATAACTTGATAAATATGGGGGAGAACTGATGTGAATATGACATTTCTTGGATTGAACCTCAGGGATGATTCCTGCGTACCATGTTCAAAATATAGGGATCTAAGTCTATGCCGTTCAGGATGGAATTGGGGATTACACATGACTAGCGACCTCGGTACTACTATGGAGTGACAATTATGTGGATGGGGCTTGCGTATGGGGCCTTCCCAAGTGCTTCTAGAGGGAGGAACTGGTTAATGGGTCTTCTACATGGAAGTGGCCCTGGTGCCTCTGGGGAGCAACATTTGTGAATGGGGTTATGCATTGAATTTTCCCAAGTGTAGTTAGCGATCGACAATGAGGAAAGAGTCTTACGTGTGGAAACTATCTGGGTCCCACTATGGTGTGATAAGGGTGAGTGGGGATTATATGCGGAAGATGTTTGGGTGCATCTATGTAGTAAAAATAGAGAATGGGGCTTAAACATTGAATTTGTATATGTCCCACTATGGAGTGATAATGGTGAATAGAGATTACGCTTGGAAGTTACCCGGGTGCTGCTATGGAGAAGCAATGGTGATTGGGAATTACAGGTGAAAGAATCCCAGGTGTCGTTGTGGACCAACAATGGAAAATGGGGATTACGTATGGAATCTTCCTAGGTGCTTCTATGGATAGACGATGGTGAATGGGGATTATGTGTTGAATCTTCCCAAGTGCCTCTAGGGTTTAGCAATGGGGATTGGGGTTTACTAGTGGAAGCTGCCCAAGTGTTGCTAGTGTGTGGAAATGGTAAATTGGTTTTATGCATAGATGTTGTTCAGGTTCCACTATAGAGAAGAAATGGTGAGTGGAGATTACATGTGGAAGCTTCCCCAGGATCTTCTAGGGAGTGGAAATGGTGAACGAGGCGTATGCATGGAAGATTCTTTGGTGCTGCTATAGAGAAGAAACTGTAAATGTGGATTACACATAGGTGCTTCCCAGGTGTATTCTTCATGTCAGGTCATAAGGGAATCCCATATGCATGGAATGAGATAAGTTCATAGATTATCTTCATATTAATGGATGAGGTTCATGGGTATTACACATGAAACCTTCCCAATCATGGTTCCTCGTGTTTGTTCATGAGGGAATACCAACACACTTGTGGGTTTAGGCATAAGATAGGGGCATACATTGGATTAAGAGTCCCAAGGATGTTGTATTGTGGTTTTATAATGATCATTACATGTGTTATCTTACACTTAAACCATATCGAATCTTGTTTTTAACAATGGAGAAATCCTATTATTGAATGATAGTTTATGATACTATATAATGTCATGTAGTTATGTTAGTTAACATCTTATGCTTGGAGTATAAGGCATATCAAGTTTGGATTAAGAGGCATCCTATGGTTTTCAGAGAGGGTATAGTATAGTTTATAGTAACGTACTAATTACTATTTGGCATAAGAATCCGAGAAATTGATAGTGGGGACTTATGTAAGAGCAACCCTTTTTGGTTCAACCTGACATTAGATCCAAGATATGAGGATACAAGGTATTCTTGAGGAATGGTTTGACTGATGTTACTAGAGAAATACAATATTGGAATCTCAAGTCATGACATGGGATATGAAGCAATAAGAGTAGGTCACCTCAATGTGTTTCAAGGAGTGCAGAGGAGTATCTCAAATAATGGTATTCCATAGGTGGATGTTGTGTGTGAATAAGGGTACATGCTAAAATGTTAGTGAGCCGATCTAAAAAGTTCACAGTGTAACTCTTCATTTTTTATGGAGGTCAATGATAGTAGTGAAGGGACTGGCCCATAAGGATAGGGTTTCACAAAATATAGTATTTTATGGAGCTCAGGGTCTCATGAAGGATAGGTCTTTGTGGATCCTAGTGTTTCATGAATGATAGGGATTCACAGAACTCAAGGACTCATGGAGCATGGGACCGTTGCCTTAGAAAAGTGTTTATTAGAAGAGTGCTTCGTGAAGGGTTAATTATTCCTAGAGCTTTAAGTAACTCTAAGGACCTATCTCTTTCACAAAGGGTGGAGGGAATCAAAAATTAAATCCCTAACATAGTAAAAAATGATTCATTTTCTCGATGGTCCATGGTGCATGGGAGCACCATTAAATGGGAGATCAGTAGCTAAAAGGGCTGTGTAACAATGATGTTGTAGTGGGGAGATCTTGAAATTTTTATGAAATGAGTATTTTGATGCTCGCAGGGTGATCCATGAAGGAAAAAGGACACCATTAAGGGATGGGGCTCCATCAGACTCATGAAACTATCTGTTCCATTTGTTCGTGTGACCATTGATGGAGCTCCACAAATTGAGATGCTCAAAAGCGGGTTGCGTAGCAAAAGGGTTACATGAAGCAAAAAGGCAGCTATGAAGAAAAAATGGCTTCCTAAAAGGGAGACGTCTTTATCGGACTCACGGATATGTCCATTAATTCCATTATCACAGGTACTAAGGGAGCTCTGCAAACCATTTTTTGACCCTACTTTAAATGACCATATCATTTAATTTGTAACATGTATCAAGATCTAATACTAGTTAAATCAAATCCCATGGAATAAGATATGCTAATGGATCATGTTTTTAATCTATTTTTTTCATTATTTGGCAACATTTTTGGGTTCCATAAAATTCCCCCATTAGAATCAGGTCAAATTATAATGAGTGGTGAGGTAGAAAATATTCTCAGGAATGATCTAAGGAATATAGTTGCCTTGGGGTCCACTGTATCTCAATCAAATTGAGAAAATAACCAACTAAATATCTAACCCCATGTGATTCATGATAGTTTTGTGAAATAAATATACAATAGAAGATCATTGACATGTGTGAGATGTAACACCCCAAGCTTCCACGGTACGTTTCCCTTCGAATAATGCGATAGCGTGTGTTGTACGCAACCTCGAGTTCTAACACACACCACAACTAATTAAACTAGCCGTTGTGAATAGTAATACCTACTTTTTGAAATCATATATATTTTATATTTCAAAATAGACTTCATTTTTGGATTCGGAATATCTAATTTAGCCCAAGGTGAAATTTTGGTACTTTTCGGATAACTTTCATATTTTGATGAATAGTGAAAATTACTAAATTTTAATTAAAAACAACTTTTTTAATCAAAATAATTAATAGTGATAAATTGTGAATTTGAGTGGTTTTAAAGTATATTTAGAATATATTTTTACCATTTAATATAATGTTGGTCATTGGACATAATTTTACAATTAAACCGAACATAAACAAGTGTCAATCTTTTGATAGTTATTACCTCTTAAAAACACGCTTTTTGTTTCGACAGCGGGAATTAATTTTAAATTAATTTCTGCCACTTCTATGTTTTGAATTTAGAAAAATGGATTCCATATTTGGAATCAGGATGTCCAAATTGTGTAAATAGGTAACTTTTATTTTTAGACATTTTGAATAATTACTGTGGTAAATATTTTATTTACCATGGTTAAGGGTAAATCCGGTAAATAAGGGTTAAAAAAATAATATTATAATAATAGAGAATTACCCTAAAACGTGTCCTAACCTTATTGGTGGACACATACCCGACCATGGGCATCCTTGGGTCAATTTGGGGACCCCTTGGAGCCACTTGTATGTGGTAGGGACACTTTATATTAATAAAGTTAAAATAAAAATAAAAAAGGCATAAGCTTACATCTTTTAGAAGAACAATTTTTACATAGGGTTATACATGTTGGATTTTCGATTATAAATATTCATTAGAAAGATAAAAAGATTTTATACATAATGATATTTTATTTATAATTTTTAGACATCAAATAATTTAAATTATTAATGACACAATAATGATGCAATGTTTACCTCATTAATAAATCATTTAAATAAATAAGATTATAATGATTAAAATATTATCTAAAACCTGTCCAATTCTTATTGGTTGATGTTATTTAGAATATGAGTCATCTTATATTCGACCTAAATGATTTTTGGACCATTATAAACCGAATATAATTATATTATAATGTAATACTTTCACTCTTTCCTAAAGAGCCCCTCCTCTCTCTTATAAAAGGAGACCACTTCTACTAATTCCTCACACCTCTCAAGCCACTTGGCTCGTCCAAACTCTGCCCAAATAAGCTCCCCACATCCCTCTACTCATACTTGAAGCTTCCCCTTAGGCAGAAAGCATTTCAAGAAGTCCTTTGGTTCCAACCAAAGTGAGTAAACTAAATTAAAGGTAACGATTTCTCTTAAATTATTTTCATTTATTTTGCTTCTTCAACCCCCAAACTCTTTTTATTTCCTTTCTTTTGTAACAACACCAGTATCTTCAATATACTAGGATGTTGTTATAAGAAGGATTCAAACTACACATACACACAACTCTATCTAATGGATGATGAACATAATGTTTCTGTGGATGGCAAACTAACGCCTCACGAAACGATGATTGTTCAAATACATCTTACCGCCTCTCATGGTGGCCATTATGATGGAACTGTAATTAAATATGATATTAATGATATATATTTTATATATAAGATTTTGTAATTCCATTTTATTTCATACCATTATTCGTTTCATGTTGTATATACATACGATAATTTCATTTGAAGAAGTGCGGACTACCGCCCCCTTAAAATGATATGACTCGTTCATACCACACATGGAACGTATAAAGGATGGTGTTAATGAACTTAAGTAACATGTATAAAATATTATATTATACTGGAATAGTAATATACATATGTATCATTGGTATTCGATTCTTTTAAAATAAAAATTAAATGGAAGTAGCGTTCGTGCGTACGTACGGACTACCGTCTCCACGAACGCGATGAGATTCATTTTCCATCGTATCCATTCAAGTATAATTATCATTTGATGATTTAAAAATGATGTTTAAGGACTTGATACCATTTTGGATTTGAATAATATACAACTTATCCTTTACAAACATGTCTTACGTAACAAAACATACAAAAGCAAACAAGTAAGTTCACACCCGAAACAGCGATAATACTAAGATATTATTATCAAATCAATATTAAAAGATCATATATGATATCATATTAATGTATATGATTCTTGTATAATTTAATAACAATTATTTCACCATTATACAGGTGGTTAACCTACCCCAACCAAGGAAAAGTACAAGGTAAGGGTTATTTCACAATCTCTTCATTATCCGAGGTTGTTTATACGTAATAATCTACTGGGATCTCTTTATCATCCACATCCATGTTTCTTAAAAATGTATTTCAAAACATCTTTACTATTTACTAAAATATGAGTTAAAGTCATTTATACCCTTTTTGACTTTTATATGTGGTTTATAAAGGAATCTTTCCGTCATTTTCAAAACAAGGTCCTTTTTAACCTTTTCGACAGAATTGAGGTAAGAATGTTTTTTTTAACTTATACGGCGGGTGCGGTTATTTTACGCCGTTATAAAATCTTCAAAGCTTTCCTTACAAGCTTATAAGAATATTTTCAAAGAAAATGTTTTATTTTATATGGATCTTAAATGATTTCAAAATAAAAGGAGATATTTCTTTAAAAAGAATTTTGATTTCATCTATGTCAACATCCTTTGATGGATTTTAAGATTATTTGAAGTTGATTTATTATGATACAAAACTTCTATATTGTATTGAAGGTTTTGTGATATGTTTGACTATGGATGTGCTATTTTTATACCATTCATAGTTTATGGTGAAATTATTGACATTTCGTATGCCAGTTTTAATACGAATGTTTATGTTATGTTTAAACCTTTTCATATGGGAATGCATTGGACTTAATAAGTGACGGGTGGAGCCCGCTATAGCTCCTCGATGCATCGGTAGGTCTCATGAGACAAACTAGTGTCTTGGCACAAGGCCTTGACAAAATCTTATTTGTAGTCTTGGCACGAGGCCTTGACTATGTGGTTATGATAGTCTGGCATTATGCATTCCAACATTATGAAAGTGGTTATTGATTTTTGCACATGATTATTCGATTAGTAGAATATCCATGTGAATAAGTAAATGGCATTATTTCATTTTATTTATGCCATACCATGTTGAAATTCAAGTTTAAAAGGCTTTTGTTTTAGTTATACATTGCCTTAAATGTTTATTCTTATTTATGAAAGTTTCCGCTATATTGTTATCCTTACTGGGCATTTGAGCTCACCCCTTTTCAATGTTTTATTTTTCCCAGGAAGTGAAGAAGTAAATAATGAATGACCTGCAGGGATATTTTGTGGGGATATGAGTGTGGATTATGGAGACATTATGTTGTTGTAGTAGTTTTTCATTTTATGATGTAATGTAAAACTTATGAATATATCTAGTGTTTCCAAGGCTACTAAACCAATCGGTCTTTCGAGATTTGATCTTTCTTGTGATCATGCCAATGTTATGTAATAATGCACCGACTCTGGGTAACTGGGGTCGGGGCGTTACAGTTGGTATCAGAGGAAGTTTAGTACAAACCTTGGAAGCTAGATTTAGATAAACTCTGATTAGAGCACGTAGACCTAAGATGAACTTTGAGGATTAGTATAGAAGAACTTCCTAGAATTTTGGTATTGTAGTGATTTTGTGAGTTTTCCGAGAAATACATCCCTGTCTGGATACGAGCAGGTAGAGGCGGCTCTGGCACAGATGTACCTAGGGGTAAAACACGAAAACACCGCTTTGAGCTAGACTCGAACGGGAACTGGTGCACGACAACGGGCCTTTCTGCACTCTTGGTTACGACACTCCCGGGGGATATGCTTAGGATAACTCTCATTTTCTTTACAAATCATTTTGAAGGGATTATGAGTATATACATCCTCAAAGAAAACATTCTTATGATTATGGATTATATCCATAAATAGTTCAATTTATGTTAAGTGTTTTATAAGTATGGGATTATGTATTTTGATTCATAAACTGATCTAGTTTATGCCATTGTTTAGAAATGGCGCCTAGTGGAAGAAATGGAAACCGTATCAATGCACACACTCCATGTAGGGATTGCCCTCCTACTCAAGATAATTATAGTGGGGCTGGTGATGCAACTGGTGCTGATCAGCTAATCACCATACTGGGACAACTTACTCAGGTTATGAATAATAACCTTACCCGTATGGAGCACCCTGATCCGCAGCGTGGAGGATCAATGTTAGATCGATTCATGAGGCAACAACCACCAACGTTCAATGGGAATACAAATCCCTTAGTAGCTGAGCAATGGATATTTTCCCTAGAGAAAATATTTCAGGCTTTGGGGAGCAGTGAAAGGGAAAAAGTTATCATGGCAGTTTACCGCCTCACTGGAGATGCTGATCAATGGTGGTCATTGATTCAAAATACGAAGGAAGATGATGAAGTATCAAATATGGAATGGAGGGAGTTCAAAGATTTATTTTTAGAAAAATACTTTCCTCGCGACCATCGAGCAGATATGGAAAGGCAATTTCTGAGTCTGAGACAAAAGGAGGATGAGAATGTCATAAAGTATGAGGCTAACTTTACAAGGTTAGCAAAGTATGCTGGAGATTATATTCGCAACCCAAGAAGTAAGATTGATCGTTTCTTTGATGGGTTAAAACCATTTCTCCGCCGAGCATTAGTCTCACAATCCTTTTCATCATATGAAGACATTGTCTCATGTGCTATCAAGACCGAAAAGGAATTCTCTAAGTCTTATGACTTTAAATCAAAGCAAGAGAAGAAGAGACCTGCTGATCAATCTGGGAATGGAAATAAGGGGAAGAAGGGAAAGGTTGAATATCCATCTTGTGATAAATGCGGGAAGAAACATCCTGGTACTTGCTTGAAGGGAATGGGAGTCTGTTACAAGTGTGGTGAAAAAGGCCACCAAGCTCATGATTGCAAGGGGAAGAAGGAAGCTACCAACGTTCAGTGCTATAATTGTAGGGAGATGGGGAATTATGCAAATGCATGTCCTAAGCGTCAGGAGAACTTACCTCAGAAAAGGCCAAGGGATCAAGGCCAGGCTTATGCTATCACTACTGCTGAGGTAGAAGCTCCGAAAGACGTAGTGGCAGGTAATTTAATGGTTTCCTCAAGTTTAGCAAATGCATTATTTGATTCTGGATCATCGCATTGTTTCATATCTTCACAGTTTGCTAAGAAAATTAGATATTTCCAATTTGATTTAATAAGGGAGTTGTCAGTTAAAACTCCTAAGGGAAGTATCGTTGCAACAAAGTTTTGTGAATCAGTCCCCATTAGAGCACATAAATTTTCTTTATCTGCTGATCTCATCGTCATACCTATGATCGAGTTTGATATAATCCTCGGTATGGACTGGCTTTCGGACTATGATGCGATGATTTATTGTAAGAAGAAAGAGGTTACGATTCTTGATGATAATGATAAGGAGCACCTTATTTTTAGAGCAGAATCGTCACCGCCTAATTCTTATTTAGATCCACCCCCAGTAGCTCAACTTAATTCAATTATTGGGGAGGAAGAGAATGAAATAACTGTCGGTGAGGAAAGGAATGTTCAAATAGAGGATGTACCTGTTGTGAAAGAATTTGTAGATGTATTTCCGGAAGATTTACCTGGACATCCTCCAGAACGAGAAGTTGAGTTTTCTATTGATTTGATTCCTGGATCAAGGCCTGTATCGAAGACCCCTTATAGAATGGCCACTGTAGAGTTAGTCGAACTAAAGAAACAACTAGAGGAATTGAGTAATAAGGGATTTATTCGCCCTAGTGTTTCTCCATGGGGAGCCCATGTTCTTTTTGTTAAAAAGAAAGATGGATCTATGAGGTTATGTATCAATTACAGGGAGATCAATGCTATAACGATAAATAACAAGTATCCCCTACCTCGTATTGATGATTTATTTGACCAACTGCATGGAGCTCAATACTTTTCTAAGATTGACCTTCGATCTGGATACCATCAGTTGTGTGTGAAGAAGGAATACATTCCGAAGACAGCATTTCGAACCAGGTACGGGCATTACGAGTTTACCGTAATGCCATTTGGATTGACTAATGCACCCTCTGTATTCATGGATCTGATGAATAGAGTTTTCAAGGAGTATCTCGATGAATTTGTGGTGGTATTTATTGATGCTATCTTGGTATACTCCAAAACCTACGAAGATCATGAAAATCACTTGCGCATTATCTTGAAGACTCTAAGGAGGCATGAATTATATGGAATTTTTAGCAAGTGTGAATTCTGGCTTCAGGAGATTTCTTTTCTTGGCCATATTGTCTCTAAAGATGGAATCTCTGTTGATACTTCTAAGACCAAGGCAATCCAAGAATGGCCAGCACCTACGAGTATAACTGAGGTACATTGTTTTATTGGTTTGGCAGGTTATTATCGACGTTTCGTCTAGAATTTTTCCCGATTGGCTAACCCATTAACTAAGCTCACACGTAAAGGGGTTAAATTTGTTTGGACAAAAGAGTGTGAAGAATGTTTTGAAGAACTGAAGAAAAGATTAGTCAATGCTCCTATATTGAATCTACCATCGGGGAATGATGGGTTCGTTATTTATAGTGATGCATCGAAGAAAGGACTTGGCTGTGTCCTTATGCAGAATGATAGAGTTATTGCCTATGCATCACGACAGTTGAAAATTAATGAACAAAACTATCCTACTCATGATCTTGAGTTAGCAGCTGTGATCTTTGCTTTGAAGATATGGAGGCACTACCTCTATGGTGAAAAATGTGAGATTTATACTGATCACAAGAGTTTGAAGTATATTTTCTCACAAAAAGAACTCAACATGAGGCAAAGGAGATGGCTTGAATTACTCAAGGATTATGATTGTACGATACACTACCACCCAGGGAAGGCAAACAAGGTGGCAGATGCTTTGAGTAGAAAAGACCATGGAGTTTTGAACAATATGAGAATTGAAAGGGATCCAATTTTTATGGATCTAGTGAAGATGGACATGGGAATAACCAGGGAAGGTGAAACATCAATGCTTTTTCAAATGGTTGCCAAACCATCTTTACTAGAAAGGATTAAGAGTTCTCAGACCGATGATGAAGAATTCCAAAAGAAGATTAAAGCTGTGAATGATGGGAGATTGAGAGACATTGTGTATGAAGATGGAATTTTGAAATTCGGGAAGAGACTTTGTGTTCCCAATTTACCTGATCTAAAAAGGGAATTGCTGGATGATGCTCATAGTTCCAATTTCTCTATACACCCTGGGAGCACCAAAATGTATAGAGATTTGAAGGAACATTTTTGGTGGGACAACATGAAGTGGGAGATTGCTGATTTTGTGTCAAGATGTATGGTTTGTCAACAAGTGAAAGCTGGAAGGCAACAGCCTGGAGGAGTCATGCAACCACTTCCCATACCGGAGTGGAAATGGGACAATATTACAATGGACTTTGTCATGGGGCTACCAAAGACTCCTAGAAGGAACGATGAAATATGGGTTATTGTTGATCGTCTTACCAAGTCAGCTCATTTTCTTGCTATAAGAGAAGATCTACCCCTAGAACGTCTAGCAAGACTATATATTAATGAAGTTGTGAGACTTCATGGAGTACCCCTATCGATTGTTTCTGATCGTGATCCTCGTTTTACTTCAAGATTTTGGAAAAGTCTTCAGAAATCTCTGGATACTGAAATTCATTTGAGCACTGCTTACCACCTTCAGACAGATGGACAATCAGAACGGACTATTCAGACCTTAGAAGACATGTTGAGATCTTGCTCACTTGACTTTCAGGGTATGTGGGATCAATATTTACCTCTGGTAGAATTTTCCTATAACAATAGCTTCTATTCGAGTATTCAGATGGCACCATATGAAGCGTTATACGGAAAGAGATGTCGTACACCAACCTGTTGGGATGACGTTGGTGAAAGAAAACTTGTAGGCCTAGAGCTGGTGGAGGAAACGGTGGAAAAGGTGAAAGTAATCCAAAATCACATCAAAGCAGCTCAAAGAAGGCAGAAGAGCTATGCCGATAATCGAAGGAAGGATTTGGAATTTCAAGTCAGTGATCATGTTTTTCTGAAGGTATCTCCGTGGAAGGGAGTCATACGTTTTGGTAAGAAAGGTAAATTGAGTCCCAGGTACATCGGACCTTTCGAAATTCTAGAACGAATCGGGGCTGTAGCTTACCGATTGGCAATGCCGCCAAGTCTCTCCAAAGTTCACGATGTGTTCCACGTATCTCTATTGAGGAAATACATGCCTGATCCGACGCATGTACTCACCTATGAGGAATTAGAACTGGAACCCAATCTGTCTTATTGCGAAGAGCCCGTCAAGATTCTTGATACGAGAGAACAAGTGCTGAGAAACCGAACGACGCGTCTGGTAAAAGTTTTGTGGAGAAATCATAAGATGGAAGAGGCAACGTGGGAACCCGAGGAACTTATGATGAAGAACCACCCGAGTCGTTTTATGCAGTAATACCCTATAAAATGCGAGGACGCAATTATTTGAAGGAGGGGAGAATGTAACACCCCAAGCTTCCACGGTACGTTTCCCTTCGAATAATGCGATAGCGTGTGTTGTACGCAACCTCGAGTTCTAACACACACCACAACTAATTAAACTAGCCGTTGTGAATAGTAATACCTACTTTTTGAAATCATATATATTTTATATTTCAAAATAGACTTCATTTTTGGATTCGGAATATCTAATTTAGCCCAAGGTGAAATTTTGGTACTTTTCGGATAACTTTCATATTTTGATGAATAGTGAAAATTACTAAATTTTAATTAAAAACAACTTTTTTAATCAAAATAATTAATAGTGATAAATTGTTAATTTGAGTGGTTTTAAAGTATATTTAGAATATATTTTTACCATTTAATATAATGTTGGTCATTGGACATAATTTTACAATTAAACCGAACATAAACAAGTGTCAATCTTTTGATAGTTATTACCTCTTAAAAACACGCTTTTTGTTTCGACAACGGGAATTAATTTTAAATTAATTTCTGCCACTTCTGTGTTTTGAATTTAGAAAAATGGATTCCATATTTGGAATCAGGATGTCCAAATTGTGTAAATAGGTAACTTTTATTTTTAAACATTTTGAATAATTACTGTGGTAAATATTTTATTTACCATGGTTAAGGGTAAATCCGGTAAATAAGGGTTAAAAAATAATATTATAATAATAAAAATTTACCCTAAAACGTGTCCTACCCTTATTGGTGGACACATAACCGACCATGGGCATCCTTGGGTCAATTTGGGGACCCCTTGGAGCCACTTGTATGTGGTAGAGACACTTTATATTAATAAAGTTAAAATAAAAATAAAAATTGCATAAGCTTACATCGTTTAGAAGAACAATTTTTACATAGGGTTATACATGTTGGATTTTCGATTATAAATATTCATTAGAAAGCTAAAACGATTTCCTACATAATTATATTTTATTTATAATTTTTAGACATCATATAATTTAAATTATTAATGACACAATAATGATGCAATGTTTACCTCATTAATAAATCATTTAAATAAATAAGATTATAATGATTAAAATATTATCTAAAACCTGTCCAATTCTTATTGGTTGATGTTATTTAGAATATGAGTCATCTTATCTTCGACCTCAATGATTTTTGGACCATTATAAACCGAATATAATTATATTATAAAGTAATACTTTCACTCTTTCCTAAAGAGCCCCTCATCTCCCTTATAAAAGGAGACCACTTCTACTCATTCCTCACACCTCTCAGGCCACTTGGCTCGTCCAAACTCTGCCCAACTAAGCTCCCCACATCCCTCTCCTCCTAATTGAAGCTTCCCCCTAGGCAGAAAGCATTTCAAGAAGTCCTTTGGTTCCAACCAAAGTTAGTTACCTAAATTAAAGGTAACGATTTCTCTTAAATTATTTTCATTTATTTTGCTTCTTCAACCCCAAAACTCTTTTTATTTCCATTCTTTTGTAACAACACCAGTATCTTCAATATACTAGGATGTTGTTATAAGAAGGATTCAAACTACACATACACACAACTCCATCTAATAGATGATGAACATAATGTTTCTGTGGATGGCAAACTAACGCCTCATGAAACGATGATTGTTCAAATACATCTTACCGCCTCTCATGGTGGCCATTATGATGGCACTGTAATTAAATATGATATTAATGATATATATTTTATATATAAGCTTCTGTAATTCCATTTTATTTCATACCATTATTCGTTTCATGTTGTATATACATACGATAATTTCATTTGAGGAAGTGCGGACTACCGCCCCCTTAAAATGATATGACTCGTTCATACCACACATGGAACGTATAAAGGATGGTGTTAATGAACTTAAGTAACATGTATAAAATATTATATTATAATGGAATAGTAATATACCTATGTATCATTGGTATTCGATTCTTTTAAAATAAAGATTAAATGGAAGTAGCGTTCGTGCGTACGTACGGACTACCGTCTCCACGAACGCGATGAGATTCATTTTCCATCGTATCCATTCAAGTATAATTATCATTTGACGATTTAAAAATGATGTTTAAGGACTTGATACCATTCTGGATTTGAATAATATACAACTTATCCTTTACAAACATGTCTTACGTAACAAAACATACAAAAGCAAACAAGTAAGTTCACACTCGAAACATGGATAATACTAAGATATTATTATCAAATCAATATTAAAAGATCATATATGATATCATATTAATGTATATGATTCTTGTATAATTTAATAACAATTATTTCACCATTATACAGGAGGTTAACCTACCCCAACCAAGGAAAAGTACAAGGTAAGGGTTATTTCACAATCTCTTCATTATCCGAGGTTGTTTATACGTAATAATCTACTGGGATCTCTTTATCATCCACATCCATGTTTCTTAAAAATGTATTTCAAAACATTTTTACTATTTACTAAAATATGAGTTAAAGTCATTTATACCCTTTTTGACTTTTATAAGTGGTTTATAAAGGAATCTTTCCGTCATTTTCAAAACAAGGTCCTTTTTAACCTTTTCGACAGAATTGAGGTAAGAATGGTTTTTTAACTTATATGGCGGGTGCGGTTATTTTACGCCGTTATAAAATCTTCAAAGCTTTCCTTACAAGCTTATAAGAATATTTTCAAAGAAAATGTTTTATTTTATGTGGATCTTAAATGATTTCAAAATAAAAGGAGATATTTCTTTAAAAAGAATTTTGATTTCATCTATGTCAACATCCTTTGATGGATTTTAAGATTATTTGAAGTTGATTTATTATGATACAAAACTTCTATATTGTATTGAAGGTTTTGTGATATTTTTGACTATGGATGTGCTATTTTTATACCATTCATAGTTTATGGTGAAATTATTGACATTTCGTATGCTAGTTTTAATACGAATGTTTATGTTATGTTTAAACCTTTTCATATGGGAATGCATTGGACTTAATAAGTGACGGGTGGAGCCCGATATAGCTCCTCGATGCATCGGTAGGTCTCATGAGACAAACTAGTGTCTTGGAACAAGGCCTTGACAAAATCTTATTTGTAGTCTTGGCACGAGGCCTTGACTATGTGGTTATGATAGTCTGGCATTATGCATTCCAACATTATGAAAGTGGTTATTGATTTTTGAACATGATTATTCGATTAGTAGAATATCCATGTGAATAAGTAAATGTCATTATTTCATTTTATTTATGCCATACCATGATGAAATTCAAGTTTAAAAGGCTTTTGTTTTAGTTATACATTGCCTTAAATGTTATTTCTTATTTATGAAAGTTTCCTCTATATTGTTATCCTTACTGGGCATTTGAGCTCACCCCTTTTCTATGTTTTATTTTTCCCAGGAAGTGAAGAAGTAAATTATGAATGACCTGCAGGGATATTTTGTGGGGATATGAGTGTGGATTATGGAGACATTATGCTGTTGTAGTAGTTTTTCATTTTATGATGTAATGTAAAACTTATGAATATATCTAGTGTTTCCAAGGCTACTAAACCAATCGGTCTTTCAAGATTTGATCTTTCTTGTGATCATGCCAATGTTATGTAATAATGCACCGACTCTGGGTAACTGGGGTCGGGGCGTTACATGAGAGTTCTAAACAACAAATGATGTGCTATAATCATTAAGGGATATCGATCACCATTGAGAGTGTCTTGAATGAGAGGGGTTGCTGCCAGATAATAGGACTCTCCCGAAGTATGAATTTATTCTCCCAACATGTGATATTTCATGAATGTGATAACTCTAGGGGTTTGGAATATATCCTAAATTTGTAATTATGAATCACAATATGCAAAATTTGGGACACAATGGGTGATGAATCATGATATTGGATAACTAAAGACCATGTTCAAAACAAAATATCCAAATTTATTATCCGGAAATTGGGAAAAAAAGGGTCAACCTTCGAACCTGGATAAAATACAATACATTTATAAAAAATTCATCCAATGTATTCTGAGGCATTGGCCCAATAATTTAGGTGAGCCATAGTGGCATGGGACCAGGCAATTAGGGAGTCCCTTAAGTTGTGAAATATATTGAGGATCCATATGAGGGGAACTAAAAGTGAATAAGTTGAGTGATAGAATGTATGAATAGATTCCAAAAATCTTGGAATTATTCCAGTTGGTCTTGGAGTACATTTTTGTTGGAGAATTTTCTAAAAAAATATCAAACTCATCTTCTAAGGGAGCATCATCTCAGATATCGAGCGACAGCTAAAGACATGAACAATGTGGTAGATGACCAACACTATGGGAGAGGACTTATCAGATGAGTGTATAAGTTGATTTAGAGTTTATTTTTTCATGAAAGTGTTAATGAAGAATGGAACTGTTTAATCTCATTTGACTATGACATTCCATAGTTTAACATCACATGATTAGGATGCTTCTCATAGTTTGAGGTCGTACCGCATGGGCTCGACTCCTAGTTTAAGGTCATAGAGTTTGAATCATAAAATGTTCCGTTGTTTTTTTGTACGGAGGGAATAAACCTAATATTAATGATCCAAAAGCGTCTTACATACAATGAAAATATGAGGAAATGGATTAGAATAAGTCATATGTGATGTGGTAAGAGACAAACCCAATGTTAATAAGGACCAAATGGTCTCAAAACTACACCACATATCCTAAAGAGGATCATAGTGTATGGTCATAGATTTTGGAACATAAATGTTTTGTCTAGGCCCAAGGAAAAAGTTTCTAGGCGTCAAAACATATCCTGTAATGAGGGGAATTAATCCATACGATGTTCATGAATTTTTTTTCATTTTAACGTCACATGGTAAGGATACAAATTATTTGATGTTCAAAGGGTAAATAATGATTTTGTTGGACCTGATATTGATAATTTGGGCATCACTATGTATCCCATAGGTAAGGAAATCAATCCACATGTAGTTCTTGAAGAAAATATTTCATTATCCAGGTTCAACCCATGCACAGATAGATGAGGAATTTGATATTTTTTGTTTTTTAAAATTGTTAATACTTTTTTGAGTGGGTGGACCTTGATGAAAAACATGGTTTTCAATATAGGAATCAATCCATTTTCAGGTCTTGACAATTTTCATGGTGGATGACCAGTGATAAGGGTGATTCCCTATCAAGATAGAAAACCACAATAATGTGTCATTTTTCATCATGTGTCGAGGGAAACAATACTATAGTTTAAGGTCTTATGACAATACTGAACCATGCATTTTAACCTTAGTTGAGAAGGATTCATTAGTTTAAAATTGTGTGGGATGGAACACCATAGTTTAACATCATGTTTCTTGGACTAAATATATCACATTTTAAGGTCGTATAACTTGGACCAAAAGGTTACATAGGTTCTCTATGTCGGTATAACCCAACCAAGACCCATAAGCCCGCATGATCCATGCTCAGTGTATGAAACAAGGGGTGATGTTCAGATTCCCCCATCATATGTGAGAACATAAAAAAGGAAATGAAATGATGTGTAGGAATGTCCCAACCACACTAACATTCCTACTAAATGTCGGAGGATGCACTGAGTTATAACACCATGGGTGTTAGAAATCCACAAGAACGTGGGGGAAGAAAATGTGAATAAATATGGAAATATATGGAACATAATGAGGATGGTGAAACAATAGAGGATAAATAATAACCTTATTTGGATAACATGATCCATATAATGTTACATGAGATGAGAAAAAACAATTGAGGGTTGACTGATGGCCATATTTAAAATGTGAGACTTGTCTAAAAATGTTATTCTAAATCTTTTGGGGCATTGGTCCAAGATGGTATGTGAGCGATATGGCCTAACACCATGTTAGTAGAGGATCCCTTCTGATGTGAAAGACTACATGTATCCAAATAAGAGGATAGGTGATGTGTGGAGATGAGTTGGGGAATGTCAATGAGGAATCAAACATTGTAGGTCTCATAAAACTATACATTAACAACATGTTAATGTGGAACATAAATAGGCGGAATTAGTTCTTCCTTCATGAATCAAACTACTGAGGGGGGGGGGGCAAGATGGAACATAGGGATGAGGTTCCCAGTATTTAAAATAGTTTATTGTAATCTTTCTCAGACAAAAATTCTACATGATTACGGTCATAGAGTGTTTACCATAGTTGACAAGTTTGACCCCATGTGTATGAGATGTTCTTATGTAGTTTAACATCATGTGTTAAGGATGAGGGTGTCACATAGTTCATCATTGTGTGAGTCAGAAATATGTTTCCTATAGGAGAAATTTATGTTGTGAAAAAAACTAACATGAACGGGGACCAATGAAATCAACACCACAAGACACATTCCTAAAGGGAAAAACCCAAGACAAAAGAAAAAATGTTTTATGATCCTGTAGCTGAGACTGAAGAAAAATTTCCTAGGCATTTAGATGTATCCCATAAGGATGGGAATCACAAAACACAAAATACTAGAAGATGGAATGGAATATGCCCAATTCGAAGGGGAGAAGTCTTCTCAGGTGAGGACAACAAAGAAATTTATAGTTTACCATCAAACATTCAGGATATAGAATATATAGTTTAACATCATATGATAAGGATTAGGGATATTATTTAGTTTATCATCATGTAACAAGAATTCCAAGGACCCTATTTTAATATCTTAGAGCTCATACCATATGATGAGGCCCCCAATGAGGAAATGTGTAGTGTAGGGGAATGAAGAAACTTGAAACGAATGAGGACCAAGGAGATCCACACCATACCACACATTCCTACAGGAAAACCTAGGCACCGTTTGGAGTCATAAGGCTTGGACTTGGGTGCTTAGTTTAACATCATATTCCCGGTACGTAAAATTCTTGATTAAGGTTGTAGAGTATGGACTATAGGGTTTTATGATTCTTCTATGTGGGTAAACACATACCAAAACCCATAATCCCTCATGAGCCTTGATTGTTGTGGGAAATAGTGGGCTGAGATAATTTTTATGATATGTGGAATCACATAGTAGGGGAATGAAGAAGTCTAATTAAGGATATCCCATTGAATTTTATCGGCCTCTTCGACACCTAAAGGTGAATGAAGGGGAATCACTGAGGTTATTGATGTTCCTCCTAGATATGGAGGTGGGAAAGGTATGTGAATCATAGAATGTGATATCTGGGACACAATGAGTGTGACGTAATGATGGAGGATAATTTATGAACTTTTTCAAAACACAACATCCATATCATGTAACATGCGACGGGAACTGACAAATGAGGGTCAGCTTCCGACCATATTCTAAGTGCAAGACCTATCTCATAATGTTGTTTCAAATATTCTGGTGTGTTTTCATAGAATTCTATGAAAACCATAAGGCTACACACCATAACATTAGGGGGTCCATTCATATGTTACAGATGACGGATACCCAAAAAAAGGGACATGTGAAGTATGGAGAATGAATGAGAGAATTCCCATATAGAATCAAACACTCTTGGTTCTATTCCATAGTACAACTAAGCTTGTTAATGAGTCATATCGGATAGAGGGATCTGAACCACCTCTTAAGGGATGTAGCCTTGAGTGGGATCCTAGGTATATAATAGTAATGGACCAATACCAAATGAAGTGGGAGAGTAAGGATAAAATAGGGTTAATGAACTAGGGGCTTGACCTGCAAAAAAAAAATCTCTCAGAGTGACTACATATTCTATAAGGATGGGAATAAATCCACATATAGTTCCTGAATATCGTTAAATTTAATGTCAAATGATATGTAAGATATTCCAAATTACTATATATAATGTGACCATTGTAACCTAACACGAACGAAGACCAAGGAGGCATGTCATAACATATGTTTCTATGACCTGCATAGTTTATAGTCTTAATTCATGGAATTGAGCTTCTAGTTTATGGTATTAGAGTTTAGAAAAATGTATGGAGAATTTATAATGGATATAAATAACATGTATAGGTGATAATTTTGATATGAACAAGGACCAATGAGTCCAGCCTCTATACCACTTATTTTTAGAAAAGGGGGAGTTGAACGTTGGATAGACCTAAAGACACATTGAATATGGGTTCCTATATACCCCATAAGGATGAGAATCAATCCATATTTAGTTCTGGAAGTTTACGACGTTTAATGTCAGGTGGTACAGTTGATAGTTGTGACACAATTTATTATCATGTGACTAGTACATCATGGGGAAGGTATCCCAAAAGGGATTCACATGGAATAGAAAAATAAACATGACTAGAATGAGGATCGAAAAAATCCAAACCACCCCACACAATACTGAGGGAGATATTAGGTCAAGGGGCTGAAAGAATGAAATTACAGCTAGTCCCAAAGAAAAAATGATTGTTCATTACTATATATCCGATAAGGATGGGAATCAATCCATATGTAGTTCTTAAATTCTATATAATTTAACATCCTACGGTAAGGATAGAATTCATGAGGAGTATTCCTACGGGAGGTGCATAGTGTGGATATTATAACATGATGTGAATGTGGACCATGGAGGCTCATTGTATGACACACTCCCAGGAGAACCCTTGGACTTGAATTGGATGGAATTTCCACCTGGGCCCAAAAGTGAATTTTTTGGGTGTTCTTATATATCCAATAATGATGGGAATCAATAATTATATAATTTTGGAAAATCTTTATAGTTTAACATGATGTGGTAAGGATAGAGTTGTCTAGCATCATTCATGACATGGCATCAAAATTTATCATCATGTTTCTTGGATGAAACCAATATTGGGTTAAAGTTGTAGAGCTCGGACTGTAAGGATGAAACTCTCAATATAGAGATGTGTTGTGTAGTGCCATGATGTTGCCTAAAATGAATAAAGACCAAGGAGGTCTCAACACCACACCACACACTCCCTCAAAAAACTCAGGCCTTGGGGCTAAAAACACGAATTTTTTTCTAGGCCCAAAGTTGGAATATCTAGGCATTCCTATGTATCTCATAAGGATGGGAATGAATACATACTTAGTTCTTGAATTCCACATAATTGAACATCATGCGTTAAGGACACAGACTGTTACATAGTTTATCATAATGTAACTAGGAAGATGCATCTTATATTTTATCATTATGTGATTATAAGGATTGTACTAGGAAGTTTCATGTCCTAAATCTGAGAAAAATCATGAATTTAATTTCATGTAGGATTGAACAAAAAATTAGTATCATTCAGGATGAAAAAATAGAATAACATCATGCAGGATGGACGATATGTTTAATGTCATATGGGATAGAGGAACAATATAACTTCATGCGGGAAAATCGTGGCTATATGACTCAACCGTATCAATATACATCATACCAAAACTACTCATCCAACATGATCTGTTTTTGGTGTTGGAAATAAGGAATAGTGATGGGATTTTACTAACACATGGAAGGAAACAAATGGATCATTTTGGTTTCAGGCAGATAATTTATTAGAGAAACTAGCTCGCCTACTCAATACACACCGATGCACGATGGGGTAACACAAATAGTGTTGGATTTCCACCTAAACATATGGAGGTGGAAATAGATGAATCACAAAACCCAAGATCATAATCATAATTAATATGGTGAAAAAATGATGGATAACTACTGACCTTATTCAAATGAAAACATCCATATTATGTTACTTGGGATGGGAAAAGGAAAATGTGGGTCATCCAATGAACATATTAAAAATGTGTGACCTATCTCAAAATGTCATTTGAAATATTTTTGGGCATTATAATGGGATGGTAGGTGAGACATTGTGTTCAGGAACCATTCCGTTAGTGGGACACTTCAGATGTGAAGATGACGATATCCAAATAAAGGGATTCTACAAAGTAAAAAAAATGAATTGGGATTATGTTCATTTGGATTCCAACATTCCAGGTTCTATTTCACAATGAATTTGAGCACATCAATAGGGTGTATGAGAAGGATTTAGTCAAACCCCTTCTCAAGGATGATTTTCTTGAGGTATTTATTGAATGTAGCACAGTAGTGGAATAAAACTGAATAGATAGTTCTCTATCATATTGGAGTTCATGGAATTATGATATTTTACATCATGCTATGGGTATATGGAGCCGTCTCACATTTAGCACGTGAGGCCTGCTGTGATCTCAAAAAAGGTTAAGGATACAGTTTAACATCGTGGGATGAGGATGATATACACATATATTTTCTCCATATAGTGAGGATGAGGTTCATTCCATGTTTTAACATTATGAAACTACGATGAGAGACCACAATGATTGTTTCAGTTGATGGATGGTCATCTCCACCCCATTATGATGTTTTGGGGCCTTGAGGATGATGGGGAATCCAAATATTAGATTACCCCAAATTCCCTTGTTTTATGTGTGGATGTTCTCCAAAAATGAGTTAGTCTATTCCATTAGGAACATTCCTGGAGTTGGATTTAAGGCCTATAAGAGGACATCTGTGGTCGGGGATGACATAAGTTGCAGGGAGGTTGACCTAAAAATTCTAACATATGGTTGGGGTCTCGATATTAGTTAGATGAGGAAACGTCTTCATATAGAAATTAGGAGACATGGAGTTTCCAAAAGGTTCTTGGTGCCACATGATTTATTTATGGGAGGTCAAAAATGACAGAGATGATATAATTCCCTCAATTTAGTGAGGTAATGGAGCCCAAGAGTCTTGGAAGCCTAGAACATCGGTAAAACAGGGTGATGGTTCCTGGAAAGCATGAAAGCCTAGATCATCGGTACAACGTGGCTATGGAACCTAAAAGGTGTGGAATCCTAGAGTGACATCTCGTAATGTAGAAAAACATGAGCAGATATATAATCGACCAATACCCATGGTTGGTTCTTCAGATAAAGGCATGGATTTGACATGAGGAGGACCTCTATGATGACTTGTGGTTGCTGCATTGGGAGGACCTCCATGCTGGTTGATGATGGTGACAAGGAGGAAATCCATGCAAGGTAATGGAAATGTAGGCAGGACCTCTATAATGGATACTGGTGGGGACAAGGATGACCTTTGTTCTATATAAATGTAGTTCTGGGAGGACCTCCGCAATGGATGATAATGGCAAAAGGGGAGGACCTCCGAAATGGCTGACGTGGAAATGGGGATGACCTCAGTACTTAGTGATGGATGTGAAGGGAGGACCTCCATAATGGATGATAATGTTGATGGGGAGGACCTCTGTTCTAGATTATTCAAGTGATCATAGCACCTATGCAATGTAAAATGATGGTTATGGGTAGAACCTCCATGATGGGTGATGAAAATGAAGGGAAGATTTCCATAATAGATGACGATGGTGATGGGGAGGATCTCTGTGCTGGATGATGGCAGGGTAGGGAGGACTGCACAATGTCTAATAATAGAGAATGGTAGGAACTTCGTGCTAGATGATTGTAGTGTGGGGAGTAACTCTACAATGACTAATCAGGGAGATAAGGAGGACCACCATGCCAGGTGATGGCAGTTTAGGGAGGACCTCCACTATGGCTGATGATGGTGATAGGGATAATCTATATTCTAGATGATGGAATTACAGGGAGGACCTACACAATGGATAATTATTGCAATAGGTAGGACCTCTGTGCCAGATGATGGCAGTGTTGGGAAGACCTCCATAGTGGTTGATGATGGAAACAGGGATGACCTCTATGCCAGATGATGGTAGTGCAGGGAGGAAATCTACAAAGTCTAATGATGTAGATGAGGTGGAACTCTATGCCCGATGATGGCAGTCTAGGGAGGACCTCTACAATGGATGATGATGGTGACATATAGGACTTTTGTGCATGATGACAGATGTACAAGGAGGACCTCTGCAATGGATTCTAATGAAAATAGAAAGGTCCTACATTCATAATGATGGCTATGTGGGGAGGACCTCTTCCATGGATGATGATGTAAATGTGGAGGATGTCTATTTCTAATGATGGAACTGGGTGGAATACCTCCACAATGGCTTCTAGTGGTGATGGGGAGGGCCTCTTTGTTGGGTGATGGTAGTGTGTGGAGGAGCACCATAATGGATGATGATAGATTCAAGGAAGTCCTTCGCGCCATATGATGGTACTGTGGGGAGGACCTCTGTAATGGATAATGATGGACGGGATGACCTTCGTACCTGATAATGGAAATGTGGGTAGGACCTTTTCAATGGATGATGATGATGATAGGTAAGATCTCTATTCTTATTGATGCCAATGCGGGGAGGACCTTCATAATGGATGATGATCACAATGGGGAGGAACCACTTTCCTGATTATGGTAGTATGGGGAGGACCACTACAATGGATTCTGGTTCTATTGGCGATGTTTCGTTTAGTTGGGGGTGGATTCCCCCTATGCAACCCAGGAGGGTGGTAGTGTCAGTAAGGAGCTGATGGAGTTATAAGTGGATTCCCCCTCATGTGGTCCATGAGGGCGACGACATCATTGAGGAGTCGATGGAGTGAGATAGTGGATACCCCCTCTCTGGCCCATGAGGGTGGTGGTATCAGTGAGGAGCTGATGTAGTCATGGTAGGATTCCCCCTACGTGGCCTATGAGGGAAGAAGTTTCAGTATGGAGCTAAGATAGTAGGGGTTGGATGCCCCCTATGTGGACCGTGAGGAAAACGACGTTGGTGGAGAAATGATGATGTAAACGATGGGTTCCCCCCTACACAACCCATGAGGGAGGTAGTGTCATCAGGGATCCGATGGAGTCGGGGGCGGATTCCACATACATGGCACATGAGGGTGGTAGTGTTGGTGAGGATTCCATGGAGTTGGGGATGGATTCCCCCTGCACAACCCATGAGGGTGGTGAAGTCAGCGAGGAGCCAATGGAGTTGAGTGTAGATGCTCCCTACGAGGCCATTTAGGGTGGAAGTGTGAGCGAGGAGCTGATGTAGTGAGGCGGGATTTGCTCCCCATGAACAACCTATGAGGGAATATGTATCTGCAAGGATCCATTTGAGTGAGGGGTGGAATCCCCTTACACGGCCCATGAGGGAAACCGTGTTACCGAGGAGCTAATGGAGTCAGGGGGATGCCCTCTTCACTTCCCTTAAATACAAATATTTCAGTGAGGAGCCATTGATGTTGGGGAGGGGGTGTATGCTTCCTCTATGGATCATAGGGTAAGTATTGTCTGGAATGAGTTTATGGACTCGGAGGTTCATTCCCCCTATGCAACCCTTGAGGGTGGAGGAGTCGGTGATGAGCCGGTGGAGTCTGGGGTGGATGTCCCATGTACATCCCATGAGGGCTGTAGTGTCTTCATGGAGCCAATAGAGTTGGGGGTGGATGCACCCTGCATGAACCATGAGGGTGTTAACATCGATGAGGTTATAATGGAATCACAAGGGGGATTCCCCTTGTAGGACCCATGAGGATGGGCTGGTGAAGAACCCATGGAGTTGAGCGGTGGATTCTACCTTTGAGGCCCATGATGGAGACAATGTTGGTGAGGAGCAGATAGAGTCAGGGGGTTATTAACCCTACATATCCCATGAGGGTATCTGCGTTGGTGAGGAGATGATTGAGTTGGGGGGACGATCATTGTGTGGCCCATGATGGTGATGGTGTGAGCATGGAACTGGTGTATTCAGGGGTTGATTCCCCTTGTACGGCCCGTGAGGGCAGCAATGCTAGTGAGGTGATGATGGAGTCAGGGGTGGAGGCCTCCTATGTGGCACATGAGGGAGACCATGTTAGAAATGAGTTGATGGAGTCAGGGGGTTGATTCCCCCTAGGCAGACCATGAGGGAAGTGGTGTCGATGATGAGCCAGTAGAGCTGAGGGTGGATTCCCCCTATGTGTACCATGAGTGAAAAAGTGTCAGCATGGTGCAGATGGAGTTGGGGGGGGGGGGGGTGGATTCCCCCTGCACGACCATTGAGGGTGGAGGTGTTGGAGAGGATCTGATTATATCAAGGGGGGGCGGGGGGGTGGATGTAATCTCTATGGACCATGTGGGTGGCCGTGTCGGTGAGGAGCCCATGGAGTTGGGGGTGGATTCCCCCACCACGACCCTTGAGGGTGGAAGTGTTGGTGAGGTGGTCATTACTCATCCATTGTTTTTTAGCCTCCCACTCATTAAGTAGAAGGAATTCACATGGGTGATGCATCAATTTTTCATGCCTAAAATTGTTCATCTATTCACAGTCAATCAAGAAGAGACTGAAATCAATTTTAGTATTTTGTTTCTGATGTTTTTCCTAGTGGGAGTTCACATTGTCAGGGTGATTGGTACTTGTGGCCCCATGATCACAATTTCCAAAGGTGGGATACATTCATCACTATTTCAGAGTTGTTTTCTACTTGATCGAAAAGGGATGATGTGATTTTGGTCCTTCCTATCTGGATTCTTTCTCAGAATATGTCTCCTAGTCAAGCCCACCATCATATAATTGAGTTGTTTTTTATGAAACCTATTCATAGTTCTATCTCTTTGTGGATTCCAGTTAATTACTCTGATTTTTTTGTACATTCCATTGGGTCTTAACATGGAAGAAAACATTGGTCAGAGTTGATAGTATTGTCATTTATGTGGGGGGATATCTAGATCCTACGACATTGGTCACCTATATTCTTCTTTATAGGAGGGATTCATAATGGTTCAAATCCAGAGACATTCCACATCTATCATGGTGTGTCTTATTCAAGAGGCATGTCTTCTGAGGTTTTGATCAGGCATATCATTTTTAATACTAGGCATGTTGTGAGTCATACATGTTTTTTGTATGGTATGAAGTAGTCAAAAATATCCCATGGAGAGGAATGAGAGTGGTGGATCCAAATGAAGGAGTGCCTTAAAGGGATACCAGATGGATGTATTAGAATTCCCCATGAGAGTGTAATCAAGGTGGTTCAAGTAATAAAGATAAGTATTCACACCAACAATGATTATCTAAACCCCACTGAGTGATGATCAGGGAGGTGGACCCCAATGACAGGGACACCAATGTCTACCAATGTCTGGGATTGAAACTCATGGTGGAATCCTGGGTACCCTGTTTAGTAGATAGCTACCTAAACCCATGTATTTCAATATGGCATGGTGTGGGACTTTCACATGGATATATTCCCTTTTCAATAGGATCACACTTGGTTGGATGATATGTATTTTTCATGGCTTATGAGTGGTCAACTTCTCAGGTACTTCTAGAAGAAATTGTGATGTTGATTGTATAATCTCACTGGGATGTGGTGTCTTGGGGAATAATTATGATGGAAATGGAGTAAATGTTGAAGTAGAATGAATGGAGTGTGGAAGGTGGTGGGCATAAACATTAAGGAGGCTTCCTATGTATCCCAGGGGATGGTAATAATAGTCCATGTAGTTTTAGTATCACATGTAGTTAAACATCATATGGTAAGGATGAGGGAGAACAAACATGAATATGATGGTACTGGGCTTGACCCATGAGGTGGTTTTCTATATACCCTATTTTGAAGACATAGATCAATTTCCACATTGTTTATGATGGAATAGAGGTAACATAAGGCTAGTGGACTGGGTACTAGTACAGACTGGTAATGATAAGGATGGGGATTATGCATGGGATCTGGTCGGGTTTTACTAGGGAGAAGAAATTGTTAATGGGGATTATGCATGGAAGCTTCCTGGGTACCACTTGAGAGTGACAATGGCGAATGGGGCTACACATGTGAGATTCCTAAGTGCTTCTAGGGTGAAAAAATAGTGAATGTGGATTATTCTTGGAACCATCCTGGGTGCCTTTATGGAGTGAAAATAGTGAATGGGGATTACACGTTGAAACTACAAGGGTTTCCCTATGGAGAAGAAACAGTGAATGGGGCTTACATGTTGAAGTTGTTCGAGTGCCTCTATGGAGCGATAAAGGTGAATGGGGAATAGGTTTGGAAGTTTCCAAGGTTTTGTTATGGGGAATAAATGGTGAATGGGGTTATGAAAGGAAGATGTTTGAGTGGTACTATGGAGTGGCAATGGTGAATGTGGCTTAGGGATGGAATCTTCCTGAGTGATGCAATGGGGCTGAGATGGTGAATGGGGCTTACACATGGAAGCTTCCTGGGTGCCTCTTTGCAGTGACAATGGTGAATAGGGCTTACCTATGGAAGCTTCATGGGTTCAATTAGTGGGAGGAAATAGTGAAGGGGGATTACACGTGGATGCTACTTGGGTGCCGCATGGCACTACAAGGCAGCGGAAAATGAGAATGGGGGTTATGTGTGGAAGTTGCAAGGGTTCCACTAGGGAGAGGAAAAGGTCAATGGATATTAGGCATGGAAGAATCCTGGGTGCCACTAGAGAGTGGAAATGGTGAATTTTTCTTATGCATTCAAGCTTCTCGAGTGCAGCCATATATTGGAAACAATAAATGTGGCTTAACAGTGGATGCTTCCTATGTGCCGCTAGGGAGCGAAAAACAGATAAAGGAGATTATGAGTGGAAGTTTCATGTGTTCCACTATAGAGCGCCAATGGTGAATGTGGATTACATATAGGAGCTTACCAGGTGTCTCCATCATGTTAGTTCATGAGGTAATTCCATATGCATTTAATGAGATAAGATATTATATTATAATCATGTTAATGGATGAGGTGCATGGGGATTACACATTGAGGGTTCCCACTCATTCTCCCTCATTTCAGGTGATGAGGTAATCCCAAATCACTGGTGGGTTGAGACATATGATAGGGGGTTCCCCTGATGAAGAGGCCCAAGGTTGTTATCTAGTGGACTTATCATGATCATGGAATGAGAAAACTTATACATGGAACATAAGGACTCTCTTGTTTTTCATATAAGGAATACTATTATTTAATGATAGGTTATGCTATAGTTTAATGTCATGTAGTGAAAATTTTTGTTTGTGTTATTCCTGGTACATAAGACATTTCTTTTTTGAGCAGGAGGCATCCAATATTTTTATATAGGGTATACTACAGTTTATAGTCATGTAGTGACGACTATTTGGCATAACACATATCGAAATCAATGGTGTGGGATTTACACACGATAAATCCATTCTGGTTAAACCCATCATTAGAGCCAAGTGATGAAGATACTTGTGATTATTGAATAATGTTTTGAATCAAGTTACTTGATGAATCTAGGATGGGAATCTCAACTCGTGACATGGGATAATAACCAAGAGGAGTAGGTCAACTAAAGGTGCTTCAAAGAGTGAAGAAGAGTATCTCAAATCATGGTATTCCATAAGAGGAAGTTGAGTGTGCATAAGGGTTCCGGCTAAAATGTCAGTGAACTGGCCCAAAAAGATCATGTTGTGACTCTCCATTTCTCACAGGGGTCAGCGATAGTAGTGAAGGGACCATACCAGATGTATATTTCTTTGTGAAGGATAGGGGTTTGTGGAGAATAGAGTCTCGAAAATGAAAAGGATTCATGGTGATCAGGGACTCATGAAGGATTTGGCCCCATGGAGCTCAGGGATTCACAAATAATGGGACCCTTACCATTGTATAGAGTTCATTAAAAGAGTTCTCTGGGAAGGATTAATGATTCTAAGAGTCTCGACCAACCTGAAGGTCCTCCCCTTCTTCACAAATCTTGGAGGCCTTCACAAAGGGAATCCCTAAAAAAGGTAGGGGAAATAAATTTTCTCTCTTGTTCATGGTGCCCTAAAGCACCATGAAATGGAAGATCAAAATCCAAAAGGGAGGCATAACGATGATGTTGAGGGGGGGTGACTCGAGTATTTATAGGCAATGAGGATCGTGATGCTCAAGGTGCTTGGTGTGAAGGGAAAATGACACAATGAAGAGGAAGGGCCCTATCATACTCGTAAACCTCTCAGTAAAATATGGTTACATGACGGAGGAGGGAGAACCAAGAACCAAGATGCTCAGAAGTGCTCAGCACTGAAAAAATTACAACATGAAGAAAAAAGAGCACCATGATTAAAAAAGGGCTCCACAAAGGGTAACAGCTTTTTCAGACTCTTGGAATCATCCATCAAATTAATTTGTGTGGTCTCAAAGTGAGATATTCGAATAAAAGTTCAAACCACACTTTGAACATCCATATCATTTAATTTTTAACTTCCTCCAGGCTCTATAACTAGTCAAATCGAAGCCTATAGAACAACCTATACTCCAGGATCAAGTTTGGATGCCTTCAGTGCATTGTTTGGATGTGTTTTTTATTTCCAACATTCAACCTAATATAATTTTGAAATTACATATTTAAAAAATTAATTTTATTTTATGAAATGAAATTTCAAAATGTTTTTAAAAATAAATTTATTGTTTTTATTGAAAGACATGAAAAGAAGATTATTTTAGAAAATAAAATTTTTAAAAATATAAACACTTTACAAAATATTATATTTTTCATTATCAATATGTTCAATTTATTTAAAATAATTATAAAAATTATTTTAATTTATTTATTAGTTTTCATATTACTATGTATAAAAACATGGTTATACCTATCTCATTTAAATAATTATAATAACAAAATATGTTTTTTAGAAACTATGTGTTGCATGTAATGTATAGCAAATCGGTGTATTGTGTAACATACACCATATTTCTATTTCATGTAATGTATGGTAAGTAAGTGTTTTGTGCAATGAGTCAGTTCTATGTGAAATTAATGTCTTACTTAGTGAAATTTAATAAATCAATGAAAATTAATTCTTTTGAAAAAAAATATATAAAAATCTTGGTGTTACACCAGTGGTCCTTTGGAAGACCTAGTTTGTGAGTGTCCACCTCAGGGCTGAGACCCAAAATTTATATGTAGTTCTAGGAGAATAAATCCTAATTCTACTTTAGACATGAGTTATATATATACTATTCTTCAAAATACATGGATTCACTAATCAAGGTGGATCTTAGGACGTCTTATTTACCCAGATTTATTTTTATGAGTTCGTTAGTGGAGGAAGATACACTGTACTCAAATATTGGTGGGGAATCCCGAAGGTTATACACATATTATTATTAATCCACATCATATGTTCCACTTTTTTATACAAGGAGATCATGTAGTGGGATAAATTATTCATTGTTGGGGGAGGAGCCGATATCATGGAATTTTGAAGATGATGAAACTTCCTCTAACCCAGATGAAAATAGAAATTTTTTTAGAAACTATGGTGGGCATGGAGTAATATATGTAGAAGAAGTGTATTCATCTTTTTAGGTGATTTGACAACCTTTTCCGCTATAGTTAGTGATTCATGGATTTCTTGGAGCTCTGGGGATGGAATGATGGCATTTTTATCAGAGATTTCACTACTGTCTAGGGTGTTTTGCCAAATCCTTTTTTTGTAATTTTTAAAAAGCCAATTTATGGTATGTGGAAACCTCACATTCAAAGGATTCAAATCAAACCACCAATTTCAAGAGTTGAGAATCTGGAAAACCACCAAATAGACAACCACATGACCCAAAATTGAAATTCAAAACAATCCATGCACGCCTCGGGTCTTGAAATCTTGGGCAGCGAGCCACGTCCCCCGACAGTTCCACCTATGTCGCCTCCACTTCGCCAGAACAGAACCCACCATCCATCGTCCCAGTGATCATGAATGAAATCGTAATGATTACTGAATACGAACCTATATGTGTGCTTATATACTCCATATGATTTATGGGCTCGACATAATATTTATCAAGTTATTTGAATGGGCTGGACGAGATTATTTCTAGACCATTCATGTTATTGATATAAGAAACACCATTAATAAGGGGTTGTTCCCCTTTCCCCTTATGGACTCCAACATAGATATAATGTGACTCATTGGATTTGAATGGGTCTATATTGGCATGAAAAGTCCCAATTTTTCTGTTAATATAGTATTTGATAAATTGATGATACGATGAGGTAATTTATGTATGTCGATGAAACTTGGACCTTCATAGAAAGAATATGATGGGTGTGTTCTTCTGAACTAGTAGGAATTAAGAGTTCCATATGAGGTCTTCAAATTGATCCTTGAGCATGATTTGTACAAGTGGATTCTCCTCACTTGTTCATAGCCCTACAATGTTATAGAAGAAGGCACAATGTTATCTTTATTATAGCCCATTCGACGGAGTATTAATACTGGAATGAGAATAAATCCAAAGCCATTATCAGTGAAAACATTTCAAACATTGAAACTATTTATCCTACCAGATACATACAGTGGCCTTATGTGTCCCTATATAATGACATATTCATCTCGATTTGTGAATAAGATAACCACATGTAATTCTTTAAGATCAGTCTCTATCTGGCAGACCATTCTAACATGTACCTCATCTTCAAACTCTCGAGGGCTTAGCAAATCCTTCTATAAGTGCTTCCATGTGTTCTTTTAAAAAACTCATGGAATCCAAGATTGATAGATTTGTTGGTACTATAGATTTTCTTTTCAGAATAAAATACTTTGGGTCTAAAGTCCTAAACTTTACTATGTGGGGATTCTCTTACTTAAGATATTTTGGTGCATGAGTATTTGATATAGATGGATCATCCCTCAAAATAAGAGTTAGATATACTTCTATCCTTGGTGGGTTTGTCTAGACAGGTCTAAATTTCTTCCAAGAGTGATCTGAAACCCATACTCCCTTCGATTTATATTATATAGTGATAAATTCAAGGGGATTATAGTTTGTGTAGGGGGACTTTTCATTTCATGTCAGACCCGCTAATGGGCTCTTTGATGGGTTTCTGCAACATTGATAGTCTGAGTAGGGATTTGGTTGGAATTATGGTTCCTTCCATGTCTGAATATTCCCTAGTATCATCTCACCTTACACACTTTTCCTAAAGTTCCCTAATAGGGTGTGGGGAACTCTTATTCATTGCCATAATCTTCATCGGGGAAGGGATCCAATTAATGAATGCATTTAATGGAACTGAATACTAACACCACATTCAATAAGGAATTGTTTTTGGCTGGGAAATTTTGGTGTTGTTGTTTGAAGGGTTGGTTCCAATTCCTACAAATGTTAGAGAATAACAAGTTAAATTGTAAAAGACAACTTTGGACTCGAAGCATGTACATCATCATAGGTTTTATACCCACCTTTGTAATCAAGATTCTTTTTCAAATGGTGAATTTTAGAGGTATTTGTGGTTGAAGAAAAAAACTATATTGAGGAATAAATGGAGGGGCGGGATAGCTGGTTGTTCCAACTATGTTTGGAGAATACCATGATTTTTTTTGATTGTATTTAGATTCATCCAACAATCAATCTTATGTTACTTTCTCATAAAAACTTATTGCCACTTAAATTCTTCCTCAAGTGTAGTGGTGGAAACATATTCCATTTGGGATGGTGGCCTACCCACCTTTACATGACCGTAATATACCATTTTCTACAAGATTTTTTGAAGAATAATAATTCTTAAATTGTAGGTCCCATTATCCAATGTAATAGAAAATAATTTGATCGGTTGTTGAGACTGACATGGTTGGGCCTCTTGGGTTATACAAGACAAAATACATCATTTTCTATAATGCCTATAAAATATCTACGTACTTGATCATTTCATAATGTGTAAAAATTATTCCTTCATTCAAAAAATTGATTGTTCCTAGGTCACTTCCACTCATCCTTATGAGTTGGGGGAGTTTCTATTGATTCACAAAGGTGCTGCATTATATGGTGTAAATTTTAGAGCTGGAGTAGGAGCAAAGGCAGGCCTAAGTGTGACATATTCTAGCTCTGACTTTCCTACTCTTTTCCCTGAGATAAGGAAAATTATATAAGAATTTAGATTAGTTATTTTTATAGAGTCTTAAGATATTTATGAAATGGATAAGAAATCATGAAAACCATAGTTATACTTCCCTAGGATTAGTGGAATTTGCAGTTGGTGGAGAAGGTTTTCAATGAAATGGTTAAAAAGATCTTCTTGGGGGAGTAGGGGAGTAGGTCATCCCATCACATCTGGATATTAAATATTATAATCTCTCATTTTATCTATTTTTTAAATTTGTGAGGACACTAATTATATTATTTTGGATCGTTGATATGAACTGAAAAAGGAATTACCTATTGAGAACCATCGACCATGTGATCGACTGAGCTGGAAAACTAGTGTACCATACAATGGATGGACCACGAAAAGTTTTTATGAATAATATGGGTGTCAGTACTTATTTTTTATTAAGACATCCGACCATGAGATCAAAATGGGATTCATAGTATATCATATGTTTTTTGAGTCACCTGTTCTATTCAAAATCAGAAATGTTGGACTTCTGAAGTTTGGATATGGTTGGGTATTTCAAACCCAGTCAGGTTATGGTTTTTATTCTTGATGCACTTGTGCACTCCAATTCTCTTTGGATTCCAAGAGACCATTCAATGACTCGATGAGGTCGATAATACCTTGATGTGTGTTCATTTGATCATGATCTAGGATAATATAAGTAATTAGTAGGATCTAGTTTTCTGATTCATTCATCATTTGGGGTTAATATCTAACGAGGGATATTTTTTTAGGTTTTTATGAACCTGATATAGTTTCTTTCTTAATTGAAGGAAATCATCATATCCATCCATGATTGAGTCCAGGTAAATAGATGGTCTAGGTATTGAGTTGGGTGGATTTCCTAAAACTCCTTCAATCTCCTGGATAAAACCATATTACTGAGGTATACCTACATGAATTTTACATAGAGGCTCTACTAAAAAAGTATATTTGATAAGAATGATTCCGTAGAGTAACCCAGCATTGAGTCGCCTCATCTATTTCATTTCTTCCTCTTTTAGGGAAATATTTATTTGAGTGCAGGGAGCTCATCCTCATTAAGAAGGGGATGCATATTTTTTATGGAATCGCCTTTATTATTATTAATGATTTTTTGAGGAGGTAGTAAGATATTGACTGATAGAGCCCCCAAATTTTGGGTGATACATTGGTTAGGGGTATTCACACCTTTCTCATTTAATTTACTATAGACAATGTCTTACATGAGGCCATACTCTCCCAACTCCTCTTCATTTTCCCATTTTTTGGTACCACACATAGTTTTGACATCCAAGACATTTACCAATAAATTATGAATTATAGTCATCATATTGGAAGTTAAATGATTAGAGGATTATTATACCGATTTTCTGGACCTCTTTCTTACTTTCTGGGATCCTTTTAGAACTTCTTATAGAAGGGAAACATAAGGGGAACCTCTATATTTCTTAGTTTTATGCCTCCCATTTGGGGGAAATGGTTCATGAGAGGGGATAAACGGGGAGAACATACCTCTTATTGTCCACTATAAATAGGAAAAGACTTATTTTCATTGAGTGGGTGGTTAAGGTAGAAATGTTCCCATCCTTGTGGGTAGAGGTTCCTTCAGTTCTATTTTTTTTTGTGATTTGGACCGCATTTGTTGGACTTATGGGGAAATTTTATATTAAATTTTTCATAAGAAATGTGGACTATGGATGATCCTGTACGGCAACTACAACTACTGTAATTGTAGCGCCCCGACCCCAGCTACCCAGAGCCGGTGCATTACTTCGTAGCATTGGCATGATCACAAAAGATCAAGTCTCGAATGACCGATTAGTTTAGTAGCCTTGGAAACACTAGATACATTCATAAATGTTACATTACATCACAAAGTGAAAAACTATAATAACATAGTCTCCATAGTCCACACTTCTATCTTCTTCGGACTATCCCTGCAAATCATTCAAAAAATACTTCTTCACATCCTGGAAAATATTAAAACATTGTAAGGGATGAGCACAGATGCTCAGTAAGGATAACAATATAGCGGAAGCTTTCATAAATAAACATTAACATTTAAGGCAATGTATGACTAAAACAAAAGCCTTTTAAACTTGAACTTCAACATAATATGGAAAAATTAAAATGAGATAATGCCATTCACTTCTTCACATGGATATTCTACTGGTCGAATAATCACATGCAATATCAATAACCACTTTCATAATGATGGAATGCATAATGCCAGACTATCATAACCACATAGCCAAGGCCTCGTGCCAAGACCACAAATAAGATTTTGTCAAGGCCTCGTGCCAAGACACTATTTTGTCTCATGAGACCTGCCGATGCATCGAGGAGCAATAGTGGGATCCACCCATCACTTATTAAGTCCAATGCATTCCTCATATGAATAGGTTTAAACATATCATAAACCATAACATAATCGTATCACATAAAACATGCATAAAGGAAACATAACATTTCCACATTTCAATCACAAGATATCAATACAACACATTGATATAATAAAAATTCTTTCAAAACCATTTTCAATACCAAAATAAAAGAATGTTAAAACTTTGTATTTATATTTCATTAAAAAAATGATGGCTTGTAGAGGAAGCTGCAACTCAAATAATGGTCACGGCGGCGGAGAAGTCGTTGTCGCCGCATAAGTACGGAATGAAAAACATTCCCTTTTGTCGTTTAGCAAATCGCTTCGTATAAAAAAGATTCCTTTTGAATAAACGTAAAAGTCAAAGGGGTTTATACACCGTATAAAAGAAAGTTGTGTATAAAACCAAATATGCCTCAATGAAAGGGGATTAAGACGAAGTCCTTAAATAGATAATTTTTTAAAATAAAATAGATCTATTATGTGTATTCACTATAGGTACTCATAAAGAAAGTAAAAATACAAAATAGGGCATAATAATATCATGACATAATTTGAAAGTAGGAGATTAACCCAAAGAATAGAAATTGGGTTAAAAGTTCCCTTACCTTGCGTCTTGTCCTGACTCGACCATTCTTTAACCTCCTGAATAATAAATTAGAGTTAATTTCTATTTACTTAAGAACGTTTTTCATGTTCATTATTCCTTTTATATCCCTTATTACCATGTTATGAACATTATTTAATTATTTAAGTTAATAACGGTCATTTTGTCGATCTTTGGTACTTGAGTCAAAAATAAACTTCTTATAATTACAAGTTGTTCATGTGATGAAATATCCATTATATCCAGAATTATATTCATGATGTAGATATCATATATATCATATATACAGTATATACATTCATTCATAATGTCACGTAACATTTAGAGGTATGAAATGAAATGCACCGTTCATGGTGAAGGTAAGCCGTACGTACGCATGAACGCTACTTTCATTTCTATTTCATATTTAATGGAATGAAATCATAATGATATAAATTTATAATATAATTAAAGTATAATATAGTGTATAATACCATTTAATCCATCCTTTATACATCCCACATATGGCATTAACGATTCAAATCACTTTGAGGGGGCGGTAGTCCGCACTTCCTAAAATGAAATTATTGCGTTTTACCCATAATGGAAATCATAAAGTATGCCATAAATGAGAAATACAGAAGCATAAGTAAAACATAAACATATTTTATAACATATATAAATATAGTGACATCATAATGGCCACCTTTGAAGGTGTTATATGAGTGTTTAACAATCATCGTTTCGTGAGGCAGAAATTCGCCATCCACAGAAACCGTATGTTCTTTAACCATTAGATGTAGGTGTGTGTAAGTGTAGCTCTAATACTTCTTATAACAACATCCTAGTATATTGAGGATACTTTTGTTGTTACAAAAGAAATGAATAAAAAGATTTTAGGGGGTTGGAGAAGAAAAATAAAATAAAACAACATTAGAGAAGACATTACCTCAAAATCGGGTAACTCTTTTTGATTTGAGCCAAAGGCTTCCTTGGGAAGAGTTCTTCCCAAAGTGAGGCTTCTAGGAGTAAGAGGGGGAAGTTGGGAGAGTATTTGAGCAGAGGTTGGCCGAGCCAAATGGCTTGATGGTGTGAATATGGTGGGAGAGGTGGGGGCCTTTTATAAGTGGAGAGGAGGGGCTCTTTTGGAATGATTGAAATGTTACATTATTACACAATGCTTTTCAGATTATAAAGGACCCACACTTATATAATTCGTGGATATGGTGATAAGGGTTCGAAATCTACCCATAAAATAGTCTTTGTAAAAGTTTAATCCTTGGATTTTACATTATCTTTTCATTTTATTAAAATCGTTAAATAATGAGGTCATCGCTGCATCATAATGATGTCATAAATAATTTAATTTATTTAATGTCTAAAAATTATTAAAAAAATACTATGATGTAGGAAATCGTTTTATATTTCCAATGACTATTTATAGTCACAAATATGACTTGTGTAACCCCATGTAAAAATTGTTTTAGTGAAACATTTCATGTTTGTGTCATTTTTTACTTTAACATTAAATTAAAGGTATTTATGTCATTTTCCAACTAAAGTGGCTCCATGGGGTCCCCAAGTTGACCCATGGATTTTCTTGGTCGGACATGGCACATCCAATGAGGGTAGGACAAGTGTCAAGCTCATCTAATATTATTAAAACATTATTTTTGTCTTAAACTACACTAATTACCTTTAATCGCGATTAAGAACTTAAAAGTTACTATTCACCAAAAATTATTTTAATCTCATTGAACCACATTTTACTTCTTAATGGAAACCATGTATGTAGGATTTTCGAAAATCAAAACACAGAAGTGGTAATATTTCATTTAAACGAAAAATCACTTATTTAACTACCACTTAGTGGTTTCACTATTCATCAAAAATTGAAGTTTTTCAGAACAATGCCAAAATTTCACCCTAAGCAATAATTGATATTCTGAATTCAAAAATGATGTCTATTTTAAAAAATTACAAATATATAAGTTTCATTAATTAATTTTATAATTAATTCCCGCTGTCATGACAGATAGCGTGTTTTTAAGAAACAATTTATATCAAAAGATTGGCAATTGTTTATGTCCAATTTCAATGTTAAATTAATTATAATGACCACCATTGGATAAAATGGTAAAAATATATTCTAATTATACTTTAAAACCAATAAATAGTATAATTTATCACTATAAATTATTTTGATTAAAAAAGATGTTTTTAAGTATTTTTCACTATTCATAAAAAATTAGAAGTTCTCAGAAAAATACCCAAAATTCAACATAGGCTAATTTCGATATTCCGAATCCAAAAATGAAGTCCATTTTGAAATATAAAATTTCTATAATTTTAAAAAGTTGTTATTATTATTCATAACGGCTACTTTGATTAGTCGTGATGTTTTAGAACTCGAAGTTGCGTACAATGCAAGCTATTGCATTATTGAATGAGAAGCTTATCATGGAAGCTCGGGGTGTTACATTCTCTCCTCCTTCAATAAATTGCGTCCTCGCAATTTGATATTTTTCTTTGAAAGGAAAAGGATGAAAATAGAAAATACCTTTGTGGAAAACCCACATCAGAAATAAGGTTAATAAAATTTAGCCTTAATAAAAGGGAAATGGAAATAAGAAAGTCACCACCAAATTATGATCTCGATAAGGAGAAAATTAGTGGCAATTAGAGACATATAATTGGGGGAAAACGTAAATATTTGTAGGGAGTGATTGAGGTCATCAATCACAATCAACTGTCAAATTGAGGGCCTCAAAGCCTTCAATCTATGTTGATTTAAAATATCATCAGTTCAACAAGACATAAGGTATTAGGATAACACATTTTTTTGTTTTAATATCCCTTTACTAAAGTTTAAGAATTAATTTATTCATTGAATAAGAGATAGGTATATATATATTTATGCTTGACAATTAGACTTTCAACCTTCAACTCAACTTTCACTCAAAAAGATAATAGAACTCAAAAATATTATACTTATCCTAATTGTATAAGGTTCCAAATGTTAACACATACCATTTAGATTAGTAAAATTATATTGTAATAACCAGGGACTTCCTGTAGGCTAGTGGTAGGAAATAAAAGCCTGTCTTACTATGGTTGTGGGTTCGATTCCTGCAGCTTTGTCCGACGCGACGGGTTATGCCCCACCCTGCAGGTTTTCCTTTTCCTAAAACTATAGCATTATAATATTCCAAAAATAATATTCATAAATGTTTTAACCTTAAACAATACTATACAAAGTTCAACTTAATCCATTCCATCCTTTATAGTTATCCAAAATACCTCCGTCCAGACTTTCTCTAAAAGGTCTCTAAATTCCAAAATCAATTGTATCATCAGATTCTTCAAACAAGGTAAAGTTTCTCTTATTTTCACATACTAAAAATATAATTAACTTCATCATATTAAAACCTTATTGAAATAAACAAGTACTGCAGTACAATCCTTATATATATATCACATTATTCTAATAACCAGAATATAATCCATGAGTCCAAAAGCACCAATACATTAGTTATTCTGCTTCAACTGTAGTAACATGATATGATTATCCTTGATCCCTTGGCCTTTTCTGAGGTAAGTTTCCCTGACGCTTAGGACATTCATTTGCATAATTCCCCATTTCTCTACAATTGTAGAATTCAACATTTATAGCCTCTTTCTTTCCCTTGCAATCACGAGCCTGGTGACCCTTTTCACCACATTTATAACAAACTCCCATTACTTTTAGAAAAGTACCAGGGTGATTCTTCCCACAATTATCACATAATGGAAAATCCTTCTTTCCCTTTTTACCTTTATCTGTCTCTTGTTCCACCGTTCTCTTCTTCTCTTTCTTTACTTTGTTGTCATAAGACTTAGAGAATTCCTTTTCTATCTTGATAGCACACGATACAATATCTTCGTATGATGAGAAGGATTGTGATACTAAAGATCGATGGAGAAATGGTTTTAACCCATCAAAAAAATGATCAATCTTACTCCTTGGGTTACATATATAATCGGCAGCATGCCTCGCTAACCTTGTATAGTTAGCCTCATACTTTGCGACATTCTCATCCTCCTTCTACCTGAGACTCAGAAATTGCCTTTCCATATCTTCTCGATCGTCACGAGGAAAGTATTTTTCTAAGAAAAGCTCTTTGAACTCCCTCCATTCCATATTCGATACGTCATCATCTTCCTTTGTGTTTTGAATCACCGACCACCACTGATCGGCATCTCCAGTTAGGCGGTAAACTGCCATGACAACCTTCTCCCTTTCACTACTCCCCAAGGCATGGAATATTTTCTCTAAGGAATTTATCCATTGCTCAGCTACTATAGGATTTGTACTCCCATTGAAGGTTGGTGGTTGTTTCCTCATGAAGCGGTCTAACATTGATCCTCCACGTTGCGGATCAGGGTTCTCCATACGAGTAAGGTTATTATTCATAACCTGAGTGAGTTGTCCCAGTATGGTAATAAGTTGATCAGCACCAGTTGTATCTCCAGCTCCACAATAATTATCTTGAGCAGGAGGGCAATCCCTACACGGAGTGCGTGCATTGATACTGTTTCCATTCCTTCCACTAGGCACCATTTCTAAACAATGGCATAAACTATATTAGTTTATAAATCAAAATACATAATTCCATACTTGTAAGATACTTAACATAAATTGAACTATTTATGGATATAATCCATAAAAATGTTTTCTTTGAGGAAGTATATACTCATAACCCTTCATAGTGGTTTATAAAGAAAATGAGAATTATCCAAAGCATATCCCCCGGGAGTGTCGTAACCAAGAGTGAAGCAAGGCCCGTTGTCATGCACCAGTTCCCGTTCGAGTCTAGCTCAAAGCGGTGTTTTCGGGTTTTACCCCTAGGTACATCGGTGCCAGAGCCGCCTCTACTTGCTCATATCCAGACAGGGATGTATTTCTCGAAAAACTCACAAAATCTCTACAATAACAAAATTCTAGGAAGTTCTTCTATACTAATCCTCAAAGTCTATCTTTGGGCTATGTGCTCTAATCAGAGTTTATCTAAATCTAGCTTCCAAGGTTAGTACTAAACTGCCTCTGATACCAACTGTAATGCCCCGACCCCAGCTATCCAGAGCCGGTGCATTACTTCATAACATCGGCATGATCACAAAAGATCAAGTCTCGAAAGACCGATTATTTTAGTAGCCTTGGAAACACTAGATACATTCGTAAATGTTACATTACATCACAAAGTGAAAAACTATAATAATGTAGTCTCCATAGTCCACACTTCTATCCTCTTCGGACTATCCCTGCAGGTCATTCATAAAATACTTCTTCACATCCTGGAAAATATTAAAACATTGAAAGGGGTGAGCTCAGATGCTCAGTAAGGATAACAATATAGCGGAAGCTTTCATAAATAAACATTAACATTTAAGTCAATGTATAACTAAAACAAAAGCCTTTTAAACTTGAACGTCAACATAATATGGCAAAAGTAAAATGAGATAATGCCATTCACTTCTTCACATGGATATTCTACTAGTCGAATAATCACATGCAATATCAATAACCACTTTCATAATGATGGAATGCATAATTCCAGACTATCATAACCACGTAGCCAAGGCCTCGTGCCAAGACCACAAATAAGATTTTGTCAAGGCCTCGTGCCAAGACACTATTTTGTCTCATGAGACCTGCCGATGCATCGAGGAGCTATAGCGGGCTCCACCCGTCACTTATTAAGTCCAATGCATTCCTCAAGGTTTAAACATATCATAAACCATAACATAATCGTATCACATAAAACATGCATAAAGGAAACATAACATTTCCACATTTCAATCACAAGATATCAATACAACACATTGATATAATAAAAATGCTTTCAAAACCATTTTCAATACCAAAATAAAAGAAAGTTAAAACTTTGTATTTATTTTTCATTAAAAAAATGATGGCTTGTAGAGGAAGCTGAAACACAAATAATGGTCACGGCGGCGGAGAAGTCGTTGTCGCCGCATAAGTACAGAAAGAAAAACATTCCCTTTTGTCGTTTAGCAAATCGCTTCATATAAAAAAGATTCCTTTTGAATAAACGTAAAAGTCAAAGGGGTTTATACACCGTATAAAAGAAAGTTGTGTATAAAACCAAATATGCCTCAATGAAAGGGGATTGAGACGAAGTCCTTAAATAGATCATTTTTTAAAATAAAATAGATCTATTATGTGTATTCACTATAGGTACTCATAAAGAAAGTAAAAATACAAAATAGGACATAATAATATCATGACATAATTTGAAAGTAGGAGATTAACCCAAAGAATAGAAATTGGGTTAAGAAGTTCCCTTACCTTGCGTCTTGTCCTGACTCGACCATTCTTTAACCTCCTGAATAATTAACTAGAGTTAATTTCTATTTACTTAAGAACCTTTTTCATGTTCATTATTCCTTTTATATCCCTTATTACCATGTTATGAACATTATTTAATTATTTAAGTTAATAACGGTCGTTTTGTCGATCTTTGGTACTTGAGTCAAAAATAAACTTCTTATAATTACAAGTTGTTCATGTGGTGAAATATCCATTATATCCAGAATTATATTCATGATGTAGATATCATATATATCATATATACAGTATATACATTCATTCATAATGTCACGTAACATTTAGAGGTAAGAAATGAAATGCACCGTTCATGGACACGGTAAGCCGTACGTACGCATGAACGCTACTTTCATTTCTATTTCATATTTAATGGAATGAAATCATAATGATATAAATTTATAATATAATTACAGTATAATATAGTGTATAATACCATTTAATCCATCCTTTATACTTCCCACATATGGCATTAACGATTCAAATCACTTTGAGGGGGCGGTAGTCCGCACTTCCTAAAATGAAATTATCGCGTTTTACACATAATGGAAATCATAAAGTATGCCATAAATGAGAAATACAGAAGAATAAGTAAAACATAAACATATTTTATAACATATATAAATATATTGACATCTTAATGGCCACCTTTGACGGTGTTATATGAGTGTTTAACAATCATCGTTTCGTGAGGCAGAAATTCTCCATCCACAGAAACCGTATGTTCTTTAACCATTAGATGTAGGTGTGTGTAAGTGTAGCTCGAATCCTTTTTATAACAACATCATAGTATATGTAGGATACTGGTGTTGTTACAAAAGAAAAAAATAATAAGATTTTAGGGGGTTGGAGAAGAAAAATAAAACAAAACAACATTAGAGGAGACATTACCTCAAAATCGGGTAACTCTTTTTGATTTGAGCCAAAGGCTTCCTTGGGAAGAGTTATGCCCAAAGTGAGGCTTCTAGGAGTAATAGGAGGAAGTTGGGAGAGTATTTGGGCAGAGGTTGGCCGAGCCAAATGGCTTGAAGGTGTGAATAAGGTGGGAGAGGTGGGGGCCTTTTATAAGTGGAGAGGAGGGGCTCTTTTGGAAAGATTGAAATGTTACATTATTACACAATGATTTTCGGATTATAAAGGTCCCACACTTATATAATTCGTGGCTATGGTGATAAGGGTTCGAAATCTACCCATCGAATAGTCTTTTTACAAGTGTAAGCCTGGGATTTTACATTATCTTTTCATTTTATTAAAATCGTTAAATAATGAGGTCATCGTTGCATCATAATGATGTCATAAATAATTTAATTTATTTAATGTCTAAAAATTATAAAAAAAATAATATGATGTAGTAAATCGTTTTATCTTTCCAATGACTATTTATAGTCAAAAATATGACTTGTATAACCCCATGTAAAAATTGTTTTAGTGAAACATTTCATGTTTGTGTCATTTTTTACTTTAACATTAAATAAAAGGTATTTATGTCATTTTCCAACTAAAGTGGCTCCATGGGGTCCCCAAGTTGACCCATGGATTGTATTGGTCATCCATGGAACATCCAATGAGGTTATGACATGTTTCAAGCTCATCTCATATTATTAAAACATTATTTTTATCTTAAACTACACTAATTACCTCTAATCACGATTAAGAACTTAAAAGTTACTATTCACCAAAAATTATTTTAATCTCATTGAACCAAATTTTACTTCTTAATGGCAACCATGTATGTCGGATTTTTGAAAATCAAAACACAGAAGTGGTAATATTTCATTTAAACAAAAAATCAGTTATTTAACTACCACTTAGTGGTTTCACTATTCATAAAAAATTGATGTTTTTCAGAACAATGCCAAAATTTCACCCTAAGCTATAATTGATATTCTGAATTCAAAAATGATGTCTATTTTAAAAAATTACAAACATATAAGTTTCATTAATTAATTTTATAATTAATTCCCACTGTCATGACAGATAGCATGTTTTTAAGAAACAATTTATATCAAAAGATTGGCAATTGTTTATGTCCAATTTCAATGTTAAATTAATTATAATGACCACCATTGGATAAAATGGTAAAAATATATTCTAATTATACTTTAAAACCACTAAATAGTATTATTTATCACTATAAATTATTTTGATTTAAAAAGATGTTTTTAAGTATTTTTCACTATTCATAAAAAATTAGAAGTTCTCAGAAAAATACCCAAAATTCAACATAGGCTAATTTCGATATTCCGAATCCAAAAATGAAGTCCATTTTGAAATATAAAATTTCTATAATTTTAAAAAGTTGTTATTACTATTCATAACGGCTACTTTGATTAGTCGCGATGTTTTAGAACTTGAAGTTGCGTACAATGCAAGCTATTGCATTATTGAATGAGAAGCGTATCATGGAAGCTCGGGGTGTTACAGTAATCATCACACCCTCGATCTCATGCAACATTATTCAAGCATGAGCTTGATATAACGTTGAGGCTATATGAAGGATACATTTTTCCAAGGAAATTAGCAGCAATATATGATGGGGTTACCTTAAGAGGTAATCCTTCTAAATGTTCTAAATTTCATGATTTAGGAGTTTTTTAATGTCTTGGTCTCATTGGGCCTGATGATTTCGAGACATATTCAAGGAAGACTCCTATTGAGTGTGTCATCTTTCCCAGATAACGGTTTCTATTGATATCCACCTTCAAATAATGACATTACAGGTTGTCATTTATAATTGGTTATAATGAATTATGTGCGAGATGAAAGGTAAAGCTCTATGTTCCCACATACTCATATTTTAACACTCGAGGTGGCTTTGACAATTAGATGACACAACTCAAGAAATGCATTAAGGTAGGTCTGTTGGAGATCTCTTCATGGATTCATTGATTGTGGTCACCACACATATGGTAGGGATTATTTTTCAATTTGATTATGAAGCACTCCCTATATCTGGGCATGGTCTTCATAACCATTGTAAGGTATGAATATTTCTTTTTATTGAGGAGATATATCTTGAGATTCAGATGGATTTTATCCATGAATTCTACTTAAAATTCCACTATAATGTCAAAATGAATGGTGGATAAGGTTAAAAACCAAATGGGTTTTTCATCCTTGGAAAATTGTTTTCTCATGAGAATCATATCCAATTTCTAATCTATGAGAGACTCTTCAAATTATCCATACTATCATGATCACTTCATGAAGTTTTAATCACAATTAGTGAGGAAAGTAGAGGTATTGTTATTATGAGAATGGTATAGGGGTGGATCAAGTGATGGGAGTTTCATAAAGCCAAATTCTGGTTGAGAAACAATGTCTCATGGAATTCATAGGGCCTCTAACACATCAACCCCTATCTTTACAAGAGCTATGTAATATTATGGATTTATCATATTTGACTAAACAATGGTGGTAAATTGTTACTGAAATGAGATGTCACTATATGGCATACCTTTTTAGTCAATGCCATAGTGGTGAAGAGAACCATCACAACTCGATGTCCAACTGCAATGAGAATTAGTATAGTTTATACCCTATAGAGGACCTTCCCGGATGACTATAGAAAAGGGAGTTCCCTATTAATGTTTTATCTCCAATCCATGGGGAGGGATATCGTGACACACATCAAGAGATATGATCTCACGACAGATGTTCTTGTTCCCATTATGGGAGATGTAATGGTATGTTCACTGGGGAGGACCTCTAGAGCTACAGGTTAAAATTCAATGGGGAGGACCCTTTTCTCTAATACTATAACATCAAAAATTTTGTAATTTATCATAAGGATCATGAACCATCATTTATAGATGTTTGATTGACTGAAAAACTCTAGCTTTAATCAAATAAAGGTTATGAGCAAGTTTTTTATCATCCAATTTCTTTTGGCATGATTTTTTTAGGAGTAATCTCATGGGAAACTAGGTCAACTTTCTATATGTGATGACCATCATATATGTATGCATGTTAAAGTGTGTCCCATTGTGATTCCATTATATATGAATAAGATTCATGAATTCTAGAAGGGATATATTTCTACCCTAGAGCTGCCACCAAATTGAACCGGTGTCCCCCAGTTGGAACAAATATTTTTTTCCCAATCATGTTGTTCATATTTGAAGGAATATTTACAATGAACTTCTTATATGGGAGAATGGATGCATGTCTTCTACTGAGTGATCACACCAATGGGTGTATGAGCCACCCCACATGAGAATGAAGGGTTGTGGGCCCAAATCCTTAATATTTCCATTGATGAAATTACATCTTGGAATGTCTACATAATATTTTCAATTATTTATGTGTGAACCTCCATAATTTATATGATGTGTTTTGAGACATCCGTGGAAGGAATATAAATATATTCCCATTATAGTGTTGGAGCGGAATATGTTCCTCTTATGGTCTTCCATTTCCTGCCAGTAAGATCTCACATTCCTCTTGTGTGGGGGATGATGTATAACACTACCCCCGATTTACAACTTGGATATTCTAGATTCATTATTCAATTGATTCATTATTTTCTTTTCTTCCATGATACACATTAGTGGGAATTTGAGTATGCTCATAGTTCATTTATAGAGTGTTTGGGTAGTGGGATTGATATACATCTGCATGAATTTGCATATTCTGGTGGGTTTCTATTGTATTTGGATAACGAGATTGATATGAATTAGTAGGTATTTTCATCCACTCATTTTCTACTATATTTTCCAATATGGATTAATATAAATGAGCCTAAATTTTCATATGTTCATCATTTTATACCATATTTAATAGGGAGGCTTTGTATTTTGAGCCAGGATTTATGTATTCTCATTTTCCATCATATTTGACTAATGATATTCATGAGTGTGAGAAAGAATATACGTATTCCCATAGGTTTCCTCCATATTTACAATGTGGTCTTCTTCAATAGTATTATGAATGATAGAATATTCCAGATTTTTTAGACTTCTCCCTTAGTAAGATGTCCTACACAACTAGGTCTTTTGGCCTTTGGATAAGGCCTGTAGGGTAATATCCTTTACTTATTAGGGATAAAGATCCATATGAAATAACGGTGATGATTTATAGTAGGGTCCCTCTAGAGGTACCATTGTGATTATGGGATTAATTATTTGGTTATGAATTCATAAAACATTCAATGGTAACAGAGAAATATGTTATTGTGTTCTAGGGATAGGCTCTCGAAACGATCTGAGACAACTATTGGGGTTTTATGGTTCTAGACCATATACCAACACTAGGAGGAAGACTAGTGGGGATTAATGGATTGGAGTGCATGATAGGACACCACCATGGTTTGGAGAGTATCATTCTAGTGGTTCTCTCAGGACAATGAATTTTAATTTTAGTGTTGAAGAAGCTGGGTGGGTGATGGAATTCTTTGTATGGTTAAGGAACTAACCAATATAGTGGCCAATGTGTGTTTCCAGGAATGATGGTGAGAAGGAACTGGATTGAAAATTATTTCTAGTAAATATTTCCTTCAATATATTTTAATAATACAAACAAAAAACCTCAGTAATGTAGAAAATAATGACCACATGAACAATTTATGGTTTCTTTTTCAATCATCCATTTTTTATGTGATTGTGTCTTGACATGGGGTAACACCACCACTTTAGTAAGGATTCATGTTGAGCTCACCATTTTTCTTCTTATAGTTGATTCATGGTTCCCATTGGTTGATTGAAGTGGATTAAATTTTGTAAAATCACTCACGTCAGGTACATAATCTTAAAACGATATCCAATTGGTTTTGTTTGCATATCCAAAAACAACCAACGACCCTTATATCGACGATGAATCATGTAACTATTTAATAATGTTAGTAATTATTTGGGGAACTTGGCGAACACCACTTAAGACCTCAAATTTCTTGAAGGGATTGGAAGACAGACTAATCACACCCTTCTGGTGGGAACTATTTCATAATCCATACTCTCTTATAGATTTAATATATGTTTATGAATCCCTTGTTCATTCAGAAGTATCTATCCATGGATTACCATGATGTAATGATAAATTAAGAATATGCATGGTTATAGAATCATTAAAATGTAAATGAGGATCTCCATTGATAGGGATATATGTATTTATCTGAGGTTTCCATAAGTGGAAACATTTTATAGAATATTTAGGATTACTTGGTGATTTATTATGAAAATTCTTATTTTAATCCATCTGATAAGGCACTACAGAGTTTTCATTCATCTTGGGAGGAAAAAATTGTTTTGAAGTCCGGATCAAACCAATACGATTGTCTTCCTATGTATCCTAATATGTGGAATTAGAACCCATTTATTTTAGTGAGATTTAGTAGGACACAATTCCTATTAAGGTTATGTGATGGGGATGAAACCATACAGTTTAACATCATGCTGCATGGATGTCTAGGAGAATGTTTTCATGTCCATTCTTGGTGTATCACTTATGTCGAGGTGGCCCGATGGAGACTGAAGAGATGTGGAATCCCAGGTTAATATGACCCTATCAAGTTTGTGGTTTGATGGAAATTATGATGAATTTGAGTTTTGGGATTATAACTCATGGATTATTCCTACATATACAAGTATATTGGGATTCAAAGACCTAGTAGTTCAAAATGGGTTGGGGCTTACACCTATAGAGGGGTCCATGTAGCATGATTAGGGATTATACCATATAGGTGGCCTGTTGAGATGCTGATTCATTGCTTATATGGAACTTCGAAGTATAATGACTGTTTTCAGGGCTTAAAACATACAATAAGACCCATTTAATAGAGGTTCAGGCTTACATCAACCGAGAAGGCCATTTGAAGGTTTGGGATTGTGCAGATTTCATTGTCACCACTGACCTCGAATCACATGTGATTCAGGTTCCATGTCAGAAAAAATAGGATGCAGTATATACGAAGATCACACAATGATATCTATCTAATGATGGAAAAGGTTAGAATCCCAAATACAGAGATATATGTATTTTAATTTTCTTGTCTACTATTTTATTTGGGTAGCAGGTATAGTCACATCTGGTGACCCAATCGGCTACATCTCGGTCTGGTGAAGAGGAGAAAGAGAACCACCTCCTATAAGAAATTCTATGGGATTAATATAGGAGGGATGATGTGGGACCTTGATGGAAGCGTGGAATGTCAGGTACTGGACTTGGTCAAAAATAAAGTCCAGTGGTTCTCCTCGATCGCATGAATGGGGATGTCTATGTGAGCACATCCATGGAAAAAATCCTTAATACCACGGGAATGTCAAATTGAATACATTCTTGAGGGCCCCCTATTTAGGAGGATACACTCATGAATCCCCTAATGTGGGTAGGTAGACTCGATAAGACATGTTGATGTGCTTGATGATCTGATCATACATATCACGTGGCTATAGAAGAGGCCTTGTTCTGATGCTATTAAACAGGTTTGTGAAGTTGCCAATATGGGTCCTAATGATATGTTGTAAGGGAGTGATGGGAGGTGGAAATTATAATGACCTAGGATGCCCCAATATTTATAGAAGGTTCTTATGTGGGACGAGGTTCCATCTATGTAGCATGTTTCAATGTAGGTGAGGGTAGAATCTGCATAGATTTTTGCTATAGAGACCTAGGTTTAACCCATATAGCTTGTTTCTATGTGGGGATAGGTTCCATTTATGTAGCATGTTACTATGTGAGGAGGATTAACTCTTGAATATATTTTTCCTATATGTGGTAGCGTTCCACCCTCATAGAATCTTTCTATGTGGGGTGTTGGTCCACAAAGGATCCATCCATTATTACTTTATGAAATGGAATCCTATTGTGGTTTTTAGTTCATGGATGGCTGGATGTTGATTATTCCTTCCTGAATTCTATGTAGAGGATTTCCCTACTAATAATCAATGAAGCTCTCAAAATCCATCTACGAGGATCCTCTTTTTCCCTCTCCCTCTCATTTCTCATATCATCTATCTCTCCATACCATTTTTGTTTTACCTTGTTTTTATTTTATATAATAATAGAGGGACTAGATACTAGCATAACTGGTCATCTGTGGTGGGCTATGAGTCTTCTTCTACAAGAGTTCAAGGAGGAATCCCTTGTCCATGATCAAATTCATTTATAGTGGGTGGTCACTCATGGGCATTGAAATCACCACCAATCCACAAAACGACTTAAATTCATTCATGGGCACTAGCGGTACCCTCTCATCTTGATAATGATCTCATTCATGAGGGATATTCATTCACAAGGGAGGAAATCACTTCCTAGCACCACAAATGACTTGGTTTTGTTTTTGGTGTTAGGTGATCCATATCATATTATGAACTATTTCATTTATAGGGTAATTCATGATGTAACTAAACTCTATCCAGAGTGAGTCCAATGTATCAATTTTCACTAAACTGACTCAAGCCTTCCTTTTTAGCATTCTCCCCTTGGTAAATATTCTATAAATGCTTCATCTGGGTTTATTTCTACCCTTATTTAAATTCATGGAATCATATTCTTTCTATATGTAGAATTTTTAGGACCCATCACTCATATAATTTAATAAATAGAAAATTTATTTTATTATATGTTTCCGAAAATAATTATTGATTCTAATGGGGAATTATGTCAAATAACACCACATATAATCATGTGTATTAGGAACTTATAATTCCACTATTATGATGGAAAATAAACAATATTGACCTAATGAAATTCCTATGATCATATAATGATAAATCAGTCCCACATTCGGATTACGAATCAAATCCATCCTCTCATTCATCAATGATTACCTAATTCTGATATTAACAATCATCTAGAAACACATTTTTAACCAATTTCATGGTGTCCAAGCATGCACTCGGTTAACCTCACATGTCATGAAAATATTATTCCAACTCTATCCAAACTACCCCATCCAAAAAGATAATTTGATGCTATTTTGTAGTGGTCTAGACTATATTTCAAGAATTATACTCAGTCTTGTATTAGTAGTTGACCACATGAAAACCACCCCATATTCCATAGGCTACTCATATGTGGTTTGTCAAAAAATTTAATGGGGGAGAATATTCATTAAGCATTTATACACAAGGTTCTTGCAGAAATAGACTAATAATATTACATTCCCCATATATATAACGTATATCCCAAAACCATTAGATAAAATGTATGTTGAAATTTTTTCCCTATAGTTTAGAAAGAAAATCTAAATAGTATATATAATGACATAAAAAATAGGACTTCAAGAATATAATAATTAAAATACCCAATATATAAAAGTAAAAAATGTCATACTGCCCATTACTCAGACTAAAGATATCATAAAGTAGACTAAACTAGGATCCAAACAAATTTCAAAAACCAACTTATAGAATCCTCAAACTCCATTTCCTTCTAGACATGTACAACATGTCCATATCATGGGGATACTTGTTCCCTAAACGAAAATAGGAATTTCTACCCACACACATCTAACCCCATTCAATGTATATGGGTGGGGGTGAGTAAAATGACCAAGTTGGAATCCTCATTACCACATCAATATTGAGTGCTTATGTGATAATTTAGATATACATTCAATACACATAAACAGTTATAGTAATTTATGTGCAACAAACCCAAAAATATTCATAACACATAATGTATACACATATAAACAAGTGAGGATATTATGTTTTAACCGTGCTACCATGACACCTAACGCCACCCGGATCAACACCATGTTAGTTGGAATATTCTTTGTGTTGTTTAATTCTCCTCCAGACAACATCGGTTCCCATGCTAAGAACATGTAATATTTTTTCAGTCAAAGGAGATTACACACCCATATCCAACACCACACTCTAACCTAGACCTCATCCCACTAACAGAGTCCTCTTCTTCAAACTCAACATCAAATAAATTTTTTGAATCCATTTCCCTCATGGAATCCCATCAGCTAAACCTATTCCATGTAAAATTTCTATCCCCCATCTCACTCATGGTGGAATGATAAATACCATATAATAAATGTAATAACCCAACCATCCCATTTCACTCATGCCGATGCCAACTAGTTTTAAGAATCACCATCTCACTCTTGGTTGGCCCAGACATCCTGCACAATAATGACTCTATCTCATGCATGGTTTCCCCACCCACATTATATCAATCACAATTGTGTAGGGTATAAGGATCCATCATGGCCACCGAATATGATTCCTATCACAAACACATTATCAACACACTCAAAAAACAACAAACAAAGAATATAGCATATCTCACAACTCACTTATTCTCCATTATAGTTATAGTCATTAAGGACCTAGCTTAGCATCTCATTCTATCTCAACATCCATCTCAGCCCTCTAAGGGGTCTATCACATTAATCGATACCAAAATTACACTTTGATACTAAATTAATATTTCTTATAGGAAACACACACAACATGAACCATCATGAAATGATGTACACACTAGAAAGTCACAACAAGGAAGAATGGTATAAATATAATATTTTTAAAAATAAGGAATCTACAAAATTATTTTGAATAGAAGAACAAAACTCAACCATGACTCTTGAGAAATTTTTTTAAGTCTAAATAAAATCCCTCACAAAATCATTTATAATGATGACCTTTTCTTATCTTAGTCATGCTTGTCCCATATCTGAATTCCATTAAAAATATTTTTTATAAAAATAAATTTTCCATTAGTTAATACCATTCAAAACCCATTTATTAAATTAAATTTTTTGCTGTGATTATAATTTTAAAAAAATACCTCTAAACAAAAAACTTTTAAAAGGAAACCTCTTGATACTTGGAATATAGTACATGACACCAAATCAACCACAAAACGTTCCCCTGGGATTCTTTCGATAAAGGGACCACCATCAAATAAGTCAAAAGTTGGGAAGTTAATATTGAAGCAATGAAGAAGAAAATTATGAGGATCTCACCTTGAATCCACATGATGAAACACCCCCAAACCACATGGGTATATTGTTAACAAATAAAGAGGATGTGGATATATAATGAGGTATATAAATCTTCATTTAGTCATCTATGGAAAAAATAACCAAAGGGGTTCCAAAAAAGGATCACAAATAAAATTATCAAAAGGTCCCTAAAAATAGGCCTATCAAAATTTTATCATAGAGTTAATAGGTTCCCATTTCCTTTCCATCCCCCTAGACACATGTACCCTCCCTCTTCATCATATACATTTAGGATGCAAATCCTATCGTAATGCCATAAATGAGCCTGTTCTAAAAGACTTCTCTCGATTTTCCCCATTGAAATCCTGAAAGGTAAAAGCAAAGTATATTCATGGTTCGAATTTCAGAGTTCATGATAATAATGACCAATTATTGTTTTTAGTAGCATGCCACCCAAACCACCACTCTAAAATTCACCCAAAACCAATATGAATCCATCAATCATCATAAAATATACAAAAGAAATATTTTTGGACATCTAAAACCATAAAATTTCAATATAATTCCTATTTCTCAAAACGAACCCCTCAACAAATAAATATATTAATATTCTTCTAACACTACCAATATGTAATTATGCTGGTCATTACACTATCTTCACTAGATTAATGTATATTTTTCTTTATATAAGCGGGTTAAAGATTCTCACATAGAGGATCTTATGGTAGAGGAATGAATAGATCATTTCATCTTTGGATATGATCCTACAAAATGATTATATGATAATCAAAATTGAGAGTTATTTCACAAGAATAACTTTTTAAATCATTGATGTGAAAATAGTTTTTCATGATTTTTGAAACTCACTGTTGGAAATACATCATTGTGTTAACAATAGTAATAATTTATAGAAGACAATATATTTTACAGTCGACGATAAATATTTTCTTTGATAAGTTCATATTTTGGAGTCTAGTATATCTTAGGGTTAAAGAAGTGAATATTTTTCCAAAGTATTTGTAGAATACATTGGATTTCCTTGGTAAAAATAATACCACATATTTATGGACTTATTTACTAGATTTTCATGATTATTTGGTGCCTTTGAAACTACCAGTGTGATTTCAGATCTATTTATGATGTTATTTAATTTTTATATGATTATTATGTTTATATTCTTAGATTATATAATGAGGTCATATATTGATTAAATTTTGTGTCTTCTTCATGATCAAATAATGTTCCCTTAGGAGAATAATACTTCATTCACCATATATATGAGAAATAGTTTTTAGAATTATTTTAAATGTTATTTTTTAGAGAGAACCACATTTCTTCCTCAAACAGATGTTTAGATAGAGAAGATAACCCAAACATAATTAAAAATTTTACATGCCCATGTTCATAAACTTTGAGGTTGGTTTTTGAAATATGTTTCATTGGATTGGATTTCCTATAATAGCATCAATCACATGTGTTATAATATATATCTATATAAATAATTATATTGGCATCTTGATAGATATATTTTAAAACTGAGAATAGTTGGATAAATAGGGATTCTTAGAGAATATTAAGTGTATTTATTAATAGACGAGGTTCAAGTGATTAGTCAGAAGAGATAATATCATAAAAACAATTATATTTCTTATATTTATTAGTTATGGTGACCACTATAGATTAATTACTATAATCTTGTGTTTCAGAAGGACTCTCCTCATAGTGGGATGCTGTTATTTTGTTTTATTAAAATCATTATACTTATATCAATATAAAATGTCATAGTAATGGAATGTATTTGAATATGGGATTATATATTTGTTATTCCACAAAAAAATATTGGATTTATGAAATTTTACATGAAAAATAACATTGAAAATATATTCACGAGGAATACAATTCTATTGATTATGGAGAGAAATATTTTAAAAAGTCTGTTACATTCTTATTGTATCTAATTGAGAAAAAAATCACAAGAAAAGTGTGTTGTGTGTGGACCCCATTACTTTGGTTCAAAACATGCAGAGGCATGGTGCATAATGTAATGTACATGTGAGTGAGAGTCATGAATATATTCTTATTATCCCAAGATATTTAAATTGCATTTCATTCTTATTAGAATGTTGGGATGGATCTTCTCTTCAGAAGTTTAACATGTTACATTCTCTCTATACTACAATATTTTTTTATGATGGAAAAATTCATGTATGAGATCTATACTAATACATTTTTTGAATTTTTACATATTATTATTCTTTTTTAGGTTCTCTCATTCCAAAAAATGAAAATTATTTGAAACATATCAAAAATTGGGTCCCCAGTTTTTTTTTGTTTCTATAGAATTTTTTTTGAGTAAATAAAGGTGTTCAGTGTATATTTAGATATGATTAACATAAAACATATAGTGTTTTCTTCATGATTTTATCTAGAATCAATACCATGGCATGGCTTCCTCCCTTTTCACAATGATTTCTTTTCTAGATAAAATGATAAGATGAGTTTTCACAGGCCCATGAAATGAATCATGATTTGTAGTATTAATATTAGAGGAGTTATTTTACAAAACAAACCCTTGATAATGAATTATTGGGTTTAATCAATTAATGGTTCAATTGTGTATCTTCCCGTTATATTGTTTTATTTCAAGTAAATTTTTAATTTGAAAAGTTATTTAATTATAGAAGTGGTGAAGGGTGAGTGATAGGATATATATTTTGAGATTTTGTATATTTTATAATGAAAAATAACAATTTACATTGATTTGTTATTGATATATAATTTCAAGAAACCATTGAATATTAAAAATATGGAATATTTGCCATATTTATGAATGGTTTTAAAATATATGGTTCCGGAGTAATTATTCTACCATGAAGCTAGAAATTATACTATGATCATGATGTTTCTTATTTTTTTAAATATAAATTCATTTGTTTTAATTATTTATTTCTAGTATCTTTTGTTTCTTATTTACCTTGAAAAACCTAATTGATTCCCTTAATTATCTAGATTACACACATTTTCGGTGTTTTATTTCCACTCATGTGATGCCTATATCTCATTAATTTGGAAATCTCATCTGCATTATTCATCCTTCATATTGTTATCCAATCAAATGTTTTCCACATTTATGTGGCTATTATCATAGAGTATGTAATCTGTTTTACTAAGTCTTGGTTTTGTGTTTTATGGGGGATTAATGTGTCTAGTTTTGGTGGGATATTCTCATGATTTTGGTAGCATTTTATGGTGTGTTTATCTTAATATATCTTAGTGATACACTATTTGAATATTTATTTAGGTTATGATATTTGAAAAATCAGTATTATATATTTTAGTTTTAATAACAATTAACTTGGTTTTTTAGGAAATGTATATGAATTAACATAATAAATATTAGGAAACAAACTAATGAAAATATAAGGGTAATGTATGGAAACTATCATGGGTGAGTTAACATATTTCCGAAGCAGGCCCATCATAAGGACCGAAGCATGTTCCCTTTTTCCATAGGCTAGCTATAAACACCAGGGTATCACCATACATAACCATGGGAATGTTTTTACCATAAAATATTACACAAAATTACTCAAGTATAATAATATATAGAGAAATTCAAGTTTACAACATTGAACAAAATCTACACCAAAAATATCTATAATGAAAAAAACAATAGGATTTCTTTCAAATGTAAAAAACCTAGTAGAAAATAAAGTATCAATTGGACTACCTATCACCTCTATTCCAGACCATTGTGTTGGTGTTGTTAAAAAATAGAGGCCATTATCCCACATTATTTAATTCTATTTACTAGTAACCTACTAAACAATTCCAAAAAAATTGTAGAGGAAAAATTGGGAATGATCACTAATTCCCATTCAAACACCAATAAATAATTAATCAATTTCTCTCCCCATTAAATCATTAGTTATAGATTTAATACTAAAAATGTTTATCAATTATTTTCTATTGAAAACTAATTCTTAAAATAATCCTTTGGTTTTGTTTTAAATATTCCATATTGAAACCAAAATAATATAGAAATAATAAATAGTGAAAAATATATGTTTGTATTGAAAGAAAACCATTTCTATAAGGATAAAAATGTGAGTATGAATAAATGAAACTATATCATCATATAATAAAACAAAACCCAAGTTGGTCTCCAAAATTTGGGAATATGTAACAGGACACATGAAGAGAAACTATTCTATGTAAATGATGAATTCTACTAAAATAAATTCCTACCTTATGTTATCGACATCATAGAGATAACCCCATATAAATACAGACTCACAATGTTTTTAATATGTCAATATCTTAGAAAACAAACCGCTCCAAATGTGCTATGTTTGTTAAAAAATTTAAATAATCCACGATCAAGGTATTATAAAACAATCTAATATCCACACTTAACTACTCCCTATCTTGAAAGCCATTTTTGAGGAAAAAATATCACTGAATCCTTTTATCAAACACATAATGTGCATAAATTGGTTTTAAAGGAAAATCCATTTGAAGAACCATTTTTAATAACAACCTATATGTATTAAATATAAAAATTATTTATTGATATAAAGGCTACCTATTTTAGAAAACAAAACTGATGTCCCCAATCAGGATCTAAGTATCACTGAGAGGGAGAGGGGGTGAATCAGTGATATCCTTTTCTTTTTATGTTTCCTTCCTTTTGAAACAACCTTTGCCTCCTATTAAATAATTTCTTCTCTTCTAGACACACATAACCACAGAAACACAATATTTACAAGCTTCCCTACTCAACAAGAGTAGCTACGTCCTTGGTATGGTATTAAAATAATCCAGTACCACACAATCCACTAGATCAAAATCCTTTGATGTGGAATAAAACGAGTAGTATATACCCTTACACTCGTGTAGCAATTAGAAAACAATCCACAACTGTGTGTGAACCCTCTTAGAAAAAATATGGAATTATAGTATTTTAGTAATTCTTAACAATTGTACATGTGTACTCTCTGAAGTAAAAATTTTCACATTCTTACCTTAAAGCCAGTAAGAACTATCTTATGCCCAACTGAATAAGTGCGATGACCCCAAATCATTCATTCACCCTTTTAGGTGTCTTCTGAGAAACTTTTATGCCATGCATGCAAGATTTGACTTTTGTCAGGACATGCCTCTTTCACGCAAATTCAATCTTGTGGGAAACTCTCTTCTTGTGCACAACTTATCATTCTTGCACACAACTCTTTTTATTTCATGAAATCTTCTTTTCTTAATATTTTTCCAAGCCGCAGAGATCAAGATTTCTCTATGTGTCATGATCAACAAATGTGAGTGGGCGCCTCTTATTTATAGACCTCGTCGACCCATGCGCGCAAAAACCCTGAAGTTTCACGCAAGATCTTGACTCGTTTCACAAAAACCCATTTGACATCGCATTGGACATGTAAGTCTCATTCGCACAAACCTTATCATTCGCCCAATTCATGAATATTTCGCACAATTCCCTTCCGTTTCTATTTTTCAAAGTTTTAACCTTGAATTATGCCTTGTGGGGAAAACCCCATTTGATGTTGAATTAGTCATGTAAGTCTCTTTCGCGCCAACCTCATATTTCACACACTTTATTGATTCTTCTTCACACATCACACCTTTTCCATTTTTCTATGTTTGGACCTCGAATCATGCCTTTCGTGCAAGATTTCAAACATTGTTCAATATTGCATGCAAAAACAAAGCTTTCACACAGGCCTCTCATTTTCTAGATTTTGATGTTCGGATCATGGACCTCCACTTGCGCACTACATACCAATCCATCTTCAAATATGCATGCAACATCCATTTCCAAAAACACATTTCTTTATCTCCACATTTTCAGGCCTTAAAATTTGGAAAACACTGGAAAACGGTGCCACCTTAAAACATTCGTTTGTGACACCTCTAGATTGTTCATTCCTTTTTAATTTCTCTCTTAACTACATACCATTACCATTATTCAGCTTTCATCACAAAATCCACTATCGTGATATATATCCTTTGATCGAACAACTTTAGCATCATCAAATTGTCCATGGGATGTACTAATTTATACCTATCTTCCAGCATCTCTAATCAAAACGGTATATGACTAACATCATCATTTCCTCCCCTTTCTTTCATAAGACTTGCATCACAAGTTCTCCTAACTTGTGACATTTTTGAAATACATATCGACAAAGAATCGTCTGATTTGCAAGTCCTTTACAAAGTGAATTTATTTATCTTCATTGACAACAAAAGACAACACTCTGTAACTACAAACTCTTTATACTTCTTTCTCCATCAAACATGGTCCCAAAAAAACCAACAAAATTTATAATAATTTTTATTAATTAATGTGTTAGAACCAATATATAGAGACACCTACTTCAGGAATGAGAAAAACCCCATCATATTCTTGAAATTATATAGGAAACAAGGAGATTTAGTCCTCAAAATCCAAGATAAAAATAATAATCAATTTTCTATTTAATATATAGATCAATTCAATATACCCCACATAGGTTTTGACAACCTCATGATAATGAGATATTAAAGGTAGATTAAGATAGCAGAGAAGAAAATAACTAGTAAAACTCAAAACCATGAAGAGATCCATCTAGATAGATATAAAATCACCAAGTACAGAAGGGGAGAGGATTTTAGAGTTTCTTGGAGAGGATGGTTTTTATTAATGAATAATTAAAATTGTTTTGGTTTAAAAAAACTACGGGAAATAAGGAAATTTTTTATTTTAAAATGTTTCGATCTGGTCACATGGTTTTTTCTATATACGATTAATGGTTATAAAAACTATTCTCAAACTATGGAAAATACCAATGGAAACTACATATCCAGACCACTTAGAATGAAAAACAATGTACCTAAACTATGATCCTATACTATTATCACTAAATCTAAAAAGAGTCAACCGAGGATTCCCAAAAATCTCTCAAACAAGAAATGGGATAGACTAAGCTCAAAATTGGTCACATCTAAGATATAGAGGGCATCTCAATTATCCCCACCATGATTTAATTATATCTCCATATATGGTCACAATTATGGTCTCTTAAAATGGTAACTCCACTATTGTGTATTCAAGGATTATAGATCCCACATCTTATGGATATACCTTTCACGCTTCTTTAGTACATTGACTGGAGGAACTCTTTTACCATGGATGAAATTATCATAGAAATCCATAAATTGAAATGGATACTCAAAAAATCAGTTTTTAATCTCAAAATAAATATCAACCCACTAAATCACATTTTATTTTCCTAATTGATAAAACATAAATAGGGAAATATTAAAAATTTCATCAACTATTGTAATGCAAGAATATAAGTCCAATAGATAATCCACCTTCCCATATCATTCAAGAATCAATAAATGAAAAAATTCTCATTTCCATTTACCCTGCCTACCCAAATGATGATTTCCCAAATAAGGGGAAAACCTAGGAAAGACCAGATCACCTATCGTAAACTCCAATAGAAAACAATGATGGTATATATATAACCTTTTGGTGGATATTAACTAATTCCATCAACTTCCAAGATAACCAAACAAACTTTCTATCCCATGAATAAGTCCCACTCTACCAGATACCATTCACCTACCCATACTCGATATCAAAGAGATCCATATGGAAACCAAAACTACACTCCAATGTATGCTTCCTAAATATAATTCATTATAAGATTCTAAACACATAAACCAGAAAACAAGAATGTATATCTGAAGAGAATACTCAAGAATTGGATTATTTTTATAGTATGACCATTTCTATGATGATTTTATGTTATGCATTAATTCGACAAAGAACCCATATCATTAATACACCCCTACACAATTTATACTCCTAACATATAAATCTAATATAAAAGGAAAATGCAGATAAAATAGGGATAATTACAACTTATCAATTAAAAAAAATATATTCAAGATGTTCTAATATAATAACTACCATTTCTAGAAATTCCAGAGATAATTTCATGAATCATGTAACGTTGACCCAAAAATTGTATCTTATAATCAACCAAGAGTCGGTGGTGGTTAAATTTCAAGGTCCAGGAATCCTTTATCAAACTTACATAATATAATGGATTAAGATACACAAACCTTGAAGGATTATTGAACTTTTCATGACCTTTATATGTGTAGGGGAAACATTTCATTATGTATGTGGTCATCCAGATCATTCTAAGACACTACTATCAATATCTCAGATCTTAAATCATCTTGGAATCTCCTAAATATATAGACCTTCTAGATTTGTGTTCATGATCTATTAATTTCTTAATCATATCAACCATAAAAACCAACTACCTCTATTAAAAAAAGGCACCATATAGAGGAAAAATCTAGAAACCTATGGTCTCCCCACATTAAATGGTGTCTTTATAATTCCTATAACTATTATTTACTGCTTTCCTATTCTACAACGAATTACAATAGAAAAAACAAGCTTATTTACAAGCTAAGATCTCTAGAAAAAATCCCCACACATTACCAAAAGTATTCCCACAATAAGGTTTACCAAAGACCCATCCTACCTACTTTCTTTACACCATATGATGATAATTACTTGCCCAATGAAATTTTTGACACACCACACATCCCAAAAGATTATATAGTGTTGAGATTAATAATCAAAATTAACATAACCTAATATTTATATTTTTTGATTATATTCATATTGGAAATAGTAAACTTCTGACCTCTCTGATCTTAATACATTTTCAATTTCTTCCTATTGGGGTAGTGTCACCAGGTTCCAAAAACATCCACTGCATATATTAACTCATGATCATGATGATAAAATATCTTTTCTAAAGGAATAATTAGAGAATTATTAATTACTTCACCCATTTTTTGATATCAATACATATCCCAAATATGTGCCCAATGAATCACGATAATAATATCAATACCTAACTCCACTTTTCATGAAACAAAACTGGTGCTAAAGCTAATATCACTTATATCCATTCCATGGATTCATGGAATCCCTATGATCCAACATAGGGATCATAAAGATTACCGACCTAACATTGGTCTAGACTGATTTATATTTAATCTAAAATTGTGAAACATAAGAAAATATATTTATACTATAGTAAATTAATATAGAAATAAGGGTTCCACATAACAACCAAAGAATGCCACAAACATTTCAATCCTTAACCAAGGGAAACCAATACTTTATGTCTAGATTTAGCCAACAAATAAGAGAGTATATCATTATTATGATGATTCCAGCAACCTAATAAAACCTTAAAAAGATCCTTTGAAAAAACTACCTCAAATTTCATTCGAAAGGATCATTAAAGATCACCAAATCCAACATATATGACATCACCAATATATGATTTAAATAATGGAATTCCTTAAAAATGAAATTACATGGCTCTAGTATTGTGTTACATAACCACATCTTTGGTATCTCGAGTTTGGAGATCTAAACTTTGTGTTCCCAAATATCCAACGAATAATAATATATCTCTGATGGATATCTCAACCAAAATCTTTCAAAAGATAATTCATGTTACCATGAACACACCCATACTCCACCATCTCCATAGAAATAAGACAAAACCCATGGAATATATTTTTCCACAATTATATCATTATTAAAAATGTTTCTATGGGGAAGTAAGAAAATGAGGCATGAAAAAACTCAAGATGTACACTCATCTCAATGAAGATTTCCAAATAAGATACAAATGATCAACTATAAAGATAGTTACTCTAAAAATATAACCACTCTAAAACCATAGAGATAAAACAAAGAAGATATAACAAATAAACCAAAAGATAAACTCAATATCCCTATCTTTTTTATGGAGACTAGAAACCCATGGAAATGTTCCCTTAATGAATCGAATATCCATCAAAACCTTAATAATTCTCCACCATTTTTAAAAAAGAAAATCTATAGTGAAGAAAACAACAACCACTACATTCAGAGCCTATAAATATCTATGAATTCAATAATAATTAAAATCTTGTGGTAGTAATGTTAGTCAAACTCATGACCTCTCTAGAATACTTTATAAAGACACATGATATAAGAACACCATCTATCCCTGTCCTTTAGGGTACAACACACAAACCCTTACAAACAATAAAGGGTATTAGAAATCATGGAAATTGAAAAAGTGAGTAATATATTTGGAGAGGATTCGAAGAGAACACACATAAATGGAAAAATAATTTTTCAAAAAAATCAAATTCCAAAGCTGTTGAAGACCATTGGAAAATATTTATACAGACCACCCATTTTGTAAGTAAACATATATATTTTTCTTTTAATTAAAATATGAAATAAAAATATCTCACAACATATCAATTTCAAGATGGAAAATGTTATATTTTATACCAAATCTTGAATTTGTTTTAATTTTAATCATTAAATACATTATTTATAATTGAGGTTCATAAAAAAAATAAGAAAACATGTTAGAATAATCTGGATCTTTATAAACATTGAGAATATAACTTTTATTTATTATATAACATTAATAAAGTAAAATTGTACTATATTAAATGGTGAAACAACAACCTATTTTTTTTCTAAAAACAAAAAACACACCCTTTAACTCATCCCAGAAAATAAATATTTTTTTCAAAAATTTAAACCTTAGTAAAAATATTCTTCTATTATGATGAGTTTTTTCTTATAGATCATTAACTAGTTTTAAAACCAAAACATTTTCTAGATTTCCATGATTAAACATCCATTTATAAAGACTTCAGAGGGGAAAGAGGAATCATTTAATATTAAAAAAATAATTATTCAATTATGAATCTAAAAATGTTATTCCTTAAATGAAATTATACACAATAAACTGATTATAATACACATTTAAAACAAAATAAAGTCATAATTGTTAGTCAAACTTATTTTTGATTTTAAAATATCCCATAAACAGAATTATTTCTTTTATTACTAATTAGAGTCACTAAAATTATCCAAGAATCATAGACCATGACCAAAACATTCTAGAGGATATGGAGTTGTGTAGAACCAATTCATATAGTTGAAATTTATGTGTCATGTTTTTTTCAACAAAAAAATGTTTTAAAATTAAAATGTTTTATCACTGAATGGGTTTTCAAGACATCTATGTCCACATCAAAACTTTAATGTTTTTTCCTTTTACAACCTAAATCCTAAATCAATCCCATGGTAAATAAATCATTACAATGAAGATAAAATGATATTAGTTTAAACCATAACTAATGGAAATAATTATATGAATAAATAAATCAAAATATCCCATAGTAACTGAAGTGGAATCACCAAAATTGTCAATAAAGTACCTACAAATTATTTACTCCATGATCCTTATAAATTTCTAGAATTCGTCTACAACCCCTAAAAAATACATAGGAATTTCCATCACACATTTAACTAGGAAATGTATCTAATACATGTTTTACAATGAATGAACCTAGGTCAACCTAGCATGTCGGTCATGATTTCATCGAATAATGTCTTCAATTTAATCCCAATCACCTTGGGATAGTTAACATCACATGGGAATATATGTACATAATTATGAGAATGTATTTACACTAAAAGTTAACGCAATATTTTTTCATATAGAAAATGGAAATGAGAATATTTATAGTAAAAAACTTAAGAAAACTAACATAACCCAAATATATAACAAAAAATGAAAGAAATGACCTAAAATAGAGTAAATTTTAATGAGAAGAAGAAAATAATAATTATTTGACAATTTTATTTTTAAGCCAATGAATTCAAAATAAGTATAAACAGAGTTTTAAATGGGTTATATCATATGAAAATTGGCATGAAGAAGAGGAATGTTCATTGTGATTTGGATTCAAAATCATGAATTATACATAAGTTTGAAAATATATTTGTGTACGATTTGTCAGATTTTTACATTAAATACCAACAAAAATATTATACAAATGATCAAACCTTTTAAAAATTCATCATGATTTTTGTTTTTTTTCAAATTTATACATTTATAAGCCTTTAAAACCTATAGTCAAAATATAAATACAAAAGTATTGATAAAAAATAAACTAAAATGATAATTAAAAACATGTAAAAAAATTATTTTAAGTTATGTTACGTGTTTCATTAATACTAATTAAATATTGAATATTGTGAAAGAATGAAAAAAGATACTGATAATTCCTTTCTTATATAATTTATAATGAAAAAACATTAATTTGATGAGTTTTAATATTTTTGAATATTTTTTTACAAACTTATATTTTGTAAAATTATGAGTTAAATGTATAATATATTAACCTATGTTTTATATCATGTATGATATTCAAATTTTTCATAAGGTTAAAAAACTGTTATCTTGGGGAATTTGTTGGTACTAAATTATGAGTATCATTTTATCTCAATTTTTGTTTTAATTATACTCAATAATAAAAAATTATTATAGTTTGTTATGAATTTGGTTAAAATATAGAATTTGGGAGAATTTAGGGATAGTTTCACATGGTGTTAATAAAGTTTTTAATGTTGTTTTATTGTATTATTGAATTTATGCACCATTGAAATTATAGAATCCATTAAGTTGATCGGTCTAAAACAAAGGAGAAAAAGTATATAGAGATATTTTTAATTTAATATTCCCAAATTGAATATAAATTATTTTAACCCGAGACATATAAAATTTAAAAATTAAAAGAAAAAAATTTTATGATGATTATTCAGTGTTGTATGGTAATATTAGATAATGATTTATAGATTTAATGTTTTTTATTCAATAAGTATCCATTTAATCTTAATATGACGAGTCATGAATGTTGATTGAAAATAAAATGTATATTAGATAAAATATTAAGGTAATTGAGATGATGTAAAAATTATAATACAATTAATAACATTAATTTTTAATTCCATTTAATGAATAAGTATTTCGTTTTTCTATTTTTTAATTGATTAGTTTCACTATTTCTAGTTTTTTACATTTCTAGAGAGAAATTTTAAATAATTAACATACATGTGGATGATCTATATTAAAATTTTATGAATATTTAACTTTCATAATTTTCTCTCATACATAGTTTTATTATTTTTTATTTCATTTTTGATATCAATATCTGTTAATGTAGTTCCATCATAAAGGATTATATTTGTTCTGGGTGAGGGGTCACCTTAAGGGTTGATAAATTGAGAGTAAAATGATGGATACACATTTAATTCTATATTTTCATGCAGATAAATTATACACCTGGTATTAGAATTCATAATATATTATTTAGATATTTTTTTTAATATTTATTTATAAGGGAGATATAATATAATATAGAGTGATTATGGTTATAAAACTAATCACAACAATTATCCTTTTATGATTTGTTTTTAATAAATTAATGATTTAGTGTGTTAAACTAATAAGAAGTAAGGGAAACTATTATAATGGTAATGAATACATATTTGATCAATAAATGAAAATATTTTTGAAAAATATGGACATTGATGAAACATATACTTGATCAAAAAGGGAAATAAGATCATATTTAATTTTAAACAATAATTTTCATAGAGTAAAATGAATTAAATAATTAATAATCATAAATAAATATATATTCATGATAAATACCTAATTGGGGTTGTAAATATTGAAGATAAAATTAAATAGGTTAATAAAACAAAATAATCCTAAATTTAGTGGAAATTGAGATGGAATCCGTTAAAACTATCATAATGGTAATGTGAGAACTAATCAGTGAAGTGATTATTTGTAATAAATTTAAATAATAAAATATAATTGGAAATAAAATATTATAAAATAAAAGGTAATTTCACACATAATAATGGAATAACATAGTCAATGAAGAAGAAGTATAACCAAATGAATGAAAATCAAGTTATGAAAGTCCATTCCAGTTATTGGCGTTAATGTAAAATTACATTGGAAGAAATAAATTGACTTCAAACATAAAATTACTTTAATTATTAACCAAACTAAAAAACGACATGTAAAATGTATAGTAAATAAACCATTTAAAATAAATTATGTGTATAACAATTAATATTCCATAATGAATTGAAATTGAGACCAAATCCCTAACCTGTGGTCTGAATCCCTTAAAATATGCTTAAACCGTATTTATAATAAATATATATATAATAAAAATCTATTTTAGAATTATAATTTTTAATATAATTATATATATTATTTACTTCTCACCTTTAATCGCCCATTTTATAAAAATTATTTATTAAAATCTCTCCTCCAGGTGATAACTTAGTTACTTTTCATGTGTGTTTTAGATCGATTTATTTCTCCTTCTACAAAGATCATGGTTCAATAATCTCCATATTTTTAATCATTATATAATATTTATATATACCCATTAAATCTATCTCCATTATTATCCATGTAAATAGTAAATGAAATTGGATCACATCCCTTCATGGAGGTGGTAGTTCACATGTATGCACCAATGACGATATCATTTTCTAATGCATTGGAAGATAATAACTTATATATGATATTATCATGGAATAAGAATAATTATTTCATAATTATTTGTTATATTAATTTGTTCTATCTTTATTACCATCCATTTAAATTGGGTGGGAAAATTAAATTAGGCCGTTATGTGGAGACTATAAGTCATACGTATGCACGAGTGATGTTTTCACTTTTCATAATATAGAAACAATATAGAATATGGATGCATAATAATCATTATAATATCACATTATATTAAATATTTTGTAGTTATCATTTTATTATGGGTAACAATAATTAAGGTAATTAAATGAATTAATAAAAGTGAAGGAGTCAATAAAGATGATTACCCCTTCTTCAGTAGACTTCATTAGATTATTTCATAAGAAAGATTAGAGTGGTATTTTAATAAGAAAATAACTTCTACATCAGTTATATGGAACTTTATAACGTTATTGTGTATGGTTTGGGTGATCTATAATTCTTAATGTGGTGTAAATAAAAGAGAGAAGGGGTGTTTGTTTATATGTGGGGAAGGGTAATTATTTGAATTTACTGAAGTATTAAGCTAATGTAAATTATTTTTCATGTAAAAATGATTCCTGATTGATTTAATTATAACATATTATAATTATGAGTGAAAATAATCTTTTTCAATAATATTTTTTTCAGTTAGGTTATTTTTATAACCTAATCATTTCGTTTTAACTATCGAAAAAACCTTTTTACAGATACTGAAATACTAAAGTCTAATACATTTTAGGGGTAATGTTTGTTACCATAAAATAGAAAATACACATTAGAAGATCAGGTTTTAATTTTTTCACCCATATGAAATTATTTTTTCATAATATAATAATTTTTTAATTTATATATAATATAAAAAATAATTATTTATTATAAAATATCATTAATGTTAGTTTTGGAACTATTTCGTGAATTTGAACTAAATGACATAAATAAGAGTATATAATTGGAATATAAACCTTCAAAAGATCAATAATAATTAATATTTATCTGTAAAATCTATGGAAAATATTATACAAATTGTGATAATTTTAATTTTTTTAAAATCATTTATTTTATTATTCTATTAATTGATTAAATATTGTGTCATTGTTGTATAAGAATTGAAGATAATTATTCAAAAGATATAAATTAAAAATAAATTAACATGATTAAAATAGATATTTTTTTAAAATATTATTATACATTCACTCATAACATATTCTCTTCGTTATGATAATATATATAAGAATACAAAAGAAAGAGAGTGACATTTCTGAAATTTTCATAACATAAAAGAATATAAATTTTCTTACTGAAGAAAAATGGATCCAAAATTACTTATTTCAAAATTTGGGAAGTCTATGGAAGAAATAATCTAATAAAGTGAAATAAAGGAAGTTTTTTAGTTCCTTATTAAGGTTATATGACAATATTTTTTGACGTTAATTTCCATATTTATCCTTTAAAAATGTGATAATTTTACTACGTTTACCATTCCTAATATATAAAATTATAAGGTAGATATATGAAACATTTGAACACAATGATTTATAATATCAAAAAAATTTACATTATTTAATGACATGATTTTGAAGAAATTAATTTTAGATAAAATCATAAAACACAAAAAAAACATTTTTTAGAAAAATGTTTTTTATGTATAAAAATAATTTTTAATCGAATTTAATAATAAAATTTTTCAAAATGATCATAGTTGTATTATTATATATATAAGTTAACTAATTTTATATTTAATATAGTTTAATATGAGCTATAACTTTGTAAATGATTGAAAGGGAGAACTAAATTCAATAAAAATATGATTTTTTCACTATTCAATAAAAAACAACCTTTTCATAAAATTCAAAAACAATCAATCCCACATTTTTTGAAATACTAATTATAGAAGTTATATTATTTTTATTAAATAAAATTCCAAAAAGTTTCATAATATAATTATAATATTCTCTGATAAAAATCAATGAAAACCATTTTTAATTAAAAAATATTTTAAAAACAAAAATGAATTTAAAAAAAATTGATTGTTTATATCATATGAACTAATAAATTTATCATTATTTACTATTAACATTATATATATATATATTTCATAATGTGGTTAATAATATTGATTCCCTCCAATTCAAAAGTTATGTAATAATGGTCATATTTAAATAATAATATTTCATTGTTCATTTATGCACAATGTTGCGTGTTGTATATGAGATAGAACATATTTGTCTTTTAAAAACTCAAGGTGTTACATTATACAACATTAAATAAATTTATTCATTTCAATTTGAAAATATAAATGGTAATAAAAAGTTTGATAGTTTAATTCAAATATATAGAACCCATACTATAAAAGCAGATAATTAATCTTCTTTTTAATGAATGGATACTGAAATATAAAGGTCACCTAGAAAAACAAAATACTAGTTTTATAATTAGTATAATGTATGTTAAAATTAAATATATATACATACACGAGAAAACTAATTCACATTGATTAATAGAGAGTGATAGTGAACAAGATCAGGATAATGTTAATGACCACAAAACCATAAATCTATGATGGGTGAAAAATCCATCGATTCAATAGTTATAATTGTATTAGACTAAAAGTTTGTTTCAAGATAATTTAAAAAGAGTTGATGGATTCCATTACTATATATACTACGAAAATAAGTAAATATACTTACTTGAAAATTATAATTTTATAATTCATTCAATTTCCTCCACAGCGTTATTGTTTTCTACAAATGATTAGTATTCAAGTTGAATTTTTCATTAATGATACATTATAATAAACATAAAATATTTTAATAATCCAAAAAGGATAAAAATATATTCAACATATCATTTAATATTAACCAAAAATAAAATGGTTACCACATGGTAAGATAATATATAAAATGTATAAACCTTAATATGAGGAAATAATAAAATTTACTACAAAATTTCCATAATAAAACAAAAGGATTAACTTATATATTTCAAGGAATAAATAAACCTACATTCCAAATAACCTCAATAAAATAAATAGTAATAAATTATTTAACATCGATAGTTATTTAATAATATTTAACTTACACTCCCAAAATTTAATTTCATTATTCCCCTATAATATTTCACGCTAAACAATATGTTAAATAAAAATGCTACATATACTTCAACCCAAGGAAGAGTAATGAAAATAACATTAATCACCATGAAAAATAACTATATAATTATATAATTTAGTGAGCAACACTAAAATAATATGAATCAAATTTAAATAATAGCATAAATGTTAATCCTTATCTTAACCATAAATCTGTCAGAAAATATCACATTATCAATAAATCAAAATATTTCCCTCAATATTATCTGTTTTACAGATTAAAATTGACCATAATCAAATCATATATTATTATAACGGATTATTTAAATATTAATATTGTATTCTTTCTAAACCCCAAAAAACAATTCGAATCACCCAAAAATCCTTTCACATAAAACATAAAATGAGTAATCCACCCTTTTGATCATGTGGTCATCCTTAATCTTATTAAAACATGATGGTAATCATAAATTTCAAGTTATACTCACATGAAAACATACTTGCTTCAAAAAATTAACTCAATCATTATTCCTTAAATAAATTCCTAGATTATTTCCATATATCTAAAAATGTGATAGACTTACTCAAAGTAGAGCTAAATCACTTAGTCATTAAATCAATGACTAATTTAGGGGCTAGTAAACATATCCTATTTAATTTATTAATTTAAATCATCTATTTATCCCAACAAAATATTATCTTATTATATCTAAATTAATTTTCAGGGTTATCAATACCTTCAACAAATGTTATTAAATCCTTAAATATAATTTATTATAGAATAATCCTTAGATGACTCACAATTCATGTATCCTAAATAATGTTGATTTAATTCATAAATACATAAATTCTTACACATCATGAGTGGGAGATTATATTCCCTTCCATGGTGTAGTAGTTAACTTTTTTATTTAGTAATTGTCTTTGATAATACCCATATTCCCCAAATATAAGACATTACTATATAAATGGTACATTATGATGAAATTAATTTTCCCCAATGCTGTATTTATTTTTTCCTAGTAATTTCTTGTTATAATACCTTCTTTTATTAAAATGAAACAACTTATAATTCCTTTGAGATATTCTCTTGAGTTCTCATTCACATATTATTAACATATTGAAAGTTGAATCTTCATTCCACCATGGTATCAACCACCTTATCTCGCATAAAACTCTATCATTATCTTCACTGGTTTTCATAAGAGTTTGTTAAGGTAAATATTTTTAATCATATATCATAAAAACACATTAGGTTATATCATATTATCTTTCACTATAGTCAATGTCTATTTTAGTTTCTCATAATCTTCGTGTTGCCCATAACATTTAGTGTAAATAAGATTCATCGTGGTTCTATCCATTGACTAAATCCAAAAAATATAGTATAAGAAATAATAATCATAGTGGTAAACCATGTAATCACTACCTTAATATTTTTTTCCAGATATTATCTTATATTTATAATTGTCCCCAAATTAATTCAAAGGCATATTTTACATAATATGATATTTCTTAAATAAATTTCCTAATGATTATAGTAAACATCCTTTGACACAAAATGTAAATACAGCAAACCTAGTGCCCAAGATATGGTGTTTACATTATAAAAATGGAATAAAATGCAAGTTATCAAATCTCGAAGGTCCAAATTGTTTAGTAGACATGAAAAAACTATAAACATACTTGAATATCATATTAAATTTTAAAACATAAAATAACATATAGAGAAAGTAAATATTATTCACCCATGGACTTATTTAAAGATTCATTCCTCATATCCAAGTGAAAGTAAATAAATTATGGGAGATAAAATATGTTCAGTAAGGGTTATGCACATTGCAATCTATCATGACTAAATAATTAATAATCAGTATATCATGTAAATTAACTAAAAAAATTATATTCAATCAAAAAATTGAGTATTAACAATAATATGTCATGAGTTAATTAAGACAAAATAAAACCATTATCACATGATATTGAAACTTATCCATGGATATCAATAATATTTAAGTAATCTTATGGACACCAATATATAATTTCATAATAATGGAATTCATAATTATAAAAATCATTAAATTATTGTCATATCATCATTACATGATATAAAAAATAAATGGGCAAGGCATAATCCGTATTCTAAAACTAGTTTTTCTCATTATATCAACTGATTAATATTGGGAATTTAAGGAGTCCTGGCCACCAATTACTATGTTTGATGTGTTCATAAAATGAAAAAGTTGAAACATAATATAAATAAACATTCTTATTGAAAAACTAACATATGAATTTTAATATTGTCTTCTGTTAATAAACATAATTATCAAAAATACAAAGTAATATAGAAACTTTTGTCCAAATAATAAGTCAGCAGTAAGGAATAATATTCACCTAACAATGTCAACATTGATTAAAATAATTTAAAAATAATACTGATCAATTTCATTAGTAAAATACTTTTTTAATTTTAAAATCACTTATCAAAAATAAAAAAACAAATATTATTAAATAAATTTTATTTGAAAATAATCTTTCAAAAATTTAATCTATTTTTCAAAACATTGAGATCTCATGAAATCAAAAAATTAAATTCATGTTGAGTATGTTAAAGAAAATATCACTTTCACATTTTTGAAAAAAATCAGATATTTACCTCTTTCAAAAAAAGATAAAATGGTTTTATTGAAACCATTTTAAAAAAATTAAATATGTGTAAAAATATATTCTATAAATCATTGGGAAATATTTAAAACATTTTCTAAAACATTGGATGAAAAATAAGGATAGTGAAGAAATAGTTTCCTAATAAAATAAGAAATTATATCGGTTTTTCATAAACACATTAGTTCTTCTATTATGTACATAAATTGAGGAAAATGATTAAAAAATTTCTATTTTTCAGTAATAAAAAAATGATAAGAAACTATATTGGTTTTAGGATATAATTATGAAATTATTCCCCATTCCGATACTTAAACAAAAACATTCCATAATAATGGTGAAATTATGAAATAAACTCTTATAGGCTTTGGTTATATTTGATTCGTAGTCTCTACGAATTAAATACAATTAAATTAATCTTTAAATAACATGAATAATAATTTAATCATGATATATTAAATAAAACGATCAATATATACAATAGATAAAAATTAATCTTGTGAGTAAAACATATCTGACTTGGAAACAAAAGTGAGATGAAAAATAAATAGAAATATCATATCATCAATCCAAGGATTCACTAATTAACTGATTACGTGTGAATAATATAAATTCATAAAATAGTGGAAATAAAACATAATACAATATTATTTTATTTCACTCAAAATAATAAAAGAACATCGTAAACGATGTTAATGTATGTCCCACTGAATAGAAATTGAGTTAAAAATCCCTTACAACCTGGAAAAAATCATGTTAAATTACCTACGATGAAATAAAATGAATAGATTCCTAAAATAAAATAAAATATAAATATTCATTATTCATTATTCAACAATTGAAATTTCTTTATATACACCAATTTAAAATCTGTTTGGTGCATAACATTGAGAAATGTCCCAATGAAAGGAAACTGAGACAAAAGTATTTACCATAGTTCTGACTTCCTTCGTATGTGTTAAAAATATTATATAATAAATTTATATGTATTATATATATATAAATATTTTATAAACATATTACTATATATAATTCTATATTTTATTTTCTTATAAAATTTTATAATACACTTATTATTAAATTTTGAATAAAATAAATGCTCCAGGTGATAATTGCATCAATTTCATATATGTTTCTGTTTGATAGTTTTTATCTTTGTATATTGATTATGGTAACATAATATCTATATTTTTAATCATGATATGAATATAACATATATTCATAAATTATATCTTTATTAACATACATGTAATGAGTAAATTTGATACGAACAAGATTGGTTTGTGTAGGTGTTAGTCTACACGTACTCAAGAGAAACGTTATTATTTTCTAATAGATAGTAATGGAAGAATATATATATTGTATTATAATATAGAATTAATAATTATTTCATAAATTTAAAATAAATTCATTAGACTAATATTTATTAACATACATGAAATGTGGTTTTGAAAAAAATTAAACTGTTATGTGGAGATAATAAGTTGTACATGCACACTATTGATGTATTTTATTTTAATAGTATGAAAAAAATATATAATATGTATATATAATCACAAAAATAAAATCATATTTTATTGATGATATTATTATTATTATTTTAGGGTGGTTAAATTTTTTTTTGAATAAGTAGATGAAGAAATACAAATTATAGAGTTAGTAAAGAAAATTCTCTCTTCTTTGGTATAAATCCTCTACATCTCTTTTTATAGACCCATATAATAGTCTATTAAGAAGAAAAAACTGATTATTAATATATACATTAGTTTAAATGTAAATTGTTAAGGGTATGGTATAACTAGTTTTCTTAATGAGGTTTAATGAAAAGAAAAAATGAGTGTCCTTCTTTAAGTAAGGGGTGGGGATTAATGGAATTTCTTAATGTATTAAATTAATATAAATTAATTTTCACATCCAAATGGTTAAATATATATATATAATTCTATGATAATATGACATTTAGTAATGATAATCTCATGAAATAATATTTTACAATGTTTTGGTTATTTTTACACTCTTATATTTTAGTTTTAACCCCCATTATCCCTTTTGACAATTACCACAATATTAATGTTTTCTAATGTTTATCGGTAAAAAAATTATCATAAAAGGAATGAGTAAATATGAATTCACCATGAATGATTTTTTACCCATATAAAATTCATCTTTATAAATTAATTTTCTTATTAATTTTAAATCTCTGAATAAAATATAATTTATTATAAAATATCATTAATGTCTATTTTAGAACTATTAATTAAATTTGACTTTAATGACAACAAGAAAAAGATTGAATTCAAATATAATCCTTTAAAATATTTATAGTATGCTATATTTATCTCTAAAATTCATGGGGCACATAAATTTTTCCTAATTATAATACTTTTACTATTGAATAAAATCATTTATTTTATTATTCTATTAATTGAATAAATATAGACGCTGGAATTTGTAAGAATATAAGCTAATTATCAAATCACATAAAATTAAAAATAAATTATCATGATAAGAATATATTACATATTTTAAAAATATTTTTTTATATTTCATATGGCCTTTTCTTATCCTTATTTCAATATATATAATAAGTTAAATGAAAGAGAGTGACATTGAGGATTTTTCATGACATGAATTAATGTAAACGTAATTACCAATGTGAAACGTCTCTGAAATTATTTATATTTGAATTTGATAAGTATATTAACGAATTTCTACCCTAAAATAAAAATTTAATCGAGTTTTTAGATGATTTTTATGGCTTTAGACAATCATTTTTTAAACATAATTAGTAGATTTACCATTTACCGATGTGACAAATTTTACCAAGGATACTATTCATAATGCCTAAAAATAATAGTGCCCCCTTTAAAAGATTTTTAATTCCTGATTAAAAATATTGAATCAATTCTTTAGTATTCAATATATAAAATTTTAAGAAAATTAATTTATGATAAAAAAAATAAAAAAGAAACCATTTTTTAGAAAAAAAAATCATTTTTAAGTATAAAAATGTTTATATAAAAAATTTGATGATAAAATTGATTAAAATAATCATATATAGATTATTTATAATGTTATGTAACTAATTCTTATTTTATAATTTTTTAACATGAAATGTATCATTATACATGTTGGAACCACGGTTATAATTTTCAATAAATATGAGTATTTTCCAATACTTAGTGAAAATTCAAACTTCTAAGAAAAATCCAAAAAAAAATCAATCTATGTTAATCATAACATAATTTTAAATAAAATAATATAATTTTTATTAAATAAAATTCTAAATATATGAAAAAAGTAACTATAATATTCACTCACAAAAAGGAATAAATCCCATTATTCAAAAAATGTATTTTGAAGAATAAAATGTATTTAATAAAACTAATTATTTATATCATAAAAACAGATAAATATAATTATATTGATTAGTTAATTTCTTTAAATTCCATATTATTTTTAATATAATTCATTCATTCATATTCACTAGCTTGGTTACAATGGTTATTTTTAAATAATAATATTTCATGGTTTTTTTACGCTCAATGTTTCATGTTAATTAATCTATTGAACATAATATTCATTTAAAAAAATGGGGTGTATCATTAGAATTTTTTTTGATATTATATATAAGAATAATATAATTATGTAATCTATGATCCTTAGATCATATCATCATCAAATGTATCATATTCCTCATGTGAATGGGTTTTTAATAATGTAATGTTAGTATCTCTATTGCGTCTTCCACCATATTAAAAAACAAATTTATCATGAAATAAAATTGTTGGTACATTAGACTATATGAAAAATGGTTTTGACTAATTTTATTAGCTTAATGAATATTTGTTTTCTTTATCAGGTTTTTCACTCTCTCTCCAATCATATTCAACTAATATTATTAAATTCATCATGCATCATAAATGATTCTTTTTCCAAATCACTTTAGCATCAAGTAAATTAATATATAATATATTAATATTCAAATTTGTCCAAAAATATACCCAATTGTATTTTTTACAAATCATCATGTATAAAATATAAATTATTAAATAATCATTTAATTTATTATCAAATAAAATTATTGAAATAAATTTCAATGACTGGAACAAAATTAATAAGATATTAATTATTCATCATGTAGTCTATGTGTTCCATGTCCAATATAGAAAACAAGAATAAAAAATAAACATTAAATCCCATTTATATATACCTAAATGTATTTCTCAATATCCTCTTATTTCCAATCTCATTGATCAATCCAAATTCTTCCTCCAAATAACTTAATTTATAGGTTCAAAATATTGGTGATAGAATATGACAAACATACCATTTCAAAGATATATTAACAGGACATTCAATATGTCATATACAGACATAAAATTATATATTATGTCATATTTTACATAAATTAACCTCATTAATTTAAAAAACATAACATCTCTTAATAATGGTTTGTCCCTTTTGAAAATGAAGTTAGAAATTCCAAATGGCAAGAACACATCAAATACAGTGACTTCTAGGTAGTTATAGAATAAATGAAACATCAAATATTATAGTTCATTCCCCTTATAAATCACTTTTAATTCTATTTAAATAATGAATAATCATGTTATATATATATATATATCAGTGTATAAATAAATTAGGATGTAAAAATCACTATTTTTTGAGTAGAGAGGTTTATTACCCTTCTCAACCAAGATATTTCTTTATTTTTATTTTCATTTTTAATAATTCCTTGTGATTAAACCCATGAATTTAATTTACCTAAAACCCATTGATAGAATTTTATTTTTTTATGTTTATGAAATGTAATACTATGAGATTACATCATAAATTGTTTTAATCAATATTGTTTAATGTCTTGGTGTTATCATTAGTTTTTTCATCAACTCCTCATGGGAATGTAATATATTTAAGTAAAATTTTAAATTATTATATCCTAAATTATATTTATGCACAAATTTCCATTAAATCATGGGTCATGTCATTTTGAATACCTCCCATGAAGTTTGTTTACTTCCTTATATAAAGTTTCTTATTTCCCAAAAATAGTTTCCTTTTTCTACACTATTTCTATTTATCATTATATTTCTAATTGAGATATATAAATGGGTATAAATATATAAGAAAAATGGTTATTTTTATCAAATCTCCAACATATTCATTCATGAGTATATATGTTTCTATTGTTTTTAAATTATTCTAAAAATTAAATTCTTCATTCAGTATGTATTCCACAAAACAAATCCTCATATTTTTCTGATAGATTGATTTAACTTTTTATTTATTTATCTCCCTATAAAAAAACCATTCCTAATTGCATGTTTGGAAAATTATATGAGATTAACACTTCCTCTACTATGTAATCATCTTATTCATGATTATTGGTTAATATATTTCTTAGCCTTCATTTGTATATTTTTCTTAATTTGTTTCTTGAATTTTCTTTCTTGTAAACAAATGGGTACTCACTTTTACTTATTTTTTTCTTCCTAATCTATTATAGTATTTTCATTGTAGTTTTTTTAATATATTCATGGATTATTTTATCTAGAATGATTCATCACTTATATGTTTATTATTAAAAATACTATGGATATTTCTAAGACATTCCAATATTTTTGAGTAAGTTTGATACAAACCACCCTTCCATGTTTATTTCATCGTATCGGATTTTAGATACTAGAAATGTAATCCCCCATATAATTGTGTTCTGATAAAAAATTCCATTGTACAATGAATAGTCAATGAACCTTATTTTTCAAATATGAAACCTTTTATAGATATCATTATATCATTATATATTAGTTATAAATAACCATTATTTTGAGCACATTTCTGGGGACCAACTGGCCTCCTATTTCCTTTATCTACCTTAGATAGTATTTTAGGGTTTTTATGATTAAACTCTATAATTATATATCTATAATTTCAATTAAAACCTATACTATGAATAAAAATAGATTTAGTGAAAACCATATTTTCTAGTATAAATGGATCTTGTTTATTTTTAATTAGGGAATATTTAAAATTCGGTGATAAAACGATATTCTATCCAAATGATATATAATATCCAGGACAAATATACTCATTAGTTGAATCTATGGAAACATGTCATATTTTATATTCTTTTGAAGACTCAGAAAATTTCAAATCAATATTTTAAAGTTCAACTTCCAATTTAAGTGATTTTATATTTTGATTTTTTTTAATATTAAATCAATATTACTCTTTATTATTAATTTAATTTATTCTCTAAATCATTCTCTATATGTTATTCATTCATTTTTACTTCCTTTTTTATAAATTTTCCAGATCTTTTACCTTCCTTCATGTACATCTAATTGAAAATTCCTAAATGTAATTCAAGACATATGGTTTTATTTAAATTCATGGTAAATTTATAAATTACTTTATATAGGTTAATATTTTTTTCATGGTTTTATAAATATAATCCACTATTAATTTATTATAATCAAATTGATTCTCTACAAATTTAGAACTATTATAAATACATTTACTGTACGATTTTTTGTATAGTAATAATTTTAATGACTATTTTCTCCCTCTTATCAAATTATTATTCATCATTGGTCTTCTTACTAAACATATATATTTAGTAACCACACACATAAAATGATATTCAATTTGGAACATTGATTAAGATTCTCCTCAAAATAGTTTTTGAATAGTCAATACATTATTCAGATATATGATATTCCACAATTCTATTTGGATCATCATAATAAGGGTTTTTAAAATATATTTTATTTAACAAATTATCACAATATTTTCTTGAATAATAGATAGTTTATGTATTATACATATTTTAAATGTTGGAATTAACAAAATTATATTCTGCCTCCAAACAAGCATAGATATTTTCATTTTTATTTTATGTGGAAACTGATACCTATTCTACATTACAAAATTGGGATTAATTATTAAAAATTATAATATATTTAATATTATCTATTTTTTTGAGACTTAAATGAGATAGAAGCTACAAAATTAATGGGTATATCTTCTCTAAATTATTACATAATCGTGATTTTACAATAGAATATCCAAAATATAAAAGCATCAAAAGTTAAAAATAAAAATAGTGATGGAACCCCATCTATGATAACAATTTTTATTCATATGGGATTTATATTAGGGTTCCCCAAAAAAATATTTTTATATATCATCAATGGTTATTATTGAGCCAATAAATAGAAATGTGATGAGGATCAATGATGAATATAATTTTCCACTCAGTGAATAAATTTTTATTTACCATTATTGTTTGGTTAAAAAAAGATGGATACTTGTCTAACAACATGGGTATAAAATTTCAATGATGTCAAAAAAGACATTAGAGTATTTTATGTATTAATTATTATTATAATCAATGTAATGTACTAAATCATGTATCTTTTTTCTTTCTATAATAGCTTTGAGAGGATAGAGTGTAGCTGGCTATTTAGAGAGATTTCATATTTGTGTATGATATAAGAAAAGTTAGTGTTAAGATGTGAGGGACCTATCCTATTTAAATTATAGAATATGTAATTAAAATATTTTTAATCAATATAATGATGATGTTATCAATAAATAGAAATGATGGAAAATATTTTAGATGTATAAGAGGTAATGCAAAAACTATATCTTGGGTATTTTATAAACTAAAAACCATTCGAATATAATTTATTGGGTTTGGAATTATTTTAATAATTTCAAATATTTTATTAATATTTCTGGAGTGATATAATATGAATGGATATTTATGATTTTTATTTAAAGAAGCTTAAACTTTATTTGAAATAATCTTTATTTTTTATACTAGATAGAAAAGAATTAAAAAGAAAAATATCTTTCAATCCAAGCATATATTATATTTTAATTTAAAAATATAAAATGTCAATGAGATAAAATATGGATAAAATAATATTATTACTTGTTGGGAAACTCACATTTGATGAAATAATTTGTGCACCATGTAAGATATGTCATCTATATAGATAATGTTAGAAAAACAACAAAGAACATGATCCAACAATGTAGTGAATTTACCACACATTGGTACTTATGAAAATGGATATATATTATATTGAATTTAATTGAGATATAAGAACATGAATTTAAATTTATCAATGTGGAGGAAATTTAAATAAATAAAACATCTGATGGGGCCACTACTGAAGAATGTTTTTTATATATATGAAATTTGGTTACACTATTTCATAATTTCTCAATATGTATGACTTTTCAAACATTGAATGAAATTTTGATAAAACGGTATGATATTTTGTTTTCAAATTTCTACGAATATTTATCCCATAATATTCAAGTTCCTCATATGATATATTATTTCAAAAAATTTAAAAAATATCCTATAAATAACATATATTGATAAAAAAAGAATAAAAATTTTATTTCAAAATAATAAGTTTATTTGGGATTATTCTTGAGCTATTCCAAGATAAAAAAGAATTTATGAAGATTTATTAAACCATGATAAAATATTTGTATTTAAATTTTTCATGAGTATTATATGATGAAGGATCACCATTATATTTATAAATGATTTTAAAGTGAGAATCTTTGAAAATATACATTTGATGATCAAGTGGAATGAAAATTTAGACAATGCTAATATGTAGTGATTAAGAAATTAAAAATCATTGTCAATAAAAAAATATTGTAAATCATGTGGTAGTATTTGGAGTTCATATTAATGAATAATTTTAAGTCTATTATTTTATATATTAGATAAATAAGAACAATTTTATTGATAGCTCTGAAACGAAGACAAAAATACTGAGGTATATTTTATGTGACAATTTTGGTGCTATTTAATCATTATTTTATTAATGGTTAACTAAGAAATATGAATATGTGGGGAAATATGTTTTTCATTGAGTTTACTAAGGAGAAGGTCCACCTATGAGAAATAGTGACTTTTATGAACCATTGTAGTGAGCTTCATCTAGCATGATATATTCATTTAGGATAAAACATGATAAAATATCTTTTAGAGGTGATCATAGTATCTCTCATGTCATATAAAAGGATGAAAAATTGAAACAGTATAGAATACACCAATGTCTACTTTGGGTGACTATTGAGACATTAATTTATCACTAAAAATTGTTCTGGTTATATTTTGGACCACTCCACATCACTATATATGTTGTTATGTTGTGTGATTTGTATATAAATGGATCAAATAATTATGCAATGGGTTACAAGTATATGATCACTGGTTATTCTAGTTAACTGGAATAAACCTACAAACATAGAAGAGGACCTGATGCATGGTAATGAAATAGAGGTTTATCTAATCTTTAAGAAAAAAGAGAAAATTCAAGGGTATTCCTATATTTTTAAACGACGTAACCATTGATAAGAGAAAATTAATAGGGAGATCATGGGAATAGTCCCACATATGAAAACAGTGATAGGATTTATGGAAATAAATTTTTTTGATGTATTTATATATTTAAAAATATATAGAATATACATTTTTAGAATAGTATATTGAAATAAAATAAATAAATAGTGTGTTCCATGTAATAATTTCATAGTGAGAGAATATTTGTAGGAAATAACAAATAAACTCTAGAAGAACTAAATTAAAGAGGATATGATACTATGAAGAAGAATAGGACAACTGGGTATTTATTTAGATGGAATAAGAAGACGATTTTTCCATTAAAATATGATCAAATTAGTAATCTGAATTTACGAGGAGATGAAGAAGAATAACAAAGTAAATATTAACTAGTTGTGGATGATTTATTCTTGTTATTGATCCAGTTGGTGATTAATAATTGAGATGATATATCCAAGTGAGTAGATTCTAAAAATGATATATAAAGATGTGTTTTAATGTTGAGACTAATTTTCATGTTATTACTCATAATGATTTTATGGAATAAAAAGTCCCTGTAATACATTAATGACAATAGAACTATTGATTTCGAATCGTCTTATTGATACCTAGTGATATACATTAGGAGTATCATAATAAAAAACACTTATGTATATATAGTTAGATGTTGTACAATCATTTTGACACATGGTATGTAAGGAAGACATAATGTGAAGTAGTGATTTCAAAAAGAAGATATTTTTTGATGTGTTTTAAGATACAAGGAGGTGTATGCATTTTTAGATGTTCTAATGGTGTGGGAAACAAAAAAAATTTAATCAGAGAATAGTTATAGTGTAAAATCTATTATTGGGGAAATAAAAAATCATGGAATGTATGAGATATGAGACTCTACTATAGCTGGTAAATATTACATCACAAACTATTAGACAATCCTCCCTTTAAAAAGAAATTATTTCAGAAATTAGTTAAATATTAAATTTTAGAAATTTAAATTGACAAAACTAATTCCATTTTTTAATTCATTATATTGAAATTATCTTAGTTTAAAATGTTGAGCTTTTTTGGATAATGTTGGATTTTTTTTGAAAAATAAATTTTCCAAAAACCTTATAATTTATATGACATCACCATTATATTTGAATGACTTTGGAATTTATAAAACCATTTAATTAATCAAATATGAGTTTAATTAATAACATTTTACATTATAAAATTATATTTAACGAAAAAAACCTATGGATTTTTATCCAGAATTAATTAAAAATATATATTTATATAAAAACAGTTTTAGTCTTTTTTTTAATTATGTATTTTCAGGAGATATATTTATGGGATTTAATTTAAAGCCTCATAAATATTAATTTATTTTAATATATAAATTTCTGTCACCGAAATAATTATTTCAGATAATTTTACCATATATATAAATTAAATGCATAACAATATTTTTTATCTAATACCATTTTTTATGAAGTTAAGAAAATTTAATTTAAAACAAATATTTCAAACCTTTATATATTTTATAATGAGAAATTATTTAAAAACATAAAATTATAATTTTATAATTTGGTAAAATGTTCAATATTAATAATTTTCATTTGAATTAATTAATATGGTCAAAATTAATTACCAAGGTAAAAGTATATTTGGTTAGATGATAAAAATTTAAAACCAAAAGACCTAAATAATTGAAATATATTTAAAAAATATGCATTAATGTGATTTTTGACCCACAATCCTTATCAACTCCTCATTTTCCCATTTATGGACTTTCACAAAAGAATAGTATCCTAACATTATTGAAATTTTATTAGTTACTCTCAAATGTAACCTTCCCTTTAATTATAAAAGGGAAATATTATCACCAATTAGAGAATCACATATCATTAGAAATCCATCTTAAAAATCATCCATTTTACTCTCTTTAAAATCATATCCCACTAAAATTATCCACTATTCACTCATATTTATCATAAACTATTCAAATCAAGATACTTACAAGTAAAACTCAAGTCCCCTAAGAAACAATAATTTAATACTTAGTTTTATTCCTTATTTTGTTATTTATAATTTATTTTATCTAAAATAATACAATGATAGTATTATCATTTATATTATTTAGTGTTTCTATATTAATTTTATTATCATTATTTATTCATATACCCATCCATTAATAAGAATGAAACACTTGTTTGTGCGTTTCCCAGACTACCACTTCCAAGATGTAATCTGGTTCATTTTCCCTCCCATTCTCATTAGGATAGATCTAAGGATTTTATTAAATTATAAATATTATGTTTATCACATAATTAAGGTTAGTGTATGGTAAATTTGATAAAAAATTTATTATATGATCAATATGGGATCATTATTTATTTAATCATTTAAAATAAGAGCACTAAGAGGCTACCCATTTATTCAAGTTTTTTTAGTATTTTTAGAATATTTTTACTTCTAAATATACAGAATTTTAATTATAGTTTATCATAATAATGATAAAAAAAATAAAAAAAATATGATCTTGTTTAAATTATATTACAATAAAAATTCCTCATAATTATTCATTATATCATGATGTGTTCATGTTTGTGTCAGTTTAACCACCGAATCAGATAATACTATGAATTTGTATCATGGATGATCATGGAAAAATAATTATTTTTAAAATATGACATAATATTTAAAATAGAGGGTTTTTAATTTTGGAGATATTATATCAATATATAATTCATTAAATAAATAAAACATTGATCATCAAGAATCATTGAATCATTTTTATCATCCATTTAATCAAGAAAACTCTAAATAATGGTATTTAAATCATCATAAATTATTATATTTATATTTTAGAGTAACTGTAATGACATACTTATGATTAGATTTTTATGAATAAATAATATTACCACCACTATTATTAAACTAGTACAACCATTCAATACTCTAAATAATTAATGTGGAAAATCATGAGAATCCAATTTTAGAATGAAACATTATCAGACGTATAGATGAAAATTGAAATGATTATGGTTATGAATTATTTTATTATTTTATATATGTTTATGATAATGTATTTTAAATTATATTTTAGGAATTCAGGACAATAATTAAGTGTATATTTCTTGAATGCATCTCTTTGATAAATATTTTGTATTATACACCTAATTTTCATTATATGGTGTATATACTACCAATTAGAGATATTATATCATGATATGAATTTATAAATTTTGTTAATAGATTATTTTAAGGTCCTATAATTTTTTTTGTTATGATTGAATTTCTACTCATTCCATAAGTGTGTTTTTTCTATCCTATTTTTCATTATTTAGGAATCAATTTATTATCACATCTTTTTTATTTATTTGTAGTCCATACATTTGCATGGAAAATTTTTCTCATTTTAGTCATGTAAATTATGATATTTTCATGACTATGTAATTATCCCTCCCTCATATTATTCTTATGGATGAGAACCATGATCATATCCAGGATGAAGCGTATTTCCGGGTTTCTGTAGCAACACTATAGCAGGTAATATAGTAGGTACAATAGTAGGTAATGTTTGGTATTGTAGAAACCAAAACAATTAATCTGATTCGGCCCACAGGTTTGTTCATAAAATCCTTCAAGACATCAATTCATCCATGCCTTTTGGAATGTAAGACTCTCATGCCACCATCAGGCCTTCGGGCCACCATCCGGCCTTCAAGCCACCACAAGGCCTTGGGGACACCTCAAGGCTTTAAAGACACATTGTAACACCCCGAGATGTTATGAGAAATATTATTTATTAATTTCTTTGATGTCTTGTGCTATACGATAGACCAAGATTATCTTCCTCTATGCGAAACATCATATTATTGTGTAGTATACACAACACTATTCTTGGCTTGTGTTACACGTAAGGGCAACCTTCCTCGATAGATTGCGTTGTACGCAATACCGAGTTTCACTAAACAACGATATGTTATTAAAATATTATATAAACTAGCCAATATGAATAGTAATACCAACTTTTTGAAATTTTATAAATTTTATATTTCAAAATGGGCTTTATTTTTTGATTCAGAATATCGAAATTAGCCTAGGGTGAAGTTTTGGTATTTTTTCAAAACATTCAATTTATGATGAATAGTGAAAACACTGAGTTATTGGTTAAAGCCAAATTTTTATTTAAATAATAATTTTATTTTAAATTTATTTTAGTTCAAAATTGATACATAATACCTATATATTTTCAATTTAATTCATTGAAGTCATTTTATAATAATTTTTGATATATAATTATTTTATTGAAAATTTTACCTTCTTTTACCGACCCCCTAGGAGCATATGCAAATTTACATAAAACATAATTTTACCGCTTCTTTGAGTTAAATTTCAAAAGTCCAAGAGACACAGTTGATATCATTAAGTAAAATGTGGTTCAATGAGATGAAAATAATTTTTGGTGAATAGTAACTTTTAACTTTTATTTACCATGGTTAAAATTAAATAAGCTGATTAAGGGTAAAATAATAATATTATTACCCTAACACATGTCCTAATTCTATTTGATAAGTGTAATTCGACCAAAAACAACCTTAGGAATAAAATATTACCCTTTATGACCACTTGGATTTGATTAGGACATTTATTATTATTTTATTTAGAGAAGAGTTAAAATAGTTAATATCAATGTTTAATAACTAAAAATTTTTTAATATAGGGTTATAAATAAGATAAATTAGACTATAAATATTCATTAGAATGATAAATATATTTCATAAATAATTGTATTTTATTTATATTTTTTAGACATTAAATAACTAAATTTATTTATGACACAATTAGGATGCAGTAATTACCCTACTGATGAAATTTTAACATAATTGATATTATAAATATCCAAATAAATATAATTTGGGACTTTTTAGGAATTTAACTAATTTTATAGGCCAATATAACATATTAGGTTTGGGTAGAGGAATTTGTTTTTAATTAATAATGCTGTTATGAATTTATAAAAAACAAAATACCAAATAGTGTCAAAATTTACATAAAAGAGTTTTTAAAACAAATATTATATTATTAATTGATATAATGGACCTAAAATTATATTTTTAGGACAAAATAATTATATAATAATATATATTACATTAATGAACCTATTGGGGTTCTATTGGATATATATAGTATGTTTATTAACCATATAGTGTAAGAATACATGAAGACACGGTAAAAGTTAAATTATTTAACATAGAGTTAAATCTAAATGATAAGGTTAAAATGGTAACCTAAAATTTTCTAAAAGATATTGGTTGAAAGGATTTCGACACATACCCACTATGGAATCTAAATAAGTCACTTTTGATCAATTGTAAACCGAATATGAATTTATTATAAAATAATATTATAAGTTTTTCCTAAGGTTCCCCTCACCCCTCTTATAACAGGGAACGCCCCCTTCTCTCTAATTCACACCTCCAAAGATATTTGGCTCGGATAAACCCTACCCAAATACCCTCAAAACTTTCCTCCCATCATCCAAGAGGACATACTTTACTCAGAAAGCCAACCTAATGAGCCCTTTTGATCAAATCAAAAGGAAGAACCCAAAGAAGAGGTAAATATCTCACCACTTATTTCGAGTTCCTTTCTTCTTCCACTTCCTCCTTTGTTGTTTCCATTCTAAAATAATAAATCCAGTATCTTCTATATAAAAATATTTTATTATAAAAATTTTACAGCCATATTAGTTATTTTATGCATCATATTTATGAAAAAGTCACCACACGTGCGTACATACGGCTTAGCATCTCCACGTCGTGGTGTAGTTTGTTATTCAAACATTTCATCATTTGGATGGGTATAATAATGAGTATAAATGATATAAATAATAAATATAACATTAGTATGATTCTTTATATAAGATATAACATCCAATTATATACTATTTTAATATAAAAATAATGATATTTTCGCTCATGTGTACGTACGGACTACCGTCTCCACAAACGTGATGAGATTCATTTTCCATGATTAACCACTCAAGTATGATTATAAAGTATATATAATAAATAATCAAGAAATATATTACATAATAATGATACTGGATTTATGTACATATATTTTTCATTTACTTAATTCCATTCAATTCAATAATGAAACGAAAACAGCGTTCATGCGTACGTACGACCTACCGTCTCCATGAACTGTGTATTTCATTCCATTTGTCAACCTATCATATATATTTATATTCTGAATATATATATATATATTATATATATATTGTTTTATATTATAGAATTAATTAAATCATGATATAAGTAATAATATAAAGAACAACAAGTCAAAACACATATGATAAATGAAACGATTTTACACAAAACACTACTTTAACATGGAATTTACAAAAGAACGGGTAATATAAAGTCATAACTGAATCTTATATGATATCATAAATATTATTATGGTTATGTTACAAGTTAATAATATGTTTAAAACCAATATATAGGATTCTTAGACACATATGAATGAAATTGGACATAAGGTAAGTGATAATTTTGGAATCTCATTTTTATCCGGGATTTCTTATTGGTAAGTATTTACTGGGGTAATATTTTTCATCCATGTCCATAAAAATGTTTTCAAAAAGTGTTTAATATTCTTAAATTTATGTTTAATGTCATATTTACCCCATTTTGAATTTTACTTTGTGTTACAGAAGGAATCTTTCTTTTGTTTACCATACGAAGTACTTTTTGACTTTTTCGGTAAAAGTATGAGGAGAATGTTATTTAACTTATACGACTTGAATGGATTTTTACAGTTTCATATAGAATTTTCTTCATGAAGATTACTCTATAATATTTCATGATTATTTTCAAAAAAATCCTTTTCTTTTAAAATTTTGTGACATTTTTTGAAAAGAGAATTATTTTGAAGAAGAAAGGATATTTTCCTCAAGAATTAATTTCAAGTGTTTTGTCAAAACTATATTCCATCTAAGATGACATTATTTAGCATGTTTATGTTTCAAGTATAATGTCTCTATTATTTACATGGTTTTATTTTTATTTTGTTGAAATTATATCCATTTGTTTTATATGGATTATGTCATGATGAGATGATGTTTATGAAACCCATTTTATTCATTGGGTTATGATGAATTATTTATTTTTATTTTTTTGGTACACGAAATAATGAATTCATTTTGAGATGGGTGGGACCTATATCTCCCTCAAATTCACGGGGTAAAGATTTATATCTCATGAGATAGACATGGCTGGAACGGAATGTGAATCCGGTTCAGTAATACCGGGATGGAATGACAAGTAAACCCTATTAAGTAATGGAATTTGTCAACTATGATGGTCTTGGAAGCAACGCCTTGTCTACTATGGAAATAATAACATGTTCATAATGTTTTCCACAATTATATGTTTTATTACCTTGCTATTTTATCATGTTCAATTTTCCTTTATGATCTATGCATTATGTGCTGCCATGATTTATGTCATTACTTAGGATTTTGATGTTTTATGTTCATGTTCTTACATTGAAATGTTTAGGGATTGTTTTATATTCTCCATGTTTACCCTTACTGAGAATTTGATTTAACCCTTTTAATTTTTTCTATTCTTAAGGATATAAAGAAAGGTTTTAGGTAGGAAAACCAAACGGGAAGATCTTTATAGGAGATGTTGAAGATCTTTCACCATAATTAGAAGATTATATTCTGAGTTTAAAAAAGACACTAAACTAATACGATCTTTGAGAGTATTTTTTTGTAATGTATTAAGTATTATGCAAAAGTAATGTAATGTCTATGTACTTCAAGATTTGGGTCTCTACAGTTGGTATCAGAGTGAAGGTTTAGTTAACCATTGGAAACTAGGATGTGAAAAATTTAGTGAAATCCCTAGAGATATTTCAAAGTTATTTCTAGGGATGTCTCTATAGTTAAGTATAAGTATAGGTTATAGTCCTAGAATTACAGTAACGATCTTAAAATTAAACCTAAGATGTTATATATTTATGTAATCCCCCTTTATTATATTGTTTTCCTAGATTGATTTTTTCCTCTCACACTATTATTTTTGGGTTTTAGAAAATGGATGGAAGAAAGAAGATTCATGTTAATGGAGAATATGATTGAAAATGGAATGATATTCTTTATGAGAAACCAAATGAAATGGGATTTAGAAGGAAAAACATCATTATTATTCCTAATCATAAATCTCATAATATGATCAATAATTTCAACTTTGGTAAGTTTGTTGACTCGTCTAACAAGAGAAAGATGGAGTTTAATGGTGATCAAAGGGGAAAGAAAGTTCAATTTCCCTCGTGTAAATCATGTGGGAAGAGGTATCAAGGAGAATGTTTCAATGGAACTGGAAGATGGTTTGGGTGTGGAAAAGAAGGAAACAAAGGTAGTAATTGCGAAGGAAAAGTTTTAGTTAACACAATGGACAAGGATAATGGTATTGCTAAGAGATCAACAACAGTTAAATATTTTAAATGTAGAATGTACGGGAATTATGCAAACCAATGCCCTAAGGGAAAATCTCATGAAGATAATCAACATGGTTGTATGGGTAGTATTTATGTTGATGATGATGAAGAGACTACAAATAATACATGAGATGAAAGAAGTGTTGTGGAAAAAAATGACGAATCTCAGTAAATGGTTTAAGAAGGTAGTGGAATGATTGTATGTTTATCAAGAGTAATGTTGTATAGGTAATTTAATAGTACTACAGAATAAAGAAACATCTAAGGATTGTTACACTATTGATTTTCCTAAAGTATTTGAATGTATATGTTGAATGGTACCAGTAATCATGAAAGGTTATTCTGATATTTTTTTGGTAAGTAGATGATATGCGCATAATGAAGGGAAAAAGAGATACTGAGATGTTTAATAATATTAATGAGATCATGACTTGTATAAGGACAAAGTGCTATCATGGTTTGAATATATAGAAATTTTGGGATTTTGGTATGTGGAAAGAGTTAACATTTGAAAGAATTCATTTTTTCACAAAGGTTCATTGGGTATTAAATTTTTCAAGAGAATACATGATTAAGATATTCACATGTTTGGAATGTGACCAAAAATAAGTTATATCTTATGATATATGGGGCATATATGATGGTATTCACATTCTTGGTAGATGACCTTTCTAGTAATCATTTACTTTATACTATGAGATTGGATAGAAGTATTTTGGATAAGCCTAAAGATTGGAATGGATTAAATCGAACATCAGATAATATTGTTTAAGGCTAAAACTTTTTTTATAGAATTTTATAATAGTATAGTTTTAGAAAAAGGACAACCTGTAGGATGGGCGGAAACCCATCACGTCAGACAAGGTTGCAGGAATCGAACACACAACTGAAGTGTGATAGGGCTTTATCACCTACCATTGTCCTATAGAAAGTCCCTGGATAGTAGAAACTAGTTTTATTTTATTAAGAAGGATGATTGATGAAGTATAAGTCCATTTTTGGAACCATATACGATTAACATCACAATGGATGGACTTATGTATATAAATGTTTCTAACCTTAAGTTTGAGATAGATGGAATGACCTATCATTCTATCGCATGATCTGATAACACATCACAAAAGAAAAATTAAACTTATTTTCTTTAAGAGATGAAGTGGAAATATTTCAAGGCCCAAGCAATGTTGAGATTGTACCAAAATCATGTAAGTATTTCTTTTTCCAAAAATTTTCAACATTTGGGAAATGATATTGAAAACCAAAAAATGTTGTCATAGTACCCTCATATCAGATGAAATAGATGGTACCTTAGATCATCACAAATTTATGGCTTTGGGATTGTTGGATTTTTCATATCCATGTCCTCAACCACTCTTCATCAGAAGTTGATGGTTATATTTCTCTTCCATATCCATATTTTCACCTATGTTCTACTATGTGGAAACCCAGTGATGAGTTAGTTTGGGTAACCCTTACATTTATTTTTTGAAATTAAGTTTTAGTATTCCTATTTACGATGTGGGTTTCTATGAATGAACATTTCAAGTAGTAAACCATTTATAACCCTCATGAATTTCGAGGGCGAAATTCATTTTATGGGGGGTAGAATGTAACACCTGGAGATTTTATGAGAAATATTATATTTTAATTTCATTGATGTCTTGGGTTGTATGATACACCAGAATTATCTTGCGATATACACAACACTATATTAGCTTGTAGTATACGCAACACAATTCGTGGCTTATGTTACACGCAAGAGAAACCTTCCTCAATAGCATGCGTTGTACGCAATACCGAGTTTCACTAAACAGGGATATGTTATTAAAATATTATATAAACTAAAAGTTATGAATAGTAATACCAAATTTTTGAATTTTTATAAATTTTATCTTTCAAAATGGACATCATTTTTGGATTCGAAATATAAAAATTAGCCTAGGGTGAGTTTTTGGTATTTTTCTGAAAATGTTCAATTTTTTATGAATAGTGAAAAAACTGAGTTTTTGGTTAAAACCAACTTTTTATTTAAATAATAATTTATTTTATTTAAATTTACTTTAGGTCAAAATAGATACATAATACCTATATATTTTCAATGTAATTCGTTGGAGTCATTTTATAATAATTTTAGATATATAAAAATTTTATTGAACTTTTTACAGTATTTTACCCACCTCCTAAGAGCATTTGAAAATTTATATATAACTTAAGTTTACTACTTCTGTGAGTTGAATTTAAAAAATCCAAGAGACACAGTTGATGTCAGTATGTAAAATGTGGTTCAATGAGATGAAAATAATTTTTTTGTGAATAGTAACTTTTATGTTTTATTTACCACGGTTAAAAGTAAATATGGTGATAAAGGTTAAAAATGATATTATTATTAATCTAAAAAATTTCCTAATTCTATTGGATAAGTGTAATTAGACCAAAAATAAATTTATTAATAAAATACTACCCTTTAGGTCCACATGGATTAGATTAAGACATTTATTATTATTTTATTTAAAGAATAGTTAAAATAGTTAAAATCAAAGTTTAATATTAAAACATTGTTAATATAGGGTTATACATAATATAAATCTGACTCTAAATATTAAATAGAAAGATTAAAATATTTCTTACTTAATGGTATTTTATTTATATTTTTGAGACATTAAATAATTTAATTTATTTATGACACAATGATGATGCAGTAATTACCTTATTAATGAAATATTAGCACAATTGATATTATAAAAACCCAAATAAATATAATTTGAGACTTTTTATGAAATAAACTAATTTTATAGGTTAATATTACATATTATGGTTGGTTGTATGATTTGTTTTTGAATTAATAGTGCTGTTATGAATCTAGAAAAAACAAAATACCAAATAGTGTCAAAATTGAAAAAAAGAGTTTTTAAAACAAATATTATATTATTAATTGATATAATGATCCTAAAAATATAAGGTTCAGCCAAAAGACTTATATAATAATATAAATGAAATTATAGAACCAATTGAGGTTCTATTGGCAGTTTATAGTATGTTTGTAACCATATAGTTTAAGAATACAAGAAGACAGTGTAAAAGTTAAATTATTTAACTTAGAGTAAAATCTAAATGATAAGGTTAAAATGATAACCTAAACTTTTCTAAAACCTATTGGTTGAGAGGATTTATAACAATCCCCACCCTTTCCTCTAATAGGTCACTTTGGAGACATTATAAACCAAATATGAATTTATTATAATATAATATTTTATGTTTTTCCTAAGGTGCCTCTCACCCCTCTTATAAAAAGGCACTCCCGATTCTATCTAATTCACACCTCCAAAGCCATTTGGATCGGCCAAAACCTACCTAAATTCCCTCTTAACTTCCTCCCTTAATCCTAGAGTCCTTCATTTAGTCATAATGTGATCCTATGGATCCCTTTGATCAAATCAAAAGAATGAACCCGAAGAAGAGGTAAATATCTCACCACTTATTTCAAGTTCCTTTCTTCATCCAAATCCTCCTTCTTTTTTGTTTCCATTATAAAATAATAACTATAGTATCTTCTATATAATGTTATGTTATTATAAAAATTGTACAACCATATTAGTTATTTTATCCATCCTATGAATAAAAAAGTCAACACATTTGCGTACGTACGACTTACCATCTCCACGTCGTGGTGTAGTTTGTTATTCAATCATTTCATCATTTGGATGGGTATAATAATGAGTATAAATGATATAAATATTAAATATAACATTATTATGATTCTGTATATATGATATAGAATCCAATTATACACTATTTTAATATCCAAAAAATGATATTGTCGCTCGTATATACGTACGGACTACCGTCTCCACAAACGCAATAAGAATCATTTTCCATGATTAGTCATTCTTGTATGATTATTAAGTATATATAATAAATAATCATGAAATATATTACATAATAATGATACTGGAGTTTTTTACATATATGTTTCATTTACTTAATCCCATTCAATTTAATAAGGAAACGAAAACAATGTTCATGCGTACGTAAGGCCTACCGTCTCCATGAACGGTGTATTTCATTCCATTTATCGATCTATCATATATATTTATATGCTGAATATATATTATATATAAATAATGTTTTACATTCTGGAATTATTTAAATCCGGATATAAGTAATAATATTTAGAACAAAAAGTCAAAACACTTACGATAAATGAAACGATTTTACCCAAAACGCTGCTTTAACATTAAATTTACAAATGAACAGGTAATATAAAGTCATAAGTTAATCTAATAAGATATCATAAATATTATTATGGTTATGTTACATGTTAGTAATATGTTTAAACCCAATATAAAGGAGTATCAGAAACATAAATAAGAAATTGGACATAAGGTAAGGGATAATTTTTCAATCTTATTTTAATCCGGGATTTCTTATACGTATGTTTTTACTGGGGTTATATTTTTCCTCCATGTACATAAAAATGTTTTCAGAAAGTGTTTAATATTCATCCATGCATGTTTAAAGTCATTTTTACCCATTTTTATTTTTACTTTGTGTTATGGAAGGAATCTTTATTTGTTTCACCATATGAGGTACTTTTTGACTTTTTCGCTAAAAGTATGAGGAGAATGTTTTTTTTAACTTATACTGCATGAACAGATTTTTATGGTTTCATATCGCCTTTTCTTCATGATGCTTACTTTAGACGATTTCATGATTATTTTTAATAAAATACTTTTCTTTTAAATTTTTTTTTACATTTTTTGAAATGAAAATTATTTTGAAGAAGAAAGGATATTTTCCTCATAAATTCATTTCATGTGTTTTGTCATAAAAATATTCTATATAAGATGACATCATTTAGCATGTTTATGTTTCAAGTAAAATTTATCTATTATTTAAATGGTTTTATTTTTATTATGATTAAATGATGTTCATTTTTTAAATGGATTATGTTACGATGAGATGATGTTTATGAAACCCATTTTATTTATTGGGTTATGATGATTTATTTATTTTTATTTTGTGGGACACGAAAGAATGATTTCATTATGAGATGGGTGGGACCCATATCTGCCTGAAATTAATTGGGTAAAGATTTATATCTCATGAGATAGACATGGATGGAATGATAAGTGAATCCGGTTTAGGAATACAGGGATGGAAAGGCAAGTAAACCTGGTTCAGCAAAGAAATTTTCCCACTATGATGGTCTTGAAAGCAATGACATGGCTACTATGGAAATCATAACATGTGCATAATGGTTTCAACAATTACATGTTTTATTCGCATGCTACTTTATCATGGTTAATGTTCCTTTATGATCAATTCCTTATGAACTACCATGATTTAAGTTATTACTCCTGATTTTAATGTTTTATTATCATGTTCTTACGTTCAAATGATTAGGGATTGTTTTATATTCTACATGTTTACCCTTAATGAGAAATTGAGCTCACCCTTTTTATGTTTCCTTTTCCCCAGGATATGAAGAAAGGTTTTAGGAAATAAAACCAAAGCGGAAGATATTTATGGGAGATGTTGAAGATCTTTCACCATGATTAGAATATTATGTTTCGAGTTTCCAAAGACACTAATCTAATACGGTATTTGGGGATCGTTTTTTGTCATGTATTATGTATTCTACAAAAGTAATGTAATGTCTATGTATGTCAAGCTTTTGGTCTCTACACAGATGATGTGATGAAGTAACTAGAAAAACACACCAAGGAACATTCTCCAAATGAGGATTTAGAGTAGGTGCATTACCCAAAGAAGAGCTAAATTGATTTGAAAGAATGGAAGGGTATGTAAATTGTCATTTGCACAAGTCCAGTGAATCTCTATAAAAGATAGCTAGCTGAATATCCTTGTGAAGGTGGAGTGAAAACGTCACGATATAGACACTAGGGAGGGGTATTCATAAGTATTTGTATTCTGGGATCTCTAAGACATTTGGGTCATGTAATTTCATAAATCCTACATTCCATGTATGATTTACACTTCATCCCTTAAAAGGGGGATTATCAAAATTGACTAAAAAATATAGGCCTTCAGGGCAGTCAGGCATGAGTTACCTTTTCCATGGTAGAAAAATAATGTTATGTTTTGGTAATGTAAACGTGCATTTAATTTCATAGAATATAAATCCCCATCTAGGTAATTTGTAGAAGATACATCCATTCCATAGATATACCTAGTGTTAATCACCATAAAATGGATTTTTTATTGTTTAATCAATCATCACATGGATGAGAAAGGGTTGAACCTAATATAACATGCCTAGTGAGAAACTATTTGGGGATATGATTTAGAATATTCACACACTCTTAATGAACCATGATGAAGGACCATTATTAACATTACCTTGGTATCATACTAATACAATCTACTAAATCCAGTTATTATCTTCAATGGGGAAAATGACACATTGTTATTACTGTCACCACTATATCTCTTTAATTAGTGTACTTCATGTTTATTTATTATAACCAACAACTTCCATGTTATTTAAGGGAGGTTATTACAGACATCCAAATTATTGTATTGAATGTGGTAGTATTTGATGTCAATATTTATTAATATACAATTATTTTAGTATCATTTCATAACAGGTACCTTAGGTAATTTTATAAAAGGTTATGCTAAACCATATCATGAATGCATTCGATATATCCAAGTGATGGGTGGGGTATGAAATTATATATCACATTTATTCGTATACAAGTTTAATGAGAAAATATAGTTTTATTTTTTTTATTACACGTCCGATGATATAAAAGTGTCTTTGAATAAGTCATTGGAAATATAATTGTGATATCTCGCATTATCCATTTCATCAATATGAGAAGAATAATTATTAGTATATATTCTTTCCTTAATTGATATATATATATGAAATTACATCAATTTAATTGATTATTGATTCATGTCATTCATTTAATTGTTCCATATCACATTTCAATGTTTATTTTATGTAATCATTAGTTGTATGGCACCCCGTACTGAGCATCTGAGATCAACCTTAATTATTTTCTTTTCCCCAAGAAACCTAGAGGAAGACTATGGGCAATTTTCAGGGTTTTTATGCATGGATTAATTATGTTATTACAATATGGTAATGGTGTATCTTATATTATTCAACTATATGTATGTTCGTATCTGGTCTTATAATACGACTAACCTGTTTGATCTATTTGGAACTTCTTTACTTTGAAGAAATAATTTAATTTAACTATTGGCTCTAGGTTTTAGATTTTGGGATGCTATAGTTTTTATATAAGGATGTTTAGTAGTGAAATTTGTGTTTACATTTAGATAAACCATGTAAGATAACATAAGTATTATAAAAGCCATCAATATTTATATGAATAACCCCAAAAATATTATAATTAATTTTATATTTCAATTCAATGTCATCAAACAATTTTGTGTATGACATTACAGAAATGGAGACTAATTTGATGACTGAGAGCCATATAAACACCTATAGTCAATAATTGGATATTCCCCATGAATAATATAATGAATTTGATGTTTATTTTAACAATTTCATGACCATATTAGTGCACTTGGGAAGGGTGATGTCAGAAAACACCCTCACATAGTGTAACACCCTTACCCTAGTTACTGAGAGTCGGTGCATTATTACATAACATTGGCATGATCAAAAGGGATCATGTCTCTAAATACTGATCAGTTTAGTAGTCTTGGAAGTACTTGACACATATATAAGTTTTACATTACATTATGAAATAAAAAAACATTATGTCTCCTTTGGAGATACTCATATCCCATATCCTATCCCTATAGGTCATTCATAATATACTTCTTCAAATCCTGGAAAAAATAAAACAAAAGAAAGCGGTGAGCTCAGATGCTCTGTAAGAATAACAATATAGAGGAAACTTTCATAAATAATCATAAACATTGAAGGAAATGTATAAGACTAAAACAAAACCCTTTTTAAATTAAACTTTAGCATAATATGGAAATGATAAGTCAAAAATTTCATTTACATATTCACATGGATATTATAGAAGTCGAATAATCACGTGTAATATCAATAGCTAATTTCATAATGATGTAAAGAATAATTCTAGACAACAGAACCACATTGTCAAGGCCTCGTTCCAAGACTAAAAATAAGATTTTGTCAAGGCCTTGTTCCAATACACTAGTTTGTCTCATAAGACCAACTAATGCTTCAAGGAGCTATATCGGGATCCACCTATCACTTACTATGTCCAATGCATTCTTCATATGAAAAGCTTAAAACTTAAAATAAACATTCATATTAAAAATAGCATACTAAATGTTAATACATTAACCATAAAACATGAACGGTATAAAAATAAAATATCCACAGTCAAACGTATCACAAAACCTTCAATACAATATGGAAGATTTTATCATAATAAATCAACTTCAAACAAGTGTAAAATCCATCAAAGTATGTTGACATAGTTGAAATAAAAACTATTTGAGAGAAATATCTATTTTTATTTTGAAATCATTTAAAAGTTACATAATTATAAAAAAACATTTATTTTTAAAATATTATTATAATCTTGTAAGGGAAGATTAGAAGATATTATAATGGTGGAAAATAGCTGCACCGTTTGTTTGCGTTAAAAACAACATTCTTACCTTAATTTGCTAAAAAGGTCATAAAGTACCTTGTTTGGAATAATATGGAAACATTCCTTTCAAAAACATTTATATAAAGCCAAAAAAGGGTATAAATGAATTTAACCCATATTATAGGAAATATTAAAAATGTTTTCCAGTATATTTTTAAGAAACACATATGTGTATGATTAGGAATTACCAGTAGACAATTACTTATAAACAACCTCAGATAACAAAGAGATTGTAAAATTAAACATTACCATATACTTTTACATAGTAGAGGATATGTTAAACTAATGTATAATGTTAAAATAATTTTTATTAAATTATATAAGAACCACATACATAAATATGTTATCAGATATGATCTTCTTATATTTCTTTGTTAATAATATTTCATTAGTATCATTGTTTTGGGTGTTAACTAATTAGTTTTCCATTATATGTTTTGTTACGTAAGTCATGTATGATATGTATAGGATGTATTTTATTCATATCAAGAATTATATTAACTTCTCAAACATTATTATTAACCATAAAATGAAAATTATTCTTAAATGGTTATGATGGGGAAATGAATATTATCACATTTGAGGAGACGGTAATCCGTACGTACGCATGAGTGACAATAGCATTCTATTAATAGTATAATACTATGTAATTGGATGGTATATCTTATATAAATAATTATTAATATGTTATATTTATAATTAACATTAACTATACTCATTATTATACACATCCAAATAATGATATGTTGAATAACAAACTTCACCACAACTTGGAGATGGTAAGCTGTACGTACGCACATATGGTGACTTTGTCCTTCATTGGAAGGATATAATAATGAATATGGTTGTACTAGATTTATAATAACATCATAGTATGTATAGGGAACTAGAGTTATTATTTTTGGTATGGAAACAAAAAATAAAGAGGATGTAGAAGAAGAAATGAACTTTGAAAGAGGCAATGAAATTACTACCTCTTCTTCAGGTGCTTCCTTTTTGATTTGATAAAAAGGGCTCCTTAGGTTAGCTTGTTGATCAATGTAAGGACTCTACGTTGAAGTGATGGTATTTTTTAGGGTATTTGAGTAGTGTTTGTATGATTAAAAATTATTTAGAGGTGTGATTTTGAGAGAAGGGGTAGTATCCTTTTATAAGAGAGGTGAGGGACACTTTTGGAGAAGCTTGAAATATTAATTTATTATACAATCATATTCGGTTTATAATGGCCTAAAAAGGATTTATTGAGAGTATAAAGTGGGGATAGATTGAATAACTATCAACCAATAGGTATTAGACTTGTTTAGTTTACCATATTAGCCTTATATTTTAGATTTAACTATTATTTAAATAGTTCCACTTTTACCATGTATTATTATATTATTATAATAAATGGTTAATAAAATTACACTAAAAGAAAAGAGAACCCCAAGTGGTTCTTATTTGACATACATAACCTTATATGATTCCTTTGGTAGAACCTTATATTTTTTTAAAATTATATCATTTTATAATATATCATTTATTTTAAAAACTCATTTATGTCAATTTTGACAATATTTGGTATTTTTTTGTCAAATTCATAAAAATGTTGTCACATTATTTTTTTAGTAAACCCTAACATGTCATATTAACCTATAAAATTAGTGAAATTCTTCAAAATTCTCAATTTACATTTATTTGGATATTTATAATATTAATTTGTTTAATCTGTCATTAATATTGTAATAAATTTATCATCATAGTGTCATAAGTAAATTTAATTATTTAATTTTTTAAAATTATAAATAAAATAAAATTATTATGATATCATTTTATCTTTCTAAATAATATTTATAGTCAAATTTATCTTATGCATAACCCAATATTGAAAATGTTTTAGTTATTAAAATTTGAATTTAACACTTTTCACACTTTGTTTAATAAAAAACAAAACAATGTCCCAATCTAATCCATGTTGATCAAAGAGGAACATATTTTGTTCTTAAGGATTATTTAGTTCTAAAAAAACTAATACAATTGATTTAGGACATGCGCTAGGGTAATTATAATATCATTTTTACCTTTAAATACTAAATTTACTTTTAACTGTGGTAAATAAAATCGAAAAGTTACTATTCAATAGAAATTATTTTAATCTTATTGAACCACATATTACATACTATTTTCAACTATGCCTCCCTTATTTTTGAAATTCAATTCACAAAATTGGTAAAATTATTTTTTATGAAAATTTGCAAATGTGCAGAGAACGTCGGTAAAAGGCGTTAAATTGTTCCATAAAATTTTTTATATATAATATTATTATAAAATAACTCTGATGAATTAAATTGAAATAATATAGGTACTATGTATCTATTTTTAATTTAAAATATATTTTAATAAAAAAATTAAAAATTTAAATAAAAGTCGGTTTTAAACAATGACATAGTGTTTTTCACTATTCATAAAAAATTGAATGTTTTCAGAAAAATACCAAAAATTCATCCTAAAATAATTTTGATATTCTGAATCAAAAAATGAACTCTATTTTACCAAATTCAATTTTTTATAGTGTCTAATATTAGTTTTATTATTGTTCACAAAAAGAAAAAAAAAGATGTTCTTTTAAGAAAATAGTTTTTCTAAATATATAATTATTTTAACAAAATAAATTCATTTCATTATAAATATATTTCATTTATGTGAGAAATTATAAATAACAATATAAATTTATTTGTTTCTATTCATATCACAATATTTAATTTACAAATAAATATATAGTTTAAATAATTATAATACTAATGTGTAGTTTCGTAGAAACTCAATCTTGCATGTAACGTATGCCAAGTCCATGTTGTGTGTAGTATAAGCTAATAACTTACTTTTAAGATATAACATACTATGAAATATTATGGTGTTACATTATCCTCCCCTTCAATAAATTTCTTCCTCAGAATTTGAAATTGTTCTTCGAAAATAAATGGTTAAAATTTTAAAATACATTTGTGGAAAACTGACATCGACAATAGGGTTAATAAAATATAGTCTTAATAAGTGGGAAAGGGAAATGAAAAACTCACCAAGTAATTATGATTTTTAATAATAAAACATTGGAGTAAAATTGAGACACATAATTGGAGTAAACACATAAATATTTATAGGGAGTGATTGAGGTCATCAGTCAAAAACAAGTGAAAAATAAATAGAAAATTGAGTGCCTCAAAGACCTAAAATGATCACTTAAAAAATCATTAGTTCATCAAACAATTTGGTATTATGATAACACATTTTTGGTTTTACGATCCTTTCCATAATGTTTAATAATTAAAATCTTTATATAATAAAGAAAAAAAATAATCGATAGTAGAGTTCCATTCTATAACTTAGTTATACCACAACCTCATCATTCACATCAAAAGATAATAGAACTCAAAAATATTTTATTTATCTTAATCGTATAAGGTTTTAAAAAAAGAATTTATAATTCATCCTTCAAATAATTAAAAAAAAATACATTATTCATACCAGGACATCACGTAGGCCAGTGGTAGGTGATGCACTATTATCGCCCTTCGGTTACGAGTTCAAGTCTCACAACCTTTCTGGACACGACAGGTTGTCTCCAGAGCATCATGTTTTCATTTTTATAAAAAATCCAAAAATAATCATAAGAAATGTCTTAACTATAAACCATATAATCGAATGTCCAACTTAATCCATTCCAATAATTAGACTTATCCAAAATACTTGTGTCCAAACTAATTGTCCAAAAATTTATAATGAAGGTCTACATAACGTAATTATGATCTCTTTATTCAACATAAGAACATGTGAGTACCTTCATCAGGTATTCTTTTAAAACATGGTAAAAATCGGAATTACCATAAAACCATATTGATTACATTCACGCACCATTATTCCTTATAGAATAAGGTGTATATTTATCATATCATAAAATTTGGAATACTAAAACAATTATGCAATAAAGATCCCATTAATCAGTTCCAAGGTAGTAAATAATATCCAATATAATTTATCTAAATCAACCACATATTTTCCCAAAATCACTACCTCAATATCAGGATCATATTATGTTTTATATTTCTATCAAACATGAATTTTCGAAAATGTTTAACTTGTTGTTGAGTCACTTTTTTTAGAAAAATTTAATCTCAAATCCTCAATGAAATAATACTGCAATACAATCCTTATTTATTTCCATAATTAATATAATCAGTACATCGTTGATACAACAATCAAATGACATAATTCATTAATAAATATATAAGAACACTAATTATTCATCTTTATATGTCATAGTATCATTACATGATTATTATCCAATAACATCATTTGGGGTATACTTTAATTATTGGAAAATTGATTTGTGTAGTGTCCCAACTCCTTGAAAATGAGGCATTGTACATTTGAAACCTTTTTCTTACACATTGAAATCACACACTTAGTGTTCTTTTTCTCCACACTTATAATAAACTCACATTCCCTTAAAGAATTTACCAAGTTGATTCTTTCCACGAATATCACATATGGGAAAAATTCTTTTTTCCCTTCTTACCTTTATCCATATTTCTCTCTACCATCATTTTCTTATCTGGATTCCATTCAAATCCATAGGACTCATATAATTATTTAATTATCTTATTAACACATGACACTATTTCTTCATGTGATGAGAATACATGGGAGACTATTTAACTTCTAAATATTTTCTTAAGACCATGAAAGATATGATCCTTATTACTCTTTGGATCATGTGTATTGCTGGATTTATCCTTACTTATACTAGGCACCATTTATAAAAAATTTCATACAATAGGTTAGTTTATGTATCATAATTCATAATTCAAAACCTGTAAAATACCCAATGTAAATTGAACTATTTATTCCCACAATCCATATTCCTAAATAATTTTTTTGAGGAAGTATTTACTTATAAATCCTTTATAATGGTTTTTATTGAAAATGTGAAATATCATAAGGATATCTTCCGAGAGTGTCGTATCCCAGAGTGCAGTAAGGCCCCTTTTCGTGCACCGGTTCCCCTTCAAGTCTAACTCAAACCGGTGTTTTTGGGTTTTACCACTAGATACATCTATTCTGGAGCCACCTCTACCTGCTCGTATCTAGACAGGGATTTATTTCCTATAACATTCAAAAAATCTCTATATTGCCAAAATTTTAGAATGTTCTTCATTAATAATTCACCAAGTCTATATAAGTGTAATGTTTTCTAATCCAATTTTTTCTAAATATAGTTTCCAAGGTTTGTACTAAACATCCTTTAATACCAACTATAACACTCTGACCCTAGTTACTTATATTTGGTTCATTATTTCAGAAATTTTGAATGATAATAAGGGATCATGGTCCGAAAGACCGATTTGTTTAATATCATTGGATGTACTAGATACATACAAAAGTTTTTCATTAAATTATGAACTAAAAAAATCAATATTGGGTCTCCATTGAACACAATCATCTCCCATATCTTCTCCCTGAAGGTCTTTCATAATATACTTATTCACATCCTGGAAAAAATAAAACATAAGAAATGGGTGAGCTCGGATACTTAGTAAGGATACAAATATAGTGGAAACATTCATGAATATGTATAAAAATTGAAGGAAATGTATAATATTGAAACACAAGTCTTTTGAAATTAATCTTCAGCATAATATAGCAAAGAAAAATCAAATAATTCCATTTACTAATTCACATGGATATTCTTATAGTCAAATAATCACATGTAATATCAATATCTTTTTTCAAAATGATGGAATTCATAATATCGTACATCATAACCTTGTAGGCAAGGACTCATGCCAGGACTACAAATATGATTTTTTCAAGGCCTTGTGCCAAGATAGTAGTTTGTCTAATGAGACCTACCGATGCATCGAGGAGCTATAGTGGGCTACACCGATCAGTTACTAAGTCCAATGCATTCCTCATATGAAAAGGTTGATACATAACAAAAACATTCATATTAGAAATAACATATTAACTATTAATAAATTAATTATAATCCATGAATGGTATAAAAATAACAATCCACAGTCATGAATATCATTGAACCTTTAATATAATAAGGAATATTGGATCATAACAAATCAACTTCAAACAACTGTAAAATCCATCAAAGGTTATTCACATTGATTATATCAAAACTATTTGAGAGAAATTTACCATTCTATTTTGAAATAATTTAAAAGTCACATTATTATAAAATAAGTCATATATTTTGAAAATATTTTTATAATCATATAAGGGATGCTTATAAGATATTATAATGGTGGAAAATAGCCGCACCTGCCCTATACGTTAAAAAACATTCTTACCTTAATTTGTCAAAAGGTCATTAAAGGAATTTGTTTGGAAAATGATGGAAGGATTCCATTAAATATAGTTTATATGAATTCAAACAAGGGTATAAATGACTTTAACCAATATTCTAGGAAATAGTTAAAAAAATGAACTATATTTTTAAGAAAGACGGATGTGGATGACAAAGAACTCCCAGTAGATACATACCTATAAACTACCTAAGAAAATAAATAGACTGTAAAACTATCTTTTACCTTGTACTTTTCCTTAGTTGAGGGTAGGATAACCTCCAGAATAATGGTGAAATAATTTTTATTAAATTATACATGAATCTCATACATAAATATTATATCATATATGACCTTCTAATATTTATTTGTTAATAATATTTTATTAGTATCATTGTTTCGGGTGTAACTGATTCGTTTAACTTTAAAAGTTTAGTTACGTAATTCATGTTTGTTATGGATAGGATTTATTTGATTCATATCAAGAATGATATTAAGTTCACAAAAATTATTATTAATCATAAAATAAAAATTATTCTTGAATTGTTTCAATTGGTAAATGAATCCTATCGTGTTCGTAGAGATGGTAATCCGTACGTATGTACGAGCGACAATATCATTCTATTAATATTAAAATCAAATGTATTTAAATGGTATGTAATATATAAATAATCATTAAAATTTTATATTTATTATTAACATAAATTATACTCATTATTATACCCATCCAAATAATGAAGTGTTGAATAACAAACTACACCACAACATGGAGACAATAAGTCGTACATACGCACATATGGTGACTTTTTCAATTGTAGGATGGATAGAATAATGAAAACGATAGTACCATATTTATAATAACATAAAAATATGTAAAAGTTAATGGAGTTATTATTTTGGTATGAAAACAACAATGAAGAAGAAGTGGAAAAATAAAATAACTTTGAAAGAGGTGATGAAATTATTACCTCTTATTCGAGTGCTTCCTTTATTATTTGATCAAAAGGGATCCTTATGTTGGATTTATGATCAATGTAAGGAATATATCCTGATTTGAGTGTATTTTGAAGGATATCTAAGTAGTGGTTGTCTAACCCAAAAGGATTTGGAGGTGTGATTTTGAGAGAATGGGAAATACCCTTTTATAAGGAAGGTGATGGTCACTTTAGGAGAAGCTTGAAATATTAATTTATTATATAATCATATTCAGTTTATAATGGCTCTAAAAGGATTTATTTGGAGGATAAAGTGGGGATTTTTATAAAACATATTAACCAATTGGGTTTAGACAAGTTTAGGTCACCATATTTACCTTATATTTTAGATTTAACTATCAGTTAAATAGTTTATCTTTTACCGTGTATTCTTGTGTTATTATAAAAATTGGTTAATAAACTTACTATAAAAGTCCAAGAGAACCCCAAGTGGTTCATTATTGATATATATAACCTTATATAAGCCCTTTGGCCAAACCTTATATTTTAGGAATATTATATCATTTAATAATATATTATTTATTTTAAAAACTCATTTATGACAATTTGGAAACTATTTGTTATTTTGTTTTTTAAGTCATGAAAACCTTATCAGTTAGAAAAAAATTTTTTAATCAAAACTAACATGTCATTTTAACCTAGAAAATTAGTTGAATGCATCAAAATTGTCAATTTAAATTTATTTTGATAATTATAATATTAATTATTTTAATCATTCATTAATGAGGTAATTACTGCCTCATCATTGTGTCATAAATAAATTTAGTTATTTAATGTTTAAAAATTATAAATAAAATAATAGTATATAGGATATAATTTTAGATTTATAAAGAATATTTATAGTCGAATTTATCTTATGCATAACCCTATATTTAAAATTATTTAGTTATTAAAATTTGAATTTAACACTTTTAACTCTTCTTTAAATAAAATAATATTAAATGTCTTAATTTAATCCCAGTTGATCAAAGAGGATCATATTCTATTACTAAGGTTGATTTAGGTCAAAAAACACATATCCAATAGAATTAGGACATGTGTTATGACAATTATAATATTATTTTTACTTTTAATTACCATATTTGATTTTAACTATGGTAAATAAAATACAAAAGTTACTAATCACCAAAAATAATTTTCATCCTATTGAACCAAATTTTACTAACAGATGTCAACCATGACTCTTGTATTTTTAAAATTCAATTCAAAGAGGTGGTAAAATTCGTTTTTTATGAAAATTTTGTAAATGCATCTAGAAGGTGTGTAAAAGGCGTTAAATAGTTCATGAAAATTTTATATATCTAATCTTATTATGAAATTAATCCAATGAATTATAGTGAACTAATATAGGTATTCATTATATATTTTGAATTTATAATAAATTTAAATAAAATAATAATTATTTAAATAAACATCAGTTTTAAAAAATAACACAGTGTTTTTCACTATTTATCCATTACTAAATTCTTTCAGAATAATACCAAAAATTTACCCTAATCTATTTTTGATATTATAAATCCAAAAATAGAGTCTATTTTACCAAATTAATGTTTTCATAGTGTCATATATTAATTTTATTATTGTTCACAAAAGGACATAAAAAGTAGTTCTTTTAAGAAAATAGTTTTTCTAAATATATAACAATTATAACAAAATCTTAAATTTCATTATAAATATTTTTTATTTATGTGAAAAAATTATAAATAACAATAAAAAATTATTTTTTACTATTCATGTCAGAATATTTAATTTGAAACTTAGTATATTGTATAAATATTTATAATACTAATGTGTTGTTTCACAGAAACTCAATCTTGCGTATAACGCCAGGCATGTTAGTGTTTCATGTAGTATAAACTATTGAATTACTTTAAAGATATAACTTACTAGGAAATTTTGGGGTGTTACCCATAGAGTTAAAAACCGGTCCATAACATGGCATAACAATAATGGATTTCTTTATGCAGAAACAAATTGTCATTTAGTTGAACTACTAATCCATTGATAACTGCATAATATATTATGTCCCTAAATATGATCTTCATAAATTTTTGAAGTTGTTATAGGGAAAATTTTTTCACGTAATTATAAAATCTAAAGGGTGATACATACCAATGGTGGATTCTAATACTAAACAATAAAGTGTTACATGAGATCATCTCCATGGAATGGGGAACCTTAATGGAGTTATTATATAGGAAATAATTTCCTCATGAGAAAAGAGTACAAATGGAAAGGTAGTATCTCATTCATAGAAAAATGGAAGAGGAAAATTATTTTTAGAATGAGGCTAACATTATATGCTTACCTAGGTGCACTGTGGACTATGTTATTAGGCTAAATGTTAAAATTGGTAGTTTCATTTTTGGGTTAAATTTAATACTTTGGAGGTAATTTGTCTCTCAAAAAATTTCATATTATGAGAAAATATTCTTAATCACCATTAAGAGAAAAAATTGTTCTTAAGGACATATGTATTGAAGGTAAATTAGTATAAAGAGAGGTTGGGTGAGAATAATGGGATGAAAAATGTATCAATTGGGAAGAAAGGAAGATAGGAAGTTCTGACATGTCATAACTATGAGAAGAAAACCTTAGGGGTTGTGTGAAGGGAACCATATTTTTTTATAAGTGTATATAAATGTAAATAAAGATCACTAATGTAATGGTAAGGAATAATCTATTGAGGTTTAATTATATAACTATATGGGGAAGGAAAATTATGAAAATCAATTCCACAAATATCAAATAAATATACCTTAAGAAATTTCAAGGGATAATAGGAAAGCTTATTTGATTGCCACACCATAAATAGAAGTTCATAAAGATGTTGTTTCATGTAAATTGGTCATTACCTATAATTTGGATATTTTTATCTACTTTGTAATTTTTCACCCTTTAATATCTTCTATGATTCATAGACACATAAGATATTTCCCATAGCAGCCTAGGAAGGGAGTTATCAACTATGACACAATGTATTAGTCTTATGGAAATAATGATATGACAGGAGGTGAAGATTTTGAGGAAAGGAAATACCCTATTTGTAAATTTTTCTTCGTTTACTTATGGTTGAATTTTATGTGATTCTTCACATGCATTCGATTTCAGTCTATAATGAATAAAATTCCAAGACAAGGAGGTTATTATTCATGATAGTGAAGTTGAAACTGATGTCTTTAGAGGGAAAAAATGTCATTTAAATCTTGTCTAGATCCTCCTATAGTGTCTATCCTTAATTAAATTCTAGGTAAATATTAAGGTTAAGTGTGATCTATGGATGAGGAAGGAATCCTAATAATAGAGGATATACCATTGGTGAATAATCTCATTCATTTTTTTCATAATAATTATATGCTCACCCACCATTTCAAAAAGTATAGTTCTTTATTAATTTTTTTTACATGACCCATATATTAAACTATTAAAAGTATGTAACCAATAGAGTTAGTGGAGTTAATAAAAACACTTTAGGAGTTCATCAACATGGGAAATATTTTCCCCCTGAATTTCCCTATGGGTAGCTTGTGATTTATTCATTTAAAAAAGAATTTCTATATGAGACTATTCATTGATTATAAGGTAATTAGTTCTATTAATATAAATAATAAGTATCCATTAATGTCTATTTATGACTTCTTTGATCAACATAAATGATAAAAATTATTTTCAAATATCGATACTAACTCTTGTTATCATTTACTAAGGGTGAAGAAGGATGATATATTAAATAAAAAAATTCACATGTTATAGAAAATATGAGTATATGGTAATCCATTTTGGATAGACTCTATCACCGTATAAATTTATGGATTTTCCAAAAATAGTATTAAAGGATAATATTGATATCTTTTATGTGCCCTTCATTGATTATATCTTGATATACTATATGATATTTAAGGATCAGGTTTTTAATCTACAAATAATTTTAGATATCCATAGAAATCTACGGGAAGTATAGTAAGTGTTAATTTTTTCGTAATGAAGTTTTCTTTCATTATCATATTTTCTGCATGTATGGAATATTTATTGACCCCATACAAATAGATATAATTAATAGACCATACTAATATATATAAGCTTGATATGAATTTTCTTGGGATTATTTGGATAAAATTGCAGGGTTGTTCTAGATTTCACCTAGTTGGCTGCCCATTCAGAAAGTTAACATTTAAAGGGGATAAAATTAAAAGTTTTTAGGAATATTAAGACTGTTTTGAAGTGATAAAGATTAGATTTATTATTGCAATGGTTTTAAATCTACAAACATGTGAGGATAGGTTTGTGACTTATTGTAATTCAACAATGAATGGAAATAGTTGATTTCTTATGAATAATGTTAGAGTGATTTCACATATATCATAGTTGTTAAAAATCCATGAAATAAACTATCCCACATAGGACCTAGAGCTTGAATATAGAGTCTTTTCGATGAAATTATAGAGGCACTAGCTCTACGATGAAGAGTGTGTGATATATAAATAATACAAGTGTTTCATGTATACATTCTATTGGAATGATGTGAACATGTGGAAAGGAATATTAATTGAACTACTCAAGGACTATGATTTATCCATACACTACCACCCTAGGAAGTAAAATAAGGCGGATTTTTAATTTAGTAGATGATATCATGTCATGTAGCTTTGATGATGAAGAGGATAAATAAAGATCACTTATATAAAGATTTAGTAAGGATGGATATGGTAATTTCTAGGATGGGGATGAATCATTCCTTTAATAAGATACTATTAAAATATACTTATTATAAATCATAGATAAGTCTATATAAGATAAAGAAAACTTTCAAAGGATTATTGTATTATTGAATGATGATAATTATTATCCCTCATCTATAGAGATAGGGTGATGAGGTTTTGAAAGATGATATGTGTTCCTTCCGTAATAGAGTCAAAGAGGGAAAAATAAGAAAAATAACATATATAAAATTTAAATATACACCCTAGTTTTACAAATATTTATAGTTATTTTAGATAACATTTATGGAGGGATGCTATAAATAAATAAATTTTTGGTTATGTAATAAGATGCATAGTAGTGTAACAGGTAAAGTATAAAAGGCCACATCCTAAGGGAGTTATGAAACATCTTCATATACCAATATGTAAGTGGGGAATGTTAAAATAAACTTCTTCTATGGACCTCCAATGTCTCTAAGAACGAAATATCTTATATGGGTCATAAATGATGATATTACTAAGCATTATTATTTATCAATGATAAGAGAAGATAAAACCCTTTAGAAATTTTTTCGATTCTATATTAATGAAATTACAAAGTTTTTTGGGGAACCACAGTCGATTGAATATGATCATGACCCTCAGTTCATAGAAAAATTCAGGAAGAGTACTCAGTGGTCTTTGAACACTAATGTATATATAAGTACCACATATCATCCCCAAACTGATAGGTTGTTTGAAAGAAACATACAATTGAAAGATGAAATGATAAGATCATGTTCTATTAATTTACAAGGTATGTGGTATCAACACATACCTTTCATATAATTTTCATAAAATTTTAGTTCCCATTCACGCATCCACATAGAACCTTAAAAAGAATGGTATAGAAATATTTGATATACTCAAACATGTTGGGAATATATTGGAGAATGAAGTTTAGTTTTCCCTAATATTTTAAATGAGACAACTATTAAGGAACATACAATTAATTATCACAATAAACAATCCTAAAGGAGACAAGATAACTATATTTATACTCTATGGAATGAATTGTAATTTCATTAAAAGGATCTTGTATGTATAAGGTTTTCACCATTCAAGGATGTTTTAAGATATTATATGAGGGGAATTTAATCCCTATGTACATTGGCCCTTTTTAAATGCTTGAATGATTTGGTTTTGTTGCTTATTGATTGGCTATGACACTCAACCATTATAAAGTACACAACGTCTTCAATTATTAATTAATATGGAATGAAATATTTGATCTGAGGCATGCACTCACATATAAGGAGATATATTTAAATCCTGAATTTTCTTAAAACGAGGAGCCTAACTAGATTCTTGACATTAGAGAGCATGTACTATAGATTAAGAGAAATAATTTGCTGAAAGTCGTTTAGTGAAATAAAAAATGGAATAGGTAACCTAGGACACTAAATAGACTGTAAGGAAAAAGAATATAAATTTCTTCATCAAATTAATTATACATATATTTATAGGATCAATGTACTAACAAGGGGATATTATAACATCTAAGCCATTACTATAACATGTAAATGCTAATCATGAAATTATGACTTAGATGAAAACCTTAAAAACCATTAATATTTAATTTATTAAAATGTTACATTTCAAATTTTGAAATTTAGAAACTTTTTTTATTCCAAATTTCATCAAATAAAAATTTTCTTAGTCTGAATTTTATTATGTTTTTTGAAATGGATAGTTTTTAGTTGAAAAATATAGCTTCAACAAAACCTGTAAAATGCATGAATTAAAAATTAGGTAAAAATGACCTATAAATTTATAAATATTTTAAATAATGGAATATAAATATATGTAATAAAATTATATTTTTTGAAATATTCATTGAACATAGAAAACCTTTGGATATCATTTAAATATGTAATTTAAACTTTAATTTAATATAAAAGTAGTTTTCGGTCCTTTGATTTAATAAGTTATTTTCCTTGGAGATTTAGTTTTTTATTTCCTTGAAAGGCTCATAAACATCATTTGATTTATAATAAATTGATTTATAATATTAAATATTATTATCCAATATAATTTTATGTTATATATAAATTTAAGGATTACAAAATTTAAATCTCATGAAAAAATTATCAGATTATGTTTGTTTTAAATTAACTTTTCAAACTGATAAATATTTTATTTGACCATCTTATTCTCATATTTTAAATTATATATATCAGATTATGTAAAATGGAAAATCTTAATATATATCTTTATATTTATTTACAATGATGTCAAATTAATTACTGTAGTAAATGTAAATTAGTGTAAATATTAAAAAGTAAATAAAAATAAAATAATTACATATGTCTCAAACTAGAGCAGTTTGTTTGTGTATTAACCCAAAATCCTTTTTCTATCCTATTTTTTATTTTAAGGGCCATGATACTAAAATTGAATCTTTATATTTTTTAAAATATAAGGTTTACTCCAATAACTACCCTTCCATTCACCTATAATTTGGTAAAATAATCACAAATTCAAGACTCACTTATCATTAAAATTAATCCATGAAAATATGAAATATTACACTCGATATGACCCGATCTTATGAAAACAAAACCCTAGTAACTCATATTTATCATAATACATTAAAATCTGAGGAGACTTCCTAGGGAAATTCAAGTCCCCGATATACATTTTATCAGCTACTTAGTTTTCTTTATAATTATCTGCTTTAATGTTTATTTATTTCCAGACTAAAAAAATTATATAATTTCAGTCATATACATTATTGTTTCTATATTAGTAATATAATCATTATTTATTCATATTCTACATCTATTTAAAAAAATTATTGAACATGAATTTCTCGGACTGCCAACTCCACAACGTAATAGGTTTCTTTTCACGCACCACCATATTAATATGGATATAAAGAAATGAAAAATATAATGTTTAAGATTACATTAATGTCTTTTTATAATATATTATATAACAAAATAATTATATAATCAGTGTATTGTCAACATCAATTTAGTCATTAAAAATAAGTATTATTGTAGGCTAACCATTTAATCAAATTCTATATTATTTTCTTATACTTATTATTATACATACTTTAAATTTTGATGTATAATATTAATAAAAAATAATGGACAAAATTATTCAGTTATAATAATGATACTACAACAAAAACATATCCTAATAATTCATTATAATATGATATGTTCACATTTTGGTCGGTTTAACAACCAACATAAACAATACTATTAATTTTTACCACCAATAAATATGGGAACATATTTACTAGGATAATATAAAATAAATGTGGAAATATAAGATTTTATGTTTTGAATACGTTATATCATTATTTAATTTAGTAATTTATAGAACACACTCAAAATTATCCAGAATCATCAAAAAATGATTATTATTGATTTCATCTTCATGCATGAAGAATAAAACACTCAATAAAGGAAATTAACATAATATGCATCACCCCAAGACTTTACCGTATTTACAGTTACATATCTTTTCAATAAACTCAACACCTAATTTAAAAGAAGCATTATTAATAAAATTTTTCATTGTCAATTAAATTATAAAACTTTTAGAGATTTTAATTATATATTATATATCCATAAAAATAATTTTATGCTCATCTAAAAGGTATAGGAAAAGAACAATCCCAATACTATACATAAAACACTATATTTTTATATATGTAGTTTTTCTACCTTTTGATGGTGAATCATATTTAAATACAATATTGGAACCATTTATAAATTTAATATTTAAAAATAAATTTTAAATTTAGAAAAGAAACATAAGAATTTGATTAGGGTGATTTTTTAGTATTTTGGGTGAAGATTCATTTTTTTAATGAACAGTTAAAATACTGAAATTGACTATAAATACATATCAAATTTATAGACATTTTTATTTTAAAAACCTGCATTGTCATTATGTCTATGAAATTAATATTAATTTAGTAACTAACAATAATATTATTAGAATTGGAAAAAATGGATTCCATATTTAGAATCATCATAATTTATAATGTCTAATAATATCAAGATTGTTTTTTACCAAAATTATTAGTGAATGTAATTAAAATTAAATTCAATTATTAATGTAAAACTATGCATAATAAAGGAATAAACCTTTAACTTAAGGGTTCAAACGATGAAACTATTTCTAAAAACCCATTGGATGCCCATAAATCATAAATTACCGTTCCATTATTGAGTTTGTTTTTGGTTTGGTATAACTTTCTATTGTTAGAAATACATTCTCATCAAACATGTTTCCAAAAATACCAAGTTATTCCTTTTTATCCTCTATAAATGGACACCACCTATCAACTTTCCCCACACCTCAAAAACCTGTCCTGTTCAGCCAAGACCTACCCAAATAGATTCCCAAAAATAATCCCCTTGATCTTGAATCCTCCCATAGTGTTGAATTCCTCCCAATTATGTGTTTTTATATACACCCAAAGAAGTAGCCTAATTAAGAGGTAATTCCACCTTCATTCTCTCTAGTTTCATTTCTATTCTTGACCCCCTCTACTATACCTATTATGTTATTACATATAATGAAGTATCCTAAATATACTAGGTTATTGTTATACTATGGGTTTTACCTACACATACACACTCCTCCATCTAATGGGTAATGAACATAGTGTATCTATGTATGAAGAATTAAATCCTCATGACACAGTCATGGTTCAATTCCCTTTACTTCCCTTAATGGTGGAAATTATGTTGAATTTTTTTATATATGATATATATGTTATTTAAAATTACTTATTCCTATGTATTTTTTATTTATAACATACCATTATGCTTTCTAAGTCGAGTAAATATGATAACTTTATTTCCAGAAGTATGGAATACCACCCCCTAAAAGTGATATGACTCATTTATTCCATTCATGAAATATATAATGGATAGTTTTAATAAACTCATGTAACATATATAACATAGATATTATACTATAATTATAATATAAATATGTTTAATTTTTTTAAATTATTTTAATACATCAAATAAATTAAATTAGTAGTCATGCATATGTATAACCCACCATCTCCATGAACGGTTCAATTTATCTATAATCTCCAAATATTTTGGACTATTCTAAATACCTTGTGTATGTATGGCATACCGTCTCCATGAATGATGCACTTCATTTATAATCTCCAAATATGATGGACCATTCTAAATATCTATGTAATGAATATATAAGATAATATAGTCATGGTTTACATTAAGAAGATGATGAAACCATGATGTATTTAATAATAACTACAAATAAAATGTCAAAACATACTTGAGAAAACTAAGAAATAAACACCCAAAACAGTCAAAATAATGAGATTCTATTAACAAATGGGTAATAAGACATTACCAAAAATTAATATATGGTATTATAAACATGTTTATGGTTTTGGTATATATTAGTAATATTTTATAAACCACTATACATGGGGATAAATATCACAGAAGAAAAGCAAGGTTAAAGTAAGGATTTTCATCTCACTTTTTAAATATTTAAAATTAATGTAAAATTCACTACTAAATTCTTTTGTGTTCCATACCTACTTCCCATTTTGATATATTATATCATGAATCCTTTTTATCTAATGATATTATAAGATTTAGTTAATGTCATACCTTTAAAGTGATAATGATTTAAATGTTTCAAAGTGGTATGAGACACACTGGAATGTTTAATGATTATTCTTTTAATGAATGTTCTTAATCTCACTTTATTTTGGGATTTTTAATTTTTTTTTTGAAAAAATCACTTTATTGTAATAATTTTTCATTAGAAACATAATAGAATATCCATAATGTCATTCAATGGATATTGGTATTTCCAAAACCTTATATTATTATTCATATGGCGGTTACTCAAAAACATTATTTGATTAATTGTGGAATTATTGACAAATCTGTATTTCTCATTCGATAAAGTTATTTGATAAGGAATATTAGTTATTTTGAATATTGAATATGAGGAATTATTTGGACTATAAATGACAGGTGGATCCCGAACTTAATATATATCCTTGATTCATTGACAGGTTCTCACGAGATTCATAATTTGTCCAAATGGGTTTCTAACTTTAGTTTTATACCATCTTATGAATGGTCTTGATGGTATTTGGTTTTCATGTGACTCATAAATGATGTGAACTAATAAATTATTTCCTTCCTTTAATTTAAAATATTATTTATCCATGATATTTAGCATCGATATATCTATGTGTGTAGTTCATTCTCTATTAATTAATTTATGTCATGTGTTTCATTTTCTTACTTACCATATTATTTGTTACTTATATCATTTTTAAATGGAAATTGTGCTTAGTTATTTACATTCTCTTATAGATTGATTCATTATTCCTTCCATTATACAAACCCTTAATGTGGATATGATCTCACACTTTTTATGTTTCTCTCTCCATGTTATGAAGAAGAGATCATTGAATACTATTTCAAGGATCGATTTCATTTCCTTGTATTATGTATAATATTTTATTCTGATTTCCAAATATATTGTGATTATTATGTATCTAATATATATTTTGAAGACTGCTAAACGAAATGGTCCTTTTAGATTTTCTTTCTTGTAATAATTCCAATGTAATGTAATAATGAACCTGCTCCGGGCTTTTGGGGTTGGGGAATTACAATTGGTATCATACGAGGTTTACCAACAACCTTGGAAATAAGATTTAGAAAACATAGATTTTGGAGCATGACCATAAGATAGAAATTGTTGATAGGTATAGAATATAATCCTACAATTTTGATAAGGTATAGATTTTGTGGGTATTCTTAGTAATATATCCATGTCTAGAAAATACAAGAGGACTTGGTTCAGGTATATATGTACACAGAAGTTACAACTCTGGAAAGGGGTTTTGGGCCTGACTTGGGGTAACATAGTACACGAAAAATGGGCCATACAATCCACCGGGTTTGAAACTCTTGAGGAATATTCTAAGTATAATTCAATTTTTTTACCTTCCATTGTGACGGTTTTAAATGTAACTATTTTCCAAAAGTAAAAAGATGTTAATAATTGAGGGATTTATGATGCATTAATTCATGTTATGTTCTATAACTTGTTCAGAGTTATAGAATGTTCATAACATGATGAGAAAATTTAATAGATGTCATTCTTTAGAAATAGAATCAGGAAGGAAGAATTTTTTCAGCATTCATGGACAATGTAGATATTTCCCTCCCGAGGAAATTAATATAGCTAGTATTAGAATAGAGAAAATCATGGCGATATAAGAGAAAAATAATCCAATCATGAAAAATAACCTTATTTAAATGGATAAAACTATTCCATGAAGAGAATATCCTATACTGGATAACATTATATGGAAGATTCTCCCGTCATTTAGTAGGACTACAAATCAAATTGTACTTGAGCATTTAATGAAGTCTCTCGAGAAATTATTTACAGACATTGAATATATTGAAAAGGAAAAGGTTACAATTTCAATCTATTATCTCTAAGGTGATTCTAACAAGTGGTGATCTCTATTCAATAATGCAAGGGATGAAGAATAAATTTGAGTCATGGAATGGGTTACTTTTAATGATACATTCTTTGATGAATAATTACCCCATGATCAATAAATTAATATGAAGTGGAAGTTCATTATCTTAAAGAAAAAGTAAGAAGAGAGTGTTAATAATTATGATGCTACTGTTATAAGGATATCTTGGTATTCTATAGATTATATAAACAGTATATAGATCAATATTGACCACTTATTTGAATTTCTTAATCCAAATCCTTAAAGGGCAATGGTTTTGTTAAAATGTTTCATCATATGAAGATATAGTTGTATGTGGCATTAAGAAAGAGACAGAATTTTCTAAAATCAATATATTCAAAGGAAAACAAGATAAGAAGAGTTCATATGAAAACCATGATAAAGGGAATGCAAATAATAAGAATAAGTTCAATAGATTCCCATCATTAGAGAGCTATGGGAGAAAGTACCCTAGTGAATGTTTGAAGGGACTGATATTTTTTTATAAATGTGGATATAGAGGTCATTAGGAACAAGAATGAAAGGGGAAAAAGCTGATCAATGATGTATAGTGGTATAATGGTAAGGATATATAAAATTATGAAAATGATTTCCCAAGCATCAGGGTAATCTACCATAGAAGAATCCAAGAAGCAATAGCCATGATTATGAAATCACTATAGCAAAGGTGGAATTACTAAATGACATGATGGAAGGTACATTAATAATATCTTCCAATTTAACCAATCTGTTATTTGATTGTAGATCATCACACCCTTTTATATATACCCTATTTTCCAAAAAAATTATACATTTTTTTGATGCAATAAGAGTGTTATTGGTTGAAACCCCTAAGGGATGAATCATTGCAAAAAATATGTGTCATTTTTTTTCAATTATGACACATAAACATATGTTATTTTCTAACCATAAAATCATATCTGTGGTTGAATTTGAAATTATTCTTAGTAGGGACTGGATATCAAAATATGATGCAAAAATTTATTGTAAGAGAAAAGATGAAATGATTTTTAAGGAAAATGTTGAATCCCTCATATTTAGAGTAAAAGATTTTTCACCTGATTCTTATATATATCCTCCTTCAGTAGCTCTGCAGAATGAAATTGTTTGAGTTAAATAGAAAATAATGTCTATTAATGAAGGAGGTAATCTATAGATTGAATATGTACATATTGTGCAGGAATACATTGATGTATTTCTTGAAGAATTACATGGATATCCCCTAAAACGTGATGTTGAATTATCTATTTATTTAATCCCTGATGTAAGGACTATATAAAAAAATACTTATATAATGGCCATTGATAAATTGGTACAGTTGAAGAAAAAAATAGCGGATTTGGGTAATAAAGGATTTATTCACCCATGTCTTTCACCTTGGGGAGCCCCTATCCTCTTTATCATAAATAATGATGGATCCTTGAGGTTTTAAATAGATTATAGAGAAAAATTTCCATTATTATATTGAAAAATTATCATCTACCTCACATTGATGACTGGTTTGATCAATTTCTTAGACCCTAATATTTTTCAAATTTTGATATTCAATCTTGGGATCACAAATTGTTAGTGAAGAAGGGATACATTATAAAAACAACTTTTCAAATGAGGTATTGACATTACAAGTTTATATTAATGGCATTTGGATCAAATAATGCATCCTATATTTTTATAAAATTAATTAATAGAGTATTATTGGAATATCGTGAATTTTTTTACAGTATTCACTGATGTTATTCTGGTGTATTCTAAAACATATGAGGATCATGAGGATCACTTGCAGATCATCTTTAAGAATATTAAAATGGAAGAGTTATATGGTATATTTTCTAAATGAGATTTATTTCTTCATGAAATCTCTTTTTATGGTCATATTATCTCTTAATATCGAATATCAGTTGATCCTATAAAGTAAAAGGCAGTTATAGAATGGCCTACACAAATAAACATTACCAAGGTATGCAGGTTCATTGGTTTGGTAGGTTATTATTGGTGATTTGTTCAGATTTTAGCTCAAATAGAAAACCCCTTAACAAGGATTAAACATAAATGAGTTAAGTTTGTCTCGATGAAGGAATGTGTATAATGCCTTGATAAGCAAAATAGAATATTGGTTAATTCTCCAATTTTGACTCTACTATCTAGCACTTATGGGTTTTTCATATATAGTGATGCATCAAAGAAGGGACTCAGTTACTTCTTATTTAAACATGAAAAGTTTATTGCATATGGATCAAGTATAATGATGACTCATGAACAGAACCACCCAACCCATGATTTGGAGTTAGCGGCTATAATATTTACATTAAAAATATGGATACATTACCACTATAGAAAAATATGTGAGATATACATGGATTATAAAAGAAGTAAATACATCTTCTCATAGAAATAGATCAATATGAGACAAAGGTGATGGCTTGAACTAATTAAGGATTTTTATTGTTCAATACACTTCCACCAAGGGAAAGAAAAAAAGGAGAAAAATTCATTATGTTGGAAAGATCATGGATTTCTAACCCAAATAAATATTGATAAGGATCATATGTTCATGGATATAGTGAAGATGTATATGGGTGGAAGGAGATATATCAATCATCAATATAAATATTGAAATCCCATCATTAATAGAGAGGATAAACAATTATCAATATGAAGATGAGTTATTTCAGAATAAAACTAAAGGAGTGAATGATTGAAAATTAGCAGATGTTGTTTGTGAATACAGTGTTTTAAAATTTGAAAAGAAGTTATTTGTTCCATACATACCTGGTATAAAAAAGGAATTTTTGGATGAAGCTCATAGCTTAAATTTCATTATACACCTTTAAAGACAAAGATGTATAGGAAATTGAAGGAACACTTTCGATGGGATAACATGAAGCATGAAATTGTAGATTATGTATCCTGATGTCTGTTTTTTCAGAATGTGATAGCTATAAGAAAGAATCCTAAAGGACTTATGAAACCTCTTCATATCCCTATGTTGATATGGACGAAATTACTATGGGATTTATTATAGGTATTCCAAAGAATCCATGAAATAATGGCACAAAATGGGTTATCGTTGATCACCTAAACGAATCGGCACATTTTCTTACAATAATAAAAGATCTCCCTATTCAGTTACTAGAAATGATATACATTAATGAAGTTGTAAGACTTCATGGTGAACCTATATCCATAGTTTCTGATCCATACCCCTACATTACAACAATGTTTTTGAAGAGTATTCAAATGATTCTTGACAATGAAATTCATATGAGCACTACGTATCATCAAAAAATAGATGGACAATCTAAAATAACAATTCAAACATTTGATGAAATGTTGAGATCATGGTCACTGTATTTTCACGGTACATGAGATCAATACTTATCTTTGGTGGAGTTTTCTTATAATATTAATTTCCATTCAAGTAATAAAATGGAACTATATGATGAATTATATGGAAAGAGGTGTCATACTTCTACATATTGGGATGAATTTGGGAGAATTAAAATCATTGGGATGGAATCTGTTGAAGATACGATGGTGAATGTGAAGGCTGTTCAGGCTCATATCAAAACAGCTCAAAGTATGAAAAAGTGTTATGTAAATAATTATAGAAAGGATTTGTAATTCCAAGTAGGATATCATGGATTCCTTAAGGTATCTATATTGCAGGGTTTTATCGGGTTTGGTAAGAAAAGGAAACTGAGTCCCATGTACGTTGGAGCCTTTGAGATTCTTGAAAGAGTCGGAGCTGTTTCTTATCGATTATCATTGAAACCAAATCTCTTAATGGTTCACGATGTCTTCCATATAACCCTAATAATGAATTAAATGACTAATACAACACATATTATCACATATGATGAAATATAATTGGAACCTGATCTTTTTTAATGTGATAAACACTTTCATATTCTTAATACTAGAGAGCAATTGAGGAATCTAACAACTCATCTGGTAAATGTTCTCTAGAGTAATCCAAAAATAGAGGATAAAACATGGGAACCAGATGAACCTATGAAGGATAACTACCCACATCCTTTTAAATTTAATAACCCTAAACATTTTAGGATGATATTTTTTAGGAGGGAAGAAATGTATTACCCAAATACTTTTCCATATTTACCATTTGATATCGTTGTAATACACGCAAAACACTATTTAAAATAAAAATCATCGAGTAATATTTTTCTTAATAAATTAAATTATTACAATTTTAATGAGTTTATTAATATATTATATATCTAAAAACATAATTTTACACTCATCTAATAGGCATAGGATAAGAACAATCCCAATATTATGCATAAAATAATATATTTTTATACATGCAGTTTTGTCGCCTTTTAATGATGAACCTCATTAAATCTAATATTGGGCCCTTCTGTAAATTAAATATGTTAAAAAATAATCATTAGACATAAAACATTATAATTTGGTCATGGATAAATTTTGGTATTTTTCGGTGAGGATTCATTATTTAATGAATAGTTAAAAATACAAACTTTTAATTCAAAACTTATTTTTAATATACTTTTTATGGTTAAATTATAATTATAAATGGGTTTAAAGATTAATTAGATAATATTTTAATCAATTAATCCAATTTAGGTTATTGTAATCAATTTCATATTGAAATTGACTATAAAAACAAGGCCAATTATCTAACATTTTTTCTTAAAAACCCCACATTGTTGTCCCATCTACGAGATTAGTTTCAATTTAATTACCGCCACTTTTGAGATTATAATTGGAAAAAATGGATTCCATATTTGGAATGATAATAATTTATAGTTTAAAATAAAATCAACTTTATTTTTTACTTAAAATATTAGTGAAAGTAATTAAAATTAATTACAATTATTAAGGTAAAACTGAAGTTAATGAAGGACTAAAACATTAACTTCATGGCCCAAATGACCTATAAAATTGTCCAAACCCCATTTTTAGGCCATAATTCATCCATGAACATTACATTATTGGGTATTTTTTTTTGTTTTTTAGGACATTCCTTAGGTATGAACATGTGCACATAGAACTTGTGTCCAAAAATTTCATGTGAGTCCTTTTTTTCCTATATAAAGGCCATATCGCCTTTCCTCGCACCTCTCAAATATCATATGTTTGAAAAAGACCTACCAAAATAGATTCCCAAAATACCACCCCTCTGTATTGAATCATCCCTTATGGATTAACTCGTCCCAAGGTATTATTTTGGTATACACTAAAAGAAGTTTCTCGATTAATATATAACGCCTTCTCTCAAACTCTATGGATTCATTTCCATTCTCTACTTCCTATACTATACTTATCATTTTATTACATAAAAAACCTGTATCCTAAATATACTAGGATTTGTTTTATGCTAAGGTTTCACCCTACACTTATACACACCACTATGTAATGGTTAACAGACAAGTTAAATCTATGTAGGAAAAATTACTCCCTCATGCAACGATGACTGTTCAATTATCCTTTACTACCTCTCATAATGTACATTATGTTGGAAAATCAATATATACATGGTAAACATGTTATTTTAAATTTCTTATTCCTTTTTAATCTATATTTATATCATAAATTTTGGATTTCCAAGTTGAATAAATACAATAATTTTGTTTGAGGAAGTGTGGACTACCTCCCCTTGAATGTGATAAGACTCATTCATTCCATTCATGGAATATATAAAAGATAGTTTTAATAAACCTATGTAACAAATATAACATATATATTTTACAGGAATTATAATATTCATGTGTATCATTTTTTTTTAATTGTTTTAATATAAAAATGAATGGAAAGTAGCATATATGCATATGTACGACCTACCATTTCAATGAACAGTGCACTTCATTTCTAATATACAAATATAGTGGAATGTTATAAATACTTGTGTATGGAATATATAAGATAATTTAGTCATGTTTTACATTATACATATGATTAAACCATTATATATTTAATAATAACAAAAAATAAAAAGTCAAAACGAACTAGAGAAAACTATGCAATTAACACCCGAAATAGTCAGAATAATGAAATATTGTTAACAAATGGGTAATAATAAATTACCTAAAATTAATATATGGTAACATAAAAATGATTATGGTTTTGGTATAAGTTATCTACATATTTTAAACCACTATAAATGAGGATAAATATCAATCAAAAAAATTAATGTTTAGGTAATGTTTTTTTCTTACTTTTTAAATATGTGAGATTTATTCCATATTCATGACTTATTTATTTTCTGTTCCATATATACTTCCCATTTTTATAAATTATATAATTAATTATATTATTCTCAAGACATTATGAGATTTATTTAATGTCATTCCTTTCTATTGGTTATGATTTAAATTTTTCAAAGAGGTATGGGAGACTATAGAATGTTTAAGGATTATTATCCTCAAGAATCTTTTAAAAATCACATTATTTTGTGAATGTTGAATTTCTCTTCAAACAATCAAATTATTTTAATAATTTTTCATTGTGAATTTAATTTAATATCCATAATCTCAAATAATGGATATTGTTATTTCCAAAACACTATACTATTATTCACATGGTGGTTACTTTGACAATTATTTGTTTAATTGGGGAATTATTTATACATTAATATTTCTCATTAAATACTATTCTTAGATAAGAATATTAGTTATTTTTGTATCCAATTGGAGGAATGAAATGGATTGGAAATGAATAGTGGAGAAAAAACTTTGTATATCTTCTCTTTGAATCAAATGGTTCTTATGAGATTAAAAGTTGGCCAAATGGGTTTCTAACATTATTTTTAAACCGTCTATAGAAAGGTCCTGAAGGTAAAAGGTTTTTGTGGGCCTTTTACATGACGTTGATTAATAAATTTTTTCCCTCATTTAATTTTAATTATTCATTATCCATGGGATTTTGCATCGAGATATCTATGGATGTAGTTCATTCTTAGTGAATTGATTTATGGCATGTGTTTAAGTTTCTTACTTTTCATATTATTTGTTCTTTATCTAGTTTTTTAAATTGAAATTTTCCTCAGTTATTTACCATTTCATATAGATTGATTCATTATTTCTTATATTTTACATACCCATAATGTTCCTTTAAGCTCATTATTATTGTGTTTCTTTCCCTAGGTTATGAAGTAGAGAAATTTGAATAAGATTGCAGGGATGGATTTTATTTCAATTTAATATGTACTATATTTTATTCTATTTTCCCAATGTATATATTACGTATGTAATTTGGATTTCCCAGACTTCAAAACAGAATTTTCCTTCAGGATTTCCTTCCCTTCAATAATGCTAATGTTATGTAATAATGAACTGGCTCGAATCATTTGGGGCTAGGTCTTTACATAAAAATTGTTATAATTCATCCCAATAGTAACATTAATCACATGGTAATGATGAAATTTGTATGAAGAAAGAATATTAATGTCATTACTTTCTACTATTATAAGTAATTTCATCTCATATTCCTCTTTTGTGATATTTTGTATTATGAACCTAATTTCCTCTATGTGGTGTACATACATAGTATTTGATATTTTATAACATGATATTCCTTATAATCATTACTATAAGATTAATTTTACTCCCACACCATCAAATGTTCATGAATTAATTGAAAACTAAACCAAAAGTTTTGGTTTTTATGTCTCAATTTCCATTAATTTGGACTCGATTTATAATCACCACCTACTTTATTTTTTTGATGAACACATATATAAAGAACAAATTTTCAGAAAACTCTTGAAATTGATGTTATTTAAAAATATGTGATATTATCTCATTCTTATATTCTTTTGACTAAAGAGTTAACTTTTTCATGGTGGATAAATCATCCTAGGTTTTAGAGAAAAAAAATGTGTGGTTAATTTCATAGAAAATAACTCCATGTTTGGATACAAAAAGTTGATATAGTTTTTGCACAAATACACCAATAGATAATCACCCCAAAGGGTTTTTTGATATTTTAATAAATCATCACCATGATTTATGATGAATAGTCCTAATACAACAGACTTGGTGAGACAATCATGGGTTATATGATTTGGAATATTCAGACAGTCTTAATAGAAATTGGACAAGGATTTTTGATACCAATCGCTTTATCATTTAACTATTCCATATATTAAATCAATACACTATAAAACATGGATAACTAGAAGAATTTCATGTTCACTCACTACTAATGTTCTTTGATAAGGTTACTTTATTGTACATTGATGATACCCCATGACTTCTATGTTGATTTAGGTATGTTATCCTATATATAATCATTATTATATTGAATGGAGAAGTATTTTAAGACAATATTTCTCTATATTTAGATAGTAGATATTATTCAGAAATATGTTCCTCCATGAATGATATGAAAGTTCTTGATATCTATTATGGTTAATGCATTGGACTTAATCCAGTGTTGGGTGGTACATGACATTATATATCCTTTCGATTCCTAAATAGGTATCATGAAATAAAACAAGGTTGGTTTTAGTGTATTAATCTTCCCTTTAGAGGATAGAGTCTTGTAACAGGTCTTTGAATGTATATTTTTTTTTTATTTTTAACATTATAAATTCCATCCGTATGTGATCAATGATTATTGTCATCCATATTTTTTATTTTCATGTATATACAATTCCCATAGTTTCTATTTATTATGGATTCATTATATTCATTTTTTTTTCATTCCACTTATTCCATATTTATGCCATATAATATTCCATTATATTGTCATGTTTACTACATATCTAAGCTCACCCTTATTTTCTTTCCATTACCTAGGAAACCCATAGGAGTAATATGTGTAATTTTAAGGGTTATGTTACATGAATTAATCATTTTCTCCTAATAAGTTCCTTTTTTATCTTATATTTTCAAGTAAAATGAAATAAAATATCATGTTTTCCATGAATAGTATACTATTATATCTTTTAGTAACATTGGTACTTTATATTAACAATGTAACATAACCACCAGCTCTGGGTTTCTAGAGTACGAGATATTACAAAAAAGGAGTATGGAGTTTATTCTAACCATAAGAAAATATCATGTTCCTTTTATGTAATTTAGATTCATGCATATTATTAATGGTTACATAGTAAGAAATTAAATAGTTCCTTGTGAACTATTTGATAAAGGGGGTGAAATTTAAAAAGGGGTAAAATATAATATAATATTTTAGAATTTTTATATACATATATTAATTCTAATCCCCATTCATATGTATTCATAGATCATAAAGAAAAATTTCAATACACTGATATTTCCAATGGAGAATACATATGATATCATATAAGACACAATTTTTTTAAATGATCATTTTTAGGTCAAAAGACCAAAGCACTAAAATATAAAAATATAAAGGAAACAAAATTTGTGTAGTCTAAAAGAGGGAAATTTATTATAGTATTTTTCAATGTAACAGGATGATATTATAATGGAGCTCATACTTCAAAATAATTTAACTAATAACGTATTTATAAGAAAGACCATACACCACCTTATTTAACTCTTGGTAAGCATGAGTGATTATATGATTGATCTCTGTTAGGTGTTGGAGAAAAAGAATCTATCTTGGTGTGAGGGGACGCACAAGGTGAACCACCCCATATAGAAGAGCTTGAATTATGGTAGTGGAGTAACTATAAATCCATATATTATTACATACTTTTTTCTTGATGATATTTAGGAAAAAAATAACATTTTTCATCTATTATTCTAAAGAGGAGGTAAAACTACATGTCCATGCCAGCATCCCAGAATATTCCCATTGTGATTTATACACACAATTTCATAATGGGAAGGCCTTGGATTTCCTTTTAAGGCACTATACATATTTATTTTGATCCATACATGGGAGAGGGGCTATTTAATACTTCCAATGTACATTTTTTTATCGGATTTGTTTTATTTCGATCTGACGAAGAATTATAAGACCTTTTGATGGAATTGTGGAAGTTACATGTGTTCATCAATCTAACTTCATTGATCACGATAAAGATCCTCAATTGAGTTGATTTTTTTTGAATTTATTATTATTATGAAAGATATAATTTCATTTATACCAGTTGACATGAATTAGTTCTACAACAATGACAATAAAGAGATTCTCTATTTGGGGAGAGGCATCAATAGTAGTATATCTTTGAAGATAAAGCTGAATAGAGTTCAAAACTGTATTTGTATGATTAAAGAAATTCAAATATGTATTTCCATAATTCCGATAATGTATCACAAGTTAACAATATGTGGTTATAATCATATCTGTGTTGATTACATAAATTATATATAGAACATAGCTGAATTCCCATTAATTGAAGACAACCCTCAGTGGGAACTCTATTGTGGGTTTTTATCTAAATATGTGTGAGTCTATTTGATCTAACCCATTACTTGTAAACTCTCATTATCTAGGAAAAAGTATGTATTATATTGTAAAAATTATTTTTATAGTATAGTTTATAATTTAAAACGACATTATGAGATGGATTCCAAACCAAAAAATGACAAGTGATGGTAAAATGGTAGTTGGAAATAACAATATTTATCTTATTAGGTAAGTCAATGTCTGGAGAGTTCATGAAATCATTAATAGGATATTAATATTCATAGATAAATGAATATAGTAATTCATATAGATACGAGGATATCCATTCCAGTTATCTAACCAATTGATCAAAGAATATTTATTAATAATTATCCACCTAGACTGAGACATAATTTTAGAAAACAATTTTTTGATAGAAGGACTGGTGGAAGAGTACATGTAAAAATAATTATATTTTCTAAGATTGTTATTTAATATACTTCTAAGGATTATAAAGGGTGAATAATTATTGTTTATAAGGTTCAATGTGAGTTTATCTCGAAGATAATCCTTAAAGAGTTTGAGGTTCTTAATATTGTGGCCACTAGTGGCTGTAGGTTTGCAATAATTATTCAAAGTAATTGTGAAAAGTTTCCTTTCAAGGGTTCTTCCACTATAGAAAATGTTTTTTCTTAAACTATAATTTTTCTAATTAATTACATAGGCCATTTATAATCCGTCATAGAATAAACTGTTTTTGGAACGATGGTGTGCTTGACAAGAAAAATCTTGCATCCATTGATTATGATTTTCTTTTCCAAGTATAGAGTTTATTATTAATCTCATCAATAATATTGGAGATGTCGGAACTTTTAGTATATCCCCAAAAGATATGAAATCCAAGGTATAAAAAGGGGATGCATTTCTATTTTATACCATGCTCATATATAATATTTGATATTCTGTTTATAGGAAATGTTTTCCAATGAAAATGGATGATTTGTTCCAGTTTATGGATTTCCCAGAAACATATTCATAGTAAGAGAGAGTTACTTTGCTATTTTCTATGTCAATTTTGTTCCCTTTAAGGAATAAAATAATATCAACTACATATAAAAAAGTGAGAGGGAACAACCAGGCTTCTAAAGGGATTAATGGGTTTAATATTTCTGCGGTTAACCGAGTTGGTGATAAAACTATTAAGGTAGTCCTCAACCATGAACAAAATGAATGAAGAGAGGGGTTCTCCCTATCTGACAATATTGGTGAAATATAAAAAGCCTTTTGGAATATAGTTAATCAAGAGAAATGTGTAGGAAGAACCAAAAATAATTTTAATTTTGTTGAAAAAGTTATAACTAAATACAAAATTACTGAGGACATTGACAATGAAGTTCCAGTCAATGATGTCACAAGATTTTCAAATATCATTCTTATTGGAAATGATTCCACCTATATTTTAAATTTTTAACAAGTTTTTACATTCAGTGGAAATAAAGATATAATATTGGATATTTCTTCCTTTGAAGAAGCTAATTTGTTCTGAGAGACAATTTTATTAGAAATAGGAGCAAGCCAATTTGATAAGAGTTTGGATATAATTTTATAAATAGTGGTGATGAGAGAAATGAGTCTCAAGAGTTTAATTTCCAAAGAATTCTCCACTTTGGAAAAAAGGGAGAAGAATTGAGAATTTATACTATATGTAATCCACCCATTGGAAAATAAGGCTTTAACCAGATTATAAAACTCATGTTGGATAATATCCCAATAGTGCTGGAGAAAAGAATTGGAAGAACTATTGGGACCAAAGGCACAATCTAAATTTTTAATGACTATGAAATATTATTAATTAAATATAGTCATTATAACCCATTTATTGAATTGGTGGTTATGAATTTGAGAAAATTAAATATGATATATATATATATATAATGTTCCCAATTAATAAAAATGTATTTATTAATTATTAGGAAATATGATCAATTTTGAAAAATGAATTTTTTTGCATCAAAAATATATTTTCATAGAAAATAGTTTTCATTTTTTTTAATGCATATTATAATTAATTTTAGAACCTTTATGAAATATTATTTAAAAAAAATGATAAAATTTATTATATCATCATATTAAAATTATATTTGGATGAAATTTTGATATTTTTCTAGAAATACTCTTTATCTATTAATATTGAAAAAAATACTGATATTATAGAAAACATATTTCATCTAATGTATTTAAAAATATATATTTTTATTTGAATATTTTATATATTTTCAATATTTTTAAACATAATTAAATAAATATAATTGAAATTTTCAATATTCATAATTTTATTTGAAAAAAATATTTATACAAAAAATAAATTTGTATAGAAAACTATTTTCACCCCTTTTATTGGTTTAAATGAAAATTAAATTTTTTTATACTTATAATAATTACATATTATGAATTTGATGCTATTTTTAAAATAAAAATGTACTAATTTGGTGAAAATACTTTAGTTTTTTCATAATGAATAGTAACTATTGTAAAATTTTTCACCCTGGTAAATAGTAAATTATGTTAATGAGTTTAAGAAAACAATACCACATGACTATAAAATTATATAAACAGTTCCTTTAAAAACTGTTAAGAGTTTATTTATACCAAAAATTAATTTATTTGATGAAATGGGTTTTTGGTAAAAAATTCATTGATAAAGACCTTTATATTTTTTAAAATAAAAATTAATTCCAAAATTTGACTTTCATGATTTTTATATCTTTAATATATTTTAAAAACTCTGAAATATATCTTGATTGTTTGAAAATGGTTTGATTAATATGAATAATTTTTTATAGTTGTAACCAATTTTTAAATTTTATTGATGGAATAATTACCTTAAATACTTACGCAACACCGAAACAATGATTGTGCATGAAGTAGAGAAATGTGTAAATGATTAGAAAAAGTGACAATGAAATAATTATATGGTAAGTTATGGTAATCCATGAATTTTTTAGACAAATATATATCATTAGTGGTATTTTAAATGAATTTATTCAAATTAAATAACTATATTGTTGTTATTAATATCTATCTATGTGAATAGTCCTAAAAATGGGTTTAATGTGTTTTTATGTTAAATAATATTTTAATAAATAATTTTGAATTCCTAAAATTTATGTATTTGTACAAATCAATGTGATTTTTTATATAATTTCAACTATTTCCCACTTATGTATATGTTTTCCTTTTGTCATATATTTCATGATCTCTAAGGAAAAACATAGATATTATGGTAATCATGAAATGGGATAATAAATGGTGAAAAGTAATAGATAAGGTTTTTTATTATGATCTAAACCAATATAAATGGTATTGGATTAGAATAGTTATACTTATATTAACCCTATATTATAAATATATCAATCGTTTCACACTATAAATTGATAATTAATTTATATTAATATAATAATTTATGTTATTTAATGGGTTCCCCTCTCCTCTTCTATATAAGAACAACACCCCTAATCTATTCTACACCCTTCATTATCCATGTTACTCAAATAATATATACCATAACAAAATAAAAAAATTAATCCCCATTTCATAAGTTTTTTTCTAGAAAAATACCAATAAATAAATCAAATGTTTTAAGATAAAGGAGGTTCTTTAAACGAGAGGTATTGGTCATAACTGAGAATTTTAATATTACTCCATCTTATAACTCCCAAAATTTTATCATAATAATTGAATTATAATAAACTAATTATCTCCCATAAATTGATTCATTATTAATTCATTTTAATAAACTTATTTATATTATTTTCCTTTACATGGGAAAGAAATGATTGCTCATGCGTATGTAATGACTACAACCTCACGAACTGATGAATTTTGTTTCATATTAATGAGTTTCATGGAAATTTATTAAGAAAAGTTTAATATATATATAAATAAATTAATTAATTATTAATTTTTAAATATAATATAATACCTAGGATCATATAATTCTAATAGTTAATAATAGAATCAACACATGTGCGTACATTCCAACTACGGTCTCCATATAGCGATGTACTTGGTTTTCAAAACCCTCCTCTCATGGATGGTTATGAGGATATATTTATCGAAGTTATTTAATTTAATGAAATTATAATGTTTCATAAAAGAAAATATTTTATTTATTTATTTTAGAACTAATTAAAAGTTAAAACAAAGATCATGTGCACGTGAAAACTTCCACCATGCGATTTAATGCAATTTTTTTCATGATTACATTTCGTTACTGACACTAAAATTTTAAAATATGTATTTATATTATAATTATGAAATGATTATTATTATGTAGATTATAGAATAATTTATCCTCTTTCCATTGTAAATATTCTATATTAATTATGAAATTATTAACCGAACATCCTGAAAATGCCCGACATGATCTTAACCAATTAATTAATTAACTATACAAATGGAGTAAAAAAATGATTTAATGATAAATTAATAAAACTATAAATTGTTATTATATTTTAAAATAATTAATTTATGTTTATTATTTAGTATTTAATAAACATATATATCATGTTGGGACTCATGGTAAGTTGATTCTTAACACAGTTTCCTTTCATTACGTCGTAACACTTCTTCATTGAAATTGTTTTTAAATTTGATATGTATTAATTAATATATTATGTTTTATTATTTATTTACATTTAATATATTTGGATTTATATATGTTCAAATAATCACTACATGGATTAATTATCATAGAAAACATTATTATCTTTGTAGGGGTTTTCTTTTTCTCAGTGAAATTTTATTTAGAAATGTCTCATGTCGTGAATGATAATTTATTTTTATACAGTAATTACTACTGTATCATGGAGTTTTTAAATATTACATAATTTAATTTATGGTATTTATATATCCAAAAAATATTCATTATTTTAGTGACTTTTTATTTGAATGTTACAAAAGCAGTAAGGGATTTAGGTTACAATATCGTATCTTTTTGGGTTTATTTTTGTTCAAGGTTTATTTGGGGTAAATTGTAAGTTCTTAATTTCTTAAACCAAATATCTATAATTATAATTAGGATAATTATTAGTTTTACAATAATTATTATCATTATCAACTATTTTTAACTCAAGAATATGAAAATAATATATTTATAAGTACTAATCTTATTTCACGTTAATGATTAGAGTCATTTCTAATTTATATTTATATTCTTAAAAATATTATATAGAATGTTTATTCTTAAAAACTAATGATTATTTAAAACCTTTTAAAACTATATTATGATTTTATATAAAGGTTTTTCAATATAAATTAAAAACAATTATAGTAGGTTTATTTATGAAATTTTATAAAAAAATTAAATGAATCATTGTTTTAACATTTAACAAATGTGTTTATTTCCCGATCTGCATTAATATTGTTTTCATTAACGAATACCATTTAATATTTCATGTTTATTTGAAAATTAAATATTATTCAAAATATTCTATGATTTTTTTTCATATTATTATAGAAATAAAAGGTTATTTTTCTATTTTTTCAAATAAATTCCTTCGTTTTTATTTTAAGTTATTCTTCATATTTAATAGCATCCCTTTTTGTTTAAAAATACTTAAATTGTTTTATGTTCCAAAGAAAAATTCTTATTATTTCTCCCAAACGATGATGAATTTTTAACAATATATCTATAGAATATATTTATTTTCTATGGGTTGATCCTGAAAAAAGTTAAAATGATTTTTTTAAATGGTGTTATGTTGATGAATAAATCTTTTAAACGTTTTATTAATTATATTATAAATGAAAAGTTCTAAGGATGATTAATGGGTGATTATATTTTAATTAATGGATGGTTGGGTCCATTCTATACCCCCAATGCATAGGTAAAAGTGATGGTGTTATATGTTATAATTTACACCTTAGAGATTATGTAGTCAACTATTGTAAGATACTCTTAAGAGATGACACATCTTGCTTAAGTTTTGTATCTCCTGTGAGACACCAATGTTAACTATTATAAGCTAATCTTATGAGAATTTTGGAATTATATTTCTAGGTCATTCCATGATGAATTCTAGATGTTCCATGTTTCCACCATCATTTATATTTATTTGAATATGTTATAATCTATCCAATTAAAAAGTATTATTTTATCATGGATCATAATATTTAACTCAGAGAAATATTAGATTCTATTAAAGTTTTATGTGAGTTATCTTTTTTTATGTTTTAGGTTTTAATGGTAATGAAATCTATTATATTTTGATCATTCAGTATTTATATATTCTCATACCCTTATTTTCATATTATGCCCACTAAAGATATTAAATTATTAATACTTTTGATTACCCATACTAACTATTTGAGGCCACCATTCCTTTTTTCCCTATTACCATGGTAATGAAGAATGATGTTATGTGAGTTACATCTTGAAGTTATATATTTTTATTGAATTTAGTGGGTAATGATCAAGAGAAAATTTGTAATACGAAATACTGGTATGAGTGAAAAAAATGATAATGTAATGTGTTGAGAATTATCTTATAAGAGTTTTTTTTAATTCTATATAAATATTAAAAAATGTCACTTAAGTAGGTAAGTGATATAATATTTTTTTGATGAAGAATGTTTTTGATGGGTAACATTGGGTCCCATTTATGAAGGTCAATTACAGAAACTTAATCATCATATTTTTAGCACTTGATCTATGAGTGTAGGTTTCAGGCTATCATAATTTTTATCATAATCAGGATTAGATAACATTGGATATTATTATGTTTCAATGAGAGGTTAAAATAAGAGTAATGGATTCCATTATATGTTTGTAATTTCATGTATGATCGTAAGTCTGAAGGAATAAACAAACTATTCATGTTTTATATTATTTAATTTTAATGTGATTAATGATATTTTGAATGTTTTGTTATTGGGTTTATGTATAAGTATCCCTTAGGTGTATCTTGGGATTTAATGTAAAGGATTACTTTAGAAGAATGCTGTTAAATTTTGGGGATATAATAGGAATGTTATAAGATAACCTCTATGGTTAAAATGATCAAATCAATTCTATTAAAAATATAGGTTTAATTAATTGTTTAGTGATTTATTGTAATATTGTGTATTATTGATTAATTATGGAGTTAAATTTATTATTTAATATTTTAAAGGTTTATTTTATTGGGTATTGTCCATTCTGATGAGAACTATTTTGGATTTAGTAAATACATTAATATAATCATTTTATCTCTTTCAATATCCTAAAATCTATTAATATTTAGTTATTCGGGCATAATAATGATACATCATGAATTCTAATGCCTTAGAATATGGGATGAGATATAGCCAGGAAATCACTAAAACATTAAATAAATGGATGAAATTTTATTAATGGATTTAAAGAAAATCATATAAGTAGGTGTTCTTGGGTTCATTATCACAATGGTTGAAGAACCCCACACCATTAAATAAAAGATATGAAAAATGAATATATTTAACATTATTGCCATAATTTATAATAAATCATTGTTATTTTCAACACGTCATTGGTTTATGGTTTCATGGTCATTGACATTCACCGGATTATTCACCATATTATGATAAATTATTTTGATCAATTTATATCATTATTTAGACATTAATGTTCTCATCTTTGTCTATATTGTAACTTCCTTATATTATTATCTTATTTGGAATCGAAAATATGTGTTATTTGAGATGACATTTATATTTCCCATTACCTATATTCAAAATAATGTATTGTTAACCATTTTTAGGATGTGGATTTTTTATGAAGGAGTTTAAAAATATTAAATCCATGAATAAACATGACCATGATAAAAGTGAAAATATGAATTATTTTTTTGGGGATAATATAATACCTAATGATTTTAAAAGAATACAATATTCAACAACATACACCACAAAAAAACACAAATCCTAAACAAATTTTAAATATTATTATTTAAATATGGCTATAATAATCGTGCAGTAGAATTTGTGGGTATTATTATGAGTAACCGAATTATGATATATATAAATAAAGGTCCTAATAAATAAAATTATATTGATTTATTATTAGTATATAAGTAATCAATTTATTTTGGTAAATCGATTGTATGCTCCAAAAATATGTTTTACTTGAAAATAATTTTTTTGGGAGGGAATGTTATAAATAATTTACGAAACTATTAGAAATTTTAATTGAAAAAAAATGTTTTTATAAACTAAATGAACTAAAATTATATTATGATGATATTTGGAAATTTTTCTGAAAATATTTTTTTGCACTTGGAAAAAGTACTGATTTTATAGAAAAATATCTATTCATTTCAAGTATTTGCAATGTCTTATTTTTTTGAATTGGTTTTTAAATTTACCTACATAATTTTTATTAGAAAATCATATTGTATTTTGTAATAAATGATTTTATCTTCAAATAAATGGTCCTAAAAAAATTCTCTTATTGAATATGTTTTTTATCTAATATATTAGATGAGTAATATTATTCATAGAATTATTACTCAGAGTGTTAAAGTATATTGATTTATTATATGTATCTTCCAGTTTCATATGAAAACAAACATTATATGCATGTTATCTAATATACTAAATGGATTTATCTTAATGAATATGCCAATTCACATAATGTTTTAATTATCTTACTATAATAGATCTTAGAAAGATGTATGATATTTAAAAAAATATATCATAAAGGATAATTATTTTATCCTCATAGATTATAGTATAAATGGATTCTATCTTTATCCTTAATATATTCTTTTGAATCTCCACAACTGATTTTTTATATATCTGAAAATTATTAATATGAATAAGAAAATTATTAATTTTTATTACATCTATTTCCAAGAATACAGTGGTCTAATGATGAATAAGTTTACTACATATTATTATCTCTATTTGTTATTTATTTAGAAAAAAACATGATAAATAATAGTCTATTGCATCAAATTTAATAAGGATTTTCCACTCATCCATTAGGATAAAAATGTGCGATCTATTCAAATTATGAAAGAGGTGATAAAAAGTAATGAACATAAAGATCAATAAATATTGACAAGATATAATAAATTCACTCAAATAGACACCCATTTAACTACATTGCCCGACCATTATTGATCATATATGTTGTTTTACATACGAGTTTATCTATTAAAAATAAGTGAACCTAAAAAGATTCTATTTTATGATATTATATCTCTGTATATTTTTATTATTCACATTCCATTTCATTCATGCAACTATATACTAATCTTGTATCAATCTATAAAATCATATTTATAATAGTATATACTCATTTTTTGAGTTTTCTATGACCATTGATGTGTATTAAATAGGTAGAGCATGATTAAATTATCATATACAATCATATCAATATACACCACTTGTACTCAGCTTGGAAGTTCCTAGATAAAGACCATTCTAGTGAAAATCACTAAACTAATGGAGTATAGTGGTTTTTTGAGTGGACTAAGAGATCATTATTTCCTAAAAAACATTAAATCGTATATGTTTAATAATTATATTACTATTTTTACTTGATTATTACTAATAATGGAATATTAGAATCAAGAATACCATTATGGGAGGGTGGATTTATGTGAATAAAAAATCAATAATCAAAATCACCAACCCTCTTGTTTCATTTTTAAATGAATATCAGACCTATAATTGGTATAAAAGGATGATATTTGTGATTTCAAAACAGTAATTAATTAAATTGAAATGTTCCGGTATCAAAAATAGATACTAAAAACTAAGTAATATATATGATCAGATCTCTATATCATAGTGGAAAAAATTATAACTCTGGAAGTCTTTAATGAATATTTATTTGAATAAAATTCATCTAAATGTTTACTCTAAATTTATCAACTCTTCTAAAATTTTAGAAGGAGATCCAAACAATGGGATTCTACAATAGAAGGTTTATATGACATGAAATCTAATTCTACGAATGTAATCATTTGTGTAATTTGTTGAGATGTGTTCATTAGAGTTTCTCAATGTTGTATAACACAAGAAATATAGACAATTATATCAGTAGATTATGAAGGTACAAATTTTTTGAGATATCTCAGGTAAAAAATTTCTATATTATGTTTTAAAAAATCAATACTGATTTATGGTGAGATCATCACTCAGATGAATATAAATATGGATGAGATAATAAAAAATTTTGTTTTCTCTGGATCCCCTATCCGTTATCCAAAAATCATACATTTCTTAGAGTTTTACCACACAAATAGAGTGGAATTTTAGATATTGATTAGGAATCCAATACTATAAAGATATAATAATACAATATCTATTTGAAATATTTGTGATGCAATAGGGTGAAGTGGAAGTTTAGGGTTCCTATAAAAATTTAATAATGAAGGAAAATTATTTTTGGAATGATTGTAGTTCATTTGATGAAAACAAATAAAAATAAATATCTATTTCCAATTAATGTACTAATGAATACTCAAATAGCTTTTATTATAATAGTGGGTAACCGTATTTTCTAATAAATTTAAACAATTATGTAATTATAGTTAATTATAATATAAATCCTTTAACATGTATAAATATTTTGATAGAAATATCATATAATTTTATTTTATTTGTGTAAGAATCATTAACATATCAGGCTTGACTGCTATTAACCTTATAATAATAAAATGTAAAAAAATAAGTACCTTAAAAATCCTGGATATAATAAATATGAAAATAAATAAATAAAGGATACCTAGAGAGATTAATAGGATTACAATAATTACTCATCTTATGAATCTAAAGTTAAATAATAAAAAATAGAAAGATAATATGTACTTTATGGCTCAAGAACTAGAGGTACATATTTTTTCTTCTGCTTAGTATGGATTTTAATTACTTATTCATTTTTTGAATTAAATAAACATTGAACTATGGTTGAGTTAAAATATGAAATCATCAAAAAAAGAAAAAAAATATTATAAAATATCACAATGTTGTCATAAATGAAAATTATTCTTTTAATAAGTAAATTTATGATATAAAAACGTGGTTAGAAAAATATATTCTCACCTGTTTCGATCATGATGACAAAATTATGATCATAAAAAGTGAGGTTAAAGATTTTAAATATGAAGATAGTTTTTTTTGTAAGTGGGGGATAATCAAAATAAAATCCTTTGTTTGACCAAATTAAATATGAAATGATTTAGTGTACATAGAAAGAGGGATAGTTCTAGAATGTATATAATTTATTTAGTTCATAGTTCAATGAATAAAATCCAACCTAACATTTCCAAATTATTCTATGGAGAAATTGCACATTATTATAATACTTTTAGTCTTTAAAATCCTAAATGGTGTTTATTTAATAGTGTATTTCCTTCAAAGAATATGTATAATATCAATATTTGAATAACTAAAAAACACAAATAGATTTAGATTGAAAAATCCTTTGTAAATAAAATTGTTGGACCCAAGATCATATGGGTACCCAAACTCATTATATTTTGATTATTTTTGTAAATATATTTTATTGGAATATAAATGAGAAGTGGTAGAAGGATGTTAGATTCTCAGGCCATATAACTACACCTTTTCCTAAAATTCACTCATTATCTATGATTTATACAAGTTACATTTCCTTTGGTGACACATACAATGTCAATATCGTTATATTGTAATTGGATAAAAATATAAATTCACCCCTTTCAAAAAAATTATCAATGTTTAAGGAGTAAAAAATAATCGAATAATTATTTCTCATTAATTTAATTATAGATATTTTATTGATTTTTATAGTAATTATTGTTCAGTTTTAAAAAGATAAATACCTTAAATTTAGCATACAAAATTTAAATGATATCTTATTATTAGATTTAAATTATTTTTATATAAAATATTTTAAATTTTGGTTTCTTGAAATAATATCACCATTCACTTATAATAGAGGAGGTGGAAATGTAATATATATTCAATGAGAATACTATCTAAATGAAATATGAACTCTGATTTTTCTCAATAATAATTTTGATAACAATTAACTTTGTGATGCATGCCAAGTGGGATTGAAAACAAAAATAATATTTCATATTAATTAAAGTGTTTTATACTTCTAAAACCTTATATCTTAAAAATTTTGATCTATTTTGGCCTATTATATTATCAATCATTTGTATTGATACCTTTGTTTCTGTATTTAATGATTATATTTCCAAATTTCCATAAGATAAATTTTTAAAAGATAAGAATGAAGTATGATTTTGGTATGTTAGTTTTTTTCAAGCATGCAAAAGATGATAAAGATAACATAATTTCATCTTTTAGAAGTTTCCATGGTGTAAAATTTTAGAATCATAAATTAAAATTATTTCTCTAAATACATGGAAATAAAAAAACCATTTACTCCCTACGAAAACCTCAATATAATTGTGTTTTTATGTGTAGGATTATAAATTTTCTAGAAACTTATCAAAATTCATTATGTGAATATTAGATGTGTAAAAAATATGGGATGAAGTAGTTAATGCATCATGTTAGGTCATTAATATAATTCATATAAGTCCTATAAAAACACCATTTGATGTATATATTAATAGAAAACCAGTGTCTGGATATATTAATGTTTTTTAATTTGAGGTGAATATCAATAAAAAAAGATAGTATTGGTAAGTTTAATCTAGTGGAAGATAAAGAAAACATATTAGGATATTTATCTACTTCAAAATCTTATTGTATTTTGTATCAAAATTTAATGGTGGTAGTAGAATAGACTCATGTAAAACATGATGAACGCATATTTTTTTCCATAAATGATTAAATTGATGATTTATATTATTATATATATAACCAATCACTTGAACTCGTCTTTAATAAAACCATAAAGATAATATTGAATTTGATAAAGTACAATCCATACATTAAGTGATTGATTCTGTGAATTATAGTGTCTTATGCTGAGAAAACCAAGAAACCATAACAAGCATACTTTAGAAACTATTATAAAAAAATATAATGTAGTTGTTACAAGTATAAGTGTAATAGGAAACCATACTAAATTGTATTTAGTTTTTTATAATATTAAACATAAAACCATATAAAAATCATTATAATTTTTAAATTTGGTAGTTTCTAAACAAGATGTGCTAAACTCGTTCCAGAGGAACAAGGTTTGGGAAATATGAGATGGACCCTATGAAAATTTTATCATAGAAAATAAATGGGTATTTATAAAAAACACTATTACATATGAGGAATCACTAGAATAAAGGATTTACTAGTTTCAAAAGGTTAAAATGTTGAATAAGGAATAAATTATGATGAATCAATTTCCCTTATTTCTATATTAAAAACTAAAAAAAATACTTATATCATATGAACCACAATTTATGACAGAAATTTGATTTCTTTGAGAAATAGAATGGTCCAAAAAGACTGAACAATAAATCCCTTTTATTGATGGTAATCACATTGTTATGTAATTCACGTTGGTTCACTATTTTTTTATGCAAATGTGGCTTCATTGGGGAAATAATTATTTCCAAATGGTTTCCAAAGGGATTTTTTGTTGAACCAGAAACTACTGATGGTTCAATATCCATAAAGACCAACATTCCAAAGGCATTAACTCATTAGGGATTCTATCCCACGATGGTTAAAAATATTAATTGTTCAATATGATGGTAGGTTGGGCTCATCAGACCCTTTTTTGGGGAATTATTTCATAATTAGAGACACGCATATAGATTTAATATATGTTCCTGAATCCATCATTAATTTCCAAGGATGATGTGTGTTGTCCCATGTTTAGCAATCAATTATACGAATGTGTGGAATTTAGATTCACCCATATTTATTCGAGGTTCTTCATCAATATAGATATATGTATATATATATGAGGTTCTCCATTGATTGAACCATCTTATATGGTACTAAGAGATTTATTGTTCATCATTATGATGATTCATGTTTTCTAGCCACACAGTGGGGAACTCTAGAGTTTATGGTCCTAAATGTAGACAGATGTCACTATGGAAGTTTTCATCATCTATGGAGATAGATGTTGTTTTGATGTTGGGATCGAACCCATGGATGGGATTCCTATGTATCCTTATGTAGGGAATCAAAACCCAAGTAGTTTTATGTTTCTTAATATAACACATTATACCTTTTATGTTCGTGTGAGACGGACCCAACTATACAATTTAATGTTATATAGAAAGGATGTCTAGGTGGAAGATACCTAGTGAATGTCTGGTGTGGGACTTATACCTACGTATCCGAAGGAACATGGAAGGGACACAAGTTTCAATGTTAAATTATTCCATGTTGTGGATATGGACCAAAATAATTGGGTTGGTCTAAGATTTTGGGTTTTTTTCACTAGGATGTATCCTACCAATCTAGTTTAGATGGGAATAAAATATATGTATTTCATTAGTGAGTACACATGACTACGGAGGACCTGAAAGGTATGTATGTTAGGGGTGTATGACCATTTGAGATGAATGGTTTGAGATTAATTTTTAAGAATATACACTTTAAAAAGGTCATTGAGTGAAGTATTATCTCATTGTGATTTAGAGGCATTACATGGCGATTATTATAAAGAAGGGATCCCATTGATATTGGTCCCTAGGTGGGACTTCTACATATCATGGATAGAATGAATTAGAGTTGTCTTATTTCAATACTTAAGGTGGATCATGTGTATGTAATGATAATCATTATCCTCTAAGCCTACGTGAGTTATTCTCGTTAGGGGAAACAAGATGAAGCAGAATATTTTGACAAAAGAAACGCTTTTTCTTTTTCATTGGTGATAGAGGCCAGTGCTACGATGGAAGTGGCTGAGGTATTTTTGGATGAGTTCAGGCTACAAAGAAAGAGGATGTGGTTATGGCTCTTCACTTTAATTGATTTACATTGGAAGTGAGTTTAGGGAAATTAAAAAATGAAGGTCATGGACACCGAGTCGAGAGGGGAGAGGGCTCGTGTACCCATCGCCTTTCAGACCCAGTGTCCAGGAGATAGAGAAGATAAAAAAGGTGAAACCCCCATCAAAACAAGAAAAGATATTACTCAATAATGGTTTCCCTAAAATTGGTCGTGTAGTGTGCGAGGAAGATGAAATTCTTTATCAAAATGAAAGCATGCGTAATCTGTAATGTACATAGTATTTACCAGAGGATCTAGATCTCAGATATGGGAATGGAATGATGGGGTCCTATCCCTGGAATCCTATATTGGGAACTCCACAACATTATCCTTTGGGTAAGGATCTGAGTGACTATAGATTTATAAATCATATATTCATCGGGGATCATTACTCTATGGTAGGACAACTACAAGAAACCTCTTACATTAGAAATCCAAATCCAAATGGGAGACATGTTGATGTAAATTTACCAAAGATTTTGTAACTTAGAAGATCTTAGTTGAGGTTTTAATATGGTCCATTTTAGTAAATGGGGCTAGTGAAGGAGGAACCCTGTCATGTGTTTCTTTAAAGAAGGCTTCATGAAATGATCCCACATTTTGAAGGTTTGGAAGAACCAAGGAGGTCCGGAGAAGGGTGCTCTGGTCCTGTAAAATTAGGATACCTATTTAACCATTAGTCGATGAACAACCATTATTACTAAACTTGAGTGATACTTGACTCAATCCTTCATGGATCTACACAGGTATTCGTAGAAGATAGTAGCACAAGTTTCTATTTGAGGATAAGTGAATCACGCTAGTCTTCTTAAATCATGGGGTTAGTTGAATGAGTTTCACAAGTAGTATTTCCCTCTCATTAGGCCTTAATAAAGTACCATAGTGGTTTTAGAGATCATGAGTGATGTTCTAGGGTGATCAGATTAGGAATAGGCCTTTGGGAAATTGTTTAAATATAAATTATAGCCCCCAGGGTCTATTTTAGTCAAGTATGATACCCTAGGAAAATGTTTTTGGTGTACGCAAGCTGGTGTAGTTCATATCTTATGCGTAGTGGTTTGTGCACATATGGTGATTTGGGGGACTTGGGTGAACCAGCTTTTCCATAACGTGGGGCCTACTCCATCACACCCCTACTCAGGATCATTTTCGAGATATGGTACTAACCCTATGGGCCATCCACTTTTCTACCATCACATACCACTATGAAAATTACAAAGTCACACTATGATCTTTTTGAGCATGATTTATGTTATTTTGGGTCACAAAACATGAAAATCCAATCTGCTCTTTCTTTCGGCATAAAGAAATATTTAGACTGAAACTCAACATTTAGTGCCTAAGAGAGGTTCACATCTTAAATTTTGTGGATAACTTCATGGAACACATTTAATGGTGTATACAAAATCCTACTTTTGTAATTATATTCATTTAGAACAAAAATAATCTAATTCTAAGGCAATAGAAGGTCGCCTTTACATATTCCAACATCACATTGTAGGTTTTTGAGCTACTCCAGGTTTAGAAGGACGCTCCATTATTTTAATATTTTAGGGGACTAGAGACCTTATGGTTCAAATGACTAATTACCAACATGTATTAGATGGGTACTGGGAGGTTTTTCAATAGATAAAGTTTTATGTGAAAGGCCTCTTGTAGTAAAAGATATAGTGACTCCATTTTTTGGATGTTCCACCGATAATTATTTATAACTGAAAAGAATTTTTTTTCCAATCATATATGTATTCATCCATTCTTTCTTCCTATAATCATAATGTCAAATCATAGTTTCATAGCATTACATTTTCACCTGAGTTAATCATAATTAAAAATATATGTATGGGAGGTTCTCTAAAAGTTTACCTAATCCAAGGGTCCAAGTGAGCGTAGTTTTATAGTGACTTGAGTCATATCAATAACCCTAACAAATTTGTGTATTTTAACTTTTAATGGATTGATTTTTCCTAATCCATATAGACTATAGGTTTATCATGACAATACACGATTTTGGTCCAGGGTTCCCCTCGCATGCTTTCAATATTGGGAGTACCATGTATCTTTTTGTGGGATATTTAAATTCATGAAAATTAGACTTAGAAAGATAATGTTTTAGGTCAAATAATAATGATCACAAATATTAACTTTATAACTCAAACATGGCTTGATGGATAATAATGATATGATATTCTTTAGATATTTCCATGGGGAATTGTGAGTCAATTTTGTGATCCCCAAATCTAAATCAAGGTGTTCAAGAATAGAGAAAATCTCTCTTGAGAAAGAAGTAACCCCTAGTTGAAAAGTGGGTTGTGGGGGTTATTTTATGAAAATCCATCTTGGGAATGTACTATGTAGTCAAATTGTTGAATCCTTTGGCTGACAGGCCTGTTATGTGGGAATATTTTATGCAATGCCAATTAGGGAACCTACTACATATTCAGGTAAAGGAGCTCTCAATAATTATGACATTCATTTATTGATGAAAAAATAATGTTTAAGATTTGGATGTTTTAAGAACACAGTGGGTGGATTTTCCATGGAAAGTGGCCTAAGAATAAATAAATCATTCTTATTGATACATGCCATGAATGGGAAACCACTCCTACTTGAATTTGACATTAGAAAGAGGGTTCATTTTTTATAAATGATCTTGATGACATTATGTAGTGCTGTTTATTTTAATGAAACAATGAATATATAAGGTCTATGAAATTTAAATTCAAGATAAATGGACATATATGGGATATTTATTTTAATGTTATGTAGCAAGGAAAATATGTTGTGATGTTTAAATTCATGTAGTAAGGAAATTAAGGTGGGTTTCCAGTTTAATTTTCTACAGTGAGGATATTAAAGGGTTTTGATGTTTAAAGTCAAGAAGCAAGAACATATTGGGTCTCTTCAGTTCAATGTCATGTAGTACGGGCATTATGTTGTGTGGTTTAGAGTCGTATAGAAAGAAAATTTGGGGGATTTCAATTTAAGGTCTTTTTCTTTGACAAAATGTTCAATTGTTCTCAAAATATCAGTAATCTATCCAAAAATATTCTAATATATTCAGGTATGGAAGGGAAAATTGTAAAACACGATTTGGGGTTTCTCAGATCTGAAGAATGGTATAGTAAAAAAGGTAAATTTGTTTTAGATAAGTTATCCCCTAAGAACAAAGTTGTCGCTAGTTTATAAACTTGTTATGGGGCAGTTTTATGAAAGTCCAACTTGGGAACATACTATAGAGCCAAACATTGTAATATTTTGGATGACAAACCCTTATCAGGGAAGCATATTCAAGGCCAACTTGGGAAAATACTGCATTTTCAGGAAAAATAACTCTTGGGAATTCTGACAATATATCGATAAAATATTGTAAATGTTTATGGATATTCATATTTGCCTATTCCTAGAGATTGGTTTATGATGAAAGTGCCTAAGTACATAAGGGTTATTTCAAGTATGAATTTCCCAATATTCGGGGAAATGGATTCTCTATGTAGGTCTGACCCTATCTTAGGAAGTATGGTTCCTACAATTTTAGGTCATAGAACTAGGATCATAATATTATGCAAACAATGTATGATACATTGTCAAATGTTCCAAGGATATTGATGTATGCTTGAATAAGTGAATGGGGAATGTGTAAATGAGGGTCTTTGAGGATATCAGGTCAGGATAAAGGATATAGAAAAAATATACAATGGATGACCATTGATTTTCATATTTCAGTAAACCGTCATCAAAGCTTATAGGAAAAAAAGAGGATTCTCCCAAGGGTGGAGATTCTTCTAGTTGAACACCCTGTTATGGGTTCTATTTTATGTAATTACAACTATATAACATTACACATAGTCAAACAGTGGAATCCATAAGCCGATAGGTCTTTTATGTTGGTGGATTATGTAATAACAACTAAGGGACATTTTTCATAGTCAGGTAAAGATGTTACATGTATCATACATTCTACCACTATAACCCAATGAATTATTATGAACAATTGAATTTATTCAAGATTTGAATCATGAAATCTGGAATGGGAAATGTAAAATTAACAAGGCAAGCATTTGGAGCAATATTGGAGATGTATTTGGAGTCCCTTGCATTGATCTAACTCATATGTTGAATTGGGACATCTCTTGTTTCTTCGGAGGGCTCTCTATGGAGAGGACCCAAAATAAAACCTCCTAGATTGATTTTTGATTATCCATAAGAGAGGTGTAATATTTTTATACCATGTTTAGGGATAGGGGTTATGGCCAAAGTTTAACTATTTATCACATTGGGATGAGAATCATCACACAAGTAGTTCTAGAGGTACCGTGTAGTTTATTTTCATGCCGTGAGGATGTTGGTCATGCATGTTATAATATAACAGAAAGGACATGGGAGATATCAATGTGAAAATGAATATTATGGATGGAATTGGGTGTAAAGACTAAGCATCACATCATATATTTTCGGATAAATATTTAATCCATATGTATTTCCAAATATACAGGATCATGCATAAAGTGGTAACTCATATTAGACCTCCCTATATAGATCAGACTCGCATGTGGGAGCGTAGGGAATTTTCTTTGTTGTGATGTGGTGGGCCCCATTATTAATGATTAAGAAATTACTACATAACTCAAAGGGATGATAATAATGCTACACGATGTTCTTGAATAATGGTTCATCACCCAGATTGAATTCATAAATGGAGGATATTTGGGGTTTCATTGAATATGAGGTCAAACATAAGATGAGAACTCATATTGAATATACTAACATAGATATAAATCACACATGGGAGAATAGGGGAATTTTTTTCATCACGTTACGACTAAGCCCATGATTGAGATTCTGCACGTCACTACATATCTCATTTGTGTGAGAATCAAGCCACACTGTTCTTGAAAAAGTAACCTATGAATGTATGACTCTTACACAAATAGTGGGGGATTTTAAATTGTAGCTGGACTAGGGGATATGACCTATGTGTCACTATGTATCTTAATATAATGATAATCATTCTATATGTAGTTCTTATAGTTCCATGGCGTTTAATTTCATGCATTAAGGATGAAGGTGAATTGATATGAAGTGATATAAATATCAGGTTTGGGCCCAATAATGAATGTATGGTCATCACAACATATCTCACAGGGGTGATAATAAAGAGTCACTTGGTCATAGACAGTCTCCCTATATAGATATGAATGATGAATGTGATGTAAAGCAGATTTATGATTTAATTATGGCTAGACCCAGGATTAGTGATCCAGGTGTCACTTCATACCTCAATAGGATGTGAATCAAGCAGGAAGTAGTTCATTAATTTTTTCCCATGCAAATCAGAATTTGATGTGGGAAAGGGGAGTTATTATAACTTCTGGACTAATGGTTGGCCCTAAAGCATGATGTATTGGAAATATTCTCTGGGCTAATCAGGTTCATGCATGGGGAATGGGAAGGGAAATTTTATTTTCAAAAATCATGGTTCGACCCAGGATTTGATATCTAGGTGTCACTATGTATCTCAATTACATGAGAATTAAGCCACACATAGTTCATCAAAATGATCCCTATGAATGTTTTATACATGAACACTTGTGGTAAATAGACTTTTTAGACGTTTCAGTTGGACCAGAGGTAGGATATTTGGGTGGCACTACATAAATTGGTTGGGAAAGTATCAAGACACATGTATCTACAATAGAAGATCTAAAACAATATGTAGTTTGTTGTAAGGAATGCAGATTTATTATTTTTTCAGATATTTTTATTAATAATGGTTGGGATCAAGCCACAAAATGGTATGAGAAGCAATCCATAGGTTCATAATGAATTCCCAGTATATATTTGGTTCATACAAAAGTAAAATGGTAATTGTTTATTCATGGTAATGGATAGACACTTGATTGGAGATCTAGGTGTCAATACATATCTCATTGAAATGATAATCAAGCCACACATAGTTCTAGGTGAACTGTGTAGTTTACCATCATTTAGTGAGGAAATGACATCACTTAACAAAAAATAAATAGTGTGGATGAACAATGGGATAAGGCCGAGGTGTTACTATGTGTTTTTCTGAGGAATGAATCAATATAAACATAGTTCTTGAGAATTATTCCCATGAAGTTCTGATCTAAACATAGGATAAATGGGGATCAAGTTCCACTATAGAGTGTCAATGAAGTGAGTAAGGTTTTCACATGGAAACTACTCATATTTTGAGGGACTACAAGGAGTTTCCACTCATGGTGTCATATGAATTTATTAACATAAAATAAGGGATGCATTAACAAGATAGTTTAACGTCATGTGGTGAGGATAGTTGGTGATATGTAGTTTAACATCTTACAGCTTACACCACATGTCATGCAGTTTATCTTCTTATGACAAGGACAATGATGCAATGATGTTTAAAATCATGAAACATGGATGTGAGTGGTCTTATGTAGTTTAGCATCATATAGATAAGGTGATTTTTTTATTACACGATTAATTATTCAAGAACCTTTCATTAGTTATAGTTTTAGTGACCTCATCATCCATTGATATTAAAGAATAATCTCTCTCAGAGTGAACTTTATGTATGGATTAGGGTCCCTACCACTTTTTATCAAGCATCGGAATATTATTTCCTACTATCATCAGAGTTCTATGGACCAATACCAATTCTACTTAGAGGAATGGATGAAGAAGTACAATCTTGTTAATTGACTGTACTATCCAATTAAAATTACCTCCAACTGATGTAAGGTGTGAAATATCTTTTTTTCTAGTTTATCCCTCTCATCCAGTCATTTTTGGGTTTTCTCATCCATATATAACTGGTCACAAATTTTTATATGGAGTGGTGGAAACTAAACCTTAATTGTAAATACTAATTCTATTCCAAACACCAATGAGTATGTGCTTCTCTCTGTAGCATTATAATTTGTAGTCTGATAAGCCCATAAGGAATGAATGAGCTTATCATGCCAATATTATTTATACATATTAACCATATTCTAGAGTATGATTGATAGAGACATGATAAAACCCTCTATTTTTCTATTGGTCAATTGATGAGAGTGGGATTAATGGATGGATATGATATTATGTTCCCGATATAGCTTGTCCACCTTAGCAGAGAAGAAATTGGTGACAATGTTGACAAAATGGTATGAGCGACACCAAATCCTGTAATGATATTACATTTGAGAAAAATAAAAAAAAATTGGCTATGGATTTTATCATGTGTATTCCCTCATCCCATTTAGAGAAGAAATCAGTAGCAGTAAAGATATACATTATCTACTTAGCCATAGCTGGAGGATTTGGTCCAAAACAATCATCCACATGTGAAAAATAGCCAAGAGTATTTAGCTTTATATTGAAAATCCGGGGGTCGATGAATTTAATTTTCATGCACATGGTAGGGATGAGACTTATTAGTGAATTATATTCAATCCTATGTCAGTAAAGGACAATAGTATCAAAACATTCAGATTTGATCAGAAAGGATATACCCTGATTGGTGGGCACAACAAGCTCTTGCATCTACTTCTTCCATAATAGCCACAATCTAATATCTATCAACAAGTATGAGAAGGACTCCATCAAAGCCTCACTTGTAGAGGAAATTGTAGTTATTTTTATCATCATAAAGTGTATAATAATGTGATCTCCTCTGGATCTCCTATATTCCAACCCTTTCAAGTTATAGTATTATTTCTTGGAGATTTTTCAAGATGGGTGACATCAATTCTATAGTAGGGATATGTGGTTATGGAATGGGACTTATTTCATTGAACTCTTATCATATAATCCAAAAAATAGTTGAAACCATTTAATAATGGGAAATAATGATAATTTTTTCACATCTATTTAGATATTCCAAAGTTGTAGCTACATTTTCCCACACATATTCCTAAGAATTTTGTGATAATAAGACATTAATCAATGTTGGATATGAGAGAAATTATTCCATAAACACTCAGGTACAATCACTAATGGGAATCATCTCTCTATTTATGATAGAATAATCCAAATTGTTCTACTTGATTATCAATTTTGAACCACCCTACACCTCTAGGTGGTTCCCTGGTATATGGAGTGCAAATTCTAGGCCTGCAATGAGAGCGTAATATTCTTCATCATTATTAGTACCACCATATATTAAAATGAAGAATTATAGTAATACTACCGTTTTCTAGAGAGATAAGAATGATTTCTAACCCAACATTGTTGAGTTTAGGGTCTTCCATTATCTTTCCTATTAGACTTCTAAAAGCATTTTCAAAATAAATTTCCAATGATTGAGGGTTGTCATCAATAGAGAAAATTTATTCACCAGGTAGTTCGGTACTAAATGGAGTTTCTTTTGTATATCGGTACTTAGGAAGGAATTCTACTAATAAGTATCTTTCATGTATACATTTTATGGTCTCTTAGTATATTTTTTTGTATTTAAATGAATATACTTTCTAAATGTTTTAAAAAAATAACTTTTTTTATGATTTTTGGAAAGAATAAATGAAATTTTGGAAATAGAATTGGAATAGGATAATTTTGGAGAAAAATGTCACTTCACACTCCGAGCTTCACTCACGACACCACACTAGATTTTTGAGAATGATCATGCAGAAGTTTTGTGGAATAATACAGAAGAACCAAGGAAAAATGATATCCGGGATAAAAAATAATTACACATAGTGAGTCATTATTTCATGATGTGAAGTAGTATTTAAGAACATGTCGCATACCGTGAAGAAAAGTCATCAAGAATTTCAATTCATGAAGTCGTTACACTATGGGATTCAGCATTACACAAAATATAAAATTTAAATTCAAATTTATACTTATAGAAAAAGTCATGAAAATTTTACACATGGAGAATGTATGATACATGTATTGAGTCATAGTTACACACTTTAAAAGGAGTAAATATTCCAAATCTTCAAAACAGATTCACACAAGATTTGCAAAAATTCAAAAAACACTGAGGAATCCTTGGATCATGATTAAAAAACATTTTTTCACATTACATTTCATGAATTTTTTTGTGGGATAACCAATTTAAAGTCTATAAATAGAGGATATACATGCTTCTTTGGTGAATTCGGATTTCGAAACAATTCCTAGAGCGATAAGCTACTTTACCCTCCCCCAGTTCTTCCTTTCTTTGTATTGTGAATTTATTTTATTTTCTCCTTCCCTATAAAACTATCATCACTAGGATGAGTGGGTAAACCCTCTAGGTTCTTGTGTGATGTAAATAGAAGGGGGAAGGTTTTGTTGGATTTATTTATTTTATTCATGTATTTGGTTTGCTACAAATTAATTTCAACTTTCAATACCTTTCATTTTATTTTATCAGGATCATTGATAATTAAATATATGTGGAACATTATTATTGTGCAACTGACAACCCTAAATAAGGCATGATCATTGTCAACATTAAGGGAAAATATTTTTAAATATGTTATCAAGACAAACTTAACTAAAAAATACTAAATTACTAGACCTATGGAAACACTTTATTTTCATTTTTTGGAGGTGATACCATGACCATTCGATCAACCTCATCATGACTCTGAAACCATTTATGAATCGACTTATTTTTTATAAATCCAACTATACGTGAAACCAAATATTAGAAAGCTCTTGCATGATTTCAAATATGTTTCCAATCAATCCAATCATTCTACTTTCATTATTTTATTTTATTTTTTAATCAAAACTAATCAAATCACACTTTTCTCACATATTCTTAAATTTAATAAAAATAATATTATTAAATTCTAATCTAAATAATTTCACCATTCCAGTGGATCAATCTTAATCTACTACTTTACTACATTTTAATTAATTTTGTATCATATTTTTGTTCATATAATTAGTTTTTTTAATAGAACCAAAGGAAACTAACGATGCTCAATAGAGATATCATATGTTAAGGTTTGGAGTTTTACTACAATTTGATGCATAAATGTATGTCAAACTACTTTAGGATTACTTCACACCATTCAAGACATCCTATCATCACATGATGACTTGGGATATAATTGAACGAGTTGTTTTGAGAGACCATGTAGATCTATTGGTTCCACATGTTGGGCATCAACATCTAAAAAAACGTAATTCCAAATAGATCTTATAAATATCTCAATATTGAGTCACTGTATTTATAATGGATTGATTGAGGTATGAAAGGATGTTTTCATTCCCGAAATCCTTATTTTATGCAAGGAATGATCCTAGTGATCCATCCAGGGATCTCACATAAATGATGAGCAACATTCCTTCAACATGTGGCATCATTATTAGTGTTATCAATTGTTATTTATTAGGGGAATAAAATTATTCTTGACATTCATTATTCTACTATTATGTGACCCCCTTCTTCGTTGATTTATTGAAGGGTAAAAACATGTGTAAGATGTTTTCTATAAAGAGATGAATGATGGCCAAGTGTACCTGAAGTACTCTTAAGTCATTCATGTTTGAAGTAGGTGAAATAAAAATGATATATTTAGTCTTATAAGGACCAACATTGATGCCATGATGGTGTACAATGTATTAGATAAATTTTTCATAGGATACCCTGAAAGAACATATTAAGGGGTTTATATTCAGATTATACCATCAATTCTTGGTGATGATGGTTTATTTGTCATCCACACGATTAAAACATTATTGATATTTGACCACTAGATCAGCAACATATTATTTTACAAACATTCCCTCGAAGGGTTTGATGATGTGATGCATAGAAAGTTGGTATGTGGAACTAGAATTCTTCAAGGAAAAGAGAAATACCTGATAAGAGAATACTTTGTGATGTGATATGAAGGTTGTGGATTCATCATTTTATTGGTCAATCGAGATTTTATTATTCCTAGAGTATTAATCCAAGAAGGAGACGACCTAATAACCAGATGGTGCATCAATGAGGAGTTCATTAATTGGATCTAAGAAGTTTTCTTAAGGATAGTTCCAGCTAAGATCTATGAAATTGATGAAAAATATGATTTTCCCTTTCTTTTTTTTCAGCAAAAATATTGGCTAGCCATTTTGGGTATTTTATCTCCCAAATTATGTGATCCTTGATGATTTTATTCACTTCAAAATCAATCACAAAGGCGTGAGTTGGGTTTGTCTTCCTGGTGTATGGTTTATATCCCCGATGTAATTATAGAAAAGAGAAATAATGGGTGGATACCTTAGGGTCAAGGCCTTGAATCTCAATGTAATTCTAGGAAAAACATCTTAGTGCTACTTTAAGAAGGATGGATATTCCTCATATTCTTCAAGATTCAAGGACACACTAATTAGAGTGAGGCATAGATGTTCTGGAGTACCCATATTTTTTTTGAGTTCAGCCATAGTGGTGGCGATTCCTTCCTCGAATGCGGGAGGTGCGTCCTTGAGATATTCTTCTTAATCCACTCACTCTTCGTCATGATCCATTATTTTTTATTTTTATTATGGATGATAGTATAAAATATGTTCCTTAAAGGGAATAGAGGAGTGCCCGTTTTGATATCTGTAGGGTGAGGCCCACATTTCAGTCATTGTTTCTAGAATGAAACCTTCTTCTAGTCATGAAGGGGAAACAAGGGACTGAGACTGAGCCTCTTCACATTACCCTATAATTATGATGGATTCTACCTATTTGTATGAAAGAACCAAGATTTGATGAAGCTCAGGGGATAAAATGAATTTATTTTCATTCAATATTTTGTTATTTTTTGGGGGTTGATAAATTATTTATTGTTGTTGGGATCAACTATTGTGACTAACATTATAGAAGCTACCGAATCAATTCTTGAATTCGGGGTCACCCTTTCAATTTGATTAATATAAAGCATGTAATCTACACTGTGCTTATTAAAAGAGTTAGTTGGGATCACATATAAACCATTTTGGGCATTGATACATGTGACATAATTATCCATTTATTTCTTCCCTTCACTGTGATAGAACACTTTATCGATGTATTGTATTTCATAGGATTTGAATGAGGCCTAGTCACCTTATAATGTCCCAATTTATCCATTGAGAGAATATTTGGGACACTGTTTATATGATGAAGGAATGGTCACATGTTAATGTATCCAAGGCCTTCCCAGCAGAACATTTAATGCTTTTTCCTACTGGACCACCATGAACCCTGAGCCAGACACAAGATCTCCAAATAGATTCTTGAGTGTATCTCGCTGAGATGTTCTTTTTCAATCTTGTTGTAACCTTGTAACATCATAGTGGAGAGAGACAAGTGATATTCATTGATACCCAATGGACAATATTTCAATCTAATATGAGGTTTACTCATGAGTATTTATTAATGGACGCTCATCAGATATCAATTTCATTTAACATGATAGATATATAAATAGGTCTGACATGTCCACATATAAAAATATCCTCATCTTGTCCCGTGAAGGAAATGATCATATGGAATTCTGCAGGATAATTTTCCAAATGATATAGATCAACAACAGAAACCTTAACATATAACACTCGAGGGCTTCACAATGCTTCAATGATTTCTTTCCAGAGTTATTTTGAAAAACTCAGAGCATCTCTGATTTCTAACATAGCCAACACATAGGCTAGTTTCTTCATAAAATGATAATTTTGGTTTAATGATCTACACATTCTGAAATGAATATTATCTTTTGTTTAAACCTTATAAGTTCATGTTACAGATGTGGATGGACCATCTCTTGGAGAAGGATTTGGAATTCCTCTTGTCCTTGGTGGATTAGGTCGGCTAGGTCATCCCACCTGCTGAGGAGGAGGTGGCATATCCTCTAATTGTTCATCCAAGGTAATTATGTCTCGGAAGGAATTTTCATTTTTGGAGGAAGAACTCACTTGTCCTTGTTGAGCTCATTGGAGATCTTTCAATTTAGTTTCTACCGTGTACACGGTTTGAGTGGGGGCTTGGTTGAAGAAGTGGATCCTAGAACAACCACATCTTCCCTTGTATCCTTGACCCTGATGACCTCCTCCCCCAGTTCCCTAATCAACAGTAGGGAAATAAGGTTCATAATTTGATTCATCATTTTATTATGGATCATTTTAGTGTATAACATTAACGAAACCAACGTTCAACTCCTCATATGATGAAGATTCAACATGGGGTTGACTTTTTTTTGTACCATTTGGTAGGGTGGTGCTTGCACATTTAAGATGGTTAATATGAAATCTGATAAGGTCAAGGAGAACATTGTCCTTAAAATTATATCGTCATCATATATTTTTTTCTTATTCTTTAGACCATTCCTCTTATTTGGTTATTGGCCTTTAGAGGACGAGGCCTTTGACGAAGGTGACTTTTCTGTAGAAGAAGTAATAGGAGGCATTGTTGGTTGTTCCAACAGTGTTCATAGAATAGAATTTTTCTGATTGAATTTTGTTCTAACTATAAAATCACTAATCTTTTATGCATTCTTACATTTAATGTTTTGACACTTTCTTTCTTCCTATAAAGTGGTTATATAAAAATATTTTACCTGGGTTAGTGAATTTTTCAGTTTCACTTTCCCCGAATCCACCATATTTCTTAAGAGGTCCATGAAAACAAAACACACCTATACGGGGTGCCCCAACATTTGATAGAATGTAAAATAGTTTGGGATATCCTAATAACCTTATTTTTTTAGGATTCCTGGGCTTCAGAAACTGGAATACGTTGTTTTCACAAGATGAGATGAAGTAGCTGGGGACTCAGTCAATCTTAAAGGAATATACCTAGTTTATCAACTCCTCAAACGTTTTATACCTCTAATCTATTTTTTTCATTATGATGTGGTGTTTTTAGTTTTTGACACTCGTAAGGTGAATCCTTATGGTATGGAACATGATTCGAGGTAAGAGCAGGTACATGAGCCTGAATAAGTGTAACTATAGCGGCCTATGACATTCTTTTTTCCCTTCCCTGACCTGATGGGAATACTTGGTTATTGTCTTTGGTCTCTGCGATGGATTTTTCCAACTATTGAGAAATTGCATCCAAATTCCAAAACCCTCATGCATATTTCATATGGATCAATGGTGTGTGCAACTACTTATAGAGATTTTATACACAGATCAGAAACATCACTTCTTGAGGTAGAGATTGGTTCAAGGTGAAATTAAATACATTCAACCATGCAATGATGTATGAGGGCAATTCATTCTCCCTTTATCTTTTAGTTTGTGAGATCGATGATTATAGTCTTCTGTAGTGTTGAGAAAAACTAAAATAAAAACATATGATGGAGATCATCCCATCCAGAAATCGACCAGCACTAAAAATTCATATACCATAAAAAGGCTGTCTCCTTCATTGATTTGCTGAATAATTTGAGTTTCACTACTTACTAATGCTTAGGGATCTCCAACATGGAATCATAGTGAGAGAATAAATGTTTCAATTGCTACTTCGAATCAACCAAGCTGTTGAAAATCCTAAATCATGGATTCCAAAATTCATGTGGAGGAGGGGTATGATCCACCCATTTGGAATAATCCTTCTTTTCACACTATACTAGTGAACATAGTTCTTCCATAGCTACCAATAGAGTCATTAATGACTCAATTGTGTTCATAATAATTTGTTGAATATTTGGATAAGTCAGGAACTGAATAGGTGTAGAAGCTAGATCCCAAATTGGTATAATGACTGCATGACCAATAGCGGCGACACCACTGGTATCTTCCATGGGTAAGAAATAGGGGAATTCCTGTAAGGATGTTCCTAACTATGGTCTGGAACTGTACAATAGGGAGGGTATTATTGATCTAGAACTGAGGGATTCAAAAAATTTATGGTTAACGTCCCACGTTGAGTTAATGTTCTTTTCCTACATCAGTTGCTGATTTAAAACGTTTTTCTAAGGTGTGTCAACTAGAAGTGTGAGTTGGGTGGGTCTACTTGTGGATCATATCTAGTAGGAATACTGCATCAGTGTAAATGTACATTGCGTCTTCTCAACTCTCTCATATCCTCATCTTGCTGAGAAAATATTTCCTCTAACGAAAGGGATTGAACATATCTGGGGTGAAGGTGAGACATGGTATAACCCTTGCCTTATCATTATTAGGATCCCTTTATGGAGGAAGAGGAGGATTATTAGAGGGGATGTAAAAATTTTGGGTGAGCCTCTGGTTTCGGGTGCGCACACCGTCTATATTCATCTCTTTATGGACCATCCCAGGAACAAGAACTTCTTTTCTGGAATTATCTAAATTGGTCTTATGTTCTACAGGGTCTTCAATGAAGGCATTGGTCGCATTTAAAGATATGTAGTGCATAGAAGGAATTCTGTTGAAATCTCTATAAGATCGCATTCTTCTTCACCCTCCACAAAACATTTTCCTCTTATCTTTTTGTTCCCCATGGGATGTTTGATGGATAGTTACCTAAAACGAATCCCTAAAGGGTTTCAATCATATATCTTCCATGTTATTTCACCAGATCATGGGACATGAAAAAATTAATGGATTCACTTGGAGGCATCATCCCAAATTGGGAGAAGAATAGTTCTCGATGAGGAGGGGATTGTTGAGGGGAAAATCCCCCAGCCCTGAGGGATGGGTTTATTCTTTTTCAACTATCGCAACCCTTCTGGTTTGGTAAGATGATCCTGAGGTTTGGGTTAAGAAATCCACAAACACTGCGAGCTAGGGTTTTTTCCGAACAGTTTTGGATTATATTAACACAATTTCTCTTTTGATTTTATTTATTATGATATTCATTTTGGATTGGTGCATTATTTTTCACTCTCTTAAATCACCCTATTCTGAAGAATGTTACACCAATCCAAACATTTTATCGATCTGATGGATAACATCTTCTAAATGGGAATATTTATTGGGGTTCTTATATACTTAATGAAAGAGTATCTCGAAAAATTACTCTCTTTAGGCATATTTTCAATGAGAGTCAGTAGGGGAATATTCATCTTTATAATAACTCTGGTCACGGATAAAATCAATTTGTTGTAGCCGGAATGAGGCAATGATAGTGCATGATTACATCTTTGGAATGAATTACTAGCATGGAAGTATAGTGAAATTAAATTCTCCATGTACACCCCATCCTTTGAAACAAATGCCAGATGGGGTATCTACAATCACCTTTCATAACATCATTAATACATTGATGAAAGGTTTTTTAAAGGATCCCTAATGTTTCATGACTTTTGGATGTCAGGAAACCAAGAGGGATCCCAAGTCAATTTCGAATTGTAAACCTTTTATTATCGTGACATGAGTTTGATACTCCTCAGAGGGTAATACCATTTCTTTTAGGTAATGAAGATTCATCAATTATGGAGGCTGATTTTATATATAAAATCCTCCTATAACATATTTGGAATGCTATATTGAAGAGTGGATAAATGCCAGAACATGGCCAGTATGTCAATATTATCCAACTATTTCATCATGTATCAAAAATATTATTCATCTTTCCCTATAGGTTCCTTAACCTAGTCCAACTAGAGTGGATGATTCCGAATTGTTTTATCACAAGAAATGGGATTAGTTGATATTTCCATTGCTATGTTGGATAGAAAGTAACCCAAGGGAGGTTCATAGAATGACCATCGTGTTAGGCTATTTTCTGTTTGAGAAAATATTTCACCTATCGGTGACAAGGCATCATACATGAATGGCATGATATTTCTCAGTTCCTCACAATAAGAATGATTTCATTTCACTATATTTTCAATTTGATAAATCTCTTGACAATGTGAATCACTACTGTGAAGAGAAATTTCGCATTGATCACCATCATGGGGAGGACCATCATGGTAGATTATAGAAAGGGGAAAAACCTCTTTCTCCATTGTCTCCTAGAAACAAGGAAGGTTTGTATATATATCGTCAAGAGATAGGTACTCAAGATTGACTAAACTGTTTCCATGAAGTAAGCCTTCCTGATGAAGTGTCTGATGAGGACCTTCCCATTTATGGTTACTGCTCCCATTATTTTGTAACAGTATTGTAGGATCATAAAATTCAAAAATAACTATATGATGGATTCAGTAACTCTATAATCACAGAAATCCTAATCATAGATCGGATCTTGGTTCTCCAACTGTGATTGATGATACTTCTTCCGGGATGCCTTTTATATGATTTTGGGGCCAATTTCTGAAATAAGTGTTCATCCTTATAAGGATTTTTTTCCAGCATTGTAGTGGTCATTATAATCGACATATTACCTTTCATTGGAGTGGGTGTATGTTTCTGATCCTATTGTCCATATGTTAATAGGTTGTTTTCCCTATGAACTTTCTCGATCTGAGAAGAGGTATGTTTCTGATCTTGGGTGTTATACTGAATAGACACCCCATTTGGAGGGATTGATTTATGTTTCTATCTTAAAAGCACTACTTTCACTGTTGTAATAATATCCGAGAATGTATCTAGGATATGGGTAGGGATCTGTTCCTACCCTTTTACCATTTCGAAGATTTTCTTGGATACTTTATTGACCAGAATGGGGATATACACCCACTCTGTATTTGGAGTTGTTGTATGTTCTTCATCCTATCCTCCCTTTCCTATTAGTGGATATTAATAGTAATCATGTTAATATAGTTGAGTCTACCCTATTCTTTTCATCTAGAATTTCCAAATGAATTTTTTATGTTTTCTAGATGAGGCTGATGGATAGCCTAATAAATGTGGGCAGGTGTGTGTTCTTGCTCACTGTTTTCTACTAGACATGGTCGACAGACTTCATTGAGTGCTTCAGATGAGTCTTATTGTAGGATTTGGTGGGTTTAGGTAGGTGTATGTTCCTACATGTAAGTTTCCACCGTATTTGGTTGGTGGGATTCTTTTATTTCCACTAGGTGAGTCTGTTGGCTGGCCAAATGAATGACGATGGGATTATATTCCTCATTAATGTATTCCACCGAACAGGGTTGGTAGGCTTCCATAGAGGAGGAAATAGTTTGAACCTAATCCTTGTTATCTAGTTGTTATCCCTTGATGGTTGTCTTTCTTTCCCATGTATGAGGGACCTGGGCTGAATAGCTGAATGTGACACCCTCATCATGTTGAGGGTACACTGCGATGCGACATTTGCGATTGATATTGTCATAAGTGTCCCTTGAGAAGAACCCATGCATCATCTCTATGATTCCAGAAGATACCTCTTAATCCACCTCACTAAAATATGGGAGGTAATGGTTATCAGGTTCCCAGGATAATCTCCCAAAATGGATGGCTATAACTATCATCATTGTCCACCTGAAGACCATTTTTCATTGTTGTCTGGACTGTCGGTGGTGCTGGTAGAGTTGGAGGGACGATCTGGTACCCTTAAATGTTGAGATGGTACTCTTGGACTAGTGCCTTAGAGACCCGATAGTAATGACGCTGATTTGGTTATGGTATTCTTCATGAAGATGACGATCCAGCCTGAGCGACAGTAGAGGCATTCACATGTGTAATCATGAATGAATCCATTGGATTATAGGTAGTTCTTAGAAGGAAGTGACTGTATATATGAGAAATAAAAACAATTAACTCTATTAAAGCGTCATCTCTTTGGATGAATACATGTGTGAATGATTTCTTTCATTGGGACTCTTTTATTAATTTATAGGGGCATGATAGATGGGATCACCATCATCTTGGTTAATGATTCAAGTCTAGTTCACCATTTTTTTATGGAATCATGTTTTCATTGGGAAATATAATTGTCTGAAAAGGACTAATGAGTACATCCCTTTTATTGAAGAAAATTTCGTAGTTAATTTATTCTTGTTTGGTTCACCATTTTTTATTTCCTATTAAAATGTGACTTCGTTAGATAAGTCATTATTTTTTAATGATTTCCAATGGGTTATTTTGTGGAACCAAAAACACCCAATGGTTCTATATCCTTAAAGACCTTCTTTCCAAAGGCAGTTTCTCATTATGGATTCTGACCAATGATTATTAAGAACCCGCATTGGTCGAGAGGATGAAATGTTGAGGTCATCACACCCTTTCAGGGGAAATTATTTCCTACTATGAGACTCTCTTATAGATTTATGATATGATTTTGAATCCTTCATTATTTCTTAATTACAATGTGGGGCATCCCAAATTGAGAAATAAAATATTAGTTTGTGTGTAATTCGAAACCATCCGTATGTATTTTAGGATCTTCATCAATAGAGATATCTTTATGAATATTAGGTTCTCCATTGGTGGTATCTTTTTATATACTACTTAGATATTCTTTGGTTATTATTATGATGATACTAGTTTTCTAGCCACATAGTGGGGTGCTCTATAGTTTACAAACATTCAGGAAGAAGAATGTCAATCTGGAATTTATTTTCATCTAGGGAGATGAAATTTTTTATGATATGGTGATCAAACACATAGGTTGTATTCCTATGCGTCCTTAGGAAAGTAATAAGAACACATGTAGTTTGGTTTCCCTTAATTGGTCACATAATACCTTTTAAGTTTGTGTGATACAGAACCAAACAAACAATTTAATGTCATGTGGTAAGGATGTCTAGGTGGAAGATTATTAGTAAAATTTTGGGGTGGGACTTGTACAAAAGTAGCCTAAGGAACATGGAAGGTACATGAGTCTCCAATTTGAATTATACCCAATTATTGATATGTCCAAAAATAACAGGTTTGTTTTGTGATTTTGTTTTTGAAATTTAGGGTGGATTCCAACATATATTGTTTAGATTGGAATTGAAGACCACATAGTCCGTTGGTGAGGACCCATTCCCTTGGTGGCCTTCAATGTTATTTATCATAGGAATGTATTGCTGTTTGAGATGATAGGTTAGGGAATACTTCTGTAGAAGATTCTATTTCAAAGGTTCCATGATTGATGTATTATCTGTTGGTGATTTAGAGGGTTAACTTGGGTCTTATTCCTATGGATCATACCCATTGAGCTCGGGCCCTTGTCAGGATTCCCACATATCTTGGTCAGTAGAAATCGAAGTTCTGGTAATTCAATCCATTAAGTGGATCATGTTGATGTGATGATGAGTATTGTTCTCTAAGTCCACATGTGCCATTCTCAGTATGACAATAAGAGGAATTAAAACAATTTGACAAACCACATTCTATTACTCCTTCAACAGTGAAATAGGTCAAGGATACGGTGGAAGAGGCTGAAGAAACTATTGAAGAGGTTGGGGCTATGAACAGAGAATCCATGGTTATAATGCTTCCCTTCATTCCCTTTATAATGGACATAAATCCATTTTAATGAAGTAATTAATTTCAAGGATGCTGAGGTGAGAGGGGAGAGGTCTTCGGCACCCATCCCCTTTCTAACACAATGTCTAGGTTGGAGAGTGGTGGAAAAAGGTGAAACCGCCTACATGAAAGGATGGGGGATTACACCGGAATGGATTCCCAAACATTGGTCATGTAGTGAGAGTTGATGATGTCATTCCTTGTCAAAATGAAATGAAATAGTAATCCTCACCCTCCTTAAAAAAGACTGGAGGCTCTAGATCTAAGATACAGGAAAGGATGGATAGACTTGTTTCCCTAGAATCTGAAATCTGGAACTTCTCATCACTATCCCTAGGGTAAGGATCCATGTGACCATAGATATCCAAATCTAAAAATTTCTCAGGGATCCTTATCCTCTAGTAGGACAGGTGTGATAAACCTTTGACCTTATAAATCCATATCCAAATTGGAGACACACTAATGTTCAATTATAGAAGGTTTTTTAAATTATGAGGTCTTGTTTGGGGTTTGAACACAGTCCCTTTCAAGAAAGGGGGATAGTGAAGGATAATCCCTACAATGGGTTTCATTGAAGGAGGCTTCATAAAAGGATTGCGTAGGTTGATGGGTAGGTCGACCTAATGAAGGCCATGCAAGGGTTCTCCAAACAAGTAGAATTAGGAAAAATAGTGGAACCTTCGGTGAAGAAAAACCTTAACAACTAGACATGGGAGAGAATTGACTCAATCCTTCAAGGGACTTCATAGGTATTCCTTGATGTTAATATCACAAGTTCCTGTTTGAGGAAGGGAGAATGACACTAATCTTCCTCAATCATAGAGGTTAGGATAATGAGTTGAATAAGGGTTATTTATTTTTAACACTAAATGGACTTAATTATCACTATCCCCCTTTGATTCCCTCTATTTAGGCATTAAAAACTACCTTTGAGGTTTCATAGGACTTGAACAAAGTACTAGAGAGATTAGAGTAGTAATCGGCCATCAGGGGAATCCATATGTATAAATAAAGGCCCTAGGGGTCTATTTTAGGAAAATATGAGACCGTAGGAAACTTTTTATGGTTCACTGAAGTGGGTGGCCCACAGGTCTTATGCATAGGTAATTTCACACTAAGGATGATATGGGGGGGGACATAGGAGAACCAACATCTCCTTAAATCCATGCATGTTCCCCTGCACCCCTTCTCGAGATCACTATCCTTCTATAAACCTAGCCTTATAGGATAGTCCCTTCTATAACGTCACATACTTCCATGAAAGACAAATCCTAACCATGATCTTTTAGAGCTTGGTTTAGGGAATTTTGTGTCACGACACATTGAAATCCAACCTTCTCAATCTTCTGGAAAAGTATGTATTTCTACTTAAACATAGAATTTGGTGTCTAAGTGAGATTCACTTCTTTAATTCATTTGATAACATCATGGAACAAATTTCATGGTGTCTAAAAAATACCTCACATTGAATTAGATTAATTTATAATGATGATAAAAGAATTATAAGTTAAAAGAAGGTCACTTTCACATATTCCAACATCATTTTGTCGGTTTTGGAGAAAATTCATATTTTGAAGGATGCTTTATACTTTTCATAATAAATGGAACCTAGAGACAATATGGTTAAACAAAATAATAACCAACACGAAATTTATGGAGATCAAGAGGTTTTTAAATAGATGAATATTTATGTTGAAGGACTCTTAGAGTATAAGATAGAGCAACTCTATTTTGTGGATCTTCCTTTGATTTGTCTCCACAAATGAAAAGATTTTTCCAATAATATATTTCTTCAAACATTATTTTTACTAGAATTAGAATTTCCAATATTATTTTCCTAGAATTACATTTTAATGTGAGCTAATCATAATTACAAATATTGGAATGAGAGGTTCTCTAAAATTTTACCGAAGAAAAGCAGCATAGGGAGTGTTTTTTGACTAATAGTAGGGTCATATCAACAACCCTTCAAAACTTTTTTCATTTAAAATTTTCATCTATTAATTTTTCATAATTCATAAACAGTGTAGGTCTAATAAACTAAGACTTGAATTCTGTTCAGGTCTCCCTTTGTGAGATTCCAACCTAGTGAGTAATGTGTCTCATTTAGTGGTAAATTTAAAGACATGAACATCAGACTAAGAAAGATAATTTTTATGGTTGAACAACATTGACCATAAATTATCAAATTATAATCCCAAAAAGGATTTATGGATAGTAATGTTATGATATTTTTTAGATATATTCAAGGGGAATATTAAAAAAAATTTGGGATCCCCAAATTTAAAACATAGTATTCGATAATTGAGAACATATCTCTCAAAAATGAAGTTACCACTGGTTTAAAACCCCATTATGTGCACTATTTTATTCAAATACATATAGGTAAAGTAATACATATTAAATTAGTGGAATACATACAATAATATGACCATTATGTTGGTAGATTTTTTTCAAGGCCAACTAGGGAACGTACTGCATAGTCAGGTAAAGGAGATCTCGGTAATTCTGACATTATTTTACTAATGAAAAATTGATTTTTAAGATTTGGATGTATCAAGAAACAATGGCTGGCATTTCCATAGAATAATTCTTGAGATTAAAGGAATCATTCATGCCATCACATGTCATGAATGGGAAAACACCCAGACACGAATTTGATGTGTCATGGAGGATACATGTTTTTAGAAAGCGGTTTTATGCCATTATGTTGTGCTCTTTAAATTCATGTAGCCAGGTTGTTTTGGGGGACTTTTATTTCAATGTCATGCAGCATGGACATATAGAGATAGTGCAGTTTAAATTCATGTTGTAAGGACCATATATTGGGTAGATTAAAGTTTTGAAGCAAGGAAATTATGGGGGTTGTTTATTTTAATGTCATGTAGTGAGGAAATTAAGGGGTTGTGAAATTTAAATTCACGAAATAAAGAATTATAGGGGTTTGTAAGTTTAATTTCATTTATCAAGGATATTATGTTGTGTAGTTTAAAGTCATACAGTAATGATAATAGGGGGATTTTTATTTAACGTCTATAGCATTGACCAAATGATCGATGGTTCTCCAAATCTTGAAAATATGTCCACAATTATACAACTATATTCATGTATGGAAATGGATAGTTTTAAAAAATTATTTCTTATTTCTTGGATTCAAAGAATGGTATCGTAGAAAAGGTATACTAACATTATAGGAGGTCTTTACCATGAATGATGTTACCACAAGTTGAAAAACTTATTATGGGGTCTATTTTATGCAAGGCCAATTGGGGCACATACTACATAACCAAATAGTGGAATCCATTGGATGAAAACCCTATTGTGGGGGAAACAATTGTAAGGCCAACTGGGGCACACACTACATGTTTGGGAAAAATATATTTTAGGAATTCTAGTATTCTATTGCTAAAAACCAATGATTGTTTATATAGATTAATATTTTCCTAAGAAAATAGACTGGTTTATAGAGAAATTACCTGACTAAAGAAGTGGTATTTCAAGATTGAATTTCCAATAAATTTGGGAAATGGATTCTCAACACAGGTCTAACTCAAGCATAGGAAGTTTAGTGCCTATAATTTTAGGTCATATAACTATGACCATAATATTATGGAAACAATTGACGATACATGGTCAAATATTCCAAGGTTATTTTAGAATGCTTTTAATAAGTGATTATAAAATGTGTAAAATATGGCCATTGAGAATTTCATGTTTGGATAAAGGATATGGGATAAATATACTGGGGATGACTGGTATTTTTTGTGTTTTAGTATACAGTTATCAATGCTTAAATGGATAGAAGAGGTGTCTCCCAAGGGAAAATATACCGCTAGTTGACAAACCCATTATGGGAGTTATTTTATGCATGATCAGTAGGAGAACATACTACAGAGTTAAGTAGTAGAATCCTTAGGCTAAAAGGATGATTATGTAGGTGGAATATTCAAGGAAAACTGGGGTATGTATTGCATAGGTAGGTAAAAGAGCTATTAGGTTTTTCAAATTCTACTACTAGAAACCGATGAATGATTATGAAGACCTTAAAGTATTCAAGATTATGATTATGACATGTGGAATGGTAAATTTCTAATGCACAAGGGAATCATATGGACCAATACTATCCATAAATTTGGTTTCCCATCCATAGATCTTCCACATATGTAAAATATAGACGTCTCTTGTTTCTTTAGTGGTCTATCTATGGAGAGGATTAAAAATGAATGGAACAACATTGAATTTTGATTGTATTAATGAGGAGGTGAATTATATTTTATACCATGGTTGGGGATATGCCATAAGTCATAGGTCTAACAGTGTATATCAATAGGATGAGAATCAACCCACACATAGATAAAGAGGTACCACATAGTTTAAAGTCATGCGACGAGGATGTTGGTCATTAATTTTATCCTCTTATAGAAAGAAAATGGGTTAGTCCAATGTGAAAAGGAATATTGAGGTTAGAACAATGCGTAAATCCTAAGTGTCCATATATATCATGTCAGATGAAGAATAAATCCATATGTAGTTCCAAAGTTAAGGGTTCATGAGTAAATTGGGAAATCATATTTGATCTCCCCATATTGATCTAACTTTTACATGGGAGTGTAGGGGATTTTTTATATTGTGATGCAGCTAGGACCACGGTTTAAGATCTGAACATCATGGAATATCTCAATGGGATGGGAATCAGGACACACGTAGTTTTTCAATAAGGTTTCTGCACTCTAACTAAATTCATAAGTGTATGATAATGAGGGTATCATTCAATACTGGTTCATTCATAATATGTGAACTAATATTGAATATCTTCAAATAGATATGTCTCATACATGGGAGAAAAGTGGCATTATTTGAAACATGTTGTGACTGGGACCATTCCTAAGAGTCTAGGCATCAATATGTATCACATATGACTGAGAATCAAGCCACACGTAGTTCTTGATGAAGTTACCTATACAAGCATGATCCCTACACAAGGAGTTGGGGGTTTTAAATTGTGGTTGGACCATGGCATATGACCTAGGTGGTGCTATGTATATCAATAGAATAAGAATCATGACATACATAGTTCTTATAATTCCATTCATTTTAATATCATGCGATAAGGATGAATGTGAACTAACTTGAAGTGATGGAAATATCATGATTGTGACTAAGAATGATTGTCTGGGAATCACAACTTATTTCATAGGGGTGATAATCAAGCCTCACATGGTCATTGATAGTCTCCCTATATGGATTTGATTGATGAGAGGATGTAAAAGGAAATTGTGATTAAATTGTGGCAAGACCCTACTAATAGTGGTTTGGGAATCACTACGTATCTGAATATGATGAGAATCAAGACACAAGTAGTTCTTGATTTTTTTCCCACACCAATAAAACTTTGATGTGGGAAATGGGACTTTTGATAACATCCCTATTGATGGTTGGGACAAAGTCATGAAGTCTTGGAAAGGTTCCCTATACAGATTAGGTTCATGAATTAGGAATAGGTACATGAATTTTTTTCTTAAATCATGGATAGACTCAGTACTGGAGACCAATGTGTCACTAAGTATCTTAAATGTATAAGAATGAAGCCACACATTATTCTTGAAAATGATCCCTTTGTAGTTTTGATTCATGCACACAGGGGGTGAATGAACTTTTTAAACATTGTGGTTGGACCCGAGATAGGAGATTTGGGGGTCACTACATATATTTATGGGGAAAGAATAAATCCACATATAGTTCTAATAGATATTCCTCACACTAAATGAGGTTTTATTTGAGGAATGGGGATTTAATATTTTTTGATGTTTTTCAGAATAACGGTTGGGCTCAGGATAAAAAATTGTAGGAAAATGAAGACATATGTTCTAATCGAATTCCCTGTATAGATTTGGATCTTACACAATGAAAAGTGAAATCGCTTCTTCAAGGTTATGGCTAGAACCAAGATTAAATATTTGGGACCCACTACATATCTCATTGAAACGAGAATCAAGACACACATAATTCTTGGTAAAATGTGTTGTTTATCATCATGCATCGATGATGTGAGGTAACGTGACGTGAAATAAACATTGCGGCTAAACTAGGGGATATGACCCAAGCTTCACTATGTATGTTTTCGGGGAATGAATCATCCCACATGTAGTTCTTGAAAATTATTCCCAATGAAAGTCTGATCTAAACACTTAGATAAATGTGACTCAAATGCCACTATAGGGTACCAATGAGGTGAGTGAAATATGCACAAGGAAGACACTCATATTTTGAGGGACAATAAAGAGTTTCCACTCATAGGATCAGGGTGACTTGTTAATGTCAAATAATGGAGGCACTAATAATGAATTTTAATGTCTTGAGGTGATGATAGTCCGTTCTATACATCTTAACATCTTATAGATTTGACCACATGTCTTGAATTTTATCTTCTTGTGATAAGGATGATGATTCTATGATGTTCAACACTATGAAACTTGGACGGAAATGTTGATATGTTGTTCATAATATTATATCTAAGATAATATTTATCTGATTATTGAATGTAATTCTTTAGTAAAGAAGAATTAGTTGTAGTTTTATTGACTTCTTCCACAATTTTGATTAAAAAATAAGCTCCATTAAAGTGTACATTACATATGGAGTAAGGTCCCTACCACTTTTTCTTAAGCATCAGAGGATTATTTCCTAGTATCATCTCAGTACTAAGGATAAATACCAATTCTCCATGGATGAATGAATGAAGATAGAACTTCTCATTAAAGGCATGTACTATCAAATCCTAATATACCTCCAAGTGATGCGTGGTGTAAAATATTTTTTTTCTAGTCGATCCTTCTCATCCAGTTTTTTTGGTATTTCTCATCTATGGATAACTTTTCATAAATGGATATATGGAGTAATAGAAACCCAACCTAAATGGGAAGTAGTGATTCTATTCTACACAGTAATGAGTATGGGGTTTCTCATGCAGTATTATAGCATATAGTCCGATAATCACATATAGAATAAAAGAAATTATATAGCCATGATTTATTATCTTTATCCACCATCTTCTAGAGTATGTTCAACAGAGTTTTCGGAAAATCCCATGCTTGTCCATTGTCTATTTCATGATAGCATGATGACTAGTTAGATTTGATATTGTATTCTCGATATAGCTTCTCCACCTCAGCCGAACAGAAATTGGTGTTATTGTCTATCAAAATGGTATAAGGGAGACCAAAACTTGAAATGATTTTAGATTTGATAAAACTAAAAATGCTTTTTTCTTTCAATTCTTTGAATGGTATTGCCTCATCCCATTTGGAGAAGAAATCAGTAGCAATGTGGATGTACTTGAACTACTAAGTCATAGCTAGAGTATATGGTCCAACAATATCCATACCCCATGAGGAAAATGCCTAGGAGTATTTAGTTTTATATAGAAACTGTTGGGGTTGATGAATGGAATTTTCATGCACTTGGTAGGGATTACTCATCTTAGTGAATTATAGGCAATTTGGTTGCAATAAGGGCCAAAAGTATACAAGCCTTCAGATTTCATCGGAATGCCTATACTCTGATAGGTGGGTACCATAGGCTCTTGAATGTACTTCTTCCATAAGAGCCACTCTATCTTCCCCATAAATATATCTGAGAAGGAATCCTTCAAACCCTCCCTTTTAGAAGAATATATACAAAGTGGGGAAATCATAAAGAGAGAAATTATCCACTAACCACCATATCTTATCTCTTTCAACCCTGTCCGGTGAATTTATTCTATCTTGGAGATTTTACAAGATTGGTGATATACATCCCATAGTATGACTATGTGGCTCTGGAAAGGGAGTGATTTTGTTGATATCTTCTACAATGATCCAAAGAAAAAGGTGAAACCACTCAATGGTGGGAATTACTGATGATACTCCAATCTATATATGGATCTTACAAAGTTATAACTGCATTTTTAAATGCATCTTCTTGAGAATTTTGTGATCATGGGGCATGATTCAATGTTGTGTTTGAGGAAAATTCTTCAATTGACCATTAAACATAATCACACATGGGAATTATCTCTTCCTTTAGATGGAATAATCCATGTAGATCAGCATGATTATCAATTTTGAATCACCATTCACCTCTAGGTGGTTCACCAGTTTAGGGAGCACCAATTCATGGCCTGTAATGAGAGCATAATATTCTTCCTCATTATTAGAACCAACTTCTAATAATAGGAAAAAGTTGGTAATATTATCCTTTTGGGGATATAACCAAATTTTCTAACCCAAAATATTTGAGTTTAGATTATTCCATTATCTTCCCTATTATAAATCAATATGCTCCATGAAAATACATTTTCCATGTTTGATATTTTTCCTAAATAGAGAAAAATTGTTAATTAGTTAGTTCAGTATTAATGGAATCTCTTATGTAGATGGGTGCTCAGGGAGGATGTCTGCTTATAATTATATTTCAGGTATATATTTTAATTTATTTTAATATATTTATTTGTGTATTTAAATTAATACTCCTTCAAAAGTTTGGACAACTTATCTTGTTTTATGATTTTTGTTCGGAAATAAAGCAATTTAAGAAATAGAACAAAGACAATAGTTTTTTTAGAAAACTAAAACTTCATGTTGTTAGCTTCACTCGTGACACAATAATGGATTTTTTAGGACGATCATAGAGAAATTATATGGAATAATTCTGAAAAACCAAGGAAAAATTAGATTAGGGAGAAAAAACAATGAATTACACATTTTGAATCATCATTACACAACATGTATAAGAATTTCAAAACATTTCACAGACCATGAAGAATAGTCCTAATGAATTTCAAGTCTTGAATACATTACATAATGCGATTAAACATTACATGATTTGTAAAATTTGAATTGAATTTTCCACTTCTATAAAAATATGTGACAATTTTAAACACTTTGAATATATCTTACACATCATGAGTCGTAGTTACACATTGTGAAAGGAGTCAACATTCCAAATCATCAAATGAGATTCACCTTAGAATTTCTCTTATTCAAAACTCATGGAACAACCTCATATAATGATTACATGAAATTTAATCCCATTACACGTCATGAAATTGGTTGGTAAAACCCATCTGAATCCTATAATTAGAGGAGTTTCTAGCTACTTTGGGGAATTTAGATTCAGAAACAAATCCTTGAGAGATAAGCTACTGTGCCCTCCCCAAGTTATTTCTTTCTTTTCATTGTGACATAATTTTATTTCCTCTTTCCCTTTAAACCTCTCATCAATATGTTTATTGGGAAGACACTCTATGTTCTATAGTGATGTAAAAAAATGGGTAAGGGAATTTTGGATTGATTTATTATATTCATGTATTTTATTTTGAACAATATAATTTCAACATCTAATCCCTTTAATTTTATTTTATCATGACTATTGATAATTTAAAATAAAAGAATAATTATTTTTGTGAAATTAAATACCATTAATAAGGCATGGCCATTATTGAATTTAGGGGAAATCAGTTTTAAATTTGTTATCCAGAAAAACTTGTCTCAAAAAAATTCTAAATTACCAGGCCATGGAAAATTGTTTATTACAATGTTGAGATAGAGATACCATGACCATCTGATACACCTCATCTCGACTATAACACTATTCATGAATCAAATTATTTTCTATAAATCCAACTGCACATGAACCCCATTATTAAAAAACCCTAGAGTGCTTTCAAATCTGTTTCCAATCAAACAACTCATTTTTATCATTCGTTTCATTTATTTTTCAATCAAAACAAATAAAATCAATCTTCTCTCACATTTTACTCAATAGAATCGAATAAAATATTTTAAAATGTAATAATAATATTTTCAACATCCCTGTGGATTGATATTTATCAACTATTTTAATACATTTTAATTAATTGAGTACCAGAGCTGAGTTTTTATAATTTGTTTTTTCATAGAATCATAGGGAACTACTGATGCACCACTGGGATATCATCTAATAAGGATTGACCATTTAGTACGTTATGAGGAAAACATTGTACATAAAACTACTATAGGATTACTTCCCACCATGCTAGACATACTTTCAACATAATATGATGTAGGATAAATTTGACCAGGATTTTTCGAGAGACTAAGTGGATCTTATGGTGCTTCAGGTAGTGCCTCATATTTTGAATACAAAAGTTTAATTCCAAAGAGCTCTTCTCAATATCTAAATATAAATTCACTACATTGAGCATGGTTATACTGAGGTAATAATGGATGTTTTCATTTTTGAAACCATTCTTTTGTGCAAGGTAGGATCCCAGTGATCCCTCTAGGGATTTTACATAAACAATTAGTGGTTTCCTTCAATAGGTGGCATGATTATTGGTTGTCTCAATAGGTATTTATTTAGGGAATAAAATTCTCATTTATAGTCATTGGTCCACTATTATGTGATCCCCTCCTTCATCAAATTTTTAAGGGTAAATTCTTGCATGTACGGTTGGATATAAGGCACCTGATATTGGACAAGTTTCTTTGAAGTCCTTTTAACTATTTCAAGTTTTGAAGAGGTAAAATTACATGGATATATTTATTATTCTATGTATCAAATTTTATTCTTTGATTGTGTACAATTTAGATAAAAAATTTTCCAATGGTTACTCTAAAAGAGCATTTTAAGGGGTTCATCTTCAGGTTATGCTATCGAATCATTCTGATGATGGATTCTATGTCATCCAGTTGTTCATAAAATGGTAGATATTTGTCCACTAAATGATAAATGTAGTAATTGAAAAACATTCCCAGGAAGGGTTTAATGTTGTGACGCATAACATGTTGGTATGTGGAACTTGCATTCTTCAAGGCCAAGGGCATTACCTGATAAAAGTATATTAATGAAGGTGTTCTAAAGGATTCGGATTCATCATATTCTGTGGCGATCCATATTTGGTTATACCTAGAGTATCCATCTAGGAAAGAGAGGTCTTGAGAATAGGGTATTTCAGTAATGAAGAGTTCTGTAATTTGAATTAGGATGTCATCTTTGGTAAAATTTTGGTTGAGAACGATGAAATTGGTACAAAATATGATTTTTTTCATTGTTCTGTTTCATAGGGATAATATTGGAATGAAATTTTGGGTATTGTACCTCTCAAATGAAGTCATACATGGTGCATTTTCCCACTTTAGACATAATCTTGGAGGTGTTAGTTGGGTGCATCCTCCTCGATGTTTGCTTGTATCCCAGGTGATCTTCTGGAAAAGTGAAATGATGGGTGGCCAACATGGGGTCAAGGATAGGAATCTCTATGTAATTCAGGGAAAAAAAATTTCGGTGCTACTTTTGGAATGTATTTTATTCCTCATATTGTAGGGGATTCAAGGTCGTACTAATTGGATTGGGGCATGGATATGCATGTGTGCCTTTATTTATTTCTCTTTGTTCATCTATAGATCTAGAGATGCCTTCCTCGAATACTAGAGGATCATCCTTCATATATTATTCATAATCCTCTCCCTCTTTATCATGATACATTTTTTCTTCTTTTTTTCTTGGGAGGAGATGATAGAAAATGTTCCGTAGGGAGAAGAGAGGATTAGAAATTTGGATATACGGAGGATGAGGACATCATTTCTGGATAATATGCTAGGATGCATCCTTCTTGAAGTCTTGAAATGGAAATTTGGGACTGAGAATGAGTCTCTTCATATTCTCCTATAGTCATGATGGATTATTCCAATTAGGCTGGTAGTACATGGCTTTGTTTAAGATTGGGGATATACTGAAGGCATTTTCATGGAATTTTTTATTATTATTTAGAGGGCTAATAAATTCTTTAGTGTCATTGGGCTTAAATATCGTGGCTGACAATATGGAAGATGCCAAATGAATTCTAGAATTCTGGACCAAAATTTCTATTTGATTAATAAGAAGAACGTAATCTATATTGTGATAAATAAAAGGGTTAGTGGGGATCATATCCAAAACATTTTGGGCATTGATGCGGGTGACAACAATAGCCACTTATTGCTTCCCTTCATTGTGACACAACCCTTCATCAATGTATTCTGCTTCACATGATTGGAATTGGTCCTTTTCAACATTTAATGTCCCAATTTTTCAATTGATATAATATTTGACACATTGGAGATATAATAAAGGAATGACCCCATATTAATACAGGCATGGCCTTCCCAACAATACATTTAAAGTCGTGTCAGGTTGTATCAACTTGAACCCCGAGTTAGGCAAAAGATCTCGAAACTGAGTCCTGAGTGTATCACACTAATAGGTTATTTTTCATTCTTATTGTATCCCTATAACATCAGAGTGAAGGGAGGGAGAATATCACTACTCTTCTTAAATCAGGTATGTTGGGTGAAGGATTCGTGCATGTTTTATTTATTTTTAACACTGAATGGAATATTGTCTCACTATCCCACTTTGTTTCCCTCACATTAAGAATTATGAAACTACATTGGAGGTTTATGTTGACCTGAGTGAAGTACTTGGATGATTAGAGTAGTAATCAGCCTTTGGGGAAATTCGTCCATACAAATGATATCTTCAAGAGTCAATTTATAAGAATATATGAGACCCTGGGAAAAGTTTGTCTGGTTCCTGAAACTGGGTGGTGCACAGGTCTTGCGCGTAGGGGCTTCGACCCTGATGGTGATTTGGGTGACTCGGTTGAACTAGCTGGTCATTACCATGAGGTCTGCACCCCCAAACCCCTACTCGGGAATAGTTTCGAGATGCGCTGTCAGCCCTCTAATGTTGTCCCTTTGATACCATCACTAACCCCCATGAAAAATGAACAGTCACACCAATATCAATTATACTACAGTTGAAGACATGTTGGGTCGTGTAACATGGATTTATAATCTACTTCTTATACTGGTATAAAGACATATTTCTTCTTAAACCTAGAATTTTGTGTCTAACTGAGGTTCAAATCTTCAATTATTAAGTGCAATGCATGGAACACATTCCACAGTGTCCACAGAAAAAAATTAATTTTATTATATATCATATGAATATTAAATTATAAATTAGAATAATATTTTTAATAGAGTAAGTATATGTTTAGAAACATCTTGGTCTTGATGACCCTCATTTTTAATTTTAATTTTAACCATTTCATAAGATTTGTTTATTTATAACCAGGATGCTATATATTTGTATAAAATATTATGTTATTTCCATTCCTTAAATTCTTTTATAGTGGGATTGGAAGACTAGACTCTTTATAAGAAAACATTCTCAAAATATAAAATATAAATAAACGTTTATTTTGATAATATTATTTTCAGTTCAACAAAACCAAAAAAATGAAAGGGCTTTTCAAAACTCATGAAAAATGAATTTTAGGTGAGCATGATGGGTGAGTTAAATTATTTCCAGGGATTTAAAATTTTTCAAAAAATACTTCATAATTATGTTAAACAAAAAAATAAATACTTGTTTTAATAAATATTTTTATACGTGAATGTGGTGATTTTTTTTGAAATAAAATGAGTTCCAATATTAATCATGAATTTGTGAGGTTTGAAAAAGGAAGGTAAAATTTTATTTAGGGGAATAATTTGGATTATTCATTGTATCACTACAATCATACCAATATTTTTTTTCATTATATATTTTTTTCATTTTTATTCAAATCTAAAATAAGATCATTTGATGGCCAGTAAAATATTTGTATGATATTTGAATTGAATAATCTATTTGATTTTTTATAAGCACATCAGACTGTATTTTAACTTCATCTTCCATTTCTGATTTATGTTGTTGTATACTAGATAGAATGAGTACCTTAGGAACCTATCACTTTCTAAGGAAAAAATTGGATTTCAAGTCTAGTAAGAAACAACACCCTTTTCCATTATAACCAAGATGTTTAATACATTGCAGCTAGTAATTATTGTTCACTATTTTATTCGAGGAAAAAAAACCTAATGAATTTTGGAATTAATTTAGATCACAAAACGATCAAATTTGAAAAAAAACTAGTTCTATAGACATATCTAAAAACCTAGTAAACAATTTCATAACAAAGTACATAGATTTAAGGAATCACATCCATTGAAATCATTCCAAAATAATAATATATTTTTATAAATCAATTTTTTATATAAAACCAGTGATTTGAATGTTTTACCAATCCACTCCAAAATGATAAATTAAATTTCTTTAGATTTAGAAGTTAATTTTTTTTATTTCAAATGATTTAATTTTTATTCAATATTTTCTAATTTTCTATGAGTGAATCCAATTTTTTTGTTAGGTGTTTTTTTAATTGTATTTAGAGTTTCAATTTCTTATTCTTGATGTTTCATTAAGTGACACATTATCTATTTATTTATGATTTCCTTTTAACATATCTATATGTTTTCTTTTTTTTATATCTCATAAGAGGTAGTGAATCATTCATCAAATAAAATTCTCTAATATTTTCAAACCACAAAACCCTCTTAGTTCATCATCAATAACTTATGTCACTCAATCCATGAACATAGTTTTTTTATATTTTTTAATCACAAGAATGAAATTGTGTTCAGATAATACAATTTTTAGTTGTTCAATGTGACCAATGTCCATGTTATATGTTTTCAATAGGTATGAAATAAATTTCATCAGGAACAGAAAATAAAAAATGTGACTGAAGGGTGTTATAGATCATTAATGATGAGAGTTTGTTTCTAATGATAAGTGGATAGTGTTATTTGATGATAATTTGGGAGGAGCATTTTATGATCAAACCATTTTTAATTTAAGAATGAAAAAATAACTTATCTCCATGATAGTGAACCAAAGGTATTTTTTAATATCTGTTGTACAACATTTATGAATTTTTCAATATATTAATAAGTTATGTATCAACTGAAATTATAAGGCCCCAAACATAATTGATAGATAATCCTAAGTTAGGGCAATAATTTTACATTAAATCACATTGAAGATCTTTTTAGGTTTAGAGATTCACAAAAATAGGTTATAACTCATACATAATAATTTAAATATTTAATGTAGGCACTTCTCCTCATGGTCCAATATTTTTTAAAGAATAGAAACTTTTTAAAAAGAAACATGGTTCATTTCTTATTTAGAAAACATGACCTTTCCTTGATCCCATCCTAGAATGTATTCTTCTTTAAGTCATGTGAAAATAATTTCAAAACATGGAATGATAACAAAGAGCATAGTAATAAAACATAATGAATGAAAAATGTTAGTTTTCTGGTAACATGTAGACCATGAATACTTTATCAAAAAAGCAATAATTTTTACCTTTTTGAAGTAGCAGAAAATGTTCACTGAATATAAGTTCATTGCTTACCCTTATGTGGAATAAGCATACGGTTGACTTCCACACATATCACAAAATGGAATACCCATACGAAAAACATTCACATATAATGCATTGGATGTAACACCCCAAGCTTCTACGGTACACTTCTCTTTGAATAATGTAATAGCGTGTGTTGTACGCAACACCGAGTTCTAACACACCATAACCAATCAAACTAGTCGTTATGAATAGTAAGACCTACTTTTTGAAATTATATATATTTTATATTTCAAAATGGACTTCATTTTTGGATTTGGAATATCTAATTTAGCCTAAGGTAAAATTTTGGTACTTTTCGAATAACTGTAATATTTTGATGAATAGTGAAAATTACTAAATTTTAATTAAAAACAAATTTTTTAATCAAAATAATTAATACTGATAAATTATGAATTTTAGAGGTTTTAAAGTATATTTAGAATATATTTTTACCATTTAATACAATTTTGGTCATTGGACATAATTTTACAATTAAACCGGACATAAACAAGTGTCAATCTTTTGATAGTTATTATCTCTTAAAAACACGCTTTTTCTTTTAACAGCAGGAATTAATTTTAAATTAATTTCTGCCACTTCTGTGTTTTGAATTTGGAAAAATGGATTCCATATTTGGAATCATGATGTTCAAATTGGGTAAATAGGTAACTTTTATTTTTAGACATTTTGAATAATTACTTCGCTAAATATTTTATTTACCATGGTTAAGGGTAAATCCGGTAAATAAGGGTTAAAAATAATATTATAATAATACTAAATTACCCAAAAACGTGTCATATCTTTATTGTTTGATAAATGTTCGACCATAGTAATCTTTGGGTCGATTTCGGGACCACATGGAGCCACTTGTAGGTGATAGGGACACTTTATATTAATTAAGTTAAAATGAATACAAAAATGGCACAAGCATATATCTTTTAGAAAAACAATTTTTACATAGGGTTATATATGTTTTATATTCAATTATAAATATCCATTAGAAAGATAAAAATATTTAATACATAATTATATTTTATTTATAATTTTTGGATATTAAATAATTTAATTTATTTATGACACAATGATGATGTAGTAATTACCATAATAGTGAACATTTAAAATAATTGATATTATAAATACCCAAATAAATATAATTTGAGACTTTTAATGAATTAAAATAATTTTATAGGATACTATGACATATTAGGATTGATTTAATTAATGTTTTTCGAAGTAATCATTCTGTTATGAGGTTTACAAAAATCAACTATTTAATAGTGTCAAAAATGACATAAAAGAGTTTTTAAAACAAATATTATATTATTAATTGATATTAAATTCCTAAAAATCTAAGGTTCGGCCAAGAGACTTATATCATGATAGTAATATCATTAATGGACCCCTTGGGGGTCGCTTGGTTGTATATGGTAAGTTTATTGACTATATAATATAAAAATACAAAGAGACATTGTAAAAGTGAAACTAATTAACTTAGAGTTAATACTTAAAGAAAAGGATAATATAAGTACCCAAACTTGTCTAAATTCTATATTTTGAGTGGTGTTAGACCCATACCCACCTTAACCTATGAATAATAAACTTTTGAGCCATTAGAAACCGAATATGAATTTATTATAAACTAATATTTCTAGATTTTCCAAAGGTTCCCCTGACCCCTCTTATAAAAGGGAACTCCTCCCTCCCATTTAATCACACCTTCAAAGCCTTTTGGTTCGTCCAAACTCTGCCCAAATACTCTCCCAACTTCCCTCACTACATCTAGAGGCCTTAGTTTGAACAGAAATCCATCCTAAGGAGCCCTTTTCATCAAATCAAAAGGAAGAACTCGAAGAAGAGGTAATGATTTCACCACCCTTTTCCAAGTTCCTTTCTTCTTCCACTTCTTCTTCCTTTGTTGTTACCATTATAAAATAATATATCCAGTATCATATATATACTGTGATGTTATTATAAATATTGTACGACCATATTCATTATTCTATCCACCCTTTGAATAACATGTCACCATACGTGCGTATGTACGGCTTACCGTCTCCAGGTCGTGGTGTAATTGTTATTCAATATATTATTATTTGGATGGGTATAATAATGATGTGTAACTCATGTAAATAATAAATATAACATGTTAATGATTCTGTATATATGATATACCATCCATTTATATTTTATTTTAATATCAAAATAATGATATAGTCGCTCGTGCGTACGTACGGACTACCGTCTCCACGAACGCGATGAGATTCATTCTCCATCATATCCATTCAAGTATAATTCTCATTTGATGATTAATAATAGTATCTAAGTACTTGATATCATTCTGGATATGATTAATATACAACCTATCCATTTCAAACATGGCTTACGTAACAAAACATGTAAAATAAAATGAGTAAGATAACACCCGAAACAACGATAATTCTAAGATATTATTAACAAAGCAATGTTAAAAGATCATATATGATATCATATTAATGTATATGATTATTAAATAGTTTAATAACAATTATTTCACTATTATACATGTGTTTAACCTACCCCAACCAATGAAAAGTACAAGGTAAGGTTTATTTCACAATCTTTTCATTATCCGAGGTTGTTTATATGTAATAATCTACTGGGATCTCTTTATCATCCACATCCATGTTTTTTAAAAATGTATTTCAAAACATTTTTACTATTTACTAGAATATTTTTTAATGTCATTTATACCCTTTTTTACTTTTATATGTGGTTTATAAAGGAATCTTTCCGTCATTTTCCAAATAAGGTCCCTTTTAACCTTTTCGACAAAATTAAGGTAAGAATGTTTTTTTAACTTATACGGAGGGTGTGGCTATTTTCCGCCATTCTAAAATCTTCAGAGATTCCATTATAATCTTATAAGAATATTTTCAAAGAAAATGTTTTATTTTATATGTCTCTTAAATGATTTCAAACAAAAAATATATATTTCACTAAAAAGATTTTTTATTTCATCTATGTCAACATTCTTTGATGGATTTTACGCTTATGTGAAGTTGATTTATTATGATACAAAACTTCTATATTGTATTGAAGTTTTTGTGATATTTTTGACCGTGGATGTGCTATTGTTATACCATTCATGGTTTATGGTGAAAGTATTGACATTTCGTATGCTAGTTTTAATACGATTGTTTATGTTATGTTTATTCCTTTTCATATGGGAATGCATTGGACTTAATATGTGACGGGTGGAGCCCGATATAGCTCCTCGATGCATCAGTAGGTCTCATGAGAAAAACTAGTGTCCTGGCACAAGGCCTTGGTAAAATCTTATTTTGTAGTCTTGTCACGAGGCCTTGAATATGTGGTTATGATAGTCTGGCATTATGCATTCCATCATTATGAAAGTGGTTATTGATATTGCATGTGATTATTCGATTAGTAGAATATCCATGTGAATAAGTAAATGGCATTATTTCATTTTACCTTTTCCAATATATGTTTAAGTTCAAGTTTAAAAGGCTTTTGTTTTAGTTATACATTGCCTTAAATGATTATTTTTATTTATGAAGGTTTCCGCTATATTGTTATCCTTACTGGGCATTTGAGATCACCCCTTTTCTTTGTTTTATTTTTCCCAGGAAGTGAAGAAGTAAATTATGAATGACCTGCAAGGATATTATGTGGGGATATGAGTGTGGAATATGGAGAATATATGTTGTTGTAGTAGTTTTACACTTTATGATGTAATGTAAAACTTTATGAATATATCTAGTGTTTCCAAGGCTACTAAACCAATCGGTCTTTCAAGATTTGATCTTTCTTGTGATCATGCCAATGTTATGTAATAATGAACCAACTCTGGGCAACTAGGGTTGGGGCGTTACAGTTGGTATCAGAGGAACTTTAGTACAATCCTTTGAAGCTAGATTTAGATAAATTTTGATTAGAGAACATAGAACTAAGATGAACTTTGAGGATTATTATAGAAGAACTTCCTAGAATTTTGGTATTGTAAATATTTTGTGAGTTTTCCGAGCAATGCATCCCTGTTTGGATACGAGCAGGTAGAGGCAGCTCTGGCACAGATGTACCTAGGGGTAAAACCTGAAAACACCACTTTGTGCTAGACTCGAACGGGAACTGGTGCACGACAACGGGCCTTGCTGCACTCTTGGTTACGACACTCCCGGGGGATATGCTTAGGATAACTCTCATTTTATTTACAAATAATTATGAAGTGTTTATGAGTATATACTTCCTCAATGAAAACATTTTTATGATTATGGATTATATCCACAAATATTTCAATTTATGTTAAGTGTTTTATATGTATGAGATTATGTATTTTGATTCATAAACTAATCTAGTTTATGCCATTGTTTAGAAATGGTGCCTAGTGGAATAAATGGAAACTGTATCAATGAACGCAATCCGTGTAGGGATTTCCCTCCTACTCAAGATAATTATAGTGGAGCTGGTGATGCAACTGGTGCCAATCAGCTAATCACCATACTGGGACAACTTACTCAGGTTATGAATAATAACCTTACCCATATGGAGCACCTTGATCTGCAGCGTGGAGGATCAATGTTAGATCGATTCAAGAGGCAACAACCACCAACGTTCAATGGGAGTACAAATCCCTTAGTAGCTAACCAATTGATAAATTCCCTAGAGAAAATATTTCAGGCTTTGGGGAGTAGTGAAAGGGAAAAAGTTATCATGACAGTTTACTACCTCACTGGAGATGCTGATCAATGGTGTTCATTGATTCAAAACACTAAGGAAGATGATGAAGTATCAAATATGGAATGGAGGGAGTTCAAAGATCTGTTTTTAGAAAAATACTTTTCTCGCGACCATCAAGCAGATATGGAAAGGCAGTTTCTGAGTCTCAGACAGAAGGAGGATGAGAATGTCACAAAGTATGAGGCTAACATTACAAGGATAGAAAGGTATGCTGGAGATTATATACGTAACCCAAGAAGTAAGATTGATCGTTTATTTGATGGGTTAAAACCATTTCTCTATCGAGCATTAATCTCACAGTCATTCTCTTCGTACGAAGACATTGTCTCATGTGCTATCAAGACCGAAAAGGAATTCTCTAAGTATTATAACATTAAAGCAAAGCAAGAGAAGAAGAGGCATGCTGATCAATCTGGGAATGGAAATAAGGGGACGAAGGGAAAGGTTGAATATCCATCCTGTGGTAAATGTGGGAAGAAACACCCTGGTACTTGCTTGAAGGGAACACGAGTCTGTTACAAGTGTGGTGAAAAAGGCCACCAAGCTCGTGATTGCAAGGGGAAGAAGGAAGACACTAACGTTCAGTGCTACAATTGCAGGGAGATGGGGCATTATGAAAATGAATGTTCTAAGAATCAGGAGAACTTACCTCAGAAAAGGCCAAGGGATCAAGGCCAAGCTTATGATATCACTATTGCTGAGTAGAAGCTCCTAAAGATGTAGTGGCAGGTAATTTAATGGTTTCCTCAAGTTTAGCAAATGCATTATTTGATTCTAGATCATCACATTGTTCCATATCTTCCCAGTTTTCTAAGAAAATTAGATATTTCCAATTTGATTTAACAAGGGAGTTGTCAGTTAAAACTCCTAAGGGAAGTATCATTGCAATAATGTTTTGCGAATCAGTCCCCATTAAAGCACATAAATGTTCTTTATCTGCTGATCTCATCGTCATACCTATGATTGAGTTTGATATAATCCTCGGTATGGACTGGCTTTCAGACTATGATGCGAAGATTTATTGTAAGAAGAAATAGGTTACGATTCTTGATGATAATGATAAGGAACACCTTATCTTTAGAGCAGAATCGTCACCACCTAATTATTATTTAGATCCACCCCCAATAGCTTAACTAAATTCAATTATTGGGGAGGAAGAGAATGAAATAACTGTGGGTGAGGAAAGGAATGTTAAAATAGAGGATGTACCTGTTGTGAAAGAATTTGTAGATGTATTTCTGGAAGATTTACCTAGACATCCTCCAGAACGAGAAGTTGAGTTTTCCATTGATTTAATTCCTGGATAAAGGCCTATATCGAAGACCCCATATAGAATGGCCACTGTAGAGTTAGTCGAACTAATGAAACAACTAGAGGAATTGATTAATAAAGGATTTATTCGCCCAATTGTTTCTCAATGGGGAGCCCCTGTTCTTTTTGTCAAAAAGAATGATGGATCTATGAGGTTATGTATCGACTAAAGGGAGATCAATGCTATAACGATAAAGAACAAGTATCCCCTACCTCACATTGATGATTTATTTGACCAACTGCATGGAGCTCAATACTTTTCAAAGATTGAGCTTCGATCAGGATACCATCAGTTGTGTGTGAAGAAGGAATACATTCCGAAGACAGCATTTCAAACCAGGTACGGGCATTACGAGTTTACTGTAATGCCTTTTGGTTTGACTAATGCACCCTCTGTATTCATGGATCTTATGAATAGAGTTTTCAAGGAGTATCTTGGTGAATTTGTGGTGGTATTTATTGATGATATCATGGTATACTTAAAAAGCTACGAAGATCATGAAAATCACTTGCGCATTATCCTGCAGACTCTGAGAAGGCATGAATTATATGGGAAGTTTAGCAAGTGTGAATTCTGGCTTCATGAGATTTCTTTTCTTGGCCCTATTGTCTCTAAATATGGAGTCTATGTTGATCCTTCTAAGACCAAGGCAATCCAATAATGGCCAGCACCTACGAGTATAACTGAGGTATGTAGTTTTATTGGTTTGGCAGGTTATTATCGACGATTCGTCCCGAATTTTTCCCGATTGGCTAACCCATTAACGAAGCTCACACGTAAAGGGGTTAAATTTGTTTGGACAAAAGAGTGTGAAGAATGTTTCGAAGAAATTAAGAGAATATTAGTCAATGATCCTATATTGACTCTACCATCGGGGAATGATGGGTTCGTTATTTATAGTTATGCATCGAAGAAAGGACTTGGTTGTGTCCTTATGCAGAATGATAGAGTTATTGCCTATGCATCATGACTGTTGAAAATTCAGGAACATAACTATCCTACTCATGATCTCGAGTTAGCAGTTGTGATCTTTGCTTTGAAGATATGGAGGCACTACCTCTATGGTGAAAAATGTGAGATTTATACTGATCACAAGAGTTTGAAGTATATTTTCTCACAAAAAGAACTCAACATGAGGAAAAGGAGATGGCTTTAATTACTCAAGGATTATGATTGCACGATACACTACCACCCGGGGAATGAAAACAAGGTGGAAAATTCTTTGAGCAGAAAAGACCATGGAGTTTTGAACAAAATGAGAATTGAAAGGGATCAAATTTTCATGGATCTAGTGAAGATGGACATGGGAATAACCAGGGAAGGCGAAACATCAATTGTTTTTTCAAATGGTTGGCAAACCATATTTACTAGAAAGAATTAAGAGTTCTCAGACCGATGATGAAGAATTTCAAAAGAAGATTAAAGCTGTGAATGATGGGAGACTGAGAGACTTTGTGTATGAAGATGGAATTTTGAAATTTGGGAAGAGACTTTGTGTTCCCGATATACCTATTCTAAAAAGGGAATTTCTGGATGATGCTCATAGTTCCAATTTCTCTATACACCCTGGGAGCACCAAAATGTATAGAGATTTGAAGGAACATTTTTTGTGGGACAACATGAAGAGGGAGATTGCGGATTTTGTGTCAAGATGTATGGTTTGTCAACAAGTGAAATCTAGAAGGCAACATCCTAGAGGAGTCATGCAACCTCTTCCCATACCGGAGTGGAAATGGGACAATATTACGATGGACTTTGTCATGTGGCTACCAAAGACTACTATAAGGAACAATGCAATATGCGTTATTGTTGATCGTCTTACCAAGTCAGCACATTTTCATGCTATAAGATATGATCTACCCCTGGAACGTCTAGCATGACTATATATTTATGAAGTTGTGAGACTTCATGGAGTACCCCTATAAATTGTTTCAGATCGTGATCCCCGTTTTACATCAAGATTCTGGAAAAGTCTTCAGAAATCCCTGGATACTGAACTTCATTTGAGCACTTCTTACCACACTCAGACAGACAGACAATCAGAACAGACTATTCAAACCTTAGAAGACATGTTGAGATCTTGCTCACTTGACTTTCAGGGTATGCGGGATCAATATTTACCTCTGGTAGAATTTTCCTATTACAATAGCTTCCATTCGAGTATTCAGATGGCCCCATATAAAGCGTTATACAGAAAGAGATGTCATACACCAACCTGTTGGGATTACGTTGGTGAAAGAAAACTTGTAGGCACAGAACTAGAGGAGGAAACGATGGAAAAGGTGAATGTAATCCAAATCACATCAAAGCAGCTCAAAGTAGGCAGAAGAGCTATGCCGATAATCGAAGGAAGGATTTGGAATTTCAAGTCGGTGATCATGTTTTTCTGAGGGTATCTCCATGGAAGGGAGTCATATGTTTTGGTAAGAAAGGTAAATTGAGTCCCAGGTACATCGAACCTTTTGAAATTCTAGAACTAATTGGGGATGTAGCTTACCGATTGGCAATGCAGCCAAGTCTCTCCAAAGTTCACGATGTGTTCCACGTATCTCTGTTGAGGAAATACATGCCTGAACCAATGCATGTACTCACCTATGATGAATTAGAACTATAACCTAATCTGTCTTATTGCGAAGAGCCCATCAGGATTCTTGATATGAGAGAACAAGTACTGAGAAACCGGACGACGCGTCTGGTAAAAGTCTTGTGGAGAAACCATAAGATAGAAGAGGCAATGTGGGAACCCGAGGAACTTATGATGAAGAACCACCCGAGTATTTTCATGTGATAAGTATTCTAGAAATTTGGAGGATGAAATTATTTGAAGGAGGGGAGAATATAACACCCCAAGCTTCTATGGTACGCTTCTCTTTGAATAATTTGATAGCGTGTGTTGTACGCAACACCGAGTTCTAACACACCATAACCAATAAAACTAGCCTTTATGAATAGTAATACCTACTTTTTGAAATTATATATATTTTATATTTCAAAATGGAATTCATTTTTGGATTCGGAATATCGAATTTATCCTAAGGTGAAATTTTGGTACTTTTCCGATAACTTTAATATTTTGATGAATAGTGCAAATTACTAAATTTTAATTAAAAAAACTTTTTGAATCAAAATAATTAATAGTGATAAATTATGATTTTGAGAGGTTTTAAAGTATATTTAGAATATATTTTTACCATTTGATACAATGTTGGTCATTGGACATTATTTTACAAATAGACCGGACATAAACAACGGTCAATCTTTTGATAGTTATTATCTATTAAAAACACGCTTTTTGTTTTAACAGCAGGAATTAATTTTAAATTAATTTCTGCCACTTCTATGTTTTGAATTTGGAAAAATTTATTCCATATTAGGAATCAGGATGTTCAAATTGTGTAAATAGGTAACTTTTATTTTTAGACATTTTGAATAATTACTTCAGTAAATATTTTATTTATCATGGTTAAGGGTAAATCTGGTAAATAAGGGTTAAAAATAATATAATAATAATACTAAATTACCCTAAAACGTGTCCTAAACTTATTTGTTGATATATGTTCGACCATAGGCATCTTTGGGTCGATTTTGGGACCACATGGAGCCACTTGTAGGTGATAGTGACCCTTTATTTTAATTAAGTTAAAATGAATACAAAAATGACACATGCATATATCTTTTAGCAAAACAATTTTTACATTGGGTTATATATGTTGGATTTCGATTTTAAATATTAATTAGAAAGATAAAAATATTTAATACAAAATTATATTTTGGTTATAATTTTTTGAGATTATATAATTTAATTTATTTATGACACACTAATGATTCTGTAATTACCATAATAGTGGAAATTTAAAATAATTGATATTATAAATACCCAAATAAATATAATTTGAGACTTTAAATGAATTAAAATAATTTTATAGGATAATATGACATATTAGGATTGATTTAATTAACTTTTTTTGAAGTAATAATTCTTTTATGAGTTTCAAAAAAATCAACTATTGAATAGTGTCAAAATTGACATAAAATAGTTTTTAAAACAAATATTATATTACTAATTGATATTAAATTCCTAAAAATCTAAGGATCAGCAAAGAGACTTATATCATGATATTTATATCATTAATGGACCACTTGGGGGTCTCTTGGATGTATATGGTTAGTTTATTAACCATATAATATAAAAATACAAAGAGACATTGTAAAAGTGAAACTAATTAACTTAGAGTTAATACTTAAAGATAAGGTTAATATAAGTACCCAAACCTTTCTAAATTCTATTGGTTGTGTGGTTTTCGACCCATACCCACCTTAACCTTTCAATAATAAACATTGGAGCCATTAGAAACCGAAAATGAATTTATTATAAACTAATATTTCTAGCTTTTCCAAAGGTGCCCCTCACCCCTCTTATAAAAGGACACTCCTCCCTCTCATTTCTTCACACCTTCACAGCCTTTTGGTTCAGCCAAACTCTGCCGAACTACTCTCACAACATCCCTCACTACACCTAGAGGCCTTAGTTTTAACATAAATCCAACATAAGGAGCCCTTTTGATCAAATCAAAAGGAATAACTCGAAGAAGAGGTAATGATTTCACCACCCTTTTCCAAGTTCCTTTCTTCTTCCACTTTTTCTTCCATTGTTGTTACCATTCTAAAATAATAAATCCAGTATCATATATATACTGTTATGTTATTATAAATATGGTACAACAATATTCAGTATTCTATCCACCCTTTTAATAACATGTCACCATACGTGCGTACGTACGACTTACCGTCTCCACGTCGTGGTGTAATTGTTATTCAATATATTATTATTTGGATGGGTATAATAATGATATGTAACTCATGTAAATAATAAATATAACATGTTAATGATTCTTTATATATGATATACCATCCATTTATATATTATTTTAATATCAAAAGAATGATATGGTCGCTCGTGCGTACGTACGGACTACCGTATCCACGAACGCGGTGAGATTCATTCTCCATCGTATCCATTCAAGTATAATTCTAATTTGATTATTAATAATAGTATATAAGGACTTGATATCATTATACATATGATTAAGATACAAACTATCCATTAGAAATATGGCTTACGTAACAAAACAAATAAAAGAAAACGAGTAAGTTAACACACGAAACGACGATAATTCTAAGATATTATTAACAAAGCAATGTTAAAAGATCATATATGATATCATATTAATGTATATGATTATTGAATAGTTTAATAAGAATTATTTCACTATTATACAGGAGGTTAACCTACCCCAACCAATGAAATGTGCAAGGTAAGGGTTACTTCACAATCTCTTCATTATCCGAGGTTGTTTATACATAATAATCTTCTGGGATCTCTTTATCATCCACATCCATGTTTCTTAAAAATGTATTTCAAAACATTTTTACTATTTACTAGAATATGAGTTAAAGTCATTTATACCATTTTTGACTTTTATAAGTGGTTTATAAATGAATCTTTCTGTCCTTTTCAAAACAAGGTCCTTTTTAACCTTTTTGACAGAATTAAGGTAAGAATGTTTTTTTAACTTATACGGCGGGTGCGACTATTTTCTGCCGTTATAAAATCTTCAAATCATCCCTTAAAAGATAATAAGAAAATTTTCAAAGAAATTTTTTTATTTTATATGGATCTTAAATGATTTCAAACTAAAAAGGTATATTTCTCTAAAAAGTGTTTTGATTTCATCTATGTCAACATTCTTTGTTGGATTTTATGTTTATGTGAAGTTGATTTATTATGATACAAAACTTATATGTTGTATTGAAGGTTTTGTGATATGTTTGACTGTGGATGTGCTATTTTTATACCATTCATGGTTTATGGTGAGAGTATTGACATTTCATATGCTAGTTTTATTACGAATGTTCATGTTATGTTTATACCTTCTCATATGGGAATGCATTGGACTTAATATGTGACGGGTGGAGCCTACTATAGCTCCTCGATGCATCGGTAGGTCTCATGAGACAAACTAGTGTCTTGGCACAAGGCCATGGAAAAATCTTATTTGTAGTCTTGGCACAAGGCCTTGGCTATGTGTCTATGATAGTCTGGAATTATGCATTCTATCATTATGAAAGTGGTTATTGATATTGCTTGTGATTATTCGATTAGTATGATATCCATGTGAATAAGAAAATGGCATTATTTCATTTTACTTTTTCCATACTATGTTGATGTTCAAGTTTAAAAGGATTTTGTTTTAGTTATACATTTCCTTAAATGTTTATTCTTATTTATGAAAATTTCCACTGTATAGTTATCCTTACTGCGCATTTGAGCTCACCACTTTTCTATGTTTTATTTTTCCCAGAAAGTGAAGAAGTAAATTATGAATGACCTGCAGGGATATTATGTGGGGATATGTGTGTGGAATATGGAGAAAATATGTTGTTGTAGTAGTTTTACACTTTATGATGTAATGTAAAACATTATGAATATATCTAGTGTTTCCAAGGATACTAAACCAATCGGTCTTTCGAGATTTTATCTTTCTTGTGATCATGCCAATGTTATGTAATAATGCACCGACTCTGGGTAACCAGGTTCGGGGCGTTACATTGGAGGTTATAACGTAACCACATATCCATGGTTTATCACCGAACCACCTATCATTTGGTTTATCACATAACCACCCATGTTGGTTTATCATTTAACCACCCATCAATGCTCCAAGTACCATTTAATAATCATAAAACATAAAAAAAGAATAAAATAAAAACTAACATTTTCACACTGTAACTAAAATCTATCATTTTAAGATATATAAATATTCAACCCATTTCCAATAACATTTGATTCATTTAATAAAGATAATTTTGAGTTAAAGTGTCCGATAATAATTTGGAACTTTTTAATTAAATTATCATTATAAAACATTCATTTCTATATAACTAAATTTTTAATAACCATTTTGAAAAAAAGAACATGAAATATAAGGTTTTAAATGAATAAATCTTTAAAACATTTAAAATGATGTTTTAGTCAAAGAGTACCTTACCACATGAGAAACACAGGAATGAAATTCATTAACGAATAAAATTAAATAGAAATTTAAAAATCATGAGAATATAAAAATTCATGATATAAAGAGTCAAAAGGGTCATATATACATCTTAGTAGGTAATAAAGGTGAAAACATCAAGATATGCCTCAATGAACTGAGATTGAGATGACATCCCTTACAAATATCTAATCATTAGATTAAGGATTAATCAATGGAATAATTATGTGTCAAAAATATATGTACACCCAATATTCTTTTATATTCAGTGTAAAAATAATCATAGGCCATTCACACATTTTCATGGAAAAACAAAATCAATGACATGAATATTTAACTCAATTAAATGAGATTGAGTTAAGATTCCCCTTACAAAGATCATTTTGTTAATAAAATAAATATTTTATGTGTATTAAGTATAAATACACATAAAGATAGTATAAATAAAATATAGGATATCAAAAGTTATTTATAAAAAATTCATAGAAAGACATATTAAAATTGTAAATGATTAACCCAAAGAATGGAAATTGGTGTAAGAAGTTCCCTTACAAAGTTCATATAAATGGTGTTAGAATTTATCAATGGGTTGACTATGTGTAAAAAAAATATATATATACAATGGAAAGTAGAAATTACATCATAAATGAATAAATGGTTTTTCCAAACATAATATTGGCATTATATAATCAAAGATGTTTACGAAAAACCCAATGAGTTGAAATTGAGTTTAGAAATTCCCTTACATTGAGTCTGATTTGTCTCATTCATTATTTATATTACTGAATAATAAATATAGGTCAGTTTATACTGGATTCATAAATTTTTTCAATAATATTTTGTCTTTTATATCACTTATTTCCAAGTTATAAAAATATTATATCTATTTATTTTCTTATCGGACATTTTGTCGATATTTGGTACATGAGCCAAAAATGAACTTGTTTTGATGTAAATTGTCCTTGAGGTAAAAATTCCATCATCTCTAGTTTATTATTCAGGATTTAAATATCATATATATCCATTATATATGTATTTATAATAGCCTATAACATTTGGAGAAAATAAATTAAAATCACCATTCATGGAGACAGTAGGCCATACATACGCACGAACGATACATTCATTTCTTTGTCATATTAAAATAATTATAATCCAATGATATAATTTCATATAATAACACCAGTAATATATTTATTTAAATTCGTTCTCTTTTTTTATTATTAAACTATCCTTTATATGTTAGTTTTATAGAATGAACGATTCAAGTCACTTTAAGGGGGCGGTAGTCCACATTTCCTCAAATAAAACTATCATATTTACACATCATGGAAACCATAAAGGTATGTTACAAATAAAAATTTTAAAAAAATAGTAAAATATAATATATCATATATATCATATATAAATACAGTGAAATCATAATTTCCACTCTGAGAGGTGGTAGGAAATAATTGAACAATCATCGTTTCGTGAGGATTAGTTCGTCGTACACAGAAATAGTAAGTTCATATCCATTTGATGGGGGTGTGTGTATGTGTCGTTTGAATAATTCTAATAAAAACATAATAGTATATTGATTATACTTTTTTATGTAATAATATAATATTAAGATAACAGTTGGTGGAGAAGGAAAATAAAAGAAAGGAACTTGAGAGAAGACGTTACCTCTAAATCAGGAAACTTCTTTTGATTTGAGCCAAAAGGCATTCTTGAATTGAATTCGGCCCAATGGAAGAATTCTCAGATGAAATGAGGGATGTTGAGAGATTATTTTAGTATAATTTGGATGAGACAAGGGGATTGAGAGGTGTGAGTAAGTGGGTAGAGGTGATTCTCTTTAATAAGAGGGAGGTGGGGCACTTTAGGAAAGTCTTCAAATATTATTTTATTATAAATTGATTTTAAAATTCATAAAGTTAAAAAGTGATATATTTAAATGATAATATTTTTATTCTTCTAAATAATCACAACCAATAGGTTTTATACAAATTTATTTAATAGAATTAACATTATCTTTTGGCCTTAACCATTAGTTAAAAACATTAACCCTTTCCATGTCTTCTAGAGTTTTCATAATATATGGTTTCTATAGTTACTATAAAATGGATAGAGAACCACAAGTGTATCATTAATCAAATTGGTAACATTATATATGTTAGTTTTCTGAATATTATATTTTTAGAACTAATATATCATTTAATAAAATTGTATTTGTTTTAAGACCACGTTTAGGTCAATTTTGACATTATTTAGTATTTTATTTTTGTTAAAGTCATAACAAATTTATTACACAGAAACAAAAGTATTAATTAAGAGATAATATTTCATAAAAATCTAAATAATTCATGGATGGCATAAAAATCGTCATATTAATTTTTTTATTATTTATAGTATCATTTATTTGAATCTTTCATTAATAAGGTAATCATTGCATCATTATTGTGTCATAAATAAATTTATGTATTTACTATCAAACAATTATGATTAAAGTACCATGATTTATAAAAAAATTTATATTTTTAATGAATATTTATTGAAACAGATATCAGTTATATAACTATATATCAAATTTTTTTAATTAAAAGATACATTTTTATGTTATATATCTATTTTCTCTAAATTAAATACTATAAAATGTCATTTTCACACCGAAGTGGCTCCATGGGGTCCTAAAATCAAACAAAAAATGCCTATGGTCGGCCATACCTCATAAATTTGGATTAGAACATTCGTTATTTTAGTTTTACATTATTATATTATTAGTTTTTACCCTTATTTACCTAATTTACCGTTTAACCATGGTAAATATAAATAATTACTAAAATTACTATTAATAATGTTCAAAAATAAAAGGTAAATATTTAAAAAATTTGGACCTTATAATTATAAATATGGAATCCATTTTTGAAAATTCAAAACATAGAAGTTGTAGTAATTAATTTAAAATTAATTCGCATTGTCAAAACCAGAAAGCGAGTTTTTAAGAACTGAAAAATCTCAAAAGATTGACATGTGTTCATGTCCATTTTAAATGTGAAATTATATTCAATGACCAAAATTTGATTAAATTATAAAATTTAATACAGTTTTCATTTAAAAAAATTAAAGGATAACATAAATATATAAATTATTTAAATAAAATGGTAGTTTTGAATTAAAATGCAGTATTTATAATTATTCAAAAAAATATGGATTTTATGAGAAAAAGATAAAAATTTCAACAGAATTAAATTTTAATTTACATATTCTAAAGAATAAGATTATTTTATCAAATCAGAAATATTATGGTGACAAAAAATATTTTTAAAAATGTTTCTCCATCAAAAGATGGTCAAATTATTTTTTTAAAATATTAGAGAATTTTTTGCTAAAAATTGGATTCATTCTTATTTTAATCCTATTAAATTCATTGGATAAATGTAAAAACATTTAAAAATATGAAAAATCAAAATATAGTTAATTATTTTCATTCCTTCCAATATAATGACTAGACATTAACTACCAATTAAAAAATTAATATTTTTGTTGTATTATTTTTTGGTATAATTCAGTGTCAAAACCTATTATTGTTTAACGAGTAGGATATTGTACATAGTTTAACCATTAAAATAAAATAAATATTATATTCAAAAATATTAATAGATATTAAAATGTATTATTCTATAAATACGTAAGATGTAACATCATCCACCCTTTTGGAAATTGTGTCCCCAGAATTTTAAAATTTGGTTCAGTAACTTCATTCCAAATCCCACATTAGAATATAGTTAATAAAACACCCACCTAAATAGAATTAAAGAGAATTAAAATTGTCAAAAAAGATAACACATAATAGTATTCCATGTCCAAAAACATGGATATGGAAAAAAACTAACAATCTGGTTCTGATGAAAAGAGATAGAAAACATGATCTGGAGAAAGTTAATAACTAGAAAACCATATACATGAGATGGATTAAACAGTATTTGATTTCCCAGTATGAAAATTAAATGGAAAACGTTTTTTTAAGGTAATTTTCATAAATTTTAGGAATTTGTTTTTATAATCTTGATTAATAATATAAGGAAACGTACTTACTTGTCAAGTATAATTAAATCCTTTAATAAATTTATACAACAAACACATATTTTCTCCAAACGATGAGTAATTTAGTTGAATTGGTAACACATAAAGCAATAGATTCATCTAACAGAGAATCATATAATCCATTAAATAAAAACTATATATTTCCCCTATTTTTAGACATTAACCGAAATAAAAAACTGTTACTATAAGATCTGGTAATCCCCCAAAAGAATAATCCTTTATAAAAAATAACCAAAACATATTTTAACCTCAAAGATTATCTCATACCTCAAATTTTTCATCCCAAAAATTAATAACCCATACTTTCATTAACGATGATTGTCTCTAAAAATACTATTAATTAACTTTAAATTTCAAAACATAAGACATAAAAGGGTTTTCTAAGATAATGATCTTATGATTATCATTATAATTATAATCCTAGGATGATATCACTAACCCTTAAGAAAACATCCTAATTTGTAGCATAGTCTAAACCTTTTCTATGAAACTAACTGAAAGCCCCTAGCCATAAACGTTACATAATCTTGAGTTAAGACACTAATTTTACTTTTAATCTCTTTGAGGATCTTATTAAGTCGAGATCTTTAAGAAATAAGGTCATAATTCGTACGTAACAACTTAAATATTAAAAGTCGAAACGCCTACTCATAATCCATTTTTTTTCATAAAACAATATAATTTTAAAAAGAAACATGGTTTGTTTCATTTTTAACCAGTATGAATTTTCCTTGATCCCATACTTGACTCTATTCTACTTTAATTCCTGTGAAAATCAATTAAAAACATTAGATGATAATAAAAATCTCATTAAGGGATACATAAATTATGAAAACTATTATTATTAACAAAACATTTAAACCTTGAATACTTTATCCAAAAGTAATACTTTTCACCTTTTATAAGTAGAAAAGACTCCTCACTGAATATAAGCTCATTTCATACCCATTTGAAACCCAAAAGATTGCCATAAAGCCAATATAAAGCAACATATACCATTTAAAGGTAACTTGGGACATAAACATACATAGGTTGAATTACTATATGGTCTAATTCTATACATATCACTAAATGGAATAGTCATATGACCTACTTCCACACCTAAAGCATTAGAGGTTATAACGTAACCACTCATCCTTGGTTTATCAAGGAATCGCTTTTCATTTGGTTTATCGCTTAACCACCCTTCTTGGTTTATCACATAACCACCTGTAAAATGTCCACATAACATTTAATAATCATAACACATAAAACAACCATAAATGAAAAATAAAATTTCCACACTACAACCATAAGAAATCATTTTATGATATAGAAATATGCAACCCATTTCCAGAAACATTTAAAACATTTAATAAAGGGAATTATGAATCAAAGTGTCCCAAAACAATATGAAAATTTTGAAATAAGTTATCAATTGAAAAAAATCATCTCTACATAAATAAATTCATATAAACTATTTTGAAAATTGGGATATGAAATAAAAGGGTTTAAATGAATAAATCTTTTAAAAATTTTAAAGTGATATTTTTTTAGAGTCCCTTACCACTTGAGAAACAATTGAATTAAAACTATTAAGGAATAAAATTAAATAGATCATTAAATATTATGAGAATATACTAAATCATGATATGAATAGTCAAATGGGTCATATATACACCTTAAAATATAATGAAGGTGTATAACATCAAGATATGCCTCAATGAAATAGATTGAGATGATGTTCCTGAAAAAGATTGTATCCTTAGATTAAGGATAAATCAATGAAATAATTTTGTTTGAAAAATATAAATACACCCAATATAGTTGGATATTCAATTTAAACAATCAGAGGTTAGTCACTAATATTCGTTGAAAAACAAAACAAATGACATGGATATTTTACTCAATGAAATGAGATTGAATTAAGATTTACCATACAAAGATCATTTTGTTAATAAAATACATCGATTATATATATTCACTATAAAGAATAATAAATATTTTATAAATTAATATTTGGATATAAAAATTTATTTCTGACATAATAAGATCGTGACATAATCAAGAAGTAGATGATTAACCCAAAGAATGGAAATTGGGTTAAAAAGTTCCCATACAGAGTTCATATAAATGAGGTAAAAAATTCTCAATGGGTTGATTATGTGTAGAAGAGGTATATCCAAACAAATGGAAGTCGAAATTAAAACATAAATGAATAAATATTGATTCCACACATAATCGTGGCATAATATAATCAATGAAGTATGCATAAAACCCAATGGGTCAAAATTGAGTTTAGAAACTCTTTTACCTTGAGTCTGACTTGTGTCATTCGTTCATTATATTCCTAAATAACAATATTTGGTTAATTTATAATTTATTTGAAACCTTTTTCAATTTTATAATTATTTTTATAGCACTTATTCCCTTGATATAAAAATTATATAACTATTTAAGTTCATATTTTATGTTTTGTCTATATTGGGTACTTGAGCCAAAAATAAACTTTTTTTGATGTAAATTGTTCATCTGGTGAAAATTACATCATATAAAAAGTAATATTAATGATTTAAAAATCATATATATCATGTATATATGTATTTATAATAGTGTATAACATTTTAAGATAAGAAATGAAATGCACCATTCATGGAGATGGTAGGCTGTATGTATGCATGAACGCTACTTTCATTTCCTTGGTATATTAAAAGAATAATTTTCAAAAGATATAGTTGTATATTATAATACCTTTGTTAAATTTATTATATTTATGTCATATAGGTTTAATTAAACCATCCTTTATATGTTCCATGTGCTGCATGAACAAGTCATATCATTTTGAGAGGACAGTAGTACTCACTACTCAAATGAAATTATCGTATTTACACATCATGATAAACATAAAGGTATGTTGTAAATAAAAATTAAATAAGAATAGATAAAATATAATTACAACTTATATCCTATATAAATATATTTCCGTCATAATTTCCACCATGATTGTTGTTCAGATAAAATTGAACAACCATCGTTTCATGAGGCAATTGTTCAACGTACACCGAAATAGTATGTTCGTTTCCATTAGATAGATGTGTGTGTAAGTGTAATTAGAATAATTCTCATAAAACAACCTAGTATATTTATGATACTGGTTTTGTTATGTAATCATATAATAATAACATCATAATGAGTGGGGTAGGAAAATATAGGAAATGAACGTGAGAGATAACATTACATTTAAATCAAGTAAAATCTTCTAATTTGATCCAAAAGGAATTCTTGAATTTCATTCTTTCCAAGATAAGGATTCTAGGAGGAAAGTAGGGATGTTTAGAGATTATTTGAGTAGAATATTTACATGAAAAGTAGCTTAAGAGGTGTGAGTAAGTGGGTAGTGGTGATTCCCTTTTATAAGAGGGGGGAGTGGCAGTTCTGGAAAGTCTTCAAATAATATTTTAGTATAAATTTATGTTTGAATTGTAATAGTTCCAAGGTGATATATTCCAATGATTAGATGATTATTGGTATAAATAATATCAACCAATAGAATTTGAAATGTTTATTGCATATAAATAACCTTATCCATTACCTTTAACACTTACTTAAAAACATTAACTCTTTCTATGTCTTCTTGTATTTTCATAATATATGGTTACTATAGTTTCAATAAAATTACAAGTGAACCAAAAGAGGATCATTAATAACTTTTTTAAGATTATATATGTTATTTTACAAATATTATATTTTTTAGTAATTTTATCATAATTTAATAAAATTTTATTTATTTTAAAAACTCATAAATGTCAATTTTCTCACAATTTTGTAATTGATTTTTGGTAAAGTCATAAAAACATTATTCTGTTGAAACAAAAGAATTAAATAAAAGATAATATGTCATAACCACACATAAAATTCATCGATGACATAAAAAATTTCAAATTTCATTTATTTTAATATTTATAATATCATTTATTTGAATCGTTCATTAATAAGGTAATTGTTACCTCATCGTTGTGTCATAAATAAATTTATTTATTTGATTTCTATAATTTTAAATAAAATAAAATGACTTAGGAAAATTTTTTATATTTTTAATGACTATTTATAGTCATAGATATCATTATATATTCCTATATTAAAAATGTTTTATTAAAAGATACATGTTAATATTATATTTCATTTTTTACAATTAAATACAATAAAATTTCATTTTTACACCCAAGTGGATCTATGGGGTCCTATAATCGACCTAAGGATTCCCATGGTTAGACATATATCATAAAATATGATTAGGACACGTGTTAGGGTAGTTTTATGTTATTATAATATTATTTTTTACCCTTATTTACATGATTTATCATTTAACCATGGTAAATAAAAATAATTAATGAATTTACTATTCACAATGTCAAAAAATAACAGATATCTATTTAAAATTTTTTTAAATTTTGATTGAAATATGGATTCCATTTTTCCAAATTCAAAACATAGAAGTTGTAGAAAATAATTTAATATTAATTCCTGTTGTCAAAACTAGAAAACTGATTTTTATCATATAAAAACTCTAAAGAGATTGAAATGTGTTTATGTCCAATTTAAATGATAAATTAATTCAAATGACAAAAATTTGGGATGAATGATAAAAATATAATCCAATTAAACATTAAAAAAATTAATAGGGAACATAACAATATAAATACGTTATATGAAAGGGTAGTTTTGAATTAAAATATAGTTTTTAACTATTTATAAAAATATATTTGTTATCAGAAAAATACAAAAAAATAAACTAAAGTTAATTTTGATGTCCCAATTATAAATGAGAAGATTATTTAATCAAATATAACATATCAATGTGACATAAAATATATTTAAAAAGGGCTCTCCATCAAAAGGTGGTAAAATGAAATTGTAAAAATATTCGAGTATTTTATGTTTAAAATTGGATATATTCCAATATTAATCTTCTAAAATTCATTCGAAAAATGTAAAAACATTTAAAAAATATGTAAAATCATTATATAGTTAATTCTATTCATTCTCATGAATACAACAACTAGGTGTAATCTACTATTTAAAATAATAATCTTATTTTTGTATTATTTTTTAGTATAACTCAGTATCGTGTGCAAAGTAAGATTTCAGAGAAACCCATTATTTCTTATCAGGTATGCTATCATACATATTTTCCCCTTTAAATGATAATTAATATTAAATTCAAAAATATTAATAGATATGAAAATGTATTTTTCTATAAATACATTGGATGTTACAAAAATAATTCTATTATTATTTTTGATGTGGTTGGACCTTCTGATATTTTGAAATTTATGTTTATAGATTTTGATGTGAATAAGAAATATTTTCAGGACATTGAGAAGGAAAAAAATTTCATGATTTATTTATCTAATCTATTATTTATTAGTGATTTGGTGATGTTAAAAAAAGTGTTTTTAGATATTTTAATGAAGTGTTTGTTTTTTATTGAGAATCACATAAATCTATATAGGTATATAATGAGATACATTTGTTATTTTAAAAATATCGCTATGAATATATATTCATTTGGAAGGACTTTAATGATCATTTTTTTAAAAGGTGGTGTATTATTAAATGATTTTATAGATATTAATTGTCATGGGGTGAAAATGTAACTGTTACAGTACTCAAGAGAGGTGGATGCCTCTATTTTTTAATTGATGAAAATTTTACCCATTTTTTCTAAGAATGATATTGAAGTGGACCCTTCTCAGGGTGAGGTGGAGTAATATAGAGAGATTTTTGTTACAAGAAGAAATGAATATGTTGTTTCATTTTTGGAATTTGAAGAACCTTTGGATGACATAACCCATAATAATATATAATAGCAAGGTAGTGTTGTAATATTTGATTATATTCAGCCAAAATATAATACTATAACTATGGATTATGATCATGGAGATTGATCAAAAATTAATCATAATTTAGTTTAGCTTCATTTTGTTGAAAATGCCTCTCATAAAATTAATAGAGAATGGAATCTAAAAGATCATATACCTGATAATTCTGGACCATTTTTTAATACTGTATAATGTTTGTTATTTTCCATCACAATTCACGTCAGTATTGGTCAATTAATGACTATATTTATGGATTTGGTTATAGTTCCTTTGACTTATGTCTCTTAACATACTATGAAAAAATAAGAAATTAAAAGGGGTACATTTTTTGTTCGGAGTGGTCTTTAGGGGGCAGAAAAAGAAGAATAAATACATGATAAAAAGAGATGTTCACATAGTTATTTAGGATGAAAAATAATAGTTTTTTGGTTAGACCATCTATTGTAGATGATTATAAAGTATTAATATAAAATTGAAAAGTTACTTCCCCTTATTATGTTGATGATGAGTAAAGTAGAAATTAGGTGAAAAATAATGATGTTTTAAACTATAATAATTGAATTTTATCTCAGATTAATGAGTTTAAAGATAATGATAATTTAGTTAGTTTTTAATTATTAGAATTTAGAGATTCAATGTAGTTCATATAGAATTTAACTTCATAGGAAAATTTGTATTCTTTCATACACATGGTGGTATATCAGTTTGAGTTTATTAAAAGAATACCAAAACCTCTTACTAATATGATGTCTAAGATATATATTAATGGTATATATATAATAATACAATATCATTTAAATTAATTTAATGGAGTTCTTATTTTGGGACCATCTATGGAAGGATCAGTTTCTCAGGGTTCTATGGAGGAAAATTTAGAAACATTCTCATTGAACCTTGAGTCACAACCTTAAATATTTTCATTTATACAATGTGATAATATTTTTATAAATAATAAACATGTTTTCAAAATAGTACTCTATGATAATATATAGAGTATTACTAGATTTCAAATAAGTACCTTCTGAAATCTCAAAAATTCTATGAAATATTTTTGATGCTTATTTTAGCACAATAATTATTATATTTAAGAAATATATCTTAAGAACCTAAAAGATTTATAATTTTTTAAAACCATTATTATTATGATAGATGTTTCTATTTCCAATTAATTTTTTTAAATGAATCTTTTTTAAATTCTTCATCTACTTTCCTAACATCTATCACCAAACAATTCTTCCTCTGAATAACTCATTTTTACTAAACCATCAGAGTGGAATGATGACAATAATATCAAAAAATATTTTATGGTTATTGCAATGGTCATTAAATTAAAATGTGACCCTTACTAAATATATTTTAGTCTTTTAGATTGTTATATATATTTGTTGAAACATTTTATCACCAGTTGTGCATTGAAGTTTCATTTTCAATGTTGTATCAGTATCATTGACCAAAAGACATGGAAAGGATTTACACATCTTCTTGAATTATATTAGAATTATATTTTAAAAAATATTTAAATGTGTTTATATTAACTATTTTAATTATATGGATAAATTTTTCTTGGAACTACTTCTCCAAAACACCCCCTTGATACCTCATAACACCTAAAAGAGATCATTAATCCTACTATATTTTATGTGAAGTTGAAATAGATGATTTTTTGAGAGACATAAGAATATGATGTTCCAAAAACATATGTTAATATGTAGTAATATTATATTGATATATATAAATTATCCAGTGATAAGGAAGAATCATATATAATTTTAGCAAGTATGGTGAAGATCTTTCTACAAGACAGAGCTTATATTGGAGGAAATTTTTTATCAGATGTCCAACTTAGTGATCTTTTTTGAGAAAGTATTATTTCTCCTTTTTGTACCTATTATATACCACATGAAAAATATTAATAATTTATAAATACATATTAAAAAAATCTACCTTCTATTGTTCCTCTAAATTATGTATTATTATATATATTCATTTTAAGTAATGATTTTTATAATATTTTAATGCCTAGATGTTTTTTTGTGAATGTTCGACTTTGAGTTTTTATGGATTATTCTTTATATATTCTCATTAAATCATTTGTATTTTTTTCATTTATCTCATTTAATGTTGTACAATAATAATTGGGGTTTTAACTCAATAATAATATTTGTCCATTTAACTGATATATATTCAAATCATTTCTTTCAGTTAAAGTGTGACATCAAATGAGTCATGTGTATAATTTTATAATCCTTTTTTATATAATAAAATGGGGGAGTATTTCTAGAAATATATTTATTTGAAAAATGTAAGATCATTTATTTTAATTTTTTTGTAAAGGTTGATTATATTTAAGATATTATATATCTCATTTCTTGTTTGGTGCATGAGTTTTCTGATAATTGAAATGGGCACATTATTCTACATATTTATATTGTTCTACCATATTTCATAAACTCTCCAATAATTTAATTTTATAAAAATAAATATTTTCATTATTGATGTGTCTATCTTATGTGTTTCAATATCATGTTATTAACTCATTAAACCACTTTGAGTTGTTGATAGAAATTTTTTTAAGTAATTTATCTTACATTCCTCAATTGATCGAACACCCTAATGAACTTTCTTAAATTATTAAGGATTATATCTTACTAAATACTGGAACAAAAACATTTCTCATACAACATAAATAAATTATTATATGGAGGTGATGAATAATGTTATGGAATTATATATTGATCATAGTATTAAGGAAGACATATTTTTTAGATAATTTGTTTTATAATGAGGACATTAATTTATCATATTATATAGAAATTTGAAAATAAATTATCTTGTAGCTTTTTTTTACCATATAATGATTTAACTATCTTATAGGAATAGTGCTTCTATAGATTTATCTTATGTAGATCAAATTATACAATAAGGGATCATTCTTTTACCCTAGGAGAATATTAAATTATTGGATACACTATTTACCATTGATATATATTTTTGAAATTAAATTACATATTTTTTGTATTAGAAAAAAATTATTCTAAATAATGAAAAGAATTTTTTTAAATATTATATATTCATTAATAGGAATATCTGATGAAGATGAAATATAATACATCTTACCATCCTAGTTTGATCAAAATTTAGAAAATGACACTTATTAGATAAGAGTCTATCACCTCATATTTAAAATTGTATTTTTGATAGACATATAGGATTACCAAGTATTGATAGTTTAAATTTCATAATAGTAGATAGAAAAAGAATATCATATGGATGATGAAATATAAGAAATGTTCCATAGTTTCATTAATATAGACACACATTTCTAGAATTTGGTTAATAAATTAATCAAAATATCTATTTTTGTGAAAAAATAGTTATCTATCAATATTCAAATAACCACTAGAAATGTTCTTTGATTATATTATATATCTCTGGAAGTTTCTTATTCATGTGTCAGTTACGTAATGAAACAGTTTGATGAACATTTAACAATATTTATCATTATCTTTGTAGAAAAAGGAACTGGTTGACTTAATGTGTTCTAATACCATTGATATATATTATAAATGGAGAGCATAGATGACATCTATTAAAACATTGTACCTTGGGATAATTACTTTACTTGATTGTGTAGTCCTCAGAGAATGGATTGCTCTAGTAAAATTCAAGAAACACGTAGAGTAGAGTGTTAGTGGAGTATACATGGGGATATTTCTTCCCCAAACACTATCAATTATAATTGTTCTATATTTATCTTTTAGTCTTTCAATTTTTTTCTTATTCATTATTACATTATATTAGATTCCATATGTTCTTTAATAGATGTTTGTTTAATGTGATAAAATATTCATGATTCCAATTCACCCCCTCTTTAGTTACGATGCATATCTATCCAACCAACACTTTTTACCCTATGATATACCTTGTCTATATAAAATTTAAATGTATTTGATTAATCTATATGTGGGGAGAATGTGTATTGAATATTGTTCTTACACATCAATGTGTTGAGACACCATGTGTCATAATGTCATTTTTGTGTCCTTGAATTTTTTATAATTATTATGACCTGGCCAATTCATTATATTCCCATTAGATCCTTATGGTTATTAGGAATATGTTTTATATTAATTGGTTATATTTATTCTTCCTAGTGTAGATTTAAATATTCTGTATTAAATTATTAGTAAATTTTATGTCACTATTCCATTCAATCCAAATTACTTTTTTCCCTTTCTCTTTCACCGATTTTCCCTTATCCATCGTTTAAGTAATAGCATGGTAGGGCATATAGGACTCAATTATGTTTGATGTAATAATTTAATTTTAATATATTGATATTATATTTATTAATCATGGTTTTCTTAGTATCCTTGGTTGTGTTTGTTCATTTTTATTATTCTCATTTTTACAGAGTGATCACTGAATCCCAATTATAGTAAAGTAATTCCAAAAATATATTCTAAATTATTTTTGAAATGTTGAATTATAGTGATTATTTTTAGAATTTTTATATTTTTTTAATTATCCTCTTAAGATAATGAAATATATTATAAGATGTTTAACGGGGAAAAGTAATGTGCGAGTTATGTTTCTATATCGATAATATTGTTTTTCTATTATTTCATAGGATTATTAATAAGAATGTTATTTCATATCGTTATTATTATGGTATATATACCTTATAGAGTGTATAATATTCTAATAACACAAATATGGCATGTACAAGAAAATATGTAACTAAACAATCTTTATTGAGAAATGATATTCATGCAATGATCAATTTAGGGATGATGAATAATTAAATTGAATTTGTTTTTTTTCAACATTAAATGCTAAAATTTAGTGTTCTATGTGTTTTTGATTACTTTTTTTATAATATTATACATGTATTTTTTTTTATATAATGATACTTGGGTGATTATATGTTGTTCTTTTAGTGGGGGAATAATTTGTTTAAATTGGGACAAAGTGGAAGATATTTTGATGGTTTTGTAATTTTATTTTTTTGAATTTCATTATGTGGTTTTTTATGTGGTGTTGTGTTGTTTATGTGTGTTTTTTCTAGAAAAAGGAAAGTGAAGGGTATTATATTCATAAAAAATAGTTAAGGGATGTGATAATATTTCTATTTTCGAAATATATTATGTGATTTCAGGATCATTAAATTACGTAAAATGATTAATCATAAGTGGAATAAATTTTATGGATAAATATAGAATAGAAATAAGGTGTGAAGAATGGAATATGGGAATATAAAATGATTTTATGTATTGACGGTGGTGTAATTCTACAGTGGTTAATAGATAATTTCAAAACTGAATATTGATGTGGTTAATGAAGTAATGTTATCAAATTAATATATATATATATATATAATGTGGTTGGTAATTGAATAGTTTTTTTGGGTTTGAGATATGGAAGTGATTTTTTAGATAATTTTTGTGTTTTTGGGTTAAAAATGTAGTTTAAATAAGTTATAAAAAAATGTGGGGATTAGGATTAGAAATTCTAAAATATCTAGTAATAGTGTAATCATGTTTCGATGTAGACCCTTTGGGTAGGAATGTGTTCTATTATATATTCTCTATATTGTATTTTATTTTATAAAAATATAAAATTGTGTTTGGTAATGTTAAAAATTCCTATATGAGGATTTTGGTATTGTGTTTTTTTAACAAATGGAATTATAGTCATTGGGAAGGATAACAACTCCCCCTTCTATGTTGTCTCTCCGTAACATAATATAGGATTAACTTGTCAATGTTATAGAATATGATGATGATAATTCATGTTAAAGGAATATATGGTAGGAGGATGGAACTATTTTGATATCCTTTTTAATTACATTCACTATAATGTTGTAGAAAATGGATGTGGATGTGATGTGGTTGTTCTATATAATACATGTCTATGGTTTTTATCTATGGTAATTTTAAGGATATAAGGGTATGTTATTATGTAATTGATAATTCTGAAAGACTTCATCAAATCCTATATGTATGATCAAATTACAAATTTATAACATAGCAGACGACACAAGCTACAAAGGTGCATCATAGAGGCAGTATGGGGTCAAACCCACAATGAGAAGGAAACACAATGATGTAAAATCTTGACCAATGGTTGGGTTATACAAATATTGATTAATTTTATTTAAATTAATTAATTGATGAAAATTAAATATTTAAAATTTATAAAAGAATATAGTAATGGAAGAATAGAGATAATTCATTTTCAATTGGATATTGTGCTAAATATAAATCCAGAATGCACTTGCAAAAAATTAATACTCACTGGTTTTAAAATCAATCAATTTTATTGATAGATGATACATAAATCCCCAAAAATCATCCCTATCACCAAAAGTATTCATGTAAAGATGAATTAATATACAATAACATGTTGGGATCAAATTAAAAAACTAAAATAATAATCCAATTCAAAAGTTGTGAATTGATTAACTTTATCATGTTGGGTTTGGTATACTACCAAATGTAGTATGTGATTTAATAAAAAAATTAAATTAATTATTTGTATAATAATTTCAATTGAATATAATAATATTTCAAGTGATTAATTAAATATAAAATTATTGTATACACCCATTTCAATCAATTACGTTCGCGTCTACAGATAAATAAAACCATCTTTTGGTGACCACAAATGATGAATAAACTTAAAACCGTAAAAGAGTAAATAGATGTGAAATAACAAAAATGAATTGTAATAAAAGTATATAGAAGTAAACTAATTAAAATTCAATGTTACATAAAATTAGAATAAAGGAATGAATAAAGAAAACATGACTGTAAAGAGCGATATCTGAGTAGGAACCCTTGTGGATGACTACTAATGGTCGAATACCTTTACCTAGAATGGATCACATACCATTGGAGGTAAAACATATTTATAAGACATCAAGATATCATTGGGGTTTTTTAGGAATAAAATTCCATCAAATGGAAGTCCCTGGTCAACATGGGGATGTCCTGTGAAATTATATATAATAAAGTTCATATATATGACCAATATCCATGGTTCACCACAGGATAATTACTATCACACTTAGAATTTTTTAGTAACATCTTCAAACTTCTTTTTCCATGTCCTTTCATCATGTTTGGTATTTGGGACATCTCATGAACTTGTTTCATAATCTTAATTCAAATTTACCTGTATCAGAAGCTCTGTTTTGTCTATAATCTTTTGTTTCCTACCTATGGAGCTTCCCATTGGAATTCTAAATAGTCGGTAGTCTTATTCTGATGAAAAAAATGATCTTTCTGACTCATATTTGATCCCTGATTCATCTTAATTTTCATGTTGCATGCCTCTCATATTTTTGTTACTGCGTGAAGTTCCTTTATCTTCCCAAAGTATAATGATTTTTTCATATTATTATAAATGCACAATGTCTATAAAAATACATAAAATAATGACATCATGAATGAAAATGATATTCAAAAAATTATTATTCAACTAAAACACATAAATAACACTTTAATAAAGTATAATAAATAGTGATATCAAACTTCCCCACACTAAAATCTTTGATCATCCCTGTTGAAAATAGAGACATCAAAATATAAAGGGTCCATACATCCGTAATGAAATTTAAAAATTTTGATGCTCATTAATATAAGTAATAAATTTTTTTAAAAACACAAAACATACTGAATAATGTATAAAAATAGTTATTCCATACCTATAATAATTAATTCCTGAAATGTTCCCCTTTTCACATAAATATCTCATCCTTTCATCAACAATGAATCAATTTATGATTTAAATTACCATGAATGTTTCCATTCATGACTCAGGGTAATACTTTTAATGGATATATTCTCATAACTCAAATACATGCTCTTAACTATATTCTTGAATTAAATTTATATTTTCCACCATTTAAAGAAAAATATCAAAATTAATCAGGATAGATTTTCAATTAGGAATTTGTTTTCATAAGGATGATGATAGGTGGGTATTATTGATGAAAATCAAGTAAGTATCAAGGGGGATGATAAATAGTAATATGTAAAATGTGTTATTAAAAATACAAGATCAATGAAATTTTAATGATAAAAATATAATTTCAACCCACATCCTCTCTAAAGTAAAAATTAAAGGCTTTTAGAAAATTTAATTATAATTAAATATGAACCACTTTTTTTTTATTATTTTTTCTTTCTTTTCATATGTTGTACAAATAATAAGTCTAAAATAGACCATAAAATAGAATATGATTTTAGATCACCGGTATGCTAACAGTTTTTTTTGGACTCCCTAAAAAATATCCAATTTTCCATTTTTTGAATGTCATGATTAGAAGGAACCTCACATCCCGCATGAAACCACATATGATAAAAAAATGGAATTTGGTAATGGTGATTTGATATTCTTCCAAGTCACACTCCGTTTATTTTTAATTTTCTCATTTTTTAATAAAATAGGAATAAAAAATTAAATAATAAGAACATAAATATAACTTTTCCTAGAAAACTCTATGAAAACACAGTAAAATATCCTCTCAAGATACAATATTTAATCCCCACCATGTATATCCCTTACCCATACTCATTCAATTTAATATTGTAAAAAATAAAACTAGAAGGGTATGAATGGAAAATAATGGCTTGTAATGTGGATTAGTCCTAAAAAATTCTTCCATGTCTTTTGTGGTATATAAAGTGTAAATATACAATTGGGTCATAGGATAAATATAATTATTAATAAAATAAACCCAATCAATTTAAATGTAAAATATTTTGTCAAATATTTCAAAAGGTATCAATGAATGTTCAACTAGGTTTATATGGCCCATATTTCGCTCATGAAAATTGTATAGAAAAATAGAAAATATTTGGTCTAGAATCATTTTAGAAATGAGAATATTAAATTATCCCAATTGGTTGTGTTATCAACATCATTATTTAATTTACTTATGGAAACCCTCTATCAATTGACATAAAAAAGAAATCATATCATTAATCATTAACAGAAATTCCAATTTTAAGTAAGCATACGACTTTTAAAAGATCCATTTATATATTTTTTCATTTATACCAATGATATTTTATATTTTTTAATATGTAAAAATATTTCTCATTAGTGTACATGTCTCCTTGAACAACAAGTACAAGATAAGAAATTGCAAAAATTAATGGGATAATCTATTTTTTAGTTCATGAAAACCTTCATTTCATTTTTATATTATTTTTTGAAATCATGTAGAAGAAAAAAGGGAATATGTAAAAATATAGAAATGTGAAAAAATAATTTCCTTCTATGGATGCTCTTAAATGAATTTATCAGTTTTTATCTACCATAGGTTTATAACATGAACTACTATCTCATGATGGGAATTGAACTCACGACATGAATTAAACTCATGAAATCAATTATTCATGTATTCAACACTAAATTTTATTCTGGCTTAATTCAACCATGGGCCTACAAAATAAAAATAAAAAGTGATATTATATTTCATTTTAATAATTAAATTGTTTTTTATCTGAAATCGATAAATAAATTGAGCATGGGGAGAGTAACTAAACTAATATAATAAAATAAAATAATTCTAACCAATTGAATGAAATTTTACAAATCAGGTGTCATCTTGGTAAATTATAATTTTTATGATCATTTAGATATAATGTTTCCTTCTTTATATAATCGGAATATAGTATAATTATAATATTTTTTATTTAGCCGCATTTGAATATATTTTTCATTAGGGGTATTTATTTTCTTCCTCCACAATTGGATCATTATGATTAGTTCTTTTTTTGTGACCAAATTTGCGGATAAATTAAAATAAAATACAATCAAAATTAAATATAACCTTATTTTTAGCTCACATTGTCCAAAACATCTTTATTCTTTTCATCAGTAGGTTCACATTTTGAAATGAATTCCTAATCTGGAGCATCCTTTTTCTCTGGTTGTTCATGAAATTGTAAGTGGGAGTCCCATTCCTCTTTGGTATCTATAAATATAGTTACATTAGTGCATGTCTAATCAACATCTTATTCATTATCATTTTCTTCTTCATTTGATTGCAATTTTATTCATCATAAACATCATTATCTAATTTTTCCTTAAATGATCCAATAAAAAATTTCCATCATATTTCATTTATATTGTTCTAGAAATCACATAAGATATTTTGTTTATTCTTACAGGTCTTGTTTTATTTCTAAAAGGGATGCCTCAGGATTTAATTCACGATTTTCATAATACATTCGTTCATCCATTTGAATGATCATAGAATTATCTATGAAATCATCCTTGATACTCTCTTCCTTATTTTTTATATTTTATTATAATCTCTTGAATTTCCTCAAACAACACTTACTTTCCATTATATTCAAATTTCATTATCCCTATTTTATAATTTAAATGTATATTTTTGAAAATAGATTTTAAATTTTAAATAAGTTAATATAAATTAGTAGTCAAATATAACTATTATCTAAGATGTGAATCATTTTCACACATTTACTTATCCAATACTAGAATGTAATTTTTGAGAAATAGGTATTTATATCATAAAATATATTCTCAAGAGATCATTGGATGCAATGGTCTTCATATGTGTACTTATCTCGAGGGTTATTTATGTTAGTAGCATTTACTTACTCATGTTCCTGATATTAATTTTTTAATCAAAATATTTTATACCTATATTTCTATCTTTTTCTAGGATATTAGAAGGATAATTAAAATTTAAAATAATTTGAGGAAGCTGAGTAGTTAATTCTCCATATTTAATGAGTTGGGCCTTCTGATGATCCATTATTTTGTCCATATATTCAATACACTACACAAGAAACCAAGTCATTATTTAATTAGGATTATTCTCATGTGTTTTCATAAATTAAGAGTCTACATTTTTGTGCTGCTCAACTTAGTAATCACATTGGTAGCCTGGATAGTCTAGAGCTCCCCTGTAGGGCTAGTGGTAGGATTCGTTCCACTATTACCATCCCTTATAATTCATTTCTACCCACACATTAGACTCTCCTTGATAATAGATGAACATTGGTAGTGGTGCTATATAATAATAATATATCTAATATTCCATCTATCACAATAAAAAAGAAACTATAGGAATAAAAATGGAAATATAAATTTAAATAAAAAACAAATACCTAACCTAAAATCATTAAATAGAAATGGAATAAAAAAACTATTTTTCCTAATATATAAGTCCTGAATCCTCTCTTATGCTCCACTACGCCCAAAAAATGGTGTATAAGTTTATATTTTTAAATGAAGTCATTAAATCATCTAGGAATGATCAAATTATAAATTTATAATATCTAAAACTAAACTGGTCAAACCCATAGAGGGTAGGGAATGTAGCTATGAAAACTATTAACCAACATCCAGGTTTTACCAATTTTGATTTATTTTAATTAAAATAATTAAATTTTGAAAATTTAAAAATTAAAATACATACATAAACACAAGAAATGTAGAAGAGAGAAATAAGTTTCAATTGGTGGTTGTGCTGAAATGAAATCCTTACAACACTTTTAATGAATTAATACTAATTGGGTGCACAATCGATCTATTTTATCAATAAATTAATTTCCAAATCTCTAAAACTATTTCCTAGAATCCTAATTCTTTTGTCCATATGAATTAATATATCATGAAAAATTAGGATCAAATTGAAGAAGTAAAAGAATAACCAAATTTATTTATTATAAATTAATTACCTTTATCATGTTTTTCTTCAACTAATAAAAAACATACTTGGAACACCATTTAATAAAAGATATTAAAATAAAAAGTCATAACATGATACTAATTGAATATAATTATTACGTATGTGAATTCTGAAACATAAAAATTTTGTATACACCCATTTTAATAAATTCTTCTCTCCCACATGGATTTCGCCACCCATATTTGGGTGATAACTACTGATGAATAGACTAAAAACCATATGATAGAGAATAGTTGAGAAAGAATTATAAATAAAGAAAATTAAATCATCTATAATTGAACAAATGAGAATCTAATGGTACATTAGTGAAGAATATAGGAAATTAGTAAGAAAACCTATATATAAATAATGATATCCGGGTCAGAACCCTAGAGTCATCCTCTTAATGGTTGAAAACCTAGGACTAGAAATAATCCTATTCATTTCAATGTAACTCCAATTTATAAGTCATCATGTCATCCTATGGTGTCCCCAAGTCATAAATGCCATTAAATGGATTTCCCTAGTCAACTCATTGAAGATTGGTGAAAAGATACCTAATAAATTTAATATTTGGGTCTACCTTCCATGTTTCATGACATGTCAATTATAATCATAATGTGAATGTATAAAAAATTTCTCTAATTTTTTTTTATTTTATTCCTTCACCTATTTTATCTGTACACATCCAGATCTTGTTTCACTATGTGTATTCATATTTCCCATCCCCAAAATATTTTTTATCTATATTTATCAATTTAAAGACTCATGAAAATCTTGTAGACATCCTACAAAATGAAAATTATTTGTCCAATGATAAAATGATATATTTTAATCATATTTGATTATGTATCCATGTTAATTTGATGGTGTTATTTCATGCCAGTTCATATCATCGAATGAAGTTCCTTTATCTTCCAAAAAAGACATGATTTGTTTTATATTGTTATATGTGCGTGTATGATAATTAAATACATAAAACATCTATATCCAGAATACATATAATATTCAAAAAATTATTAATCAATTAAAATGAACTTAATAAAAACATAAATTTAAGGATAAAAATGGATAGAATAGTAATGATGGTTGGGGTAGTTGTATAAGGATATACACCATTTCATTTTAAATGTTATTAGTGATGTGGGTATGTGGATATAGGTGAATTCATCATATATATTATCTTGTTATTTTTTATATTTTATCTTGATTTGGGTGGGGTTGAATTAGTGAGGATTTATAATTAGTTCAACTAGTTATGTTAGGAATTGGTAATATTATTTATTCATTACTTCATTGGTTTTTTTCAACTGCATTGGCACCTTATGGTATAATGAGGATCCCCATAAGTATACCTAAATTATCAACCATACATATATATATAATTTTATTATATGTATTTATCCTGATTCAATTGATTTGGATAAAAATTACTAAATCAATACAATTAATAGATTTAGTTGTTTTTCATTAAGTTGATTCCTATGGAGTTTCATTCACAATATTTATATTGGAGACCTTTTTTTACATATGATGTTATATTCATGGTATTTTATTTATTAATAATTATATTTAATTTTTGGTAGTTTGTTATATTATTCGTTGTATTTAAAAGTATAAAAAATTCCATATGTTTGATGATACCATAAATTCTAGTCATTAATCTCTTTCGTATTGGAAATTGTCTTCGTGGGTCACACATATCCTCACTTTTAGTGTATGAAAAGTATTAATTGAACTAGCCTTGATATTCCTTTTCCAATATAGAACATGATTTTTTGTTTAAGATTTTATTTTCTTTATTAGGGGTGAATTAGTAAGTGTGGTCCAGAAAATGATCTCGAACAAATTATCTGATTGTTTTGTTTATTATGGGATTCAGTGTTTTCCCTCTGAGAGGAGATTGAAAATAAATTTGAACATGATAGATCCTTGATAAAAATATTTTAGGTTTTAAAATATTAAATTTCTCCATCAATCAAAATTAATGGAAATTATTCTATTTCATCTAAATGGTGTCTTCTATTGAAAAACAATGACAATAATTGTTTCTAGAATTGGGGGTTATCCCTATGATTGGTGTTAGTTTCATTCTCATAAGGACCCTCTAGTTTTTTATGTCATGAGATGATTAATTAAAATATTTATTTGATTTAAATTAATCTTTTTTTGATTATGTTTTTATTGAAACCCCTATATCCTATCAATTTAATCAATTTTATGTTTCCTCTATTGGGTTTTTTCATTTGTAATTGTCATGAACCTAAGGAAGAGGTAGTGGATAAAGGGACTCAATCTTTTGGTGGAAATGAAACTAGATCAATGAATAGATTAGGTCTATTAAAATTAGTTACTAATAATGAAAAAATAATTCATATTTATCAATCCTAACCCAAGTTAGGGATTTGTGATTTTTTAAACTCTTACCATCATGAATTGTTTATTGACTTTGAGTTTATAAATACTTTTATACACATTCTTAATTGAAAATTTTCTTCTTGATTATTATTACTAAATATTAAACTCATATTCCCCAATTTTATTGAGATATAAACCATAATGCATTTATTCATGTTGGAGTCAATTGATGGGTAAATAGATTGAAACATGGGGACATATACTGATAGAAGATGTTATCCAGATTTCTGAATTTTCTCCCATATCCCTCTCATTATCCCCACTCTCTCTCACCCCCATACATGAAATTATGGGTTACATTCATTTTATATTTTTAGAGTTCTCATAGAGAGAAATTATAGTATAATTAGTTGACATGTCATTAACATGGTGCTCAATGGAGAATGAGTGGGATTGAGGTGGTGGATATCTAGATGTGAGATAGGTGGTGATCTATGAGGCTAGACCTGAAGTGCAGTAATTTTATTACAATGAGTGTAAGGAAATATATGGATGATTTTATATGAGGAGTTCATCCATAATATTTGGATAACTTTGTGTGGGTAGGTCATTTGAATTGTACAGTCGGTGTGTGAGGAGGCTGACTTTGAGGATTTGTTAGCACAACGATGGACATCATTTTACACTAATAGCTTTTGATGGAATGGACAGTGACCAGGGAATATCATGCCATGAAAATAGTAGTTTTGGAACTACATGCATGATGGGGGAGTTAATGTGGTGTGTATTTTTTTCCCTATTTATAACGAACTAGCCCTAGTCAAACTAAAACATCACACAACCCATCTCAAATTAATTCCCAATGTATATTTCCTATAACCATGGGATGGTGACAAGAACTATGGTACAAAAATAAAATATATAGAAAAAAATGTTCCCTATGAATCTAATAACCAATAACTTTATTCATCCTAAAAATATAATAAGAACTATCCATATATTGATCATTTATGTACATAAATAAATAATATATAAATAACATAAAAAATAAAATATAGTACAAGAAAACATAAATAATATACTAAAATCTAACATAACATTCTAACCATAAATAATATGATATATTGACACCATAATATCACATAAACATAAAAAATGGAACCAAGAATGATTTGTTTTTAACAATAAAAAAATATAACCACATAAGACCCCCCGCCAAATGGTTAAATAGATATATCTTTATGTTACCTATGGCCAACACCAATCCCAAACTAAGGAGGATAATAAAGGCCTCATGAAGTATGGACATTGATGTGGATCCATTCACATGATCTATATTAGTCATAATATATCATGCTACTTCCCAATGCCATATACATAATGTGCGAAAAAGATGAGTTGGGTAACACTATGAATCTACATAAAAACTTTCACATTTAAAACATGTAGGTATAGATTGTAAAACATTCTATTGAAAATAATAATAAATTAATTTCAAAAAATGTTATAAAATATTCTTTAAATCCTTTTGTTTTATTTCAAACATGTCAATTCCAACACCACATGAACACAACCAAAATTATAATATAATGGAGGGAATAAATCACAATTAGAATAAAGAAATCCAACTATAGTGAATCGGGGTATAAATTATATTATAGAAAATAAATAACGTCATCCACACATAGAAATATTACTTGAGGACTACAATAACACGAAATCCATCATGGAATGCTATCCTACATACATGAACCTAGTAATTGTAATGGATCTCTTTATCTCATTATTTCTAATGGATCCATCCCATTAACTTTATAGAATATTAGTCTAAATTCTCACCCTAGCACATAGTTTATACTACATCAGTATCCTTAAATGTCACCTATATACACTTATGGTGTCCCATGTGCAACACCACATAAGTAACTCATAAAGTGAAAACATCAATTTTTTCATATATATCAATATCCCCTATTATACCATTCATATAATTTCAAAACCAAAAAAAAATATTTTTTTAAAAGTCCTTTAAAAATTAATATTAAAACATATGGTCCCTTTTATACATTTTATGACACACCTCATTGGAACAAATATAGTTTTAAATAAACAACCACTTGAAACCATCAATTTATCATATACAGTCAATAAAAACAATGAATAAATGTAAATAATCCATCAAAAAAATAATTATAAGTAAATATAGTAATGTTGAATGAAATAAAACTCAATAAATCTATATATGAACAAGGAATGATGAATTATATAGATAAAACTACCTTAAATGTGGATAATATTGGTGTAATGGTCGTTATTTTACTAATAAGTGGAAATATTGATCACAATTTTAACTATAAAATTATCTTCTACAAAAAAATTCACTCATATATTGTATTTAATTTTTTTAAAATCATCGCTATAGAAGAAATATTGGGATTAAATCCCAATTATTTATAAGTAGCTGATGCCACTAATGGACCATCATTCTGATAAATATTATAGAAGATACGAATGAGAGAAGATGGAAGAATTAAGAGAGATTGAGTAGAAGGAGAGGCAGCTGGGGAAATAGTTTACCCTAGTGATTTTATATATGTGAGAGTGGATATTGACATTTATAATTTTAGTTCAACATAGTTTTTAAATTTTTTCCCTTTTCAAATTTCTATAATTTTATTTTCTTCTCTTTACCCATGCGTAGAACACATGGTCCACTCCCATTTCAATAAGTCGAACATTCCCTTTATGATTCTATCTATACCACACCATTCACCTGTGTTCATTTATTATATTTTTTTTCTTCAATATCAACTCATTATATGGTGCATCCCACTCTTTATATACATATATTTACCCCCAAAACATAATATTTATTATATATGTATATTCAAGCAAAAATATTCCTAATAAAATAATAATGTATATGAAAACAAATATCAATTTAAATGAATCCATCAAGTGAATAAAAAAATGGTAACATAAACCCAAAAAATATAAAAAAAAACATTAATTATATTTTAATAATAATAATTAATCAACTACTAGTTACAGAAATCAATTTATTTTTCACAAATAATAATATCAACACTATTATTTTAAACCATCAAACAATTATTCCCCCACAACAAAATATCATCAATAGTTAACCAAATCCAAACTTAATTAATACATTTATTCAGGCTCACAATTCACCCTATAAACAAATATCATAAAAAGAAATACTATTAATGTAATGACAAGGGTTGTTATATTCTCTTGACCATACCACTTCCAATCATCGAGATACATCCCTTATAATGATCTATTATTCCAAACTCAAAATGAATATTTATCAAACACACCTCATAGTAATCTAAACTATATGAAATTACATATATAATATTAAAACATACAAATAACCATTAAAACACTACAAGCATCAAAAAATTCACACCATGTCAAAATATATTTTTAACTCAATTTTAATCATCTATTAATCATTTTAAACACCTCAAAGACAAACATGATTTAAAATCAAAATTGATCACAACCCAACAAAATTATATTTAATAATTTTAAAAAAGAATAAAAATCTATAACAATATATAATAAATTATAAGTGGATTTATGAATCACCCATTAAATTTCACTTAATGAATATTTGATTCATAAAAAAAAATTAAACATTAAAACTCGATTAATGTTGTTCTAAATAGTTCCTTATTCTGCCAAGAAAAATTGTAAGCACTTCAATAAAAAAAATAAACACCTACCAATATAATAAATCAATGAGAATGAATTATACATAAAAAATTATCGATATATATATATATATGTCACTTTATGAACATTCCATAGTATATACACCCATGGAAAACATTACATCAAAAAAATTTATTAAGTAACATTCAATATGCTCTAATTCTATAAGGGAAGCAGTTGAAGAAAGTCATAAAATACACATTATCAAAACTCTAAGTATAATAAAAAACCATTCAATTCCATCTTTCATTAACATATCATTTTCTATATAATAAATAATAACACAAATGATGTTCAACAACAACACCATGATATTTTAAATTTATCCTTTTATACCAAAATATCATTTAGCAGAAAAAATTAAGCTACATTTTTTAATACACTATTAACAAAATATTCTATTTTATTTCAACTCACTTTTCTAAAAAAAATAATATTATTGTCTATATTTATTTTCACGAATTTTATTACGTATCAAGGAATATGAAACTAAAAAACATTTTTGTCCTTGTAGTAATAAAACTATAATGATATTCTTAATATGCAAAGGAATTTTTAGTTCAACATACCATTGAAAACAATAACATCTACATGTTAAAAACCTAATTTAAAACAAATTCAATGCACCTTTAAATTTCATTATTTTTTAATTAACAACTCAATAACCCCTTCAATAATTGGTAATATCCTGATGATTATTCAATTTTTTCACACCTTTAATTTAAAAACCTATAAGTATTCATAAAAATTTTTTTTATCCACTTTACTAATATCTATACAAAAATAAGAGTCCATACATCTTAAAATAAATAATATCATAACAAATTACATTCACATGTTTTCCATCTGTATAATAATATAGTTCAAAACATTAAACATCTATTACTATTACTTACCATGTATTTTCATGAAACTCTTTTTCATTTATCATGTTTTAACAATAATATAACTATAAATATAATTCCAAAATATTATAATAAAATATCTTATTCTACAATATTTTCAATAATACATTCCATTTAATATAAAAAATTCATCAAGAGAAATAAAATCAAGATATTAAAAATATATTAAGCCACATTCAATAATTTAATTACAGATGATTCATATTAGAAATATCACACAACATTTATATTTTCATCATGTGAAATAAAACTATTGATCATTTAATCTAATAAAATTATATTTTATCATGTTCCATGATATCTAAATATTACTCTACACCATAGTCAATAAAATCATATGTTCCTTGTCATGTCTTTAATATATTACAGTAACATTTATAACCATGTTCATTATTTATTTATTATTTTATAAAATATTTTATTTCTATAAATGATGATGATAATAAGTATAATTAGTATTATCATGCTTCAAATAATTTATCAAAACCCCAAACCATGTAACAAAAAAATTGAATAAAATAAAAATTCCATCCAATTTAGTTAAATTCGTATTTATGAAATAATTAATAATATACTACTACTTTTAGTATCTATGTCTATCATCAAAATTTTATTTTTTGAAATATATATATTTTTTGAATATTTATTTATCACATTTAAAATAAAAAACTGAAAAAATTCATTTTTATTCAACATAAAATTCACACATAAATCTATAAAATTAATAGTAAATAATAAAATTAATTGTATAATGAAAAACATAGTAATACCATACCTTTCAAAGATGCAAAACCTATGTACATGGTCTACTGCACAATAACCATACCAATGCTATTCATGGGTCCCCTTTCCAACTTCATTCATTAAAAAATTGTACCTATATAAGAATGATAAATCAAAACTATAACCAGAATTACACAATCCATATATGCTTTAGAAACTTAAGGATAAGTATTAAATGTGGTTTCTAAACACTTACGCATTTCTACATCTAGTGTCTTGGTAGTGTTATATTCATGCTAAGATAAATTTCATAGTTAAATCAATGTTATTTTATACCATTTTGTAAAAAAATAACTTTGGTTAACCTGAAACGTCTCTATATCTAGCTTGAAATAAGTGATGAAGTGTATTCAAAATTTCCATTGGCATTTAATAAGTAACAGGTTATATAAATAAAATAATCATGATTCAATTCACTAAAAAATATCTAGTAACTAATGCATGAATCTAACCCCAAAATATGTCATTAATTATTTATATATAACACATACATGGAAATAAAAAATAGTAATATTATAATAAAAAAATAGAGTAAAATAGAGAAAAACATAACTGAAGAAGCACTATTACATTATATCCACAAACAAAATAATAATCTAAGAAAATAATTTCAAAAAAATTCCAAAAATGTAAAACAATATGATTTTAACAATAAATTATAAAAATAAAAACATAAAAATGGAGAATATCACAAAAAACACCAATAAAGCTATCTTCATATCTCCCATTGTCATCAATAATCACAAAACATGGAGGTCGATGATGTAACCAAGAAGCACAACTATATCATTAACTCCATTCACATTACCATTATCAGTTATAATAAAATTTCAATTCCCAAATGTCTTATGTATGGTTTGAGGAATACACTAGTAGGGTACCAACATGAGTATTCTAAATTTCATTCATTAGTTAATCCTTTATTTCTAGCCTGAAACCATTTATTTAGGAAAAAAATTCATTGTATTGGAAAAAATGTTTTTTGTAAAAATTTTAGGAATCTTTTTATTTTATTTAAAATGTTCCATGATCAAAACCTCATTAATAAGAGAAAAAAATTCAACAGAGGGAATAATATTTATTATATTCATATCATAAAAATAATGTAAACAAGTAAAGAAATTATAAAACATCAATTTTTAGAACATGAACACATAGAGATTGTAACATCCCAGATCTGGGTGCTGTAGAAAGGTTCCCCATACCTGGTAGGCCACATGGCCTCAAATGAATTTCAATAAATGCCTAAGGTTTTCAACTAGTAGTGAGGGACTTGGTTGTGATAGTGGAGAAACTATTCCATCATTAAAAAATTAAACACATCGGATAAAATAATAAATTGTAGTAGAAGTAGTAATACTATACAATAGAAGTAAACATTTTAAAACTAATAGTAATAAAACAACTCGAGCATATATATAAATGAAGCATGTCACATGGGAATAAGAAACTAGAAAAACAAGTCCAATTGCTGGAAATAAAATACTAAACCAATGTACATAAAAGCTGTAAACTCCAATAACATCGCAAGCCTTAGATTGGTCCCCGGCTCTCTAGCTCCAACATTAATCAAGTACTTAATGAAGAAGGTCAATTTCAATTATCTATTCCTATAAGCATATAATCATTTTGGGTTAAAAAGCATGAATGAAAGAGGGTGTGAGGCAAATCCAAGTAGGCATCCATAAAAAGATATGTTCCTAACTATTAGTGCACATATATATATATATATAAAGAAACATGTAAAATAAAAAAATAAACTAGGAAGCACTCAAAAGTAAATAATCCAATAGTTTCTAATTAAATTTGTTTACATTTTTTAATTACTCAATACATTGAATAATGTGACCTCAGGATATAGCCTAAGCTCAGTATGCCGTTGTAAAGTGATAACAAACAAACTTCTCAAAAGACCATCCAAATAATCAAGTAAGACTGAGTACAAGTTTGTTCTTTTGGGTTGTAAAATCGTCCGAATCATCCAATCATTCGTATGAAAACATTTGTGAAAGTTCTTAGAGTCTAACCCCTCTAGTTTAACATAAAATCAATTCCATAAAATAATGAACCTATGGGAAATCTAACACAGTCTAACCCCTTTGATCCAACCCAACACTATTCATTTACAAATGATCACCCGGGCAGTGCTCATAGCAATACCCACTTGGACGACATAGAAACCATAAACATTAATGACCACCTGGCAGATCTCCCATTCAATGATATAGTGGTCCAACATTTTTTTAATAATGACCCTCTAGATAGCTCTCATGGTCTAACCCCCATGGTTTATGACCACCCATTATCTCTCATTGTCATTACTTATAGGTCAACATAACAAACGTTTTTACATAAATAACCGCTCCTTGAGAAACTCTCATTGTCAATTACCATTTTTTATACTTTCACAATGCACGACATGTGCATCTAATTTAATCAATAACTTCATCTCAACGACACGAGGAATGGAAAACAAAACAATCCTAACATGCATTCTAGACCAAACGACCATCATCAAATCAAATAAGGGAAACACAAATAATTAAAGAATAAAACCTTATTCATAAGAAATAACCCTTTCCAATCAAACAAACAATAGATGTTATTAATCAGGGTTAAATTCCAGAACACACAATACCCCAAACATGGTTATTCTTCACATTACGAATATATAATCCAAAGAAAATCAAAGAATGGCACAAACCACCTACCATGATGCTTTACGAAGAACACTCATGAACATCGAACCTTGAATCAGCCTATAATGAAATAGATCTACAAAAATGATAAAATCATTCAGCCTTGGATAACTCAACATAGATAAGAAATCCCAAAGAGAGGATTTATGGGAAGATAGAACTCACCAGTGGGAATCCAATGCACCCGAAGCTGTCTCAATCAGAGTTCAGATAAATAATGGGAGGATATTAATGTTTCTCGGCCACTCGTCACTCTCTGGTATGAGAAACATGAATAAGAATAGAGTTCTGCAGATTAAACAGGACCCCTCTCTAATTAATCAACTAAAAATAAAATTACACGGTGTATTCATTTATTGTACATGTCGTGTAGTATCATTAACCATCCATCGCTTTAGGCGGTCTTCCAGGTCACCAACATGACCATGTACTCGGCCATTAGATGGAATGTACATGACTACCCCCATCAACTGAGTACACATTATGTAGTCAAAAGTAATCAGTGTGTACATAGAAAATTTCCATTTCTTCCTTTTTCCTAAAAATAATCCAAAATATTAATCCATTCTTGAAATGATGATCCAGGTTCTTATAAACTCCCCCCACAAATCAATTTGTCCCCAAATTTCCCTTCCAATGGTGGTGAAGAAGAAATTTCAAACAACTCCAGCGACTATTATCATACATCGGTCTCAATCTACCCAGTCTTGTCATGTACTCTCTCATGCTGTCATAACAGCCATAATAGAGGAACAGAATAACCATAATGAACATTCATGCGGAGATCCAAAAAATGAATAGGGAGATACTCGAATGATGAAGCCATGTATAACTCAACCTCCTCGAGTTAAAAACATGAGATGGGTCTGGAAATTAACGTTGTAGATGAGAAACATGGAATGCATTGTGCGTAGATCGATAACTCTAGGGTAACTACAACCAATAGGGATGTGCAATTTGTCTCTCCAAAACCACAAATGGCCCGACATATCATAGTGAAAGCATCCCCTATTGCCTGGTCCGCTTATGTTCCATCCTCGGTGAGACATGTAAGAAAAATAGATACACAACCTTGAAATCAAGAGGTTTTCTCCATCTATCAGTATAAGATTTCTGCCGAGAATGTGTAGTAGCCATCCTCTTCTGAATTAACTCCACCTTCTCAGTGGTCTCCTAGACAAGACGAGTTCAGAGCATAGCTTCCACTCTTGCCTCCAGCCAACATAGGTGTGATTGGGATGACCTAGCATACAAAGTCTCGTAAACATCCATATGAATCATTTCATGAAAACTGTTATTGTTGGAAAACACCAGTAGGGGTATGTGTCTCTCCCAAGAACCCCCAAAATCTAGTTTGTGTGCATGAAGCATGTCCTCAAAAATCTAAATCGTGCACTCAAACTCTCCATTTGTCTGGGGATAGTAATCTATGCTTCGAAGTACTTGTGTACCCAAATACCTCTATAGTCCCAACCAGACATGAGAAGTAAACTAGGCATCCCTTTATGAAATGATACAGTGAGGAACCACATGAAAACATACAATCTCTCGAATGTACAACCTTCCAAGTCCATCAACACTGAAGGTTTCCTTGATCAGTAAGAAAGGTGTAACCTTCTTGATCCTGTCAAGATCAACTCACATTATATCATTACCATGATACATTCAACATTTGAAAAACTCTACAAATCACACCCCTAAGCATTCCAGTGAAGCTACTAGCATGTTTTCCTTTAACTTGGTGAACCTGAAAACAACTTAGGACATAACCATGGACTCAAATCATGGAAGGTCAGACCCAAAATGAAATCAGAAAAAATGGTCACACAATCATTCCTCAAAAGACATTGTGGATTTTTCACGGCACACCAGAACCTAACTAGAAGGGTGTTCACACTGGCTCACTCGAACTATAATTAAAAAATAATAATGATAATGAATCAAACCATCACCGAATTAAATATCTTAGAAACTCCTAGCTTAGACATCTGACATATTACAACATAAAAATAATTCCTTTTCACAAGTAACCACGTGTTCACAACGAACCCATTCACTGAATCCTACTCTTGACTCTCGGTGACGCTCCTATGTAACACCATCCCTTAATAACTAAAAAGGACATGCCACAACATGAGAAAAACCATAATTCCAGATCCTTCCCACAAGAATTATTATCTCCTTAAGAATTGTATCTTTGCCTAGCGAAAAGTACAGGATATCCCCAGATTACTCAACATTATGTCTAAGGAACTCACCAAGGATGTCTATACTCTCTGTACAAGTGAGTCCATGGTGAGGAGCACAAAATTAAACATAAGAAAACTAATTGAACCCATAAAGTAATCCACTTGGAAAAGACATCAAGGAAGAGGTAGGCATCAAAAGTATGTCCAAGTTTTTCTTACAATGAAACTTATGTATCACTCAAGATTAACCCATCCTCTACTGAAACCATTCATCTAGCACACAAAAAACAAAGAGATCCCGAACTAGTTCAATGACTTCCAACTGTAGCATGACATATAACTGACTATATCTTAGTGCACCCTGGACAACCTCAAGATAGGGGACATGCTCAACTATTAAGAATGAGCACACCAAGAGGACTTCAACGATTACTAGAAAAGTATAGAATAACCACTACAGGTAGACCTCCTAAAAGAAACTCAGCTTTACATTCTGACACATCATTATTTAATAAATCACTACAACATTTTGATTCCTAGAAACAACTAACATGAAACAAGACTCACAAGCCTAAAAACAATCAAGTAAAAAACCCCTTTCTGAATGGTCCTTTATTGTGATCCTTCAACCTGGAAAGAACACATTTCAAATAGAACCGACAAGACGCTTTCTACCTAGGAGTGTATAATACGTTGAGAATGATTATCCTCTCTCAAATGATCTAGTTCAGAATCAAATCAATCATACGTGGGTGATTCCATGAACCACAACCAACACTTCAAATCTCATGGCATGGATACAGATAGATAAAATAACTAGCATGTCAAAACATATGTGCCCTAAAAGCCCTCCCGAGTAGTGGGATGAAAAAGATTATATAACTCTTAGGTATCTCTATACCAGAGATAACCCAAGTACATACACAACAGTTCAATGCTCAGTAATATAACTAAACACAACATCTCATTTAATCATTTAACACTAATGGAGTATCACATATGTCAACATACACTACCTTGAGTTTATAGGATCAATGAGACATTGTGGGACACTATGCATAGGCTGTCCACCCTATGCATTCTAGTATCAGGTGGTTCACATTATAACATGCTCAAAAGAACATCATTTTGACAACCATTAACTCGGGTGAAGACTACCAAGTCATCTGTTCCTAAATAAAATAGAGGTATACACAACCTCCTAACAGTTGACCATGCCCGAGGCATGTCTCACCTAGAGAACCATGTGATCCTCAAGCTTGTTCCCACATCCAATGTCAAGGCACAATGGCCACCCCTCCAAAAAAAGATGTCATTTTAAACCATAAGTCCTATGGGGGAGAACAATACTTGGAATCACCAACGTCAAATACATTCAGTGGAAAACAAAATAATCATATCTAAAAAGTGCTACATACTACGAGCTAGCATCTTGAGAAGAATAAGTGTCAACTTCCACTACTAGGTTATGAAAAACAGATTCACTGGGATCAAAAGCCTCAGAGAGACTACATTAGCTCAACATATCAAAGTAAAATAGGAATGTCTCTCAAATTTTCCTTTAAATGATTTAAAAACTCTACCATTCCATCATGAATAGTAAGTTAGCATGTAATATTTTTTTAACAACCAAGGAAACCTACACGGATCTTGGTAAACCAACCTAGGTCCTAAAAAAGGGAACTCAATAGTAATTGTTTAACTGTACAAGGCATGAACACATATGTTGTTAATTCCATTAAACCACCCTTTTAAAGAACATATGTAGTGGAATCCTATAAGAGATCTTCGAATAATAAATAGTAAGGGCATCCCATAGCAAGGATCCTTGAAACGGAACACATATGAGAGATCCTACTAGAGACTCTCTAGAAGCAATAGGTCTCACGACCTCATTGTCCCAAAAGAACTCATCATAATGGATAGACCCTCAAAATAAAAAGGACATGAGATATAGATAATATATAATCTATGATCAAAAGTCTCAAATAGGTTGGTCCAATCACCCAACCAATCATTTATGCATTGGTCTCACTATCATGAGAAAACTGTAAACGGTAACAGGAGGAAGAACCTCTCTATTTAGAAATGAAACCTAAAAAACAACTATTAAAATTCCTCAAAACACTCCACAGGTTACACCATCCTGATCTATGGAGAAAAATTCTCTAAAAGGACTACTCACAAGTACAAAATTTACATTAGGGATAAAATAGGAACAAACCCTCAATGTGTACAAAAGATAACTACATGACATGTAGAAGTCATACACAACATGTAAACTCTGAGTCTTACATATGAATGTACCCATACATTCCTAGGTGTTTAAAAATCATAGGTACATATCGTGCCATGCCGGAACAAGATGTTCACTCATGTCCTCACTCCTGGCCATGTTCTTCTACACGGGCAGCCTCACACGAGCTATGTCTATGGAAAACCACACGATATGTACTTAATATACACAGTGTTTCATTAACAAGAATAAAAAACCAAGATGTTTCCCCCACATTGATGAGACAACATGGTTTCTCATTGTTTAACACATCACAGAATGTTCACCATAGACACGATGTGTACCACAAGGTTCCATCTACCCATGTCTTTTGTCACACAGCTGGATACAAGGTTCATTACAACACAACATAAACAATCTAGACAAGGCGTGTTCTACCAAAAGTTTTCCCACATCGTTTATCTTATCACACAGTTAGTCACACATTCACGGACTACATATCATGTACATATAGTACACAGAGTGTACTTAAGGAAATTTGTTTCTTCTAGAACATAAACACACATGGCGTGTGTTCATAACATTACACATCATGTTGTCTGGATTTATGGATAGTACGCCTCTAAAACTTCTCTATAACCCTTATAAACATAAAAATATTTTCCATGTCATGAAAAATTCCAATAAATGAGAGCCCATAATCCCCGTGATTTAATGTTTGGTAATCTTTTTCACGTCATAACTTGAAGAAATTCAATTAATGTTCAAACATGATCCAACAAATTCTGATCAAAGAGGCCCCATAAAACCTCGGGGACCAATGTTTGGAATCCATCCAAATGGAAAATTGTATATCCAATACCCTACCAAAATTGTTTTTATTATATCATAATAGTATGCATATCTAGCACAACATCTATCAAAACAATAAGAAATCTTTAATGCACCCTAAATGGCATGACACGAATGCATGACTTGTGATCTCTAAGAAGTTCCTATATGATGCATGAGACGGAATACCCTCATATAATTTAGTTGAAAATGAAATAGAACCTCAACGATATAAATCATAACAACACAATACATGAGTATCACCCAATGGTGAAATCAATTCAAATGTAACAATTACAAAAAAATGGCAATATTTGAGGAAACATGGTTTTTCCCTATACGCGGGTCACCTACTCCAAGGCACATATTTTTACGAAATACATATTCATTTACATACCTGTCTATAGGCTACAAATATTATGAAAAAGTAGAAAATAATCTCCTCTAATAATACTTTATAATGTCTCAGATCCAGGTACTACACAAAGGTTCCCCATACCTGGTTTGTCACATGGCATCATGCATATTTCCCCGAACTCTAGAGGCTTCTGACTAGCTGCGAGGGCCTTGGGTGTGATAGTGGAGAAAATATGACCTCATTGGTACATTAAACTCATCAGAAAATATAGTAAATAGTAGCAGATGCAGTAATTCCATACAATAGAAGTAAATAGTAGAAAACTGATATTAATAAAACAGTTGGAGCATATATATAAGTGATGCATGTCACATGTTTCTAGGAATGTAGCCAGGAAAATCACAATGATGGAAATACAATTATAAACTAAAGTACAGAATAATATAAAACACTAACAACATCACAAACCTTAGCGTGGCCCCATTCTGTCCATATCCAACAGAAATCAAGTACCTAATGAAAAATTGTCATTTCCCTTATCTATTCCTACAACAATTTAATATGATTGGGTCTTAAATCATAACGCAAATATGGTGTGAGATTAATCCTAGTAGGAAACCACCCAATGATCTGTTCCTAATTCTCAATGAATATATATATTTCTTTCAATATGCAAAATGAATAAATAAACTAGGATGTAATCCAAAGTAATAAATCCTTCAGTTTCCAATTAAATTCATTTGAATTTATTAATTATTCAATCAACTGAATAATGTATTCTTTGGATCTATCCTATGAACAATATCCTCTTCTACAATAATAACAAACATACATCTCAAAACACCATCTAAAAAATCAATTAACACTGATTCCAAGCTTGTGCTATGGCATGGCAGACTCATCATAATCATTCAATCATTCGTAAGCAACCCTTTCAGAATGTTCTCACAGTTTTACCCCTCTGTTTTAACCTAACCTCAATTCAATAAAATAATGACCCTCTAGAAATGATCACAATGTCTAACACCATTGGTCCCACATAGCACTAATCATTTATAAACGACCACTTGGGAATCACTTTTGGTCAATACCACCTTGGTCTGCATAGAAAAAATAAACTATAATGACCAGTTGGCATCTCTCATAGACAATTCTTGAGGGACCACATTATTTTAAAAATGACCCTATGGGTAGCTCTAACGTTATAACACCTCCAGTCTATGACCACCCGTCAGCTCTCATAGTCATAACCTCTTGGTCAACATAATAAGAATTTATACATAAATGACCCCACCTCAAGAATCTGTCATAGTCAATTCCCCTTGGATATACATTCAAAATGTGAAACACTTGCATATCATTTAATTAGTTACATCATCCCCACAACATGAGGCATGGAAAAAAAATAAATCCTAACATGAATTATAGACCAAATAGCCATAATCAAATCCAATAAGGGAACACACCCATAATTAAGGTATAAAACCTATTACCTCAGAAATAATCCTTTCTAAATCAAACAACCCATAGCAGGTATTAAACCAGGTTAAATTCCAAAACATTCAATAAACCAAACATGGGTATTCAGCACTTTAAGCATATATAATCCAAATACAATTAAATAAAGGAACAAACCACCTACCTTGATGTTGAACGAAGAACACTCTTGAATGTCAACCCTTGAATCTGCCCATAATGATGTAGATCTATAGAAATGTTAAATAATTCAACCTTTGATAACTCAAGTGAGAGGAGAAATCAGGAAGAGAGGCTATAGAGGAAGAATGAACTCCCCAGTATGCATCCAATTCACCATTTGATGTCTCAATCTGAGTTTAGACAGAGAAACAAGAGGAGCTAGAATTTTTTTGGCCAGTTATCGCTCTCCTGTATGAGACACAGGAAGAAAAATAGTATTCTAGAGAATATATGCAACCCCATTCCGATTAATCAACTAAATAAGGACTCAACAAGTTCATCTAATGTACACACTGTGAACTAGCCTCTACCGACCCCCACTTTATGTGGTCTAACTGGTTACCTACATGTCCATGTACTCATCAATTACATGGAAAATACACAACTATGAGAAAAAATTGAGCACATGCAATATACTCAAAACTATATGGCATGTACAAAAAAACATTCATTTCTTCCCTTTACCTAAAAAACTCAAAATATATATCCATACCTGAAATGAAGATCCGAATTCTAAAATAGATGAAATGTATGTCTTAAGGTAAATTGGACTCATTGATGTAATAATATCTAAATATGTATAACCAATAATTATAGGAACTATCATGGTTTCATTGCGTTTATATTATCCATCCCATTCAATATCTATCTATTAAGGCCATAATATCTTGCAAGCCCAAAATATACACTTGGTTAGCACTCTCCCATGTCACCCATATACACCTATGGTCCACTATGTTCCCCACTATTTAATCACCATATGAAGATAAAATGACTATTCAATCTTATAATCAATATCATAAAAAAATTAAGAAAAATATCTATATTTTTTGAATATTTTTCTAAATATCTATTAAAAACAAGTGATGCATTTAAAAAAAATTCTTAATCAACTCCTATGAATAATAATTAAATCAAAACTGATTTGAAATAATTAATTTATCTAACACAATAAATAAAAATATTGTAAAACATATAGTTTCCCTAAAAAAACCATTCCAGGAATATTAATTCAAGTAAACTAAAATAAAAATCAATAACTGTTGGAAATCTACACAAATGATGTATTTCCAAACACTTCCAAGTTAACCCATCTTTTAGACACCTAAACCATCCATGGAAATTCCCAAGCGGAGTACTTAATTCATATGAGTAAGATACAAGCACTATGACGTCGAAAATATAGTGGTAATGTTATTTCCCATAAAATAATTTAAACTAGAAGTGGAATAATGTAATAAAAACTAAAATGGTGTGCCCTTTTGTTGGATACCCATGATGAATCAACTACACATGTATATGATAATGTAAATAATAGTGGGAAATTCTTCCAAAACACTAATTCCCTTATAATAAAAAACAATATTATTAATGTTCATAACACTATATGCATAATGTGAAACCCTATAGTAAATCACTAAGTTAAGGTAGGAGTGTCACATTACCTCATGCATAACTCCCCGTTTGAATAAGAATGTTTACAAGTGTTGATGGCCTACATTAGAACATTTATAGAATATTCGCTTAAAATATAAACATAAACAACACATCTATGTAATGAATAAATTATAAAACAATATATACATATATATATATATATATATTTATATATACAGTTATACCAAATGACCTAAAACAAATTTTATCTATATGTTATACAAGATAAAAAACAACTAAACAACTATAATTCATGTATTAATGAAAAAATGATTGAATATATAAGGGAAAATATAATTATAAAACACAAGTCCACCATATCTCTTCTTATCTCGCCTACTTCTCTAGGTCATCTTCTTGTCATGTGGCTATTAACCTTATTTAGATAACAAAATATAATATCCACAAATGTGCCATATTTATAAAAAAGCTGGTGTTATAAAACAAGTCTGATGTGAAAAATACTTCCATAACATAAATGAAAAATTTATCAAATAGCGTATGAAATGAAATAAAAGTAAATGGATATGTCAAAAACCACATATTAGGTCATCGTGTTCTAACAAGGATTCCATGAATCCAAACCCTATCGGTTTTGACTCCTCATTGGAGAGAAATTTTTCATTTGTTGCAAGAAATCATTGAATAATCTACAAAGATTAATTATACTCTAGGAACATGACATAAGGCCATCGTGTATACTATATGACCGTAAGTCCATATTATGACACTAAAAATCTTGGGGTCAGGCTAAGATGCTGTCACGAACCATTTAGTCTCATGTCATAAAAGAAGGTTGTTATCTGCTAACTTATATCATTCAAGATCCCACTATAGTCATCACATGTAATTTTTCACATGCTTCCCCCTCTAAGGGATTAGCCACTCCATTTAGTGTCAAATTTTCAAAATGATATCTGATAGAATGATTTATTGATCCATATACATATATACATAAACAATCTATATATAGTAAATTATTTTTCCACACACACACACACAAGAATATAATATTGACAGAGGTATTATAGGCCACATAGGCAAACACAACTATTTTATATCAAGACATGTCTTTTGGTCCACAGACACACATACACACACACCAAAATATCATGTCATAATGTTTTATATAATTATTATGACATAGTACGTGACTTCAAATATTATGTTTATTGAATTCCCAACTTATGGTTCTCTAACCAAATCAATATTACACACCTAAAATGAAGAATATGGATTTTTTAGATCACTTAGAGGATAAAGAGGTGACACTATGACCTTTTATTTTAATATTTTATAATGTAGGGAACAACCATATCCACTTTTTTAAGAAAATTAGTAATTTCTGATAACAATCACACCTGAACAATCTGCAAGAAATTAAGTATTTAAAATGTTCACTACTCAACAAGGGAATCTAATCCTTGTAATGGTTTGGAAATAACCCAATATATGAAAATCCACTATAAAAAACGCCCAGAATGTGGTTATATCAAGAAGGGAATATTCTTACACTAGTGTTGCAATATAAAATATGATCATTGGTTTTTCTCTCAACATATATAATATTTGTAACAATTATTTTTGTAAGAACTATTATAAACCATCACCAACAAGATTCAGTATGTCTTCATTATTCTACTTGAACTTTTTCAAAAATTCTCTCCTTGATAGTGATTCCTCTTAAATTTCATTCCCATAATTATTCATGAACACTATCCTTGTACATTTGTATAAAAATTCCATCTGATCACCTGGTCATCTGAATTCTCTATCATGTCATCTATCCAAAACAACATATGGAGCCATATGAAAACTAAAACCACTTTATTAAAGACTTTTTAAGCCTTTTCCACAACATATGGTCTATCTTCTACAACTTAATATAATAATATTGTCCTATTTATTTCATTCTAATTCCTGTATTCAAAACTCCTATAGTTTGATGAAAAATCTTCTTAAATTGGGAGATTCCATGCTTTTAATCATTTCCTATTAAAAAATTATCAAATATATTTTCATTTGGTATATCATGATGAAACTATTTCTACATAACTTTAACTTTTATATTCATGTATAGTACACCACAACATAGTGGACTAGAACACAATTTATAGATATGAGAGTAGGAGAAAAGGTGGGATCCAATTTCATTCCTTCTTAATGAAAACTCAAAGATAAAAACTCCTAATCAAAACATTTTTTTGGAATTATATTAAATATTATATATTATTTGAGAATTCTATTTCAAATTCATCACAAATGACATTACTCAAGGTTAAAAAACCATGGAAATATGGAGCATCATAAAAATTTCATAACACTTTAAAAAACCTCAAATATTTTTCCATGATTTAATGAACAATGGACAGTCTTCTCAATATCATCACTCTTGACATCATTTTAAGAAAATAATAAATAAAATACAACAACTACAACTCTATAAAAAATATTCATCAGGTAAAATATTGTAGAATAACATCTATCCATGTTGATTATGTCTCATGATTTAGAATAACATTAAAGAAACATTCTAGGGAACTTCCATTATAAACATATTTAGTTTGATGACTTAAATCAAAATACTAGTTATTTCCATTTCGTACTAACATATATCTGATAAAAAATATATAGAAACACGCACCTGATGTTTTCAACCAATTGTTTTCCCTATAACTCAGTGTCTTTTGTATGATCATCTCGAGGAACCTTCACTTATTAACATAATACAAGTACATGTGATCAACATTATAGAAATTTTTTTTCTAATGTATTTGTATTTATAATATTGATAGAGATTATATGAGGATATTTTAACATGTTAACATCATCAGAATATAATTCATTTATTTTGACCTCTTAATTATTTGAACATTTATTAATAAAATTAAACTTATGATTTAAATTAAATTTCTTATAATGTAATATGGGGACAAAAAAAACATGCACATCATTGGTCTTATTATATCTATCATATTTAATGGTTCATTAATAACTATTATTATGGATAATATAGCCGCTGAACTATGATAATATAATTACTATAAATATTGTATTATGATAAATCTAATTGACATATAGAATGGAAGTGATGGCCTCAAGAACTAGGATCATAACCTATAAAGAACATTTATAATAAAATCCTAGGAAGATATCATCAGTGGTATTTTCCTTGACCAAGACTATGTTGAGTTCCAATAACTAAGCATGATCAAAACCATTTACGTGGGACGTTCAAGCTCATGATGGTCACATAACAAACCATGCACATTGTATCGCACCATTAAAGTCTCATCGTTACACACTATAGCCTTAGGGAGCATTCAGGTGTATTAAAGGGAAATTAATCACGACCAAAATAATATTAATATCTATATTGTATTGACATTTTCCTTTAATAATAACTTTATAAATATTTTTTATTTTTATACAATAAAACCACGATTGAATTTTTAATTGTTATTCAATTCTAATTAAATTTTTCATTTTGATGAATTAATTGTTTTTTGAAATAAATTATATTTTAAAAAAAATATTATTATTAAATAAAATGATCATATAATTTCTACAAAGTCAAATTTAATTTTTATAGGGGTTCAAAAATAATTATTATAAAACAACCCATCATTTGTCAATAAATGTGGTTTTTTATATTAAAAAAACTAAAAAAATTAAAAAAATTAAAAAAATTATTAAAATTTTATGAATCATAACAACGATGATTCTTTTATAAATTTTCTATACAATCCAATTTTTTGGTAAAAGCTAAATACTGTATAAATATACGATGTGTATTATAATGTCATAATGACCCAAAAGTGATAAAATAATTAATAAAAAGGGATTAAATAACCAAATATATGTTTTAACTTTAAATTAATGCGATTTTATACTTATTTGATTAATTTTAAAAAGAATTTAGGAATTCTATAGAACCATTAATATATATAAAGGTTTTAAAATAATTTCATTAAGATTATAACTAACTTCCCCATCAGTAAGAGAATTATTTTATTCCTTTCATCCCTTATCCTCATCAAATAATTTAAAATAGTCCCACTTGGTGTAAACCATTAGAAAAAGTCATGGTATGGTTTTTGGTTTTCTTTATTTTATTATAAAGCTTTAAAACCTATGTTTGAGATATAATAAATAAATCCCCACTAACTTACTATATAAACCCAGCCATAATCCAATTTCTCTTAACACAAAACCCCTATATAACATCGTTAATATATGATTCCCTCTCTATCGTCCTCTTATGGTTCCCCCAATATCTCAAGTTGCTCTGCCAAATCATTTTCTGTCACACACACAAGTAAGACTTGTTTTCCTTAGCAATTTTTTTCTAATGTCTTCTTTTTCTTATGACTTCTATTTAGATTTACTAATTTTAGAATATATTTTTCTAGGTACCTTTTAATATATATCTTATTTCCAAATTATTAGATACCCTTGTTTCTCTCATCAGCTCATTTTATGAATATTTATGTTATGCAGTTATGCTAGATAAATTTAACCCCAATTTTCCATTCTAGAACAATTGTGCGATGAATACCATACCCAATTCTTATAAAGGGTGTTCACCACTATATATTTATACTTATTTTATTTGGGAATTATATTTATTAATTAAAAACACTTTGATAATGGAATAAAATGTGATGAAAAATGATTCCATGTTTTATGATCTATGTGGCACAATTAAGTGTTAGAATGAAATGAAAGAGATGGGTTCACACAAAATTATAAAGCTCTAAAATATATTGGGTGATATTTAGTATCCTAATACATCATGTTGGTATAGAGAGTAAATGTTATTCTTTTATGGTATTTATTCTATCATGATGTCTCGTATATTATTCATGACCTATGTTTATGACGTATTATTTTATGTTCATGCCATATTTCCTTGGTTTCCTTTATGTTTTTATTATATATCAGGTCTTATTTATCTTCTTTATGATTATATCCCATTTAGACCCCATTTTAAAAAAAATTCTAACATGTATTAGTTTACTCATTTTATTCCATGTTTATTCCCTTACTAGCCTCTATAGCTCACCGCTTTTTTATGTATGTCCCCGAGTTATTCAATTTAGTTTTAAGTTTGAGAATGTTAAGGATATTTTCAATAATGATTATGGTTTTAATATTTGAAATTATATTCTAATTTACCTATTTCCCAAATACACTTGACTTATTTATCTTTTGGGTCATATTATGTCTAATTTTATATAATAAAAAATCAATTAATGTAAAATAAGGAGAACATTTTTCAAAGTTGGATTCAATGGAAATGTATAGGTTTTTGGGGGATAAGTATTACAAATATACAGTGGAATACTTAGGGATAATACTAAGTATAAGAAGAAATATCTAAATTTTGGTAAGTATACATTATGTGGGGTATCGTGAAAATTGACCCATGTATGAATACTACCAGTGGATGTGGCTCTGGAATAGATGCCCATAGGTTTAAAACCCAAAAAATACCTCATCGATCGAGACTTAACTGGAAACTAGTGCATCAAAATAGGCAATTATCCACACATGGTTTTCCACTCATGGGGGATATGGCTTGGTAGATTTATAAGATCATTATAAACCATTATTATTAGAAAAAAATATATTTACAAGAATATAAGTCATGGATAATAGAGATTTAATACTAGAAATAATTAATTTAAGTGAATACATATAATTTATAAGTCATCAATTTAATTTCATTGGATTACTGTTAACATGATTAATAGATAAAAATTACTTATCCCCAATTTTCTAATTATTTGATCCAATGTCCAACAATAGGTGGAATTAGGTAAAAACTAATGTGATGAACAATGTGATGACTTCCCTAACAAGATTCCCAACCCAATGGGAGTGATAATCACAAGCATTATAATGGAAATCCCTTAGCAGGCTTAGGATCTGAATAGAAACATGGATCATGAGGATCACCAAACCCCCATAATAAATAACAAGATAAAATTGAGATATATTTGTGACAATGAACCTTTAATTTCAATGGATCTTCCGATCCACTAATCATGGAACAATGGATCAACTCCATTGAGATGATCTTATCCATACATTATTGGTTTGATCAAGATAGGGTTCAAATATATATTTATTTTATGAAAGGAGAAGACAAACTACGGGGGACATTAATATAGAATGTGATCCAATGGAAGACTTTAAAGCCATGAGGTGGAAGGAATTCCAAAAAATGTTTTTTATAAATAATTTACTCACATTCTCATATATAAACAATAATGGGAATTTCTTAATGTCAAGAAAAAAGTGTCAAATATATTGGGAAGTATGTGGAAAAAATCACAACACATGTATGATAAGCCTCTGGCATTTTCATTGCCCATGAATATATGGTTGAACTCTTATTTGGTGAGATAAAATGTAGTCTATGAGAATACCTTGAAATCCAAGATATTGATAGCTTTTAAGAAATTGCTGAAAGTTCCCTCAATGTCAAGTTGGAGATTGGAAAATCTCAAGGACATCATTGGGATAAGATACAACTAGAGGAGTATAAATCCATCGATATTATGGAGAAATATAATGATTCCAATTAATTTCAACATCACACTTATCAAAGGCATAGAATAAAGAAACCTATAATTTTCTTAATGGGGATGAGTAAATGATTTAGGTATGGTATGTAAGGGAACTAAGATAAAAATTACTAATAGGAGAAACCCAAAATTATGATAGAGGAAAGGAATGGTCCAGTCAACCATCAGTTCATGATTCATTACATTAACATCAAGAAACCAAGACACTTTGGAAACCAATTCACTATGAAAAGGGATTTCAGAGATAACCAATGACCTCTAAGGAAGAATGGTTGATCTTTTTATTTAGAATCCACTATTTTGGATCCTGAAAATTAAGTGGTGATTGGTGCCCCAGTTACTCATTCATGAATAAGGAAAATAATTTTTGATTCTCTTTCCAGGAATTCATTCATATCATGAATATTCAGTAGATTTATTCAAATAGCACTATAAATCATGGAAGTATAGTTGACTATGAAAACAAAAAATTTGGAAATTATTGAATCCCAAGTATATAACTCCTCCCCAATTAGAATTTGTGGGATGAACATCTTGGTGAACCTTTCATACTCTAATTTGTGGAATTTGATACAATTCTAGGTACATATTGGATTTACATATATAGAGACATCATAAATTTCCTTGATAAGGAAATCACTCTCTGTATCGTGAATTCACCATTGATTTTGTAATTTACAAGGATGAGTATGAATCTTCTTTAGAGAAAATATCTCAATCATGGATATTATTTCTCTTTAAGAAAACATATATAGATCAAATTATTGGTAAGAATGAAATTATCATCCTTTAAAACATTCCCATTATGATAGAATATGTTGATCAATTTATTGATGAATTTTTAGTCATCCTTCTAACCAAGCGGTTGTGTTTTCAATCGCAAGTAAACCTAGGGAATTATGAAAATTTATGTATCCCTATAGAATGTTTTTTTCAGAACATGAGGATCTAAAGAAACAACTACAACATAATATGCATAAAGGGTTTATATGCCCAACCGTTTCACCTTGGAATGAAACAATTCTTTTCATCAATAAGAACTATATTTTAATGTGACTTTTCATTGATTATCATGAGCTAAACAAGATCACAATAATAAAATAAATATCCTCTACCATGAATTAATGACATATTCGATCAGCTACATGGACCATAGTACATCTCTATGGTGGATATATGGTGAGGATATAACCATGTTTGGGTGAAGATGGAGGGTATCCCCAAGAAAATTTTTCATAAAAGTTACACGAACTATGATTTCATAAAACTTCCCTTCAAACACACTAATCCTCTATCAATGTTCTTGAAATTTATGAATAATGTATTTATGTATTACCTCAAAAACATTGTGGTACTATTTTTATATGTTATTCCAATATGCTCCAAAATAAAGGATGACCATGTGGAGCATATGTGAACTATTCTAAATGCCTGAAAAAAGGATAATATTTGTAAAAATTTCATAAAATGAATGTTTAGGTAGAAAAAAGTATCATTTTTGTGGAATATCATCACAAGAATTGCGATATCTATGCAACATCCAAAAAAATAAGAAATTTAAAGATGTAAAATGTCAGAATGTGTGATAGATATCCATAGTTTTCGTGATTTATTTGGGTATTATCATTGATTTGGGAGAAATTTCTCAAAAACTTCTAACCATGTAACCAATGTAACTCAGAAGGGAGTCACATTTTCTTGGAATTATGACTGTGAAGAGAGATTCTTAGAGTTGAGTTGGAGGCCTATCATGACACCTAAACTAAAAGTACCAAAAAATTAGAGAAAAATTTGTGGTATTAATTGTTTCATAGAAGAAGGTATTTGGATGTTTGTTAATAAATAATGACAACCTTCTTGAAAATGCTTCAAATAATTTGAATGTTCATGAATATAACTACCCAATGCATGATCTGGACTTGGCTGCAATGATATTAAATTTTAAAATATGGTAGAATTGTGTGTTTTGGGAGAAGTGTGAATTATATAGGGATCACAAAATCCTCAATTATATATTCTAAAATAAAGAGATGAATATCCACCAAAGATGTTTGTTAGATATGATCAAGGACTATGACTATTAAATTCTCTACCATCATAAGAATGTAAATAATGTGGCTGACACATTATGTTGAAAGGATCCAATATTTCTATCATTGATGAGATTTGATAGGGATCTGATATTTTTATATTTGTAAAGGATGTACATGAGAATAATAAACGAAATTGAATCATCAACACTTTTACAAATAATTAACCAATTGTCCCTTATGGAGAGGATAAAGGATGTTCAGAGAGATGCTGTAGGAATTAATAAAAAAGTGGAAACTATAAATATGGAAATTTTCAGAGCTCAATGTAAATGAAGGAGTAATGATATTTTTATTATGATTATGTGTACTATCAAATCCCGATTTAACGAAGGATCTGTAGGATGCTTCACATCGCTCAACCTTCCCCATCCACCAAATATTTATATAGATGTATTGAGATCTCATCTGAAACTCTTGGTTGGAAAATATGAAGAAGGATATTATGGTATATACATCAATATATATTGCATGTAATCAAGTGAAGGTAAAATGGAAAAAATCCAAGGGGATGATGCAACCATTATGAAAACCCACATAGATATTGTAAAAAATCACGATGGAAATTGTCACTGGCCTTAAAAATTCCAAGAGGAAATAATACTATCTTTTTTTGGGTGGATCATCTTACAAATAATTCACACAACATTATTATTTGAGAGGAATTCACACTTTATCAACTTTCAAGGACATACAGTAGAGTTGTGGTGAGGTTTTATATACCAACACTATCAATTATACATTTTTGAGATAATATAATTACCTATATGTTTAGGAAGAGTCCCCCAAATTCACTAAATACTGTGTTGAACATCAGCATGGATTATCACAGTCAAACTGATGTCTAATTTGGGAAGACTATCTAGAAACATGAGGACATATTTTGGTTGTGATAAATTTATTTTAATGGAGTTGAAGAGAAATATCTTCCTCTGGTTGAGTTCTCATACAATAATAGTTTTAACTCAATCATCCAAATAGATCCCTATGAAGCCCTTTGTGGGAAGTGGTTCAGAACACCTATTTTTTGGGATAAAGATGGGGAATGAAAATGGATGGGACCTAATAAAGTTCAAGGAAATGGTGGGGAATGTCAATAATATTTACCATCACATCAAGGTTGATTAGTGCAAAAAAGAGATATGATGATAGTAATTGATAAGACATGCAATTTGATGTTGGAGACATGGTATTCCCATGAATATCTCCACAGAAGAAGGTCATGGTTTTTTTAATAAGGAAAATCTTAGTCCAACATACATTGGTCCCTTTTTAGATCCATGATCACATAAGAGTAGGTCCCTATAAAATAGCATTCTCAACCAATCTTTATCAATTATAATATATATTCCATGTATCCATTTTGAGGATTTTCATAAAATAAACTTCACCTGTACTCAATCTAGAGGTGGAACCATGGTATAATGATCTTTCTTATGACAAGAAACATCTAGTGAATATATTAGATCATGAAGAAAAAGTTCTGAAAAATTAAAACAATACACCTTGATAGAGTGTTGTGGAGAAACCAAATGTTTATAGAAGAAATTTTGGAATGGGAGGGAGTGATTAAACATAATTACCCTCATCTTTTTTTGGTGTAGGAAATCAAAATTTTAGTGGAATTTTTTCTGAAAGGGGGAATATTGTAATGACCTGAAAATTTATAAATAAAATTATACTTATGATATAAATTAAATGTAATAGTATGTAATATTTTTATAGAAAAAAAATTCTTTTATTTTGATTTATTAAATCCTATCACATTTAAACAAAAATTAAGAATCCTTATTGTTGATAATATAGTTTTTTAATAGTGATCATATTATTAGTATATATATAGGGTTTTGATAAATCCAATTGACACAAACTAAGGAAGTGATGTCCTTAACCAGTAAGGTCATACCTTATGAAGCCCATTTATTAGAGAATTTGAGGGAGCTATAGTCACTGTAAATAGACCTTAACAAATCCCAAACTGATATCAAACAGCTTAAGCATGAGAGAAACCATTTAAATGAGATATTCAAGCTCATCGAGATCACGATCCAGACAATATAGGTTGAAAACCCCATATAAGTCTCACCATCAAGAACCTGACCCTTAAAGAGTTTTCTAGCATATTAAATAGATATTTATTATAAACATAGTAATATTTGTATATATATGTATATTTTATTAATATATTTTTTTTATCATCACATTATAATTGATTTTTGGTTTGTATATAATAAAACATAAAAATGTATATTTAATTTGTATTTAATTTTAATTATAATGTATATTTTTTGGAATTAATAGATTTTTTAAATAAGTAGTATTTATATAGAAAATTATTATGAAATAAATTTTATTAAATTTAAATGATCATATAATTTTTATGAATTCAAATGTAATTTTTATAAGGGTTCAAAAATTGTTAAGGTAAAAAAACCTATAATTTTCAATAAATGACGATTATTATTTTAAAATTCCAAAGAAATAAATTTAGGACATTATTTTGATAAAAAAAATATTTTTTGGAATAATAATGTCAAAATTATCAAATGGTGAATTTTTTATAAATTTCATAGATAGTCAATTTTTAGAGTAATAATTAAATGTTGTATGAGTATATGGTGAGTATTATGACATCATAATGACCCAATAAGTGATATAATAAACATTATAAATGGTATTAAAGACCAAAAATATGTTTTTCCATTAAAATAAATTTATTTTATGTTTACTTGAATATTTTAATAAAGTCATCATGAATCCTTCAAAACAAGTAATGTATTTTATGGTTTTAAAATCAATCCATTAAGAGTATTACTCACTTCTACTTTATAAAGTGTATTATTTTACTAAATTTAGCCCTAATAATCATAAAATAATGAAAAAAACTGCAATTTTCTTGATACCATGGGAATGAAAAATGGAACAGTTTGTGTGTTTGGTTATTTTATTATACATAGTTCAAAACCTATGTCTAAGATATAATAAATAAATGTTCACTTACTTCCTATATAAACAAACCAAATATCCCAATTCAATTCACTAAAAGTCATTTTATAACATACATACTTTTCCGTCCCCTCTATAGATTCCTCTCAAGGTTGCCCCATGCTCCCAAGAACATTATCTCATGTATTTGGAGTCACACACTCAAATAATGGTTTCTTCCTTCTCAAATTCATTCACTTTTATTCATTTTCATATACATTATGTATACAATTCTAAATGTTGTAATAGTTTTTTACATGTAGATATTACGTTATATTTCATCTCCAAATTACTGTATACCACCTTTTCTCTCAACAACTAATTTTATGAATCGTTAAGTGACACTATTATGTTGTATAAATTTTACAGCACTTTTCCTTGCCAAAATAATTCTCTATTGAATAACATACCAGTTTCTTTTCCAGTATTTTTACCTTTATAAACTTATAATTATTTGATTTGGAACATAAATTCATTTATTTTACCCTCCCTGATTTTTAATAAAAGGTAATAAAAAATGATTCCATGTTTTATAATATATGTGGAACACATAATCATGAGGATGAAATGAAAGTGATGGGTGTTCCCATAATTATTATCACTCCAATGCATTATATAATGTTTAGTATCTTGAGGCATAATGTTTGGATAGGTTTTATGCATGATTTCTTTAGGGGTATTTGTACATCATGATTTCATGGAAGTTATCCTTGACCTATATTTATGATTCAGTTTTTTAATTTGTTTTCACATTTCCTAGGATTCCGTTATGTTATCATGATATATAATGTCTTATTTTTCATGTTTTTTATTATAACCCCTTTTATGAATTATTTATATACCTACTGAATTATGTATATTACTCTATTAATGTTATTCCATGTTTATTCCCTTACCGTGATTTATAGATCTCCCCTTTATTTTGTATGCCCCTATATTATACATGTAGTTTTATGTATGAGCATGTTTAAAAGTTTTCTATAAGGATTATGTTTTTCCTATTTTAAATTTCATTTTAATGTACTAAATTTGAAAATAAACTATAATTATTAATCTTCCAGGTTTTATTATGTGTATTTTTATACATTAAATCAGAAATTAATGTGACATAAAGAGTAGTATTGTTATAATTGGTATCATATGAAAAGTTAAGTTATTATTTGAATTAGGATTAGCAATGTCATGTGACAACTTTAGGGGTAAGACTATGATTAAAAAAATAAATATATATATATATATATAAGTATAGAGTATGTTTATTATCAATAATATACATCTATGTATGGATACAAAAAGTGGATGTGGATCTAGCACAAATGCACATAGTGGTAAAACTAGAAATCACCAGATTAAGTTATACTCAATAGAGAACTAATGCATGAAAATAAGCCTTGATATACACCTAGTTTTACATCCCCAGGTGATATGATTTAGGAAATTATTAATATAACTACTAACTATTTTTAAGGGAATATAAAAAATCTATAAGAATATATGTTAGGAAATAGATCATGGATAACATAGATTGAAGCCTAAAAATTATTCTGTTAATGGAGTACATGTAATTTATAAGTTATATATCTAAGGTCATTAGATTACAATTTATGAGTTTAATATATTAAAAATAATCACCCATAATATTCAAGTTATTATAGAAAATGGCTGAAAATATGAGGAATCAGGTAAAAAACCAATGTGATGGGAAATGTGACAACTACTTCCAATAATATTCCCAGCTTGATGGGAGTGGGAATCCAGAAAATTATGAAGATACCCTCTCTTACCTGATAGAATTTCTAAATAGACACTTGTATTGATAGGAATTACCAAATCTAAAAGATAACAACAAGCTTCAATTGAGGTCTTTTTACAAAAAAGGCCCTGGACATTCAATGGATCATATTATACCTTAATCATGGAACTATGGACCAACTCCCTTGAAAAGATCTTATAAATTCTTCAGTGTTCAGAGTAAGTGAGGATTATCAATGATGTTTATTGTATGGAGGGAGGATCTAAGCAGTGGTAGAAATTGATCAAGAGTATGAACCTTGAGGAGGGATCGATGTGGTGGGGATGGGTGAAGGAATTATGGAAACAAATTTGTTAAAAATATTTCATTCATACTCTGACATAAAATGGAAATACATTTCCTTGATCGGAAGAAAAAAGATGATGAATATACATGGGAGTGTAAGGGAAAACATCACAAGACAATCAAAGAAGTCCTATATATTTTTAGTTACATCCAAATTAATGTTTGACCACTTCATTTTTTTCTAACACATAGTATAAATACCCTATGGTGATCCAATACTATGATAGCTATTATAAAATTTTCTGATGATCCATCGATGTTGAGACAATTATTATTAAATCTCAATGGTGTCATAGTGATAAGGAGTGGAATATAGATTTGAATTCTAGAAATTTAGTGGATAAATATATACGTGCAAGAAATTTCTTCCTCCCACATTCCAATGGTTTGGAAATAATCACCCATTAAATTTCGTAAGGTAGACATGTAAATTGTTTAGGTGTAGGAAGGAAGGGAACCTAACTAGAGATTACTGATAAAAGGGTACCACTAATTCAATAGAGTAATGGAATGGACTGTTCTACCCTCATCACATTTTTCATTTCTCCAACTGTATGGAACCATGATTCTTTTCAAACCAATGCACTAGTCTATGTGTTTTTAGAGACAACCAAAAACCTTCATGGCTGTAAGGGAGTGCTTTTGCTGTCACAACCACTAAGGTGTATCCTGAAAATGAAGTGGTGAAAATTACACTATTGTTTTAGTATTTAATAGTGAACATATATTTTGATTCTTTTTTACACATTCCTATATATAATTAATGTTTAGTAAAAAAATAAAAACCCAAAAATAACATATATAAGTAGAGAAGTTGGTGATAATTGATATTGGGAAAATTATTTCATTGTAAGTATATAAATCATCCCCTGTCATAATTTTTGTCTTAAACATCCTAGTGAAACATTTCATACTCTCATTGGTTGAATTTGATACCATTCTTGGTATGGATTGTCTTTCTCGATATATATCCAATATAAATTTACACGAGAAGTAAATCATTCTCTATATCGCAAATCGACCCCCAATTCTATATAAGTGCAAGGAGGAGGATGGATCTTCTTTAGCAGAAAAATCTCAATAATAAATATTATTTACCCACAATCAATGGTATCTTCCTCATATTATTAGGACTAATAAATGGGTCATCATTGAATACATGCACATTTTGAAGAAATACACTAATGTGTTTACCGAATAATTGTCCGTTCTTCCTCCTATTCGAGTGGTTGAGTTTTTAATTAAGATTATACTTGGGGTGTTACCATTATCCAAGACGTCATATATAATGGATATTGTGTAACTTGAGGAGATTAAGAAACTACTACATGTTAATTTGGAAAAGGGTTCAGATTCCCAAGTGATTTTCCTTAGGGTGCACCATTCCTAATTTTTATGAAGAAATATGGGTCAATGTATCTCCGCATTGATTATCATCATCTGGAAAATATCATTATAAAGAAAATTATTCCCTTAAATAGTTTGAGACAAGATCTATAAAAATTTCTATGAAAAATAATTCTCTAAAATGGATTTGTTGTTAGGATATTACCAAGTTAGGTTGGAAAATGTGGTTATCCCAATGTCCTTTTTTCATACATGGTAATTGTAATATGTGTTCCAAGTAACAACATTCCAATTCAAAATTCACTCTAAATATTTAGAGACTTATTGAAAATGGTTTATTGGGATTACCTTGAAAATTTTGTTGTAGTTGTTATATATGATATTCTAATATACTCTATAATAAAGGAGGATCATGGAGATCATCTAAGAAATATTTTCAAGACAGTACAATAGGAGAAAATTTATGTTAAGTAAAAAAAATTGAGTCTTACATGAAAGAGATCTTTTTAGTGTAGAAAATCAGCAAAAGAAATGGTATATATATGGGCACTTAAAAAATATAAGAAATTTAAGGATATATGAGTCCAACATCTATGATAGGTATCTGTATTTTAAAAAGATTAGTTGGGTATTATTATAAATTTCTGATAAATTTATAATGATTATCAAACACTCTAATCAAGATGACTCGAAATGGAGTCATGTTTTCTTATAATGAAGACATTTAAGAGAGATTCATGGAGTTGAGAAGGAGGATTATCAGTACTCATGTACTGACACTACTCACAAGTGGAGAACATTTCATGGTATCCAAATATTATTTGTAGAGGTTCTCGGGCTGTGTGTTAATGAACAATGAAAAAGTGATAACATATTCTTAATGACAGTAAAAAGTTAATGAATTGAACTACCCAAAAACATATCTAGTGTTGTCTATAGTTATCTTTTCTTTTAAAATGTCATGGTATTGTCACCTTGAGGAGAACTGAGAAATATATATAGATTAAATATCTCCATGTCTATATTTTTATGAAAATAGATGAATACGCACCAATGAATATGGTTTGATATGATCAAGGACTATGACAACTCAATTTATTACTCTATTAAGAAATAAAATAAATTCATATATTCTATAATTATAAAGGATACAAAAATTCTATAATATATGTGAATTGAGAGGAATATGGTCTTTTTATATTTGAAATGAATGGACATGATAATAATAAGGTAAAAAACATCATCAATACTTTCACAAATTATTTCCTAACCATACCTTTGGAGGAGGATAAATGATGCACAAAGATCTGATGTGAAAATTCATAAGAAAGTGTAAACTATAATAAACGTTAAATAATCATTGTTCAATTTCAATTAAGGAGTTACATGTTATAGGTCATAACTATGTGTACCATCAAATCTCGAGTTAATGAAGGAGTTGTTTGATGATTCATAGAGATCAACATTCTTCATCCACTTAGAAAGTACAAATATGTATAATGATCATATGGAGCACAATTGGTGGGAATATATGAAGACATAGATTAAAAAATGTACATCATGATGTCTTGTAGTTTATCAAGTGAATCCATAATGTAAATAATCCATGGAGATAATCAAAACCGTTACCCATACCTATATGGAAATTGGAAAACATCACCATGAAATGGTCACTGGTCTTCCAAAAACAACAATATGAAATAATTATTTATGGGTTTTGGTGAATCATATTTGAAATACATCACAATTAATTGTGATTCTAGAGGACTTCTCACTCGATAAAATTGTACGTATATATATTAGAGAAGTGGTGAGGCTGTATGGAACACCACAATAGATTGTATATGATTGAGATCCAAGATTTACCTATAATTTACTAAAGAGTCAACAACATTTTCTAAATACTAATTTTAACGTGATCACTATTTATCATTTTTAAACTAATTCCCAATAATAGTGGACTATCCATACACTCGAAGGACATGTTGATAGTATGCTCAATTGACTTCGAATGAGGGTGGGAGAAACATTTTCATATGTTCGAGTTCTTATAAAATAGTAGTTACAACTATATCATCCAAATAGATCTGTATGAAGAAATTAATGGGAATATGTGTATTACACAATCATGTTAGAATGATTTTGGGGACTGGAATATAATAGCTCTTGAAAAAAATGATGAAATGGAGGAAAAGGTCAAGACTATTCAGTTGCACATCATGGCTTATTAGAGTCAAAAAAGGAACTATGATGACAATTATAGATGATACCTAGAGATTGATGTTTGAGAAATTATATTCATCTACATATCTTTGTAGAATATTTTCATGATATTTGGGAAGGAGGGAAAGTGTTTTCAAAGATACATTATTCCCTTTGAGATCCTTAATCACATTGAAGTAGTGACCTGCTGACTAAAACTCCCACCAAACCTATCTAAATTACACGATATATTCCATTTATCTCGCTTAACGAAGTACATAAGAAAACCCCTCACATGTACTCAATACAGATGTTATACCATTAGTGAATAATCATTCCTATGAAGAGAAGCTAGTGAAGATCTTAGATATTAGAGACAAAGTTATATGAAATTGGTAATTAAACATGGTCAAAGTGTGGTGAAGAAAATAAGAGTTTGATCAAGCAACATGGGAGCCTATGTATGTGATGAAATAGAATTACCCTTATCATTTTTTGTGTGGGAAATGAAAATTACCAGGGAGAAATTTCCAAATGGGGGAATTTTGTAATTAACAAAACATTTATAAATTAAATTCCTTATATGATTTAAAATATATTGACTATTATGTAAAATAGTTATAGAAAACACATGTACTTATTTGGTTTTATTACATCCTCTAATATTTTAATTACTATAAAAACATCATTACAGTTGATATTATATCTATTTAATAGAAATTATATGATTATTATAAATTTAGGGTTCTAATAAATCTATTTAACATAGATAAAGGAAGAAATTTCCTAAACTAGTAGTATTGTACACTATAAATCCCATTAATTAGAGCGTTCAATGGAGATGGAATCCCTATGTTTTCACTTGACCAATCCCAAGCATATATCTACTAAATTAATAATGAGAGAAACTGTTTATGGTAAAAGTTCGTGCTCATTGAGATATGACACAGACTATGTATGTGAAACCACCGCATCAAATTCTACCATTGCACACCATACCCTTAGGGAATTTACTTGTGAATTAAATGGATTTGTATCAATAACATAATAATATAAATATGTATATTTTATTCATATTTTCTTCTCATCATTTCTTTATAAATGATTTTTATTTTTATACAACAAATCAAAAAATTTATTTTTAATTGGTATTTAATTTCAATTAAGATCTTTATTTTGTTGAAATAATGTATTTTTGATATAAATAAGATTTTAATAGAAAATTATTATTAAATAATTTTAATTAATTATAAATTATTATATATTCTTTAATATGTCAAATATAATTTTTATCAGGGTTCGAAAATTTATCTTATCACGGAACACATCATTTCTCAAAAAAATATTGATTTTTATTTCAAAAGTGAAAAAACATATTTAGATAATTATTTTGATAAAATTCATATTATATTTCGAACCATAATTTCATAATTACCCAATTTTCAATTTTTCAAATTGTTTTGGAGATAGTCAAATTTGTAGTTAAAAATTAAATACTGTAAAATATACTATGTGTATTATGACATCCTAATGTCCCAAAATGTATTTAATATATAATATAAATGGTATCCATGAAAAAAAATATAATTATTCCAATTAAAATAGTGTAATAATATTTTAATATTATTAATTTTTCAATTCCTTTATGAATCCTCCAAACCCATTAATAAGTTTTATGGTTTTGAAGTTATTTATGTAGGAGTATGACTCACTTAAACATCATAAACTATGTTATTTTATTATGTTCATAAATTTGAATCATAAAATAATAAAAACCACTATGTTTTTTTAGAAAACTTGGGAAAACCCATGAGATGGATTATGGTTTTGGTTATTTTTTAATATATATTCAAAAACCTATATTTGAGAAATAATAATGAAATATTTACTCTCATACTAAATAAACACACACAAGCTCCAATTAATCTTCACTAAAAATATTTGGACCACATACTTGCTCTATAAACCTCTTTCAAGAGTCCTCCTATGGAACCCCTAATCTCTGAAGAACCTCTTCCCAGGCATTTGGTTTCACGCACTCAAATAAAGATTCTTTTCCACCCCCTTGTAATTAATGTTTCTTCATTACCTTATTCTTTATATTTACTATTAATAATGTTGGTATATGTTTTTCTATGTTTCTATTAATATTTATTTTATGTAAAAATGATTATATACCCTTTTATCTATCATCAACCCATTTTATGTATCTTTAAGTGACTTCATTATGATAACGAATGTTTACAATGATTTTCCATGAAAAAAAGTCTGTAGTGAATACCATTCCCATTTTCTATCATGGGGGTTTACATTTATACCCTTACACTTTTTTTATTTTGTAATTATTTTCTTTATAAGTCCTTGATCATGGATGAAAATGTGTTGAAAAATGATTCCATGTTTTATGATCTGTGTTGAACACATAAGTATGAGAATGATCTGAATGTGACATGTGTGTTTAATATTATGTAGCACTCAAATGCATTGGGTAATGTTTAGAACGATGACACATCATGTTGAGACATGGAGTAATACAGATTCATTTATGCTATTTTCCCATCATAATTTCATTGTCATTATCCTAGACCTATGTTTATGAAATAGGGTTGTATGTTTTTGTCGCATTTTACATGTTTCATTTATGTTATCACACTATACCATTTATTATTACTCATTTTAATGACCCCCATTTATTCCCCATTTATATTCAAATTTTATAACATGTATTACTCTGTTAATGTTATTACCTATTTTTTTCAATAAAAGGATTTATAACTCTACCCTTTCTTATGTATGTTATTATGTTATCCCCTGCCGTTTTAGGTGAGAGCATGTTAATCGATTATTAAATAATGATGATGTTATTTTTATTTTAAATTATTATATAATATACCAAATTTTCAAATACACTAGACTTCTTGATCACCGAGGTTGTATTTATTATATTGTAATGTAATAAATAATTATTTAATATGAAATAAAGTAAATCTTTGTCATAGAGTTCGCCAATGGCATTCCTCCATATATTTTCTTCAATACATTACAACAACCTAAACATTATAATATTTGAATAAAAAATATTCTTAGTTAACACAATATCAGGAAGCTTCTGTGTAGTTAAACATCATCATGAAATCTTAGTATGAATTTTTAACACTCAAACAGAATGTAACGCTTTTAATCATACACCTTATTCAGAACATTTTTGAAGAATTGTGATATTTTAAACATTAAAAAAATAAAAGAATCACCATATTTTATACTTCCCCAAAAATTAGGCCTGATGAACATTGTATGAAATAAAAGATATATGTTTAGTACATTCATCATGCTGACTCCCTCAATACAAATTTGTTCATTCAATAGAAATGGTCTAGAAAACATAGTCTGATATTATATGTTTATTCACTATAAGTTATATGGATTAAAAAATAATATTACTAATTATACGACAAGAAATTACAATATCCTTCTTATTTATATCATGGAAAAGATTACACCTTCATAAAATCATCTATCTCTAATAAAATATATCAAAAATTCAAAGTAATAACATTCTCCGACCATTTATTTTTGTTAAAAAAATTAATATAAAACAAGGAATATCATTATGTCAGGAAATGGACCATTTTTGTACAATTTTAATACTACATGACTGAACCTGAAATGGAAACGTTAATAATTCTACAAGAATACCTTGTGGTCTATAAGCAGTGAATTGTCTAATTTTTTATTTTACCTTTGGACCTTCAAATCATATTCTTATAATAAAACATTTGTTGGAATCCACTTAAAAAATCCATTAAAATATTTTATACACAATGAAATCATACCTTAACCATCTTTAGTACAAACACTAAATACACGCTTTCCCTCCAAAGGTAAAATAAATTCCAATGGATAAAATTATTTTATTATTTTTCCCCAAATCGAGTACACTGTAAAAATACAAGATGGAGAAGGGATGAGATCACATGCATTATCCATTATGCGAGGAAATTTAAAAACCCATTTTCAACCTCATATTTAAATGTTTTTCCTCTGAAAATTATTCTGTAAAGATATCTTCAAAATGATAAATTTTAAGAACAAATTCCATATTTAGGTTATTAATCACTACTTATTCATTGATGATGGTATATTTTTTTATCAATTTTATTGGAATGAGAATTATGCAATATCTTTTTAGTGGGATTTATAGCACAATGATTATGACATCCTTATAAAATGAAAAACATCATGTAAAAAAATAGTCTCCCAAATATTCCTTCATCCACATAAATTATACCATGACTTGAGTGGAATAAACATATTAAAATTATACTATACAAGGATTAACTAGATTATACTTCTTCATATTACTTCTAAAACATATTCATCCATGAAAAAATAATCCACTAAATTTTTATTTCTATAATTGACACATCCTAACAATTCTACATCTCTATTATCTAAGAAATTAATATGTTTTGTGCAATTATATTTCAAACCTAACTATGTTGTTTATTTAATATATTTAAGAATTCACTTTCTATCCATGAGATGATATTCCTTTGTTCCTCTTTTATTCCTAAAAATGTGTAATTACACACGCAATATGTTTATTTAATTCCATTAGATATAATAAAATTTTATCCATTTTTTAAACTCTTTAGGATTGACCACATTTCCTTCAGCATGTATTGAAAACATTTTCCCCACAAAAACACATTTTCATATAATATTTGAATATACAATTCCATATATCATTAGATACGCCTCTTAATATTTCTCTTGAGTATTAATATAAATTTACTTCTTTGAGAGATTTATAATCCAAGGAAATATTTTATTTCTCTTATCTTGAGAATATGAAAAATATTTTTACATATCCTTATCCAATGTTTCCAAAAATACATCATAATTTCTATAAAATATGATTTCATAAAATTATATAATAATCTTTAGGTGAAACTCATTATTTTATTTTATATTAATGTTACTAATAACTCTTCCTTTCTTGATGTTTAACCTCCTTAAGAAATTAACTAATTGATAACACAATGATTTTAAATCTTGAATCTTCTAATAAAAATATTTTTTCAATTTAATCTCGTTGCATTCATAATTTTCAGCCATGAATCCACATGGATAGTCAATATAAAATCCTTAATTGATCTTTCCATTAAGAAAATAGGACTTCAAAGTCATCTAGAAATTTTTATATCTCCATTTTGAAGAGATATCAAGAATGATTCTGATAGTTCCAAATAATTCCACTAGATGAATATGATCACCAATTTAAATTACATTAATTTCATAATATTTATTAAAAACCCGTCATTCTTTGATTCTTATCCCATCACCTTTTTCATTCACCTTTTTTTAAGATAAACCTCTTTCTAACAATCATATTTTTATTGATTAGTTTTTGTTCATGTTCCCAAATATCATTCTTCTCAATATGATCTAGTTTTTTAATCATAAAATTATTCCAATATTGATTATCTAAAGCATCATTAATATATTTTCACTCAACTTGTGGTACTAATAATGTATTTGATACTAAAATTTATGTTTTTATAGTTTAATACCTTTTCTCATGATCACTATGGTTGTTATTAACATCCTCTTGATTCGTCATCCTTTGAAGAGATGAGTGTAATTCAACCTTAACACGTGTTATAGATGATTTATAATGGCTGTATTTGGAATATATAATACTATAAATATCATTAAGAACTATTTATCTTTGTTAAACAACATCCACCTCATCATCCCATCGTTATAAATCTAAAAATATTTGTGAAACATTATTATTATAATTTTAAAAAAAAATTATATATAGATATTCAAAAATATTTCAAAAATATTTTTTATAATACTAGTATCCTCTTCTATATAGAGGGTATCCAATAAATATTCTATCCAATCACTCTGATCAAAAAACACAATACTTTTACCTTTAACTTTTATATTTTATGCACCATCAAACACCATTATGTGCTTATATCTAGGGGTTTATTTTAATACATCTCATAAAGAGTAATATAAATGATAAACCTGTTGAAACACTGATTCTGAATATAAACTATTTCTCTACTTAATTTACTTTACAAATAACAAGAATTATTATGTTTGATTGACATTGTTCCTTCCATCTCCATCAAACATATATTTCCTATTGAATAAACAATGTTTTTATATGGTGAGTACAATGAAATAAAATAATAATGAAAGATATTATTTTAAATATAATCTAAAAAATTTATACTTTTATATTCAACAAAATTATGAGTGTGAATCATCCTAAAAACATTTCCACTGTTTTTTTCAAAATTTCTCATGAAACTCTTAAGCATTTTTAGAGCCTCTGATTTATGATTTGAAAACATAATACAGTTAATTAGTGAAAATACATCCATAAAATAATAATTAAATATCTATACTATTTTATTATTTACTCATGGACCCAAAAGTTTCAGAATTTATCATATCTAATGCATAAGTTGAATGTATCTCAATTTTCTTGTACAATTATTTTGTAATCATAAATTTATGGAAAATGGAAAATAAATAATCACCTATTCCTGACATATGAAAAATAACATGAATACTTTACCCCTTTTTTAACAAGATCATATTACCCTAACACATATAACCCAACTATTTATTTCATAGAATAGTTTCATCTGATATGATTTGATAGAATGAACTTTTGGAATCACCAACATGAAACAAGTTCAACTTTGTTTGTAATCCCATCACAACATCTTTGAAAACTTATATCCTTATAATAATGAAACCATATTTTTTAATGAAAAACTTTTTTACCTCCATTACAGTGTTTTTTAACACTCAATAAATTTTGTTTCAGCCCATCAAAAAAAGTTCCTTTTATATTTTTATATTTTTCTCCAAATTATATAATATCAATCACATTTTATTTTGAGGGAGTCATCATTTCCAAAAGGCACTATATCTAATTTATAAAATATTTAATATTTTATGAAAATAAAATCTTTTAAAATTAGTAAAGAACACAAATTGTATAATATCCACTGTCATTATCTATTTGTTACATTGAGATAATTTTCAACCACTAAGGACTTTTATTTTCATTTCTCTTCCATAACATGAAACTTTTGTGATATTTCATATAATTGATTTTAACTATCATTATATACTATCATTTTATTGATATATAGATTGATCAAAAGATTTACATATAGTTTCCAAAGTTTGGAATATTTTTTTAATATTCAAAATGAATTTATCAGGTTGATTTTATTGAGTGGGTTGTATCACCCACAAACATTCTCTCATGTTTCTCCAAGAATCACTATAACATTGGTGATTAAACCCATAAAAATTATGTGTTCCCAAATCATCATAAATTCCATTAAATACCATATAAAAAATATATCCCATTGAATCATTCATACTACCAAGGGTTGTGTTTCTTATTTTATCATAATTTTTGAAATCCCTAGTGGTTTTTCATTGTGAAAAAATGTTTTGGTAACCTCTTAAATTTTTAATCATACCCTCAAAAATGACTCCAATTATATTGACTATTGGATCATTCAAAAATTAAAGACATCATGTTTTTCCACTCTACTTGTTTTTTCTATAGTCATGATATTCATAGATTTATTATTAATTAAAAAAATTCATTGTTATTATTATTATTTGTGGGATTTTTTTCAAGATCCTATAAAGGTGTAAACATGGGATTTTCCACAACTTCTATAAGTAGGTTTTATAACGTGGAACCCTCATCCTCTTCTGAGAAAAAAAATATGAATTTTAATTCTTTCACTCAACTACCTCTGCATGGTAGACCTCACCTACATTTACATTATTTTTTAACTAGAGAGGAATATTCAAGGAATCAATGAGGTATTTACACATGTACTTTTATAGGAAGAGTTCATCAAGGGTTGAGAGACTCACTTGAATTCAAGAAAGGTTCTTGGGAACATTATATTTTGGGATGAGATTATTATTTCTATAAAATAAGGATATCTCTTTAATATAGAGAATCATTTTTAATTCTGATTGAGGTGATGGGTCCCAAAATATGTTATTCATGATATGCTACTGATTGGAAAATTCAGGATGAGCTGTAGAAATCTATTTTCAAGCCATGCCTGACCACAGATGAACATGAAGATGTTGTGATTGGGAAACACAATTGAACAATATGAATTTTTGTTGAGGTTTTTTTGAGGGAGAAACCCAATAGGGTTTCATTTTATGAGGTCTCTATGATGAATGTTTTCTAGTATAAATTCTATTAACAACCTCCTCTAGATAACTAGATCAGACATATTTCCAGTTTCAATGACACTCACACCTCCTTTGGCAACATCGTTGGTGGTCGGTGAGAGGGTCGTGTGATGTTCTTCATCACTATGTATTAGTTAGTTGGCTAAAATCCCAAAAATATCCATATAAGAATATTTTTCTCTTCATATATAAAAAATTGAAAAATATGATTATTTTTCGGAGTCTCTCTCAATATAAGAGGCATGAGCTTAACAATAGTGTAGGATAACATTGGATTCATCAGGAGGATTTGATTACCCTAGAATCATCAACACCTATTTATCTGATACATGTAAGCTTGTTTCACTAATGTGGTGGCCGGATTTGGCATTGATACCATAGGTTTGTTTGTTTTCTAAAGCCAGAGAAAATAATACTTTTACTGTAAGTGACCATCTTATGGGAAATCCAATCATAATATATAGGTATTCCTCATCCTATAGATTGTATCCATTCATTAGTGTCCTAATTGACTCTATTATGGTTAGTATACACTACTTATATATGATTTGAGGGATGTCCCAACTCGACTAGGACCCAAGGCACATGGTCCTAGACCCATTAATTGATGATTAAATAATCCACCATTGTTTCCCTAAGGACCATGTGTTATGGGATGTAGTTAGAAGGATTAGTGAGGTTACCTTCTTCAAGTATTCTTCATTATGATTGTTTCATTATGTTTATTATATGGTGTAGATGATGTATGTGGATAATTTTTCATCCTTACAGGAGAGGGTATTGTTTTCCCTCTTTGTAAATGGAATTATGTGCTATTATCCCTAATAGGGGGCTTGGGTATAATTTTAATGGGAATACTATGCTTGATTTTTTTGCATTTGTTCATGCTGGTCTGATTGAGGTGCCTAGTAGAAAACAGTTTACAAGTTCCTACTACGTACAGAAATGCATATTTATTACATCAAAATTTTTCAGACTATTGTTGTTATAGGTAATGGGAATAACCACTTCCTGGACCACTATAAGGATACATAAAAATGTTGGAACTATTTTAGTGAACACTTGAAACCAGTCCAGGTATCTTAGAGAGATTGGGCTAGGGTCCAACTCATCATTGACATTATCTAAACACATTTTCCACATCATTTCCTCATAATAATATAAATCAATGGAGTATATGATCCCATTCAACTAAGAAATGTGATTGTGCAATATTTTATAAGGTATCTTCATTTATTTTTATGGTTAGTGATACTAGTCTTGAACATGGTAGAGATATACTGATATAGGAACATTCTATAGAGATCCTCTCCGCATACGATGGATCCAAGAGTGAGATAATTATACTATAAAAATGAAATTCCCTCCATTTTCAAGATGAAACAATAAATATTGGATATTATTTTCTACTATAGGGTCCTAGGAATCATTCCACATCATTAGGAGATGTTGTATAGGTTTTGTAGTGGATCACCCAAGCCTTTTAATGAGGTAATTCTTAGACTACCAAAATCTATTCATAGATAGAAATGGCCTATATATTCCAGGTATAAATTTCTATCATGAAAATGTAATACATGTTTATTTTTCAAATCCTAAAGGTATGTTATGATAGTGGATATCATTTTATCTTCGCGAGGTTTGGTTTCCACTAAATCATTGAACAGTCTACTGTCTCATGAGGTGTAGAGGGCATTGTCCCTGTGATGTTGTTTATTTCCTTTATGAGGGTTAGGTGAGTCATACAATTGATTCTTTCCAATTACACTAGCCTCTACCCTGATCGGATGTGAAGGGATAACTATCTCAATCATAGGTTCCCAAACAAGAAGGATCAGTTGCTCGACTAGAGGAGGGATGGGATCCACTACCAAATTGTATTGCTCTGGGATCTTCATTATAAGGATATTGATAGGTATTCTATTTTAGTTCTCAATATCTTGTAGTAATGTTCCCAATATTTTCATTTTACTCGACAACTATTATGGCCTTTTATTTCTCAATAGGATTTGAAACCCCTTTTCCTTTTTTGAGATGATTATGTGTAAGAAGTAGTACCTCATATGGGTGACTCCCAAGGCTCAGTCATTTATGATGAGTGTAAGCACTGATTTGATGATTTACTTGACTCCACATCTCCCATTAGGAGGGGTTTTAACCCATCATTTCCCACGTTATCTTCCTAGTTTCTTTGATTTTTTTGGGGATTGATCCTAACAACATTCATAGTAGAAGATTTTGGAGGTGAGTTATCATTATTAGTGGGATGATTGGACAGATGTTACCTTTGTTTCCTATGAATGGGACTAAATTTGAGGGCAGTGGAATTCCCCCAACCTCTAATCTAAACATGGTGGGATGATGTGAATGATTCACTAAATCAATTTGAGGCTCCAAATGAAGGTCCACTAGAATGTATGGAGACAACATGAGGAATCAGGGAAATATTCCTCTGGGAGTGATGTGATTATAAAGCTATGAAATTGAGATGGATTTCCTCCATGAGGTAAGGAATTCATGGGTAGTATAACTAGTGATCTTAGAGGTAGTTAGAAATTTGAAATATATTCTTCAATAAGTAAGATTTATATTCCTTAGTGATGAAATCTAGTATGGTGAAACACATGGTTGGAGGTATCCAAACCCCAATTGATAGATGTCCAGCAGAAATAAATTACTAGAGTTCATCATCTGACCCATTTCAATAGGGTGATGTTTGTTTTTGATCAGCCCATCCCCCAAATAGTGATGCCCCAAAAAATGAGAGGAGGATATGAAAATGATCTGTTTGGATAATAATCTTCTAGGAAAGGGGGAAATGCTTGAGCAAGTCATATTTAGAACAACAGAGTGTCTTCTAGAGGCTGAGTCAACTACATTACCATATACATATAGTATAAGTTATCTCTGCTCTAATTTTTATTGGTAATGAAATCATCCCTATCAGACTTAGTGGATTATTGATCATAATATTATGGTTCCAATATAGATCATGTCATACTTCCTACTTGAAATGGGGATGTTGACATAAGAGAAGCTGATAATAGCAGGGATGGTTATACATAATGTCTGTAGATAGAAGCTAGAACATCCTCCACATGTGTGTTGGTACTTAGGGATTTGGACAACTTGTAGATATCATCTTTTTGTATTATTAGCATAAGTAAAGGATCTTCCACTCCCAGTTTATATGGTAGGAGTAGATGTGCATCCATAAAATATTCCATGAAATTAGGTTCTGAGATGTCAATGGTGACATGGAATTTCAGTCTTTTATTTCTTAGTATTTATGGACATTCTCATAGCATCATTCCTTGGGGTCATAAATATTTCATCCACATGTTCCACACCCATCAACATAGGTATGGGGAACCAAAAAAGTTACTTTTTTCCTTCCTCGGGAAGGATCTTTGATGAAAGGGATGTATTAATCACATTGATAAACTTTTTGTCAGTTTATTTTATTATAGGAAGGACCATTGTAGTGAAATGGTTTACCATTTTGTGGTACATGGAATCTCTCAATGGAACCATTTATGGGTATAGTAAACCCATCCTTAATGGTGGGAGGATAGGGTTTTCATCCTAATATGTGAGAACATGGGACCCTAGATAAGTGGTTATGGTGGAAGGATGAGGTTCCACTAATGTGATAGGGGCCACTAGAGTTGGAGGAGTTTCAAATTTTCAGATAGGGTTTTCGACATACCCTTGACCATAATGTTGGCTGTCATGTACTAGGGAAATTATAGTAGAGATATGATTGGCCAACCCATTAGCATATGGAGCCGTTAAACATTATTGTCATGGATAGTTGGGATCCCTTTTATAGAAATCATATATGGTGGTATCCTTGGGAATGACCTTACCATCCCATAGCTAATAGTTACTGGGGAGTAATCCGTTAGATAATTCTTATGAGAGGCTCCCAAAAAAATTTGATGAAGTGAATTGGGGGTTCATCCCCCAACAAAACCCCTTGGGGCATCATTCTCCAAATAGTTTTGAGACATCCATGTTTTGATGGAAATTATCCCAGGTTGGTATGGCCCCATCCAATTTGTAACGATGAACTAGGAAAATTATTTCACTTGGTTGAACAATAGTGTAAGAGGATAGGGTATGAATTCACCCACTAGTTGTGGACATAATGGCCTCTATGGATAGATGATAGTTGTACAGGATTACTGTACTACAAATTCAACTTACCCCACACATATTTCTAGTGGCTCATTGAAATATTTCTTTATCATGAGATATATTTGGTTCATGAAGTCAATATTTACTTCATTTACGGTGAAATAGATTATTAACAGGTACAATGTTATCCATTCATTCGAAGGTGGTGGAATGATTCATGTTAATGATATCTCTAACCAGAGATACCCAACAAGTTTAATTGAATATATGTTTTAGGGGAATAAATTCATGTAAGTACTACCATTTTTTGGTTAGGCTAGACATTGAATGACTGTATCTATTAAGGAAAAAATATGGTAGTTCCCAACTTTACATATTCAATCATGTTTGGAGGGGAATAACATCATATCAGGTTCAAAATATATTTTTCACACACAATACACTGGGGAGTCTATCAGGGTAATGGTGAACTTATTCTTCCTAAACACTCATAAATTAGTTTTATTTTTTGTAATGGTCACCCACTCTCCTTGTAAGTTGGATATTTTCACCATATTTATGCTTAACTAATGCGGGAAAGCTCCACTACAATAGTTGTTGATGTTGGATACATGATTGAATTGGATTATATGATGTATGTTCCCTCGTCAGTGGATTCCAACATGCATCTCATTACCTAGTTTGGGTCTCACATATAGATTTATTTCATGTTTTTTATGCTTGTTCACACTGCCATCTCTAGGTTGATGCTGGTAAATTACAGTAGTTCTATTATGGAAGATCTGTAACCTACGGGAAAAGTTAATGGTGTTGTTGGACCCATCAAGGAATATGTGGTCATTGGGGGTATTAGAAACCTATAAAGTCATCCTATATCAATGTTGATGGAATATCATGTGTATAGAATTTGTAATATAGAACCCAAGAAATATTATATTAACCACAAGGCAGTTTTAGCTAGTGAATATGATTTTTGAGGATTTTTATTGGGAATACATGTTCATCGCATGAAGTATATGTTATGATGTATCTTTTGGGGTCATAGGTTTAGGGTCTTATGAGGAAATGGTCACAAATTTTCTATTTTTTGGGTTCATGTTGGTAAAATGATTAACATACTAGGAGGATAGGTTTGACACATTTTTAAGGTACTATGGAGATATGTTGGTCACATATCAATACCTTTTGGGGATAGGTTGGTCGTAGGTTTTAAATCTTATGCGGATAGGTTGGTTAATGTATTTGAGTATATCTGAGTAGGATAAGAACAAAATTAATTATTTTCCCATACCAAGGGGAGGATATATAGATTTAACAGTGGTGTTGGAAATGATTCTCTAAGAGGTATTCCAGGTGTTACAGGATTGATCCTCAATGAGTAATCAGATGTGTCCTGTTGGGGGAAAAGGATTAAAACACATGTATTTTGTGTTTACATTTTAAGGATATATGTCATGACTTGTTCATGCAGTTTCACATTGCCACGTATGACTCTAATGTCATGAAAGAAGATACAACAAGGGATAGTGTGGGTATTATGGATAGTTGTACCCAGTTTAGGAGGATCATCCCTTTATGGTGTGAGATTCTCATCCCATGTGATTCATACACATAGAATCATGTGTTTTTCAGATATGGCAGGGCTATAGTTTAACATTAATTGTTGAGGATATTTTCATGAAGTTCAAAGTTTTATGAGTAGTACATTTGGATCCATATATAAATGTATTAAAACCTAAACTTGGTGTGGGCCTACACCTAGAGAGACCATTTTCATGTAGGAGAGAAGGATAAAATAGTATCCCTACATTGGGAAAGGTGGGTGGCTTCCCGTACTCATTCCTCCTTCAAAGTATACAGACCTAATATATACGTGGTTTTGGATGGAAGAGGGTGTAGAAACTTCAATAGTGAGGTTGAACATGGGGAATCATAAATTATTGAACCAATTATTTTTAGAAAGATGTGTTACAAATATCGATGTCTTTCTTGGAGAAAAGGTTCTGAACATGAGGTTTGATGATTCCTAGCACACAGTTGATTGAATGATGAGTGAACCCTATTGATGTTGGTGTGGGAATCGTGAGCACTCAACATGTGTGAAATTGTGTTTGGAATGAGGAGGCATAATATTGGATAACTAGAGTCTATTTAACACTACGTTGGAGTCTCACATAAAAGTGTTTTTCCTTGATCTATGGGCTTCAAAAGATGGTGGGGTCATAGATGGTGGCATAGGTGCATGGAACTCTATAGACCACCATAATCATGGGGTTGTGCGAAGGGATCCCATATTTCTTGAACACTTGTATCATCTAATGGAAGTTGTAAAACAACCACTTAAACATGATTTGATACAATTTAGTTCCCCCTTGATATCTATCAAGTATTAATATTCCTTTTGAAATATATGAGAATTTTGGAGTTACGTGATATCATAAGAGAGGGGTTTAGATGGCTGAGAGATGATGATTTGACCTCGATATGCCAATCCCTATAAAAAGGGTGGGGGAGTGATACTCTATTATTTCTTCAAGAAATGGGCATGACCTTTTCTGTTTAAGGTTAAAAATTTCCAATCGGTTTCTAACTGGTTTATTGGTAGTACCAGAAGCACCTAGTGATTCTATATCCATTTGGACCTACTTTCCAAAGGTAGGTGCTCATTAGTTGTGGACCGATGAGGCTTAAGAATCTCCATTGGTCGAGAGTATGGGAGGTCAGGCTCATCACTCCTTTTTGGGGGGAATTATTTCCTACTTCAGGACTCTCTTATACATTTATATTATGTTCTCTAATACTTATTAATTCACCAAGAATGAAAATAAGTTTTCATTTAGATTTGGAAATTGATGATTGATATATATGGGATTTAGAGAATCTTTTATATGTATTTGAGGTTCTTCATTGGTGGATAATCATCCGTATGTATTAGAGATCCTTAGTCAATGGTTTCCTTCAATACATTATATAGAAATCTCTTGGTCATTATGATGACCACAATAGTTTTAAAGCCACTCAGTGAGGCAATTGATGTTTATTGTCATTAAAAAAGACATGGATTATTCTAGAGTTGGGATCATACCCACAGATGCTCTACCTACGTATCCCTATTAAAATGGAATTAGAACCCACGTAGTTCGATAATAAGGATATAATGTAACGTCATATGGGATGGAAATTAATTAATGAAATATGGGCTTGAACCTTATAAAGGATTCTTACGTACTCTACGTTTAAGGCAGAGATCAAATTCCACGTAGTTCGGGCAAAGAAATATGTGGTTTATGCATAGTTAATGGCCCAAATAAAGATTTTGTGATTATTGTTACACTCTAAGCTCATGGGATTCATCCTCGGTGTGAGAAACAGGAGGTATCAAGAAACATGACGATGGTGCAACGGAATATGCAGTTATGAGAAATATTGGGGGTCTTACGTATGTATGAAGACCCATATAAATGAAGACCAGGAATTAGGAAAGAAACCCAAACGTTAGGTCTATAATGTAATTTTTACTTTATGGAGATTTGGAATTTTAACCCGGGACATACTCCTGAAAGGGAATCCCAAATTAAGAGGGACTTATGATTGGATTTATTCCTGAGAAGGAAGCCCAAATCAAAAGAAATTAAGATTGGGGCTTACTCTTGAGGAGGATGCCCAGTGTTTAAGGAAACTATGACCAGGGCTTACTCTTGATAAGGAGTCTCGTGTTAAGGGGACTTATAACTTGGGGTTTACTCTTGAGAAGGAGGCCCAAAATCAAAAGATCTTCTTATCTCAAAGGATGAGGTTATATAGGAACCCCCTAACTGTGGTTACATAAAGCATGTAGGTTAATATTTTTTGGGATAGGATCTCATAGAATTCCTTTCAGATAAAGAATCCAACAAAGGAACCATGCCAGAAATGGCATTGATGAGGGTTTTAAGGGATATGTCTTGGAGAGGAGAGGTGGATTTGTGGAAAGGAGGCACGTAAGTATCAATCTCGCATGTAGGTCCTGGTAGCGCAAGTAGACTTGCACGACATGAGTCACCTTGGGTGACAAAGGATCTATAGGGTAATACTTGGGTTACATTGGAATCAATCCATTATTATCATCCCTAGATGCTTCTAGAAGGGTGGTGCGCAAGTTTCCTTGAGAGGGAAAGGCGATGTGGAAGTCTCTTCATTTCCTTTAAGGGATGGACACTTAGTCATGCAAGTATTGATGAATTCTAACACTTAGGTCTCATTCTTCCTCTTTAGAGCTTCCATTCTCGGTAAATAATTACCTTAGAAGTGTTTGGAAGAGGTTAGACAAAGACTTGGGTGATAAGAGCATGAATCTATGTTTTGGAAAAATGTTCCTCGAAATGGGGGGCCCACAGGGGCTATTTATATGCCACTGGGAACCTTGGGTGAAAAAAAGAATAAGGAGCGCAAGTGACTTGTATGACTCCCTCCAAATGGGTTCCTGGTCCATGACTTCGTCAATTTTTTATGTTTTTAAAAGGGTGACCCTCATTGTGCTTACTATATTCCCCTATTCCATTCATTGGACTCTGTGATGGAATGGATCTTCAACATAAGTCCCCCCCTCTGAGTTGGATCCGAAAAAGTAAAGATGATTTGACTCTGAGGAAAAAGAGAAACCAAGGTTCAGTGGCACACAAGTTTTAGGTGTGCTGGGTTTCAGGATCACCTATATATATGGGAGTCACATCATGAAAACCATCCTACCTCCAAAGATTTTGTGCCCTTGTCATGAAAGTGTGTTATTTTCTCAGTTGATTTCTCTTCTTTGTGTCGTGCTTATCCATTATAGAATTTGACTTTCCCACCATCATTAGCGCGACATTACTTGCACAAGAATACTTGCGCAGAAATATTCCATAGAAAAACTTACGTGCCTTAATGCCTTAGCCATTGTTTTTGGTTTTCTTCACAAATATTTAATAAAAACAGACTTACTTAAAAGTTAACTATTTGATCTTTGTGGAGATTCAATGGCTCCAAGGAAGATTGGATCGGGTGATGAGTTGGCCAAAAAAAATAATAGATGACATGATGAACGTTGTCGGTCATGATTATGATGTTATCTGTGATAGCACTCTCCCAGATTTGGCTAAGTACTTGAAGAAGTATCATTCCAATTTCCCACGGTGCATTTACGTTCCTTTATATGGCCATGATCATCTGCATGGAATCAACATTCCAGAGAAAAAAAATTATATTCCTCATTTCTGGTTTCAGACATACACCAATTTCTATTTGGAAAATGTCTCAGTTGTAGGATCATTTTTCAATGCTGGAATAGTGGAGAAGGAATTAATAATGCATCATAGCCCATGTCCTCTAGATCTGAAGCCTCACAAGCCAGAACTGCAGTTGCATTGCTATCCCTTTATTTTCTGAAATTATAAGATGGGCCAATATAAGGGATGGAAAAAGAGTTGGGATTTCCATCTTGGTGGAGGTGTGAAGCTGAATTGAATGTGGGAATATTGGATGCAACAAACCTGTGATGAGTTTTTTGAGGATCTGAAAGGAGATGCAATATATGAAGATGTATAGGCTAGGCAGATATACGTCTATAGGAATGATGATTTTGTGCCAGAGCTAACCCACCACTGGAGACCAGAAACCAATTCATTCCATCTGACTCATGAAGAAGTAGGCATCAACTTGTGGGATGTCTACAAGATCTTGGGGGCTCTAATTCTTGGAGACATGTATGACGAGTTCATCCCTCTAAAGGTGACGCAGAATGGTTTTGAGAAGACTCTGGCTCTATCCCGGGAGTTGATGAAGATCATTTTCAAGATCAATAATTCAAAGTCCACCAAAAATCATTCTCAAAAGGATATAAATCCAAAGGAGTGGATAGATATGTTTCTCATAAATAGGAAGGAGAAGGGGACCACCTATACACGTCCTACCAACTGCCCCAGAGAAGAGAAGAGTGGTGCTCTTGGCACATTCTGGCCAACTACGGAAGCAGGAGAGTTTGAAAAGTTGGGTTATGAAGTGGATCAAAGAATCCCAGAGAAGACCTGTCTAGTGGGATTCTTAGCCTTGTGGATCAGTTTTTATCTTATGCCAGTTAGGGATTCGAAGGGAGGCATCAGGATAGGGACCTTCATTGTTGCAACAATGTTGGTTGAGTGAAAAATGGTTGGGTTGGCCACCACGGTTATGGAAAAGATTCACAGTAGCTTACTCCATGTCTATATGGGTAATTCTTATTTGAGAATAGTGGGACCATTCCTTGTTCTATGGGGATGGATTTCTACTCACTTCAAGACATTTTCTATATAGTGTAACACCACAAGATTCCACGATACACTTCTCTTTCAATAATGCAATAGCTTGCATTATACGCATGTATGAGATTCTAACACACCGTGACCAATCAAAGTAGCCGTTATGAATAGTAATACCCACGTTTTAAAATTATATAAATTTTATATTTCAAAATGGACTTCATTTTTGTATTCAGAATATCGAAATTATCCTAAGTTGAATTTTTTGTAATTTTCTGAGAACTTCTAATTTTTTATGAATAGTGAAAAATACTTAAAAACAACTTTTTTAATCAAAATAATTTATAGTGATTATTTATACTATTGAGTGGTTTTAAAGTATAATTATAATATATATTTACCATTTTATCCAATGGTGTTCATTATAATTAATTTCACTTTGAAATTGGACATAAACAATTGTCAATCTTTTGATATATATTGTTTCGTAAAAACACGCTATCTGTTGTGACAGTGGGAATTAATTATAAAATTAATTAATGAAACTTATATGTTTGAAATTTTATAAAATAGACACCATTATTAAATTAAGAATATCAATTATTTCTTAGGGTGAAATTTTGGCATTGTTCTGAAAAACTTCAATTTTTGATGAATAGTGAAACCACTAAGTGGTAGTTAAAAAACTGATTTTTCATTTAAATGAAACATTAACACTTATGTGATTTTATTTTAAAAAATCTGAAATACATGGTTGTTATTAGGAAGTAAAATATGGTTCAATGTGATTAAAATAATTTTTTGGTGAATAGTAACTTTTAAGTTTAATTAATCGCGATTAAAGGTAATTAGTGAAATTTAAGGTAAAAATGATACTATAAAAATATGAAAATACTTTTACACTTTTCATACCATTGTTGGATGATTCATGGCCGACCCTGACAATCCATGGTTCAACTTGGGGACCCCATGAAGCCACTTGGGTAAGAAAATGACATTAATAACTTTTTATTTGAAGTAAAAATAAAATTGCCACAAACATCTGTTGTTTTACTAAAACAATAATTACTTGGGGTTATATAAGTTAAAGTTTTTACTATAAATATTTATTGGAAAGATAAAATGATTTCCTACATCATGGTAATTTTTTTATAATTTTTAGACACTAAATAAATTAAATTTTTTTATGACACAATGATGATGCATTGATTACCTCATTAATTAACGATTTAAATAAAATAAAAAGATAAGGTAAAATCTAAGACTTACACTTGTAAAAAACCTATTGGATGAGTTGATTTATATCCCTTATCACCTTATCCTCGATATATATAATTGTGGGACCTTTGGAATCTGAAAAGCACTTCAAAATAATATAACATTTCATGACAATCAAAGAGTGCCCCTCCTCTCCTATTATAAAAGGCCCCCACCACTACCACCTTATTCACACCATCAACCCATTTGGCTTGGCCATACTCTTCCCAAATACTCTCTCAACTTCTCTATATTACTCCTAGAAACCTCACTTTGGGCAGAAGTGTTCCCAAGGAAGTCTTTGGCTCAAATCAAAAAGAGTTACCCGACTTTAATGTAATGTCTTCTCTTATGTTATTTTGTTTTATTTTGATTCTCCAACCCCGTAAACTCTTTTTATTATTTTATTTTGTAACAAAACCAGTTTCTTAAATATAATAGGTTGTTTTTATGAAAATTATTTGATTTAAAATTACACACACCTTCGTCTAATGGTTAAAGAACATACTGTTTCTGTGGTTGGTGAATTTCTGCCTCATGAAATGATGATTGTTCAATCTTCTATTAACACCTCTCATGGTGTCCATAAAGATGTGACAATTTTTATATATGATATATATTATGTTTTTTTCATTATAATTCTTTATTTATCATTTATGGAATACCTTTATGATTTCCATTATGGGTAAATGCGATAATTTCATTTTAGGAAGTGCGGACTACCACCCCCTCAAAGTGATTTCAATCGTTAATGCCATATGTGGGATGTATAAAGGATGGAGTAAATGATATTATACATGATATTATATAGGAATTATAGTATACCTTTATATAATTATAATTTCATTCCATTAAATATGAAATATAATTGAAAGCGGGGTTCATGCGTACGTATGGCTTACCGTCTCCATGAACGGCGCATTTCATTTCTTACCTATAAATGTTATGTAATATTATAAATCCATGTATATACTGGATATATATGATATATATGATATCTACCTCATGAATATAATTTTGTATATAATGGATATTTCACCACATGAACAACTTGTAATTATAAGAAGTATTTTTTGACTCAAGTACCAAAGATCGACAAAATGACCGTTATTAACTTTAATAATTACATAATGTTCATAACATGGTAATAAGTGATATAAAGGGAATAATGAAATTGAACAAGCTTCTTAAGAAATTATAAATTAACTCTAGTTTATTATTCAGGATATTAAATAATGATCAAGTCAAGTCGGACACGAGGTAAGGGAACTTCTTAACCCGATTTTCGTTCTTTGGGTTAATCTAAAACTTTCAAATTATGTCATGATATTATAATGTTCTATTTTGTATTTTTTTATTTATGTTTACTTATAGTGAATATACATAGTAGATCTATTTTATTTAAAAAATGATCTTTATAAGGGACTTCGTCTCAATCTCCTTTCATTGAGGCATATTTAATTTTATACACAACATTCTTTTATACAGTGTATAAACCGCTTTAACATTCATGTTTATTCAAAAGGAATCTTTTTTATACGTATAATTTTACTAAAAGACAAAAGGGAATGTTTTTTTGTCATACGTATGTAGCGACAACGACTTCTTCACCGCTGTGAGCATTATTTGAGTTTCGGCTTCCTCTACAAGGCATAACATTTTTCAAATGAAAAATAAATACAATGTTTTAATTTTATTTTATTTATGTATTGAAAATGGTTTTGAAAGTGTTTTTTTATTATATCAATATGTTGTATTGATATATTGTGATTGAAATGTGGAAATGTTATGTTTCCTTTATGCATGTTTTATGTGATACAATTATGTTATGGTTTATGATATGTTTAAAACTGTTCATATGAGGAATGAATTTGACTTATAAGTGAAGGGTGGAGCCTACTATAGCTCCTTAATGCATTAGTAGGTCTCATGAGACAAACTAGTGTATTTCCACGAGTCCTTGAAAAAATCTTATTTGTAGTCTTGGCACGAGGCCTTGGCTACGGGGTTATGATAGTCTGGCATTATGTATTCCATCATTATAAAAGTGGTTATTGATATTGCATATGATTATTCGACCAGTAGAATATCCATGTGAAGTAGTAAATGAGATTATCTCGATTTTCTTTTTCCATATTATGTTGATGTTAAAGATTAAAAGGATTTTATTAGTTATACATTTCCTTAAATGTATATGTTTATTTATGAAATCTTCTGCTATATTGTTATCCTTACTGAGCATCTGAGCTCACCCATTCCACTATTTTATTTTTCCCAGGATGTGAGGAAATATTTTATGACTGACCTAGAGGGATATTTAGAAGGAGATAGAAGTGTGGCCTATGGAGACTATGTTATTTTGATTTTTTACATTATGATGTAATGTAACATTTATGAATGTATCTAGTGTTTCCAAGGCTACTAAACAAATCGGTGTTTTGGGACTTGATCTTTTGTGATCATGCCAATGTTACACAATAATGCACCGACTCTGGGTAACTGGGGTCAGGGCGTTACAATTGGTATTTGAGGCAGTTTAATACTATCCTTGGTAGCTAGATTTAGATAAACTATGATTAGAGAACATAGCCCAAATATAAACTTTGAGGATTATTATAGAAGAAATTCCTAGAATTTTGGTATTATAGAGATTTTGTGAGTTTTCCGAGCAATACATCCCTGTCTGGATACGAGCAGGTAGAGGCGGCTCTGGCACATATGTTCCTAGGTGTAAAACCCGAAAACACAACTTTGAGCTAGACTCGAACAGGAACTGGTGCACGACAACGAGCCTTGCTGCACTCTTGGTTACGACACTCCCGGGGGATATGCTTAGGATTATTCTCATTTTCTTTAAAAAACATTATGAAGGGTTTATGAGTGTATACTTCCTTAAAGGAAACATTTTTATGATTATGGATTTTATCCATAAGTAGTTTAATTTATGTTATGTGTTTTTCGAGTTTGTTATTGTGTATATCCATTCATTAACTAATCTAGTTTATGACATTGTTTAGAAATGGTGCCTAGTGGAAGGAATGGAAACTGTATAAATACATGAACTACATGTAGGGATTGCCCTCCTGCTTATGATAATTATAATGGAGCTGGAAATACAACTGGTGTTGATCATCTTATCACCATACTGGGACAACTCACTCTGGTTATGAATAATAACATTACTCGTATAGAGCACTCTGATCTGCAACGTGGAGGATCAATGTTAGACCGCTTCATGAGGAAATAACCACCAACATTAAATGGGAGTAAAAATCCCATAGAAGCTGAGCAATGGATAAATTCCTTAGAAAAATATTCCATGCCTTGGGGAGTAGTGAATGGGAAAAGGTTATAATGGCAGTTTACTGCCTCACTGCAGATGTTGATCAATGGTGCTCATTGATTCCAAATACAAAGGAAGATGAAGAATTATCAAGTATGGAATAGAGAGAGTTCAAGGAGATTTTCTTAGAAAAATACTTTCCTAATGACTATTGAGCAGATATGGAAAGGCAATTTCTGAGTCTTAGACAAAAGGAGGATGAGAATGTTACAATGTATGAGGCTAACATTACAAGGTTAGCGAGGCATGCAATAGATTATATACGTAACCCAAGAATTAAGATTGATCTTTTATTTGATGGGTTAAAACTGTTTCTCCTTCGAGCCTCAGTCCCACATTCTTTCTCATCATATGAAGATATTGTCTCATGTGCTATCAAGAGTGAAAATTAATTCTCTAAGACTTATGACAACAAAGTAAAGCAAGAAAAGAAGAGAACGGTGGAACAAGAGATAGATAAAGATAAAATGGGAAAGATGGATTTTCCATTATGCGATAATTTTGGGAAGAATTACCCCGATTCTTGCCTAAAAAGAATGAGAGTTTGTTATTAATTTGGAGAAAAAGGTCACCAGGCTTGTGATTGTAAGGGAAAGAAAGAGTCTATCAATGTTGAATGCTACAATTGTAGGGAAATGGGGCAGTATGAAAATGAATGTCCTAAGCATCAGGTAAACGTACCTCAGAAAATGCCAAGGGATCAAGGCCAATCTTATGTTATTACTACAATTGAAGTTGAATAATTAATGTATTGGTGCTTTTGGACTCAAGGATTATATTATGTTTATATGAATAATGTGATATATATAAGGATTGTGCTGCAGTACATGATGTTTCATTCAGGTTTTAATATGATGAAGGTAATCATATTTTTATTATGTGACAATAAGATAAACATTACTTTTTTTGGGGAATCTGAGGTTACAATTGATTTTGGAATTTAGAGACCTTTTAGAGAAATTTTGGACAAAGGTACTTTGGATAACTATAAAGGTAGGAATGAATTAAGTTGAACTTTGGATAGTATTTTTTAAGGTTATAACATTTCTTAAGATTATTTTTTGAATATTATAATACTATACTTTTAGGAAAAGGACAACCTGCTGGTCAGGGGATAACCCGTCGCGTCGGACAATTCTGCAGGAATTGAACCCACAACCATAGTGCGACAGGCCTTTATTACCTACCACTAGCCTACAGGAAGTCCCTGGTTATTACAAAATAGTTTTCCTAATCTAAATGGTATGTGTTAATATTTGGAACCTTGTACGATTAGGATAAATATAATATTTTTGAGTTCTATTATCTTTTTGAGTGAAAGATGGGTTGTGGTAAAAATTTATTAATGAATTAAAGTCTACATGAAAAGTATGTATATTCCCTTACGTCCTTAGTAAATCTCCTAATTAAATTCCTCAACTTTATAAAAGGTAACTTAGAACAAAAATTTTGTCAGTTAACTTTGCCTACTGTGGAATCAATGATCGTTTAACAAATCACACGTTTCTGATTTTATTATAGTTAAATTTCTCCTAACCCTATTTTCTACAACTCTCCATCAGACCTTGATGGTATGCTTTTCCTCCATATCCATATTTTCATATAATCTTAGTATGGGCTATCTCGGGTGACCTTTCTACTTCTCTTTCTTTCTTTTAATGTTATATTTTTATTAACCTTATTTTCGATGTGGGTTTTCCACAAAGGTATTTTCTATTTTCAACCTTTTATTTTCAAAGAAAAATTTCAAATTGCAAGGATGCAATTTATTGAATGAGGGTAGAATGTAACACCCCACGCTTCCACGATACGCTTCTCTTTCAATAATGCAATAGCTTGCATTGTACACACGATTGAGATTCTAACACACCGCGACCAATCAATGTAGCCGTTATGAAATGTAATACCCACTTTTTGAAATTATATAAATTTTGTATTTCAAAATGGACTTCATTTTTGTATTAAGAATATCAAAATTCTCCTAAGTTCAATTGTTTTTTAATTTTCTTAGAACTTTCAATTTTTTATGAATAGTGAAAAATACTTAAACTTTTTTTAATCATAATATTTTATAGTGATAAATTATACTATTGTGTGGTTTTAAAGTATTATTATAATATATTTTTACCATTTTATCCAATGTTGGTCATTATAATTGATTTCACTTTGAAATTGGACATAAACAATTGCCAATCTTTTGATATATATTGTTTCTTAAAAACACGCTATTTGTTGTGACAGTGGAAATTAATTATAAAATTAATTAATTCAACATATATGTTTGGAATTTTATAAAATATAAATCATTTCGGAATTCGGAATATCAATTATAGGTTATAGTGAAATTTTGGCATTGTTCTGAAAAACATCAATTTTTGATGAATAGTGAAACCACTAAGTGGTAGTTAAAAAACTGATTTTTCGTCTGAATGAAACATTACCACTTCTGTGATTTGATTTTCAAAAATATTACATACATGGTTGTCACTAGGAAGTAAAATATGGTTCAATGGGATTAAAATAATTATTTGGCGAATAGTAACTTTTAACATTAATTAATCGTGATTAAAGGTAATTAGTGAAATTTATGGTAAAAAGTTTATTATAAAAATATGAAAATACCTTTACACTTGTCCTACCCTTATTGGATAGGTCATGGATGACCTAGAAAATCCATGGGTCAACTCGAGGACCCCATTAATCCACTGAGGTAAGAAAATGACATTAATAACTTTTTATTTGAAGTAAAAATAAAATTGTCACAAACATGTGTTGTTTTACTAAAACAATTATTAAATGTCGTTATATAAGTTAATTTTTTACTATAAATATTCATTAGAAGGATAAAACGATTTCCTACATCAGGGTAATTTTTTTATAATTTTTAGACATTAAATAAATTAAATTTTTTATGACACAATGATGATGCAGCGATTACCTCATTAATTAACGATTTAAATAAAATTAAAAGATAATGTAAAATCTCAGCCTTACACTTGTCAAAACCCTATTGGATGAGTAGATTTAGATCCCTTATCACCTTATCCTCGAAATATATAATTGTGGGACCTTTGGAATCCGAAAAGAACTTCATAATAATATAACATTTCATGACATTCCAAGAGTGCCCCTCCTCTCCTATTATAAAAGGCCCCCACGACTACCACCTTATTCCCACATTAAAGCCATTTGGATCATACAAACTGTACCCAAATACTCTCTGAACTTCCCTCTGTTACTCTTAGAAGCATCACTTTGGGTAGAAGTCTTCCCAAGGAATCCTTTGGCTCAAATCAAAAAGAGTTACCCGATTTTTAGGTAATGTATTCTCTTATGTTATTTTGTTTTATTTTGATTCTCCAACCCCCTAAACTCTTTTTATTATTTTATTTTATAAAAACACCAGTATCTTCAATATACTAGGATATTTTTATGAGATGAATTTTATTTATACTTACACACACCATCGTCTAATGGTTAAAAAACATACTATTTCTGTGGATGGCGAATTTCGGCCTCACGAAACGATGGTTGTTCAATCTTCTTTTAACACCTCTCATGGTGGCCATTAAGATGTCACTATTTTTATATATGATATTTATAATTGTTTTTGCTTATTATTCTGAATTGTTCATTTATGGCATACCATTATGATTTCCATTATGGGTAAACGCGATAATTTCATTTTAGGAAGTGTGGACTAGCGCCCCCTCAAAGTGATTTGAATCATTAATGCCATATGTGGGATGTATAAAGGATTGATTAAATGATATTATATATGATATTATACTGGAATTATATTATACCTTTATATAATTATAATTTTATTCCATTAAATATGAAATATAAATGAAAGTGGGGTTCATGCGTACGTACGGCTTACCGTCTCCATGAACGGGGCATTTCATTTCTTGCCTATAAATGTTATATAATATTATAAATGCGTGTATATAATGGATATATATGATATATATGATATCTAAATCATGAATATAATTCTGGATATAATGGATATTTTACCACATGAACAACTTGAAATTATAAGTAATTTATTTTTCACTCAAGTACCAAAGATCGACAAAATGACCGTTATTAACTTAAATAATTACATAATGTACATAACATGGTAATAAGTGATATAAAAGGAATAATGAACTTGAAAAAGGTTCTTAATAAAGTATAAATTAACTCTATTTTATTATTCAGGAGATTAAAGCACGATCGAGTCATGTCGGACACGAGGTAAGAGAACTTATTAACCTGGTTTCTGTTCTTTGGGTTAATCTCCTACTTTCAAATTATGTCATTATAGTGTTGTGTTATATCTTTTATTTTTTTATTTATGTGTAATTATAGTGAATATACATAATAGATCTATTTTATTTATAAAAATGATCTTTGTAATGGACTTCGTCTCAATCTCCTTTCATTGAGGCATATTTTATTTTATACACAACTTTCTTTTATACGGTGTATAAACCCCTTTGACTTCCACATTTATTCAAGAGGAATATTTTTTATACTTTGAATTTTACTAAATGAAAAAAGGGGATGTATTTTTTGTCATTCGTATGTGGCGACAACGACTTCTCCGCCGTTGTAACCATTATTTGAATTTCTGCTTCCTCTACAAGCCATAACTTTTTTAAAATGAAAAATAAATACAAAATTTTAATTTTATTTTACTTAGGTATTGAAAATGGTTTTAAACGTGTTTTTTTATTATATGAATATGTTGTATTGATGTCTTGTGATTGAAATGTGGAAATGTTATGTTTCCTTTATGCATGTTTTATGTGATATGATTATGTTATGGTTTATAATATGTTTAAAATTGTTCATATGAGGATTGCATTAGACTTAAAAAGTGATGGGTGGAGCCCGCTATAGCTCCTCGATGCATCAGCAGGTCTCATGATACAAACCAGCGTCTTGGCACGAGGCCTTGACAAAATTTTATTTGTAGTCTTGGCACGAGGCCTTGGCTACGGGGCTATGATAGTTTTGAATTATTCATTCCATCATTATAAAAGTGGTTATTGATATTGCATGTGATTATTCGACCAGTAGAATATCCATGTGAAGAAGTAAATGGCATTATCTCATTTTAATTTTGCCATATTATGTTAAAGTTCATGTCTAAAAAGATTTTGTTTTAGTTATACATTGCCTTAAATGTTTATGTTTATTTGTGAAAGCTTCTGCTATATTGTTATCCTTACTGAGCATCTGAGCTCACCCCTTCCAATATTTTATTTTTCCTAGGATGTGAAGAAATATTTTATGACTGACCTATAGGGAAAGTCTGAAGGGGATATAAATGTGGGCTATAGAGACTGTTATTTTTATTTTTCAATTTATTATGTAATGTAGCATTTATGAATGTATCTAGTGTTTCCAAGGCTACTAAACTAATCAGTCTTTCGAGACAAGATCTTTTGTGATCATGCCAATGTTACACAAAAATGCACCGACTCTGGGTAACTGGGGTCGGGGAATTACAGTTGGTATCATAGGCAGTTTAGTACTAACATTGGAAGCTAGATTTAAATAAACTCTGATTAGATCACATAGCCCAAAGATAGACGTTGAGGATTAGTATAGAAGAACTTCCTAGAATTTTGGTATTATAGAGATTTTGTGAGTTTTTCGAGCAATACATCCTTTTCTGGATACGAGCAGGTAGTGGCATCTCTGGCATAGATGTACCTAGGGGTAAAACCCGAAAACACCGCTTTGAGCTAGACTCGAATAGGAACTGGTGCACGACAACGGGCCTTGCTGCACTCTTGGTTATGACACTCCTGGGGGATATGCTTAGGATTATTCTCATTTTCTTTACAAAACATTATGAATGGTTTATGAGTGTATACATCCTTAGAGGAAACATTTTTTTGATTATGGATTATATCCATATGTAGTTTAATTTATGTTACGTGTTTTTCAAGTTTGTTATTGTGTATATCGATTCATAAACTAATCTAGTTTATGACATTGTTTAGAAATGGCGCCTAGTGCAAGGAATGGAAACTATATCAATACACGCACTCCGTATAGGTATTTCCATCCTGGTTATGATAATTATAATGGAGGTGGTGATACAACAGGTGCTGATCAGCTTATCACCATACTGGGACAACTCACTCAGGTTATGAATAATAACCTTACTCGTATGGAGCACCCTGATCTGCAACGTAGAGGATCAATGTTAGACCGCTTCATGAGGCAACAACCACCAACATTCAATGGGAGTACAAATCCCTTAGTAGCTGAGAAAGGGATAAATTCCTTAGAGAAAATATTCCATTCCTTGGGGAGTAGTGAAAGGGAAAAGGTTGTAATGGCAGTTTACCACCTCACTGGAGATGTTGATCAATGGTGGTCATTGATTCAAAATACAAATGAATATGAATAAGTATCAAGTATGGAATGGAGAGAGTTCAAAGAGCTTTTCTTAGAAAAATAATTTTCTCGTGACCATCGAGCAGATATGGAAAGGCGATTTCTGAGTCTGAGACAAAAGGAGGATTAGAATGTTGCAAAGTATGAGGCTAACTTAACAAGGTTAGCGAGGCATGCAACAGATTATATACATAACCCATGAAGTAATATTGATTGTTTCTTTGATGGGTTAAACCCGTTTATCTGTCGAGCCTTAGTCTCATAATTTTTCTTCATCGTATGAAGATATTGTCTCATGTTCTATCAAGACAGAAAAGGAATTCTCTAAGTCTTATGACAACAAAGCAAAGCAAGAGAAGAAGATAATGGTGGAACACGAGACAGATAAAGGGAAAAGGAGAAAGAAGGATTTTCCATTATGCAATAATTTTGGGAAGAATCACCTCGGTGCTTGCCTAAAAGGAATGGGATTTTGTTATAAATGTGGAGAAAAAGGTCACTAGGCTCGTGATTGCAAGGGAAAGAAAGAGGCTATCAATGTCGAATGCTACAATTGTAGGGAAATGGGGAATTATGCAAATGAATGTCCTAAGTGTCAAGGAAACATACCTCAAAAAATGCCAAGGGATAAAGTCCAATCTTATGCTATTACTACAGTTGAAGTGGAATAATTAATGTATTGGTGCTTTTGGACTCGAGGATTATATTCTGGTTATAAGAATAATGTGATATATATATAAGGATTGTACTGCAGTACTTGTTTTTTCATTAAGGTTTTAATATGATGAATGTAATCCTATTTTTAGTTTGTGAAAAGATGATAAACTTTACTTTGTTTGGGGAATCTGAGGTTATAATTGATTTTGGAATTTAGAGACCTTTTAGAGAAATTCTGGACAAAGGTATTTTGGATAACTATAAAGGTTGGAATTAATTAAGTTGAACTTTGGATAGTATTGATTAAGGTTAAAACATTTCTGAAGATTATTTTTGGAATATTATAATACATTACTTTTAGTAAAAGGACAGCATGCAGGTCGGGGGATAACCCGTCACGTCGGACAAAGCTGCAGGAATCGAAACCACAAACATAGTGCGAAAGGCCTTTATTACCTACCACTAGCCTATAAGAAGTCCCGGGTTATTAAAAAATAGTTTTCCTAATCTAAATGTTACGTGTTAATAATTGGAACAATGTACGATTATGATAAATATAATATTTTTGAGTTCTATTATCTTTTTGAGTGAAAGATGTGTTGTGGTAAAAATTTATTAAAGAATAAATTTCTACATGAAAAGTATGTATATTCCTTTCGTCCTTAGTAAATCTCCTAAATAAATTTCTCATCTTTATAAAAGGTAACTTAAAACAAAAATTTTATCGGTTAAAGTTTCCTACTGGGGAATCAATGATCATTTAACTAATCACAAGGTTGTGATTTTCTTATAGTTAACTTTCTCCTAACCATGTTTTCTACAACTCTCCATCAGACCTTGATGGTCTTTTTTTCCTCCATATCCATATTTTCCTAGAATCTTAGTATGGGCTATCTTGGGTGACCTTTGTACTTCTCTTTATTTCTTTTAATGTTATATTTTTATTTACCTTATTTCCGATGTCGGTTTTCCAAAAATCTATTTTATATTTTCAACCTTTTATTTTCAAAGAAAATTTTCAAATTGTGAGGATTCAATTTATTGAAGTATTGGAGAATGTAACACCCCAAGCATCCATGATACGCTTCCCTTTCAATAATGCAATAGCTTGCATTGTACGCAAGTTTGAGATTCTAACACACTGCGACCAATCAAAGTAGCCATTATGAATAGTAATACCCACCTTTTGAAATTGTATAAATTTTATATTTCAAAATGGATTTCATTTTTGTATTCAAAATATCGAAATTATCCTAAGTTGATTTTTTTGTAATTTTCTGAGAACTTCCAATTTTTTATGAATAGTGAAAAATACTTAAAAACAACTTTTCTAATGAAAATAATTTATAGTGATAAATTATATTATTGAGTGGTTTTAAAGTATAATTAGAATATTGTTTTACCATTTTATCCAATGGTGGTCATTAGAATTAATTTCACTTTGAAATTGGACATAAACAATTGTCAATCTTTTGATATATATTGTTTCTTAAAAACATGCTATTTGTTGTGACATCGGAAATTGATTATAAAATTAATTAATTCAACTTATATTTTTGTAATTTTATAAAATATACATCATTTTTGAATTTGGAATATCAATTATAGCTTATGGTGAAATTTTGGCATTGTTCTGAAAAACTTCAATTTTTGATGAATAGTGAAACCACTAAGTGGTAGTTAAAAAACTGATTTTTCATTTAAATGAAACATTACCACATATGTGATTTGATTTTCAAAAATCCAACATACATGGTTGTCATTAGGAATTAAAATATGGTTCAATAGGATTAAAATAATTTTTTGGTGAAGAGTTACTTTTAAGTTTAATTAATCGCGATTAAAGGTAATTAGTGAAATTTAATGTAAATTTTATATTATAAAAATATGAAAATACCATTACACTTGTCCTACCCTTATTGGATGAGTAATGACCGACCAATAAAATCCATGGGTCAACTTTGGGACCCCATTAAGCCACTTGGGTAATAAAATTATATTAATAAGTTTTTATTTAAAGTAAAAATAAAATTGTCACAAACATGTGTTGTTTTACTAAAACAATTATTACATGTGGTTATATAAGTTAATTGTTTTAGTATAGATATTAATTGGAAAGATAAATCTATTTACTACAACATGGAAATTTTTTGATAATGTTTAGACAATAAATAAATTAAATTTTTAATGACACAATGATGATGCAGCGATTACCTCATTAATTAACGATTTAAATAAAATGAAAAGATAATGTAAAATATAAGGCTTACACTTGTAAAAACCATATTTTATGAGTATATTTAGATTCATTTTCACCTTATCCTCGAAATATATAATTTTGGGACCTTTGGAATCCGAAAATCACTTCATAATAATATAACATTGCAAGACATTCCAAGAGTGCCCCTCCTCTCCTCTTATAAAAGGCCGCCACCACTACCACCTTATTCACACGTTCAAGACATTTCTCTCAACCATAATCTGCCCAAATACTCTATAAAAGTCCCTCTATTACTCCTAGAAGCCTCACATTGGTCAGAAGTTTTCCCAATGAATCCCTTGGCTCAAATAAAAAATATTTACCCGATTTTAAGGTAATGTCTTCTCTTATGTTATTTTGTTTTATTTTGATTCTACAACCCCCTAAACTCATTTTATTCTTTTATTTTGTAAAAAAAACAGTATCTTCAATATACTAGGTTGTTTTTATGAGTATTATTGTATTTACACTTACACAATCCTTCTTCTAATGGTTAAATAACATACTGTTTCTGTGGTTGGCGAATTTCTGCCTCACGAAACGATGATTGTTCAATCTTATTTTAACACCTCTCAGGGTGGCCATTAAGATGTAACTTTTTTTATATATGATATATATTATGTTTTTTTTCCTTATGATTCTGTATTTTTCATTTATGGAAAACCATTTTGATTTCCATTATGGGTAAACGCGATAATTTCATTTTAGGAAGTGCGGACTACCGCCCCCTCAAAGTGATTTGAATCATTAATGCCATATGTGGGATGTATAAAGGATGGAGTAAATGATATTATAAATTATATTATACATGAATTATAGTATAACTTTATATAATTATAATTTCATTCCATTAAATATAAAATATAATTGAAATTAGCGTTCATGCATACATACGGCTTACCGTCTCCATGAACGGTGCATTTCATTTCTTACCTATAGATGTTATGTAATATTATAAATGCATGTATATACTGGATATATATGATATATATGATATCTATTGCATGAATATAATTCTGGATATAATGGATATTTCACCACATGAACAACTTGTAATTATAAAAAGTTTATTTTTGACTCAAGTACCAAAGATTGACAAAACGACCATTATTAACTTAAATAATTACACAATGTTAATTACATGGTAATAAGTGACATAAAAGAAATAATGAACCTGAAATAGGTTCTTAAGCAAGTATAAATTAACACTATTTTTTTATTCAGGAGATTAACGAACGATCGAGTCAAGTCGGACACGAGGTAAGGGATCTTCTTAACCCGATTTCCGTTCTTTGGGTTAATCTCCTACTTTAAAATTATGTCATGATATTATTATTTTCTATCTTGTATTTTTTTTATTTATGTGTAATTACAGCCAATATACATAATAGATCTATTTTATTTAAAAAATGTTCTTTGTAAGGGACTTCGTCTCAATCTTCTTCATTGAGGTATATATTATTTTATACATAACTTTCTTTTATACGGTGTATAAACCACTTTGAATTTCAAGTTTATTCAAAAGGAATCTTTTTTATACGTAGCATTTTAATAAATGACAAAAAGGGAATGTTTCTTTGTCGTACGTATGTGGCGACAATGACTTCTCTGCCACCGTGACCATTATTTGAGTTTCGGCTTCCTCTATAAGCCACAACTTTTTTTAAATGAAAAATAAATACAAAGTTTTAATTTTCTTTTATTTAGGTATTGAAAATGGTATTGAATGTATTTTTTTTATTATATCAATATGTTGTATTGATATCTTGTGATTGAAATGTGGAAATGTAATGTTTCCTTTATGCATGTTTTATGTGATACGATTATGTTATTGTTTATAATATGTTTAAAACAGTTCATATGAGGAATGAATTGACTTAATAAGTGATGGGTGGAGCCCTCTATAGCGCCTCGAAGCATCGGCAAGTCTCATGAGACAAACTAGTGTCTTGGCACGAGGCCTTGAAAAAATCTTATTTTTAGTCTTGTCGCGAGGCCTTGGCTACGGGTTTATGATAGTCTGGCATTATGAATTCCATCATTATGAAAGTGGTTATTGATATTCCATGTGATTATTCGACCAGTAGAATATCCATGTGAAGAAGTAAATGGAATTATCTCATTTTACTTTCACCATATTATGTTGAAGTTCATGTTTAAAAGGCTTTTGTTTTAGATATACATTGCCTTAAATGTTTATGTTTATTTATGAAAGCTTCCGCTATATTGTTATCCTTACTGAGCGTCTGAGATCACCCCTTCCAATGTTTTATTTTTCCCAGGATGAGAAGAAATATTTTATGACTGACCTACAGGGATAGTCTGAAGGGGATTGAAGTGTGGACTATGGAGACTATGTTATTGTGATTTTTCACTTTATGATGTATTGTATCATTTATGCATGTATCTTGTGTTTCCAAGTCTACTAAACTATTCAGTCTTTCAAGACTCGATCTTTTGTGATCATGCCAATGTTACGCAATAATGAACTGAATCTGGGTAACTGGGGTCGGGACATTACATATATAGTGGAGTATAGTTTCCAGGAAGTTCTTTTAGTCCATCGGTGTAGGCATTTTCTGGAATTTCTATGTTGTCCCTCAGTTCCAATGATTTGATGGTGAGGCTGAGAATGTTCAAGTAATTTCATTTCTTTCCTCATGGAAACCTGCCAACCGGGTAGTTTGATGACTATTGAACCACTATCCTGGAATTGAGGTAATATATGATGGCTTGCAGAGATGGTGTATTGGCCACCAGAATTTACAGAGAGATTATATGCAAGGCATATGTGCTATATAGATTTTCACACGAATTCAAGTTTCTGTAGAAGATTGTTTTATCCCCTCCCGTGCATGTCAGGTTAGAGAAGCATCCAATGGTTTCCCGAAAACTATAGTTGTTGACAGCTATAGAGAATATTGGGGAAGTGTTTGATCTACATGTTTCTGGAGCGGTGAGTGAATTGAATCCATGGTATTCCGAGAACGAGGTATCTTCATACCGGGAAATGGTGTTGAGTCTTCCTCTCTCCTAGGTGGGGAGTAGAAAGAGAAGTGTCTCGAAAGAAACCTTTCATCTGGAAGGTGAATCTTCCTCACCCAGAGCTGATTCACCGGGTTCTTCACCTGGGGCTGATTCACCAGATTCCCAGGATGGGGATGATGAGGCACTACATGCATCAAAACGGCCTCATGCCGGATATATGTTTCCTACCAGAGTCAAGATACCCACTCCATCGACTCCTAGTGAGGTATATCATTGAGGCAATTTAGTTGCCGTTATTTTCTGAATATTTATGACCAGAGGCTGTCCAGACATGGAAGAGTTTATATTGGGATGCTAAAACTGCCTGGATGGACTTATGCGAAGGGCTAGACATCCCTGGAGTAGGGGATCTCCGGGATTTTGCTGATATCCGCTACGAGGATAATCCCAATAAAGCGTGGGCTTGCATCAGAGAGCGGGAAATGCTCATATATGAAAATAATGATTCCATTCCTATCACGAATTGGGTGAAGGAAATGATGGATCGTGGAACCACTGATGGGATTGGTGCTTTAGTAGACAAGGAGTGGCACAATTACGTGGCTCCTGAAGATGTATGTTTGTTTCCTTATTTTCATTGCAACATGATTTCTGTCAAAGATTTTTTACTCAAGGAAATTACTTTCTTCATCCTGCAGCTTGTTAAGTAAAGTACTAATGTGGTCCCATTACCGTAGTACAACCTTGGTGGCATGGCTCATGGAGTACCTGGATCTCCTCGTGATCTAGGTGAGATATATCCAGGCCAGCAGGACATGAAAGAGGAGATATATAGGGCTTTACACTCTCTGATACCTGTATTTGGAGGTGACAATGTCAACACACCAAAAAATTCAATGAAGAAAATGCATCGAAGGAAGAAGTCCATAGATAGATCCTTCATCAATAGTGGTAAGTCCTTCAGATAGTCATGAATCCTAACTCTTGATAGGTAGCTCATACTTCTTGGGATTGCAGGGGCTTCTTCGATTTCCCCTTTGAGGGAGAGGACTGACCCTCCTCTGAGGATGATGGAGGGTGCTGGTGAATAGTCACAAATTCTTGCTGACATGGATTCTCCTAAATAAACGATGAGAGAAGAAGAGCCAACATCTATTCCCAGTACTTCTCCTATTGCTAATGCAAGGATAGAGGAGTCTACTTTTGATAAATTAACAATACATTATTGAAATGTTAATGAAACATCAACTGACTTCCATTTTATGATGCTTTAGGTTCGACACATGAACCAGAAAACTTGGTGACCACTGCAGCTGACTCCACAACATTCTTTGAGGAAGCTATATGGGGTCATAGGTCATAGGAGGAGGGTCACCATGAAGACATTTTAAATTATCCTACTGGTGAGACTAACAAGGAATCGGGGATATAATTGGATGAAATGATGAATCTTAGCACGTCTTTCGAAGAAATTTTAGATCATGTTAAATTAATATGTGATTTGGATGATTTTGGACGTGAGTGTTATCCTTCGTTCTGTTAATTTTTTTATTACATATCTGGCCATGATTGGTTGAAATGTGAAGATCGTCCTGAGCAAGCTACTGATCTGCCAATTCCTAAAGGGGGTAGAGACAACCCTATCATTGTAGAGACACTTGATCAAGTGGATCTTAACACAGAAGGGCTTCTTGAAAACCATCCAGAAAATCTTGTTGAAGCTAGGAAAGATGGGGAGTACCCTTCTTATACTACTGATCTACCATTGGGTAAAAGATGATAATATTTGTGACTATACTTAATTTTCATGATAGCTAATCAACATCTGTTATCCTTTGAAACTAACCAAAGCTTTCAATTGACTCTGCAGGGCTTTCAACTTCAGTGGCTAGATCCGGAGGTGAAGCCTCAGCCTAAGACCCAACGGGAATAGAAAGTGAAGTACCAAGGGTCAGAGGGTAATGAGTAGAACATAGAACTTCCTTAAGTGAATTAATCCTGGACTATATTCCCCCATGTGATAGAGATGGTGAATCATACCCAGAGGTGAAAAAGGTTCTCCAATTATCACATCACAAGGAACAGAAGAATATATGGAAGATCATATCTGAAGTGCCTCTTGAAGAGCTGTCTTCAAAGATCTCATGACGTCATCCTTGTTCTTCATGCTAGGACTTGGATGTTTTGGATATCAAGAGGTCCATACCGTGGTGAAACAAGTCATCTTATGGAGGGAGCAGGAGAAAAGGTGTCGTAAAGATATGACCAGAGCAAGGCTACTAACCAATATCGATGAATTTGAGGTTGCAGTGTACCGAGATAAGGCTGATCATGCTGCAAAGATTAAGGAGCTGAAGTAGAAGATCATGGATAAATGTTTCCAATATATGCACCTTCAGCAGCAGCTTGATTCCATTACTGGGGAATTTGACCTGCTTAAAAATTCATTGGAAAGAGTCCAAACTGATGGTTTGAAATCCATCATAGATGCCAAAAAGCACTACATCAAGCTGAAAAGAGTGAAGTTGGTCATGTGAATGAACTTCAAGTGGCTACTGATGAAGCTCAGGATGCCGTAAATCAAATCAAATTTTTTGTTGAAGGCCTCTTGTAATTCTTGAAAAATATATGATACTCCAATCTGTGGATGTTCTTTTAATCTTGTGCATCAATGAAACAAAAATTTCATCTTCAATCATTGGTACCTAAATTATTTTGCTAACTAATTATTTTTTTTCCTAAGTCAATGGGCCTAGTACGCATACTTTGATTTATTCTATGATTATACAAAACAACCCCAAAAACATTTCATCTTTTTGTTGCTCAATATTTCTTAAATCATACAAAATGTATGTTTAGTGAGCTGGGGGTAGAATTTTTTTCAGAGTTCCTTTTACAGGTTTCCAATTTAATGGGTACCCTGTCTCTTGTTCGCTGTTTAAATTCATGCATGTCAGACATAAAAAGGCTAATGTTTAAGGTTAAATAGCTTTGACTGAATGGATTAAAAATGACTCAATTCCTTGATAATTTGTTTGAAAACATATTAACACATTCATGTATGGGGGAAAACATGTAAACTATGACTTATGAAATTTTGAATATGAGTGACGATATGAAAAAAGGGATAACAGGCCGTAGATGAATTATTTCCTAAGAGTGATGGTACCACTATTTGAAAAACCCGTTAGGGGGTTGAATTATGTAAGGCCACTTAAGGGAATTGGCTGTATAGTCAAATAATAGTATCTTTTGGGTGAAATTTCTATTACGTAGACTACTTATGAAAGGCCTCCTAAGGGAACATGTTGCATAATCTGGCAAAAGAACTCTCGGAAATTTTACTTTTCTATTGCGAAAATCCAGTAAAAGTTTATGGAGATTCAAATTTCCCAAAGCATAGAGTCTGCTAAATGGAGAGAGGTACTTGAATATGTAGAGGATATTCCCATTCAAGATTTTCAGAGAATTGGATGAATGTCACTCCTGTAATGTTTTGACCAAATGTAGGGAAGGGAAATATAAACCATAGACATGAATACATTCAGATCATGAAAAAGAGTATGGGACAAATATATTAAGGATGACTATTTTTGCAGATCCCTATATATCATCGTTAAGACCAATAAGGGAAAAATAGTTTTTCCCCCCAATAATGATGTTACCACTATTTGAAAAACCCATTAGCGGGTTGAATTATGCAGGTCCACCCATGTGCATTGGCTACATAGTCAAATAATAGTATCTTTTGGCTGATAGGTCCGTTGTGTAGAATATTTATGCAAGGCCGCCTAAGGGAACATGCTGCATGGTCAGGAAAAGGAATTCCTGGTTATCAGACATTTCGTTACTAGAAGTCAAGAAAAGGGTTATCGAGATCTAGAAGTATTTAAAGTTAGGAGTATGACATATGAAAATGGGTATTGTCCAATGCATGAAGGAGATACATAGACCAATGCTGACAATAATCATGTTGTGGTTGGGTCCTGAATTGAGATGCTGAACTTCACTACATATTTCATTAGGATGATAATCAATCCATACATTTTTCTTGAAATACAGTTTAGCATCTTGTGGGACGAGAGCGTAGGAGATCTTAGTTTAGGGTCATAGATCTCAGACCATAATGAGGGATACACATTGTGTGTTTGTTATAAAGCTTCTGTGAATAAAGACCAGGGTTTTCATGCCATATTCATGTGCTCGCAGGGGGAATTTTCATCCAACGGACTGAAATTGGAGTTTGGGGTTAGGTCTAAAGGTTTGGGGCTCTATTCGAGGGATGCTCGAACGTTCCTACATATATGATAGGGTTTGGAATAAAGCCATATTTTGTTCTTGAAACATCCTCTATACAAATTTGGTTCTTACATGTGAAGGGTGGAAGGGGAATTTAGTGCAATGATGGTTGGACCCAAGATTAAAGTTTCAGGTATTGCCATGTATGCACGTAGTCCTTGGAATATGACATGATTGGAGATCAATGTCAATAATGATTCCCTCTCAGGTGAGGGTGTCCGAGACTATTGTATTTTATTATTATATAGGAAAAAAGTGTGAATAGTTTATGGTCATATGCATGGACTGGTGCTACACATTTTAGCATCCTATAGCTATGACTTATTGCTATGCAGTTTAATGTCTTGCAGCGAGGACAATGGGGGATTGTATATTTTAACATCATATAGCAAGGGCGATGGTGCTGCATAGTTTAGTGTCATGTAGCTGGGACAAAAGGGACATACATAGTTTAACATTATATAGGACGATGGTGAATCAATGTGAAGATATTAGTTTAGGGGGCTCTACAAATCAAAATCGTATGAGATGGAGGTGAACCAACGTGATGATATTGGTTTTGGGGTTGAACCTCGGGAGGTTGCCTATGTTCCCATCCTAGAAGGCAAGGATCAAAGTCTGCATTGTTTGATTGAGAATGAATTGGTGATCGAGTTTCACTTTAAGACAACGACCCGAAGATGGTGTTGGGACTTACATGTGAATAACGGCCCAGAGAGGGTGTTATGGTTGAAGCTTACTCTAAGCTCACATGAGTCATGCTCAGTGCGAGAACCAAGAGGCAGCAACAACCCTAACGATGCACTTTTTAACGTCATGTGGGACAAAGGGTGTTGTACAGTTCATCTTCATGTAGCTATGACAAATTGTTGTGTAGTTTAACATCTTGCAGGACATGTGTAAAGTTTAACATCATGTAGGACATAATAAGGGGCTTTTTCATTGTTTAAACGTCATGTAGGATGAACATGTACAGTTCAACATCATGTAGGACGTATAAGGGATTGTGTACAGTTTAAAGTCATGAATGACGATAGCATTTTTGTTACACAAAATACTTCTTCAGGAATCTTGCATTGGTTGGAGTCGTGATGAGTTCTCCATTCATTGAGATTAAAGAATAAGCTCCATTAGAGTACAACTTATGTATTGAATAAGGTCCTTACCACATTGGCTCAATCTTTTGAGGTTTCTCTACTGGTATCATTGGAGTTCTGAGGACCAATACCAATTCTCCTTCAATGAATGAATGAAGACGAACTTTTTTATTGAAATCCCGTGCTATTCGATTCTGATAGACTTCAAAGTGGTGCAGGGTGCACAATGTTTTTTCATCTAATCATTCCAATTAATCAAATCGATTCTTAAATTGTTAATCTATGGATGAATGATCACAAATGGATACTCTAAGCGAATGTAATTTAACTTCAATGGGAAAGACTACTTCTGTTCCATATTCCAATGAATATAGAGTTGACCGCGTAGTAGTGCGGGTGGTGGTCCGATAAGCTTCTAAAGTAAGAAAATGTTTATCAGGCCATGATTTCTTATCTTTATCCACCATCTTTTATAGTATGTTTTAATGAGTCTTATTGAAGGCCTCTATTTTTCCATTGGCCACTACATGATACCGAGATGAATGGTTGGGTTTTATGTTGTATTCTTGATACAACTTTCTCACCTCAGATGAACAGAAGCCGGTGCCATTGTCCATCAATATGGTTTGAAGGGCACCAAATATGGTAATGATGTTAGACTTGATGAAGCTAACAATGCCTTTAGAACTAACTTATTTGAGAGGTATTTTCTACCCATTTGGAAAAGACGTCAGTAGCAGTAATAATATACTTAAACTGCTTGGATGTAGCCGGAGGATAAGGTCCTATACATCTATTCCCCAGGTGGAAAATGGCCATGATTATTTAGTTGTATGAAGCAACGCTGGGGGTTGATGAATGAATTTCGCACATACTTGGAAAGAATGACACTATCATGACCCGACTTCACCAAAAAGAGGGAAGGGACAACAGATTTCTAGACCCTTCATTCTTTATGTTTAAGGAGAGATAATGACCCCTGAAACCCACCTTCAATAGGTCCTAGAGTGGCGACCAGCACCAAGGGTATAAAATCTCACACAAAATGGAAGGCATTACCCTTTTAATTTATTTTTATATAATCTAGAGATAAGATAGAAACCCCAACAATACCAAAGCTGAAAGTAAAGGGAAAGCCAAAAAAACCCATTCCCATATGCATGTTCAACAGAAAATGATACATGCCACAAAAACTCTAAAGGTAAAGTACCAAGAAAATGGAAAACAGCAACAGAAACTGCCCCAAGGTCTGAGCTAGTATGGTCCCGCATGATCCTTGAAGTCCTCCTGCAAACCCGAAAGCACTTTTATATACGTAGGGTGAGCATACAAGTATACTCTGTAGGGAAAACCAAAGAGTCTCGTGCACAAGTGGAGAGGCATTCTAATGCCCTGTGAGAAATGAAAAACCAAAGAACCTAGTAACAAAAACTATCCACCCAAGTCTCACCAAGGCACACTCCCCAAGTAACGCAAGGCAAGTAAAGTATAGTAATATCACATCGATATTTGGGTGCCCTGCGCCAATTTCCCAATTGTTATTAAAGACATCCTATGCATCAAACCAATCCTTCCATTCTCACCACAGTCCCACTGCCAAACCCCACCCACACACACCTGGTCCAAAACCACACCACAATCCCACTTCCAAACCCCGCCCGCACACACCTGGGCCAGATCAACTACTACCACGCCCGAAGACACCTAGTACAGAACAACTACTACCACGTCCGAAGATACCTTGGCCAGAACAGCTGCTGCCATTCCCAAAGACACCTGGGCCTCATCCCGAAGACACATGTGAAACAACCTGACCACAGACATCTGGGCCAACCACCAAATCTACCCTGCCCGTAGATTCGTGGGCTAATAATGGACCTCAGGCCATCACAGCCTGCCCGAAGAGTCTTGGGCAATTCAGGAAAGGGAGTACTAAAGGATCTAATAACCTGCCACTCATAGGTGTGTTGGGAAAAATACCCTCCCCATGAAATGAGGTGTTTGGCACTAAGTGCTCAACTTGGGTGGGGCATGAATAAGAAACAGAAGAAATACAGTATATGTATATGTAACAGGCACTCATCCCAACCTAGGGGCTCCAAAACCTAAGAACAAACACCCTTGTTACTATTCATTCAAAAAGACGCCACGTCAGTCACGGCCAAGTCACAACTCAATCCCAACTAAATCCCCATTCAACTATTCTTTTTTTCAAGTTCAAGTGATCTCATTTGGGTGAATCATACACTACCGGACAACTAACAGGCATAAACACAAGCCTATGGGAAAAAAGATACAACCAACATCAATTTAAACATTCACACCCTATTCTCTTGTAAATTCACATCGAAGTGAGACCCCTCAAAGTATTGGAACCAAAGCAGGCTTTAAGATACAACCCCCACATCCCTAGAACTATGGATAAAAAGGTTTCACAACAGAAGAGGATTCCACCCCAATTTGTGATATAAGCAGAGCTACCACAACCCCAAATTCACAACAAAAAACCATGCCACATCTAAGGATCCCATCCTCACACACATCACCCAATAAGAAAAAAAAACAGAACAATTCACCTACTACCAAAATAGAGTAGAGAAACTTCCAAGTTCAAGCACATCATTTATCTATTTTCTCTTTCTGTTAGTTAACCAGGGTGGCCACACAAGGAGTTTTGTTTTACTGAATGTCCATTTAACCAGCCGAGTATAAGTGATTAACCAAATTCCATGTTAAGTCATTTTTAGTCATCACATAAGACATGGTTAATTAGTACGCAAGGAAAGACCACCATCGACCATGATTTTTAGTGAGCATAGGTCCACACAATTCACAACACATATCAAAATAAAAGAGTACAACAGAACATTGATCACACCCCCCTTCATTCATTTTGGTCCATTAATTATGTTCATTAAGTTTGATTTCATCAATTCCCATAGGGAAAAAAGTGTACCCACCCCGCATGATACACAAAAAGGAGAAGAGAAGGAATAATCCCTACTTGATTGATCAAGGATCTACCTTTTTCTCCATGCACTAAGAACATGGGACACACGGCTTGCAGCGGAGGATTTCTATGGACTCAAAGGGGTGCAGAAAGCTTCAGCAGAGGTGCACCACAAGCTACGAGAACAAGGGACTCCAGGCCCACCAGGGGGAAGAAGGAAATCATCCAAAGGAAGAAGAGGAAACAGAACTTCCAGTGTGATATATAGATAAGATCCCGTTGTTACGGGATATAGGAATGTTGAACACCTGGAAAGTCGGAGCGTAGTTTTCCCCATGGTTTGGCAGTTAATCATGATGGAATAATGTTTTTATTTAATATCCCCCATTGGGGGGTGGTTTCTCAGGATTTTTTGAAATTAATTATGGGCTTTAAATGGGCTTGAGAGTGTAAAATAATTAATTTATGTAAAAAAAGACATTTCGGGAGCAGGACTGGAAAAAGAAATGGTGGGATGGGTGAGGACACGATGCCGCCATCACCATGTCACCTTTACGGTGCCACCATCACGGTGTCACCATCATAGTTCCAACATGATGGTTTCCACCTTCCTAGTGCAACCCTAACCAGTGCCACTGTCACGTTGCCACTGTTATGGTGGAACCTTATTTTTGGCAAAGTAATGTCCAGCGGGGTTCCAGGCCTTTATAATAGTTACCTATGAAACTGTTCTCGCCCTTGTGAACCTCATCATCATCTAGAAACACCTCTCCCTCACGAAACCAAGCAACATAGAAGGGTCAAACTGCCCAGTCACATGGGTTGGTGAGTCTCTTCCCCCATGTCACGATATTATCTGCTTTGGGAGGCACTGACTCGCCCGCACGGGTTCAATCGCATCCACCTTAATGAGTTTTGATTAGGGATCAGGTCCTCCCCTCCCCATAGCCTAGACTTTTCACACACATTTATAGAATAAGGAAAACCACTCATTTCACAGCCAAAAAGGTGAAGGGTTCTATCCCAAACAAGTACAATAGAACAACACAAAACTCAAAACAACTCTAGGTACTGGGTGCACATCTTTCCTTCTTGTTCTCAAGTACTCTTTTCGAGCCCACCATTCCTCCACAAAACATGAACCAGGGGAATGGTCCATCCACAAAGTACCTTCTCTTCACAACCCTCGACCCTCACTAGTCTTTCCACAAAGGTCACATTGTCCTTGATATCTAACTCTCCCCAGTCGAGGACGTGTGAATCGTCATGCAGATACTGACGGAGATGGAACACATGCTAGACGTCATGTATCCTCAGTAGCGGCGGTGGACACTCTAGCTAATAAGCCACTTCTCCGACCCACCACAACACTTCGAAGGGTCTGATGAATCTGGGAGAGATCTTGCTCCCCCTACCAAACCTCTGTTGTCCACACCTAGGGGAGACCTTTAAGAACACGTGGTCCCCGACCCCAAACACCAAGGGTATCCTCCTATTATAGACATATGACTTTTTTCGGCCATGTGTTTCCTTCATCCTTTCCCGTATAATATGGACCTTCTCTGTCATGCTCTGCACTTCTTCTGGGCTAAGAACACTCGCTTCCCCAACCGCAGTCCAGCACACGGGTGAGCGACATGGCCTCCCATAAAAGGATTCGAATGGATCCATGCTAATTGTATATTGATAGCTATTATTGTAGGGGAACTCTAGTAGAGGAAAGTCTCCCACCCATGATCCTCTTGAGTCCAGAACACAAGCCCGCAACATATCATCCATGGTATGGATGGTGAACTCTGTTTGTCCATCTGTCATGGGATAGAAAACAGTTCCAAGACGTAACCGGGTGCAAAATAATGCTGCAATCCTCTCCAGATTCGTGAGGTAAACCACGCATCCCTATTCGAGATTATGGAACTAGGAACTCCATGCAACCACACCACCTCTTCCACGTACCTTCACTCTAAATCATCCACTACACCCGACCCCTTTATTTCCATAAAGTGAGCTGATTTCATCAACCATTCCACCACTACCAAGATAGCGTCGCAGCCCCCTCGATCCTTGGGTAGTCTCATGACGAAATCCATCGATATGTCCTCCCATTTCCACTCGGGGACATCTAGAGACTGCAGTAGATCACCTAGAACACGGTGTTCAGCCATCACCTGTTGAAAAACGAGGCACTTTGCTATGAACTCTGTTACTTCCCATTTCATCCAGGGCCACCAAAAATATCTCCTCAGACCCTGGTACATCGTGGAAACTCTCGGTTTCACCACTAGGGGTCAGTTGTGGAACTCACTAAGAACCTTTCTGCGCATTGCCTCTGGGACAAACACCTTTCGTCGGAAAAGCTTTCGTTTCTGACCATCCTCCGCCCATCCTTCCGGGGCATCACCTTGGTTAACCCTATCATGTATCACTTCTCTCTCTATGTATCCCTATTGGTAATCCTCTACCTACTGAAACATAGAAGATTTCACTTTCATCTAATACAAGAAACCTCTACCACCCTCCATCCTAGCATCCAGGTGCAGGGAATCCAACTCCCCCATCGCCTTCCAAGTATCTACCGACTCTCGGACTGCATCCTTCTGCGAATTTCTACTCAGGGAATCAGCGACAACATTCCAATTTCCTGTGGTGTAGGAAATATCTAAATCGTAGTCTAGAAGGAACTCCATCCACTTTCGCTGTCGTATGTTCAGGTCCCGGTGGGAGAAGACATACTTCAAGCTCTTGTGATCGGTGAAGACCACGAAGCGCTCCCCGATGAGGTAGTTCCGCCACAACTTTAGTGAGAACACAACCACTGTATGCTCCAGATCGTGGGTGGCATAATTATGGTCATGAGGGCGTAACTGTCTAGACCCATAAAAGATCACCCCATGACACTGAATCAACACACATCTGAGGCCTTGCCCTGAAGCATCACATAACACCTCATATGCTGCCCCTTCTTCTGGAAACCTCATCATTGGAGCACTAACCAACTTCTCCTTTTGATAGATGAAGGCTGCATCATACTGCTCGTCCCATATGAAAGCCTGGTCCTTCTTGGTCAAGGCTATAAAGGGTGCACCAACTTGGAAGAAGTTGGGTACGAACCCCCGGTAGTATCCTGCCAGCCCGAGGAAACTACGAACCTCTGCCACGTTCTTGGGTGCAACCCAAGAATCAACTACCTCGACCTTCGATGGGTCCACTGCAATCCCCTGCTCAGACACCACGTTCCAAAGGAAATGCACTTCTCGCATCTAGAAGTTTCACTTGGACAACTTCCCATTGATTTGGTGCTGTCGAAGGACCTCTTAAACTGTTTTCAAATGCTCATCATGATCCTCCTTTGATCTTGAGTAGATCAGGATGTCATCAATAAACATGACCACAAACCGGTCCAGAGATTCCCGAAATATGGAGTTCATGAGCCCCATGAACACGGCTGGAGCGTTCGTAATGCCGAACAACATGACTATGAACTCAAAGAGGCCATATCTGCACCTGAAGTCCATCTTCGAGATGTCTCCTTCCTTCACCCTCACGTGGTGATATCCAGACTGCAGATCAATATTCGAGAACCAACCTGCTCCCCTCAGCTGGTCAAAGAGATCGTCTATCCTCGAAAGAGGGTAGTGATTCTTGACCGTCACCTGGTTCAGCTTCCTGTAGTATAGGCAGAGCCTTAGACCACCATCTGCCTTTTTTGCGAACAAGACTGGAGCACCCCATGGTGAGGCACTTGTTTGAACAAAACCCTTCTTCATCAGATCATCAATCAGGATCCGCAACTCCCACAACTCAGAAGGTTCCATCCGATAGAGATCCATCGAAATCGGATGGGCACCAGGTTGCATGTCTATCCCTAACTCAACATCACATCGAGGGGGAAGAGTTGACACCTCTTCACGGAAGACATCCATAAACTCACTAACAATTCCTGGGACATCCACCATTTCATCATCCACCGACTCCACTAATAGCTCAGCTAACAAGGAGAGGAGGGTTTCCCCTGGCTTGTTGCTCCCCTGGAAACTCTGCTCGTTGATGAAAGTCACTTTTCAGCCACCCAAGTCTGAAAAAAAACCCTTCCTCGAAAGTAGTCAATGAAGAAACGTACAGAGAACATCCAGTCAATGCATAGGATGACATCATATGGTTGTATCTACAACATTAGAAGATCCCTGACTAACTGACGTGGCTCTATCATTAGTCTGCATCGTTGACAAACATACAACAAGTCGGTCTAACCTCCCAGTGGTGTGCTCAACACCAGGGGCACTGGAAGTCTCTCAGTGTCTAAACCCAGAGCATGTTCCAGACTGGGAGTAATAAAGGAGTGAGAAGAACCTGTATCGAAAAAGGCATATGCAAGGGTGCTAAACAAGCTGATCGTACCTTGAACGACCTCTAGCCCTGCTGGAACTGCTGCCTCTGCGGCATGCAACTGCCTACGCACAGCTCCTCTACCTCTCGGTTGTCGGCCACCTTCTATCACGACCCGCCTTCACAAAAAGGAGGGAAGGGACAACAGATTGCTAGACCCTTCCTTCTTTTAGTTGAAGGAGAGATAATGACCCCTGAAACCTGCCTTCAATAGGTCCCGAAGTGGCGACCTGCACCAAGGGTATAAAAACTCACACAAAATGGAATGCATTACCCTTTTTATTTATTTTTATAAGATTGAGAGACAAGATAGAAACCCAAAAAATACCAAAGATGAAAGTAAAGGGAAATCCAAAAATAACAAGTTCCCATATGCATGTTCAATAGTAAATGATACTAGCCACAAAAACGCCAAAGGTAATGTACCATGAAAAAGGAAAATGACAATAGAAACTTCCCCAATGTCCAAGCTAGTACGGTCCCGCAGGATCCCTGAAGTCCTCCTGGAAACCTGGAAGCAATTTTATATATGTAGGGTGAGCATACAAGTACACTCAGTATGGGAAAACAAAGACTCTCATGCACAAGTGGAGAGGCATTCTAATGCCCGGTGAGAAAAGTAAAACCAAAGCACCTAGTAAGGAAAACTATAAAACCAAGTCCCACCAAGGAACACTTCCCAAATAACGAAAGGTAATTTAAGTATAGTAATAACACATCAATATTTCGGTACCCCATGCCACTTTCCCACTGGTTATTAAAGACATCCTATGCATCGAACCAATCCTGCCATTCTCACCGTAGTCCCACTTCCAAACCCCGCCCGCACACACTTGGGCCACAACCTCAGCACAGTCCCACTGCCAAACCCCATCCACACACACCTGGTCCTGAACAACTACTTCCATTCCCAAAGACACCTGGGCCAGAACAACAACTTCCACGCTCGAAGATACCTGGGCCAGAACAACTACTGCCACACTTGAATACACCTAGGCCTCATCCCAAAGACACTTGGGAAAAAACCTGCCCATAGACACCTGGGCCAACCACCACAACTACCCTTCCCGAAGATTCTCGGGCTAATAATGGACCTCAGGCCATCACAACCTGCCTGAAGAGTCTTGGGCTATTCGGGAAAGGGGGCAGAAAAGGAGCTAATAACCAGCCACTCATAGGAGTGTTGGAAAAATCACCCTCCCCATGAATTGGGGTGTTCGACACTATGTTCACAACTTTTTTGGGGTATGAATACGAAACATAAGAAATATAGTATATTTATAGGTAACATGCACTCATCCCAACCTAGGGGCTCCAAAACCTAATCACAAACACCCTTGTTACTATTCATTCAAAAAAATTCCATGACACTCACACCCAACTAAATCCCCATTAAACCATTCTTTTTTTCATGTTCAGGTGATCCCATTTTGGAGAATTATGTACTACCGGGCAACTAATAGGCATAAACACAAGCATAGGGGAAACATTTACAGCCAACGACAATTTAAACATTCACACCCAATTCTCTTGTAAATTCACATCAAAGTGAGATAACTCCTAGTATTGGAACCAAAGCAGGCTTCAAGATACAGCCCCCACATCCCCAGAACTATAGATAAAAAGGTTTCACAATAGAAGAGGATTCCACCCCAATTCATGATATAAGCCGAGAAACAACAATCCCATATTCACAACCAGCAATCGTGCCACATCAGAGGATCCCATCCTCACCCACATTACCCCATAAGAAAACAAACAAAACAATTCACCTACTACCAAAATAGAGTAGAGAAACTTCCAGGTTCAAGAACATCATTTATCTATTTCCTCTTTCTGTTAGTCAACCGGGGTGACCACATAAGTAGTCTCATTTTACTGAACATCCATTAAACTATCCGAGTTTAGGTGATTAACAAAATTCTAGGTTTAGTCATTTTTAATCATCATAGAAGACATGGTTAATTATTGTGCAAGGAAATACCCCCAACATCCATGATTTCCAGTGCGCATAGGCCCGCACAATTCACAACACGTATCAAAATAAAAGAGTACTGCAGAACATCGATCACACCCCCACCCCCTTCATTCTTTAAGGTCTGTTCATTATCTTCATTAAGATTGATTTCATCAATTCCCACAGAGACAAAAGCGTACCCACCCCGCATGATACACAGAAAATAAAGGATAAGGAAAAATACCTTCTTCAGTAATCAAGGATCGACATTTTTCTCCAGGCGCTAAGAACAAGGGACGTGCGGCTTGTAGGGGAGGAATTCTGTGGACTCTAAGGGGTGTAGAAAGATCCATTAGAGGCACACCACAATCCATGGGGAGAAGGGACTCTAGGCGCACCAGGGGGAAGAAGGAAGTTGTCCAAAGGAAGAAGAGGAAAAATAACTTCCCATGCGATATATTGATAGGATCCCGTTGTTATAGCATATAATATTTTTGAACGCCTGGAAAGTCAGATCGTGGTTTTCTTCGTGGTTTGGTAGTTACGCACGATGGAATTAAGTTTTTATTTAATATCCCCCATCGAGGAGGTTTCTAGGGATTTTTAGGAATTAATTATGGGCTTTAAATGGCCTCAAAAGTGTAAAAGAATTAATATACCTAAAAAAAGACGTTGCGAGAGCAGGACTGGAAAAAGAAACGAAGGGCTGGGTGAGGACACGATTCCACTATCTTGGTGGAACCTTATTTTTGGAAAAGTAATGGCCAGGGGTTCCGAGACATTACAGACACATCATAGTGAAATCAATACACTCTTGCATCATTGAAGTCCATAAGTATCCAAGACTTCAAATTTGACCAGAAAGTCTATGTCCAGACTGGTGGGCACCCCAAACTCCTACATGAACTTCACTCATGATAGCCATTTTATCTTATCCATCAATACATCTGAATATAATTCCATCAAAACCTCACTTGTAGAGAATTTTTTGGTGATCTGGGATATCATAAAGAGTAAAATTGACCACACGTCACCAGACATTTTCTTTCCCAGATCTATCGGGTGGGAGAGTTCCATTTTGAAGGTATTCCCTGATAGGTGTAATCCATCCTGTAGTATGACCATATGGTTCAAAATTGAGACTGATTTTATTGATTTCCTCTGTTCTGATTTGAACGAAAGGTGAATCTACATGACGGTGGGCAATAATGATGATTGTTTTATCTCGGTTTGGATTTTCTATGGCTGTGGCTACATTATCTAGTGCCTCAGCTTGGGAATTTTGTGATCATGGGACATAAGAAAATGTTAGTTCTGAAAGAAATTCCACCATTAACTCTCTAACATAATCCCACAAAGGGATTAACTATTCCATTCTAAAGAAATAATCCCCATTGATTTGTTTGATTACCAAATCTGAATCACCTTTTACCTTCAAGTAATTCACCTGTTCCTAAAGCGCCAATTCCAAGCTTGTGATGAGAGCTTGATATTTTGCTTCATTTTTAGTAACGCCTTCCAAAAATAAGATGGAATTTGGTAGCACTGCCTTTTCTAGGGAAATAAGCACAATCCCTAACCCAACATTGTTGAATTTAGGATCTTCCATTTTATTCTCTGTTGGAAATCTGGAGGTTCCATCAATGTACATTTCCCATGTTTGAGGATGATCTTGAATAGAGAAGACTTCCTTATCAAGGAGTTCAATATTTAAAGATGTATCCTCTACAGATGGGTGTTCAGCAATGAAATAGGCCAAAGATTGGCCCTTTATTGCCTTTTGAGAGACATATTGGATATCAAACTGTTGCAAAATTACTTCCCACCTTGCCAAATGTCCTGTAAGCATTGGACGACTAAGGATAAATTTGAGAGGGTTTTTGCGAGATACCAATTAGACCTCATGATTTTGCAGGTAGTGTCTCTATTTTTGAACTGTAAAGATTAATTCTAGGTAGCACTTTTCAATACTTGAATATCGAGTTTCTCCCTAAAGCATAGTCTGACTAAGATAGAAAAGGTTGTTTTCATTCCCAACATCATTCGTTTGGGCAAGGAAAGAACCCAATGATCTCTATAAATCTATCACATAGAGAATATGTGGTCTTCCTTCAACAAGTGGAATTAATATCGATGGAATAAAGAGATATTTCTTGAGGATATCAAATACTTCTTGATATTATTCAGTCCACTGGTAGGTGACTCCCTTTTTCATTAATCTGGTGAGGGGTAAACACTTGCCTTTCAAATTGTCAATGAAGCACCGAATATAGGCCAAGTGTCCTTAAATTACTCTTAATTACATCAAATTTCAAGGAGGTGTCATGTCAAGGATTGATTTTTCCATCTTAGGATCAACTTAGATACCATGATGGCATACAAAAAAGTTGATAAATTTTCATGAGGTTACCCCAAAAGCACATTTCATGGGGGTTATCTTCAAATTGTGTTGTCGAAGTATGTTGATTATGATTTCTAGATTTTCCAAGTGATTAGAATGTTGTATGGATTTAACTAAAAAATAACCCACATAACATTATAAAAATTTCCCTAAAAAGGGTTTGATGATATGGTGCATGGCATGTTGATACGTTGCACCTTCATTCTTCAGGCCAAAGGGAATTACCCGATAGAAAAACTCACCTTGATGATATCTGAAAGATTTATACACTCCATCTTTTGGGGCTATTTGTATTTGATTGTAACCAGAACAACCATCCATGAAGGAATGATTTTCATAGCCATCTGTTGCATCAATTAAGAGTTATGTGTTCGGAACGAGAAAATCATCCTTGGGACAATGCCGATTAAGATCTCTGAAGTCAATGAAAACTATAATTTTTCCATTCTTTTTTTTCACAGGGACAATATATGCCATCCATTTGGGATATTTAACTTCTATGAAGAATTTATCCTTGATTATATTATCAACATCAGCTTCAATTTTGGAGGCATAAGTTGGGTGGGTTCTTCTAGCTGCTTGCTTGAATCCTCGATGTTCTTCTAGAAAACCAAAATGTTGAGTGGAAACATTGGGATCAAGACCTGACATTTCTGTATAATTCCAAGAAAATACATCTCAATTTTTCTTTATAAATGAATTATACATTTTTTTTCTCTTCAAGAGTCATGGCTGAACTAATTAATGTGGGGTGTGGATCTTCTTTTGTACCAAGATTTATTTCTCTATGTTCATCCAAAGTGGTAGAGATACCCTCTTAAAATCCTGGAGGATGATCCCTGAGATCATTCTCTTCTTCATCAATATTTGTTACTTATTCTCCTTCTACTCGCATAGTAGATGACGAAGAAGAATTTACATGGTCCGGGGAGAAGTTAAAATTTGAACATCTTGGAGAGGAGGCTGCCATTTTTGACCCTCTTGATGATGAAGGGTCTTATTGGGGTGATAGAGAGGAGATGATAGATTGAGAATTGACATCATTTTTTTCCACTAGTATCGCTATAACTACTTTTGACCTGGTTGATGAAGTATAGAATTACTGGATTTCAGCGGATGAAATGAAAACATATCCATTTAAGCTTTCATCATTGCATGGTGAATCCACAATTTCTCTCATGCTATCTGGATCAATTTCCTTAAATAACATTATGAAAGTTTCCAAAATATTGTTTGGATTTAGGTCTATCCTATCAATTTCACTGATAGGCAACACATAATCTGTACTCACATGTATGAATGTGTTTACTGGAATCTTTTCCAAAACATTTGGAGAATTAATTTCGGTGACCTTCTTTGCTGTGGATTTTTCCTTTCCTTCCATGTGATAGAATTATTATTCAATGTATTGAGATTCACATGTTTTGAATGGGGACTTGTCACCATACAATGTCCCAATTTGACCATTGAAACAATATTTGAGACATTGACAGTATGAAAAAGGCATGAACACATGTTGATGAAGCAAAGGTCTTCCAAGAAAAATGTTCAAGGTTGTATCCTGAAGAACAACCATTAAATTCTGAATTAGATTCAAGGTCTCCGAACTAAATTCTGAGTGTGATTTCACCTAGAGGATCCTGTCCATTTTTATCATATCCTTGCAACATCAATGTAGAAGGAGATAAATTATATTCTATGAGACCCAATCGATGAAGTGTACAAATATAAATGAGATTGACTCCTAAGCGATTATCTATGAAAGCTCATCAGATGTACATTTCATTGAATTTTCTAGATAGATACAAATGTCTGATATGTCCATGTACAACATCATCTTCGTCTTTATTTGTAAATGATATCACTGCATGACATTCTGCAGAATCACTCTCTATATAGTAGACCTCAGCAGCAAAAATAGTTTTGAATTCTTGAGGACATGAAAAAACCTCAATAATCACATTTTGAAGATCGTTTGATAGATTCAAGGCATCCAAAATTGATAATTTGGCAGGAAATTAGGCCAAATATTTTAGGACATCATACTTTTGGTCCAGGGGTCTAGGTTTCCTATCAAGAAAATGTGTTTTTTCAAGTGCCTTGGAAGTTGATTATTTGGAAATGGATTCATCCCATAACGGTTCAGGAATTGGAAACACTCTATGATTTGGTAGATTAGGACGACTAGGTCTATGTACTTTCAGAGAGTAAAAAGGTGTGACCCCTAACCGGTCTTCCAAAATAAATGTGTTAGGACTAAATATTCCATGTGTGGAAGAACATTTTTATTCTTTTTTAGCCTACTAAAGAGATTTTCCATGAGTTTCTACCACATATACAATTCTAGCAAGGGAAGGATTGAAATAGTGGTTTCTAGAATATCAAAATTTTCCCCTGTATCTTAGACCTCTGTCTCTTCCACTAATTCCACTATTAGATACAAGGAACTTAGGCTCATCATAATCAAAACTATCATTGGCATAAGGACCCGTTAAATGAATCACGTTAACAGAACCAAAGATCAATTCATTATCTGACAATGATTCTTCCTTATGAACAAATTTAGGATTTTCCATTTGGTGGGGAAGTGCCCGTGCTTTTGACGCAAATTGCATAAAATATGCCAGATTCAAAGACAACGTAGGTTTTGACATGGTCTTGTATTTTTCTAACTGCTCTTCTTTCTTCAAATTATACTGCTTCTTGGAGAATTGTCCTTCTGATGAAGAGGGATTTGCCGTGACAGACATAGAGGAAGACACAATTGGTTGATTCAATTGTGTTTGTAAAATGACATGGGTTCGGTTGATCATTTTCATGACCATCCAATCATCATATTTCTGTGAATTTTTTATTTTAACTTCGGGTCATTCACCTTCTTCCTCTAGATCAGTAGCAGTAACACATGCTACCTGGGCTAAAGAACCTTTCAGTTTTACTTGTCCAGAGTCCACAATCTTTTTCAGGAGGTCTTTGAAGACAAAACAATCATAAATGGGATTCCCCAAGATCTGATCAAACGTGAAATAGTTGGGATGCTCTTCATCTCCTTCCTTTTTCGGTCTTTTAGGCCTTGGTAACTAAACCAGATTATTTTTCAGAGCTGAGATGAAGTAACCAGGAACTTGTTCATTTCAGAAAGAATAATCTTTTTTCTTCAAATCCTTAAACTGTTTCCGCCATTGATCTCTTTGATCATCTTGATGATGTGGCCATTTTTTTGTTGCTCAGGAGGTGGAGCCCTTCAATATGATGAAGGTTTTGAATTGGAAGCAGGTACAAGTGATTGTTTAAGTGTAACTGTAGAAGTATATGCATTCCCTAATCTCATTCCTGGAACTGATGTAATTACACGAGTTTTAGCATTAGTCTTTATAAGAGAGTCTTCTATCTGTTGAGAGATTGAAGTAAGGTCTTGAAACCCTTCTGTGTATTTCATAGGGATCAGTGGTGTGTGTAATTAATCATGTAGATTTTCCACATAGATTGTCAGTGACTCTTTTTTACGGAGTGCTAAACTTACGGAATATCTTTATCCCTTCCAACAAGAAATGAAATCTGAAACCCTTTCATTCTCCCTTTTCTTACAATTGGTATGATAAAAAACTATCATCTTTGGAAATGTTGAGATAAATTGAAGAAGAAACATTTAATATAGATCTTCCCACCCAGTAATTGACCAACATTGCAAACATGTATGCCAGAAAAAAGCAGGTCCTTGTAATGACTGCACAAAACACATAAGCTTAACTGCTTCTTGTTGTTGAGGAATTCCAATTATAGGATCACAACGAGAAACAGAATGTGTTTTGTGTCGTTCTAGATCTCCCAAACCATTAAAAATTGGGAATGTGGTATTTGCAAAATTTGATGGAGGAGAGATTTCATCCAACTATTCAGGGTATGATCTCTTTTCTGGTTTAACCTATGCACACTTTCCTTCCATAGCTTACAACTGAGCTATTAATGACTCACGGGTAGTCATTAATTTTTGAGAAACATTTGGTTGAGCACGAACCTCAGCTGGTGCAATAACTGGATTTTTGACGTGTGTGGCGACCTGTACTTCCATTGATTGTAGTTTTGCTGGTTGATGTCGTGTATAACCCTTAGGATTGGAACTGTGAGGGTGTAATTATAAAGGGGGATATTCTTGATCCATCCTAGTAGCTACAACAAATTTCCTTGATTGATTAACTCTATCATGCTTAGGAGGAAGACTACCATGAAGTAGTTCTGCACATAACCTCCTTAATTCCTTCATTTCTTCTTCTTTCTGTGAAAAACATTCCTCTAATTAGAGTGATTGGCCTTCTATAAGGGTAGGGTGGAATTTAACCGGAATTTTACCCTTTTCCTTAGCATGTTCCTTTCTGGAGTTTGGAATGTAATTAGCCAAAGGAATGTCTTTCCCCCGGGAAACCCTCTTGTCTTCTAATACGTACACCTCATTCATTTGTTTCAATGTGTACAACCTCTTGAACAAGAAATTCTTCATCTGATTCCCCTGATTAGGCCTCATGTTCTGGGGGATTAGTGATAATGGAATTGATGACATTTATCGATGCAAAATACATTGCAGACTTTATTTCAGCACTTCTGTGATACTATATTCTTCCATGTCCTTTATGATACATTTCCTTTTGTTTGGATGATCCCTTAGGAACTTCTCGATAAACTGTAATTTGGATGGAGTCTCTAAAAAATTCGGCTCTGCATTCCTATTTCAGCTTCTTCCCTAATTGATAGAAGACTGAATTTCACTAAGTAATAGATTGAGAATCTGAAAACATCCCCAGTTTTGTGGACTGGGGCTGTTCCTATTTTTCTTGCTCAACTCCTTGAATCCTAACTATTGATCCCAATGGTTGGATTAAAATATTCTCCAAACTGACAAGTTGAGGTGGATGTTGAGCTGCTACATCCGAAAATTTCTTAAAAGCCCTCTTGATTTTGGGGTTATTAGTCCAAAAATTAGCCTAATGTATCATCTGACATCCACTCAAATCACCTGGCTCATATGACCATTGGATTATTTTTGAAACCTCTATCACTTGATGATTCACATGCTCTAAACAAGAATCCTATTAGATATTCTCATTTGATTGATACTAGAGTAATTCGACAACTTGTTCTTTATATGTCTGTCTTTGGGAAGAACTAGTTGAGGCATGTTCTTGATCAAGACTTTGATTACACAGAAAAACAGTTAGATGTGGCCAGCCATGGGCAATAACAATGAATGAGACCACTTTTGGTGGGATTTGTTGACTGGGGAGAACAGTGAAATGAAATTCTCAATGAACACCACATCCCCTGATATGAATTGAAGATGGGGAATTGGTAATTAATTGTCACAATCTTTTTAATGCGCCAAGGCATGAACGATGAAGGGATCTCTACTACTTTTCAACCTTTAGATTTCAGGAAACTGAGAGAGATGCCAAGTCAATTTGGTGTTCTAAACCTTCTATTATCTTGACATGATTTTGATATTCATCGTAATATAATATTTTCTCTTTTAAGTGACAAAGTGTTTTCCATATATTGAGACAAATATCGTGAATACAATCTTCTGTCAACATTTCTGGAATATCCACTAGAACAGATAATGTTTTTTACGTCGGTTATTTTTCATTTTTTACGTCGGTTTCTAGCAGACGTTAATACTTGCGACGTTATAAATAAGGTTTTTGACATCAGTTATTTAAAAACCGACATCAAAAAAATAAAATCGATATGTTTATCACGTCGGTTCTAAAATAACTGATGTGATAAAGAAAATGGGAAGGGTTTATCACGTTGGTTATTTAACAACCGAAGTGATAAAAGGCCTGGAAAATGGTTTATCACATCGGTTATTTAACAACCGATGTGATAAAAGGCCTGGAAAATAGTTTATCAAGTCAGTTATTAAACAACCGACATGATAAACAGGGGTGAGGGGGGTTTATCACGTCGGTTCTTTTTGAACCGACGTGATATACCGGGGTGAGCGTGGTTTATCACGTCGGTTCTTATAAAACCGACGTGAAAAACTGGGGGAGGGGGGTTTATCACGTCGATTATTATATAACCACCGTGATAAACCAGCGGGAGGCAGTTTATCAGGTCGTTTATTGAATAACCGACGTGATATACCACTTTTATCACGTCGGTTATTGAATAACTGATGTGATAAACCATTGACCAGTCCTTTTATCACGTCGATTATTAAATAACCGACGTGATAAACCATTCTCCATGCATTTTATCACGTTGGTTATTAAATAACTGACGTGATAAACCATTCTCCAGGCCTTTTATCACATCGTTTATTAAATAACCGATGTGATAAACAATTTTCCAGGCATTTTATCACGTCAGTTATTAAATAATCGACGTGATAAACTATTTTCCAGGCATTTTATAACGTCGGTTATTTAATAACCGACGTGATAAACCCATTTTTTTTAAACAGAATGCAGTCATCTTCTCTCCACCAGAATCAACCAGAAAACAAATCAAGAAATCATACCACAAAAACAGAAGTAGATCAAAATTAAGCATGTACATTGATAACATCTAAAACTTACCCCCTAGACAGCCCCCACCATCATTTATACCCCATGGACATCACTCCCCCACCCCGTTGGAGCCCTCACCCTCATGTATACCCCCGGGACAGCCCTCCCCCACCCCATTGGAAAAACACTTACCCCTAGACAGCCCCACCCTCATTTATACACCATAGACAGCCCTCCCCCACCCCGTTGGAGCCCTCACCCTCATGTATACCCCCTGGACAGCCCTCCCCCACCCCATTGGATAAAAATTACCCCCTAGACAGCCCCCACTTTCATTTATACCCCATGGATTGACCTCCCCCACCCCGTTGGAGCCCTCACCCTCATGTATACCCCCTGTACAGCCCTCCCTCACCCCATTGGGGCTCCCACCCTCATGTATACCCCTTAGACAACCCTCGCCCACCCCATTGGAGCCCCCACCACACTCCTGCACTGCCCCCCAACCCCCGGACACCCCCAAACACCCCTCGACAACCCCCACCCACCTAAACAACACCCCCTCACCCACTCACCCCAATTGACAGCCCCACCACACCCCTGGACAGCCCCCAATAGCCCTAAACACCCCTTGAAAAACCCGCCACCCCTGGACAGCACTCCCACACCCCTGGACCGCCATCCCACACCCATGGACATCCCTTCCACCCCCCAGTCCTGTCCCCCCACCCCACCAGACAACCCTCCCAGACTGCTGGACACCCCCCAACGCCACTGAACACACCCCCACACCCTTAGAACCCCTCCCCCACAGACCCAAATCCATACCAGAAAAACCATCAAAAGTAGAACAAAATAAGAAGTAGAGAAAAATTAAACATTCACTTATATAACATTCAAAACGTACACTGTCAACTTAAAAAAAACTAAATCCAACATAAACAACTACCAAATACACAATTAAAACGACAATATTCAAAATTACATTTTATATTACAAACAGCTAAAATTCAATCAAACCTGTAAAATAATTTGACCACTCCACTTGTACGTGTTTGATGTCTTTAGAAGTATAGGGTTGAGGGTCATCAAAAAGCTACAAATGAAAAAGAAGATAGTTAATGTGTATAATGAATAAATCAAATTTAAATATTATGGCAATGTTTAAGAGGAAATCGTACCAGGTAAAATTCACAACTGTCCCAGTTGTTATTATTTCGTACATAAATCGTAATATATAATATCTGCATTCGATGATGCCTTGTTGTTCATGACAATTCTGTTTGAATGAGTGTAAATTCAATATATTATTTTTATGTAATAAATGAAAAAGTACAAATTATAAATGGAAATTTACCTTCACATTTACATATTTGATCTTTGCATTTGTTTTCTTTGAGTTTTTTCAATAGTAGACCCATGCACTGTTAGAAAATAATACGAATGGGGTAAATTTAAAATTCATTATAATATATAAAACTATTGAGAAATTGAAACATACTTTTCCAATATATTCTTAAAACTTTCCCACCCATCACCATGAACAGAGCATATCCAATAAAGAGCTTTCTCCCTTGGTAAAAAAATCCCTAACATCCAATGATCACTGATAAAATGAAATTTATTGTTAGTGGTTTTTTATGTTAAAATATAATTAACTCTTTGAGATAAATGTGTTTCATACCTCTCACAAAAAGGCATCATCCAACATTGTGTGATTATATTATTTTCAAATCATTCAGAAATATAAACTATTCTTTGTTCCTCATTCAATGCACATGCTTCAGGGGAAATCAATTGCGGTTCCATGAATCCATATAATTCTTTCAGCTCATTCATCTCACAAATTTTATAAAGACACCTAATACAAAACATAAATAATTATACATTTTTAATAAATATAACTCATGGAAAAGGTGTTAAGACTTACATGGAAAAAATTTGCACCACGTTGATGCCCAACTTATCTCCAGTAACAAGATCCATAATATCCGATTTTGTAATCCCCACACTTATTTCACGTCCACAAACTTGCAATTCCATTGGAAACTCATAAAAACCCAACAACAAATGTGAATATCTTGTCAATCTGTCATGACCACTGGACTCTGTATCTGATGTCATAGCCTGTTGTCTTTGTTGTTGTCTATACAGTATTTCTTTACCTTTGAAGTATTCCTGTGAATAAAAATTGAAAAATAGAGTTGTTTTCAAATGATAAAACAATGTTAATAAAAAAATAAAATTACAGATATAACATTCATACATCTATGGTAATGAGTCGAAGAAGTCTGGATGGCCAAACTAAAAAAATGGCCGATACTCTGTCCAACTGTCGCCACCTCATCTGTAGGTATTGGTACCCTAGATGATCTATCTATAATATCCTGTACAGTGACCCTCTGATTCTATACCTCTAATTGTTGATGATGAACTGTATCTCCTATACAATATACCAACCCATATGGTACTATATGATGTTGAGAATCATCAACATACAACTCGCAATATGTAGGAAGCTGTGGCGGAGGCGTAGGATAAAAAATGGGGTCCGCAGGCTGAGGTGGGGGAGTGGGAGCTACTGGCGGAGGTGGAGGATAAATAATGGGGTCTATAGGGGGAGGTGGAGGAGTGGGAGCTATATTCTGAAATTGGCTTTGCATTTCTGCAAATATAGACTACACCGACTCTTTAATATTTTCCTCCATCGTCAAATTAATATTTTGAACTCCAGCCTCCAAGGATTCTATTTTTTTATATACCCCCTCGATGTTAGAAGTTGATGAATGTGGAAACACATTTCTTACTGATACACCTGCTGGATATCCTCTTACACGACCAGGATGTTCGGGCCTTCCCAATGCTGCAAATAAAATATCTTCCCTCCCAGTAGCTGTAAATGTCCCCTCTGAACTCTGCTCCTCAAGAGAGTCCTGTATTAATTAATTGAACATTTCTATAATGATTGAATCTTATATGAAGAAAAAAGTTAACTTAAAAAAATTAAATAGATATCTTACAATCCTCTCAGCTACTATTCTCTATTCTTCCGAAAGATATTTCCCTTTTTTTCCCTTCCGATATCTCTTCCATTTTTCATGTCTAGATGGAGGGGATAGAGGGGCCACCTCTTCAGAGCTTGAAGACATAGCTCTTAGTTGTTGAAATTTTTCCGCCATCATTTTTTCTTCTAATAATGTAGACCCTCCCTGAGATAAACTATGAGGGTATACATTTTTAGATTGGATCTCCTGATGAGCTTTCCTTGTTTGCTGTAATTTAAGAATAAGAAATCATTAACAAAACATTAATAAAATCATTTATATAAGAATGTTTATAAAAGTTTACATTGCCCTTACCAGAAATGACTCTTTTTTTCTACTTTCAAAAAACTGTCTCCATATGTCTTCATCTATAAAAGGATATATACGACATGGATTGTCATAACTCCTATGACCATAAATGAAATCAGATGAGAGGGTTGATTTGAAATCCCTCCATCTCCTGGCAGCCGATGATAAGCATTTCTTCCTGACTCCTCTAGTATCAGGAATATCAAATGTCATCTGATAAAGAAGAGGTTAAACATATTATATATACTAGAAAAATTAAAATAATGGTCAAACAATGACAAAAGATCTTACCAAAATCTTCTCCCACAACTGAGAGATAATCGCTTTATCCACACCTCTCCAATCATCATACAGAATGCTTACTTTGGTCTTAGCCTGATTTACAACAAAACTCTTAAAATCTTTGGCATTCAGACCTCTAGGAATATCATCATCATCAAACTCAATGACTACCCTCTGATCCTGCGTACGGGAAAGTGATAATTTTGGTAAACGTGTGCACCCACGTTTACCGACCATTTAACTCTTTGTCGTAATAGGAGCATGTGAATGTTCATCCCCAGAGGTATGACCAGCAATATGCTCCTATCGAGAATCATGTGGTTGATCATCTGAATGATCTGTCATTATCCTTCAAATAAAAAAACAAACGTCAGTTCACAAATATGTAAATTCAAATATTTTAATACTACTTTAATCATAAAATAGAAAAGTGTACTAAGTTACATTATAGTAAACATTGGTAATATGGTAAGCATTTTAAACAATGGTAAAGATGGAAAAGATGGTCAAGTTGGTCAAGATGGAAAAAATGGTAAAAATGGTAAACCTGGTAAACATTGTAAACATGGTAAAGTAATTGTCAGTGAAAAAAAATAAGCATTTTAAAATTCATGTAATGGTTATAAACATGATAAAGTAAAATAAACAAACATAAAAAAAACTATAACATATACTTATTTTATTTTAAAACATTTTTTAATAAATAAAAAGCTTACAATATCTAACATTTATGGAAAAAATATATATAAATAAGAAATAAAAATATGTTACCTGTAATTTTAGGAATGTACCAATGGATTTTTTTCCCAAATTCCTTCATCGTGATCGTTCCTTATGGCACAAACTATGTCTTCAACATGATCATCATTATGTTTTATTAATATTTCCATGGATGTAGTGATCTCACATAAATCATCATATTCATCAAGTTCATCCTCACCAACATATTGTTTTTTCCCTTGTAAAACAACAGCCCACTGCATATCTGATTGATCTACTACATAGAATTTTTTTTTTCATGTGTTGCCATTATAAGAAAATCAGCTGTGTCTTCCAATCTATTCAGATTAACAAGTGTCATTCCAAATTCATCGTGTCTGACACTGTTGTTACCGTTAAACCATTTACAGTTAAAAACAGGAACATTATTTTTAAAGTAATCAACCTCCCATATGTCTTCAATCACTCCATAATATGAATTTGATGTAGAAATTGGGCTTTTGTCCTTAGCACTCGAAAATTGCATTACTTCTGAAAACACCAATACACCACTATTCTGAACTGCACTTTTGTTTTCCTGAGTTTTTGTATGAAATGTATAACCATTAATGTCATAACCGGACCATGTTATCACATTTATACATGGACCACCCACTATCCATTTTAATGTCTCTGATACATCTGATCTACGAAGAAAATTCTTTTTAATCCATGACAAAAAAGTTTTGTTGTGCTCATTCAAAATCCACATTTCTTTCTTCTTTGGATGACATTGTTTCAACTCATTAATATGCAATGTGATATACGGTAGAGCATCAGCTATGTTATTCAAGATGTATGATTCTAACTTCTTCATCTGTTCAGCTGACAATGATTTGACTTTCAAGCCGCGAGTCCCCTTTCCCTCATTATTAACTGGTTCATGGCGAGATGGAGGAAAACCCATGTGTTGCGCCGCAGCCATGTAGCTCGTACAAAACTCTTCTACCTCCTCAGAAATATACTTTTCAATAATGGAGGCTTCAAGTCGATATATATTTTTAACATACCCCTTTAATATTTTCATATACCTTTCAAAAGGATACATCTAACGAAGATATACATGTCCATAATGCTTTATTTCTCAAACCAGATGAATCATTAAATGCACCATTATATCAAAAAAATTTGGAGGAAAATACATTTCCAATTGAAAAAGTATTAAAATTGCATCCTTTTCCAAAATGTTCAAAGCATTCACATCAATCGCCTTGTTAGAAATTGAATTAAAAAAATAACACAACTTCATTATAGTCTTTATAACACGAATGGGCAATATTCCATGCAATGCAACTGGTAGAATTTGTTGCATCATGACGTGACAATCATGTGATTTCATACCTATCAACTTCAAGTACTTCAATGAGACAAAATTTTTTACATTAGAAGAATAACCTTGAGGCACTTTGGTATCATGAAGACACTGACATAAGCTAATTTTCTCCCTCTTCGATAATGTATGACAAGCCCGGGGAAGAAATGTTTGTCTTCCTTTAGGAGTAGGAGCTAACTCCAAACGTATTCCCATTGATAATAAGTCTAATCTTGCATTCAACCCATCTTTAGTCTTTCCTTTAATATCTAACAATGTTCCAATCAAAGATTCATAGATATTCTTCTCCACGTGCATGACATCAATATTATGTTTAACTTCATGATACCTCTAATATGGTAGCTCAAAAAAAATTGACCTTTTCTTCCAAATATGTCTATCATTACCAGATTTTTGTGTCTTTCCCAATGTCACGTCAAGGTTTTTCACCCTCTCAAAATATAGATCATGGGATAAAGGTTTTGGAGTAGTATCAAATTCTTGTGAGCCATATAATTCCTTTTTTAGTCTTCTATAAGGGTGTTCCATAGGCAAAAACTTTCGATGACCCATGTACACTGTTTTCCTCCCATGATGCAATTGACAATAGGACGTCTGTTGTTCGCAAATTGGACATGCTTTATGCTCTTTACCACTATATCTAGACAAATTTCCAAATGCTGGGAAGTCATTTATAGTGAACAGAAGCACTTCATGCAGTTGAAAATATTCCATTTTATAAGAATCATACACCCTAATACCATCAGACCATAACAGTTTCAAATCATCAGTCAACGGTGACAAGTAAACATCAATATCATTATTGGGTTACTTTGGACCAGAGATCATTTTACTCAACATGACATATTTTCACTTCATACAAACTTCAGGAGAGAGGTTGTAAATTACCAATAAAACAAGCCATGAACTATGTGTGATACTGAGTGTTCGGTATGGATTCATTCCATCTGTGCACAACCCTAGTCTGAAATTTCTAATTTCTTTCCAAATGTAGAATACTGTGCATCAATTTTCTTCCATTGTGAACAATCAACTGGATGACGTATTTTTCCATCACATACCCACTCTTCAGCATGCCATCTTAACCTTTTTGCATCATGTGAATTAGCAAATAAATGTTTGAAACGATTAATTATAGGAAGATACCAAAATACCTTTGAAGGGAGCTTTGTAATCTCTACATCAGCCTGTGATTTTTCTTTCACCTAATACCGTGATGTCCCATATTTAGGACACTCTGACAAAAATTCATATTCCTTCCTATATATAATGCAGTCATTCGGACAGGCATGTATTTTCTTGTATCCCAATCCCATCGGCCATAATATTTTCATGACTTTGTAATGTGAATCTGGAAGATCGTTATCTTTTGGAAGAATGTCTTTCATCAATTGTAGCAGCTCTATAAAACATCTGTCACTCCATCCATGCTTCGCCTTCAGGTTAATCAATCTTAACACCGCCGAAAGAACTGTAAAATCTGTACAACTGGGATATAATGGTTTTTCAGCATCACTATATAGGCGCGCAACTGTCAGTTCTATCTAAATTTCTTCTACTACAATATCGCGAATCATTTCTTCAATTCCATCGGACTTACCATCTTGCGAATCATCATCATCAGTGACATTCCGTCCAGTTTCACCATGCCAAATCCAAGGGCTGTAACTCGGATTAAGACCATGACAAATCAGATGATCTTTTAACTCTCTAATTTTCAACTTCTTCATATTCAAACATTTCAGGCATGGACAGAAAAAATGTCACTACTTGGAGCATTTCGTTTGGAAAATTCCAAAAAGGCATCAACACCTTCCTCAAATTCATTGCTCATTCGATGTTCCATAATCCATCTTTGACTCTTTATTACCTATAACAAATAACAACAAAAAATATATATTTTTAAGATAAGATAAATATATGTTTATATGAAAAAATCATAATTTGAATGTAAAACAATTTAAAATATAAAACAAATCTATAGGTATTTAAAAACATATGCTTGAATATTATTTTTAAACAAAATATAGTTAGATATAACAGTTTTAAATTTCATTGAATCAATGAAAACCATGATGCCTACATAGTTTAATATTGATTGTGGTTTTGATGTTTTAATATATTAGATAAACTACCTATTTAACATGTTATTAATGGTTTCTATAGACCCTAAATCCATTTGGTAAATATTTTCACACAATTATAAAAATCAATGGAAGTGTTTTTGGGAGGAATATGTTCAATCATTTGATTTTGATGTCCCATATTATATAACAAAAGGCAATGTGGATACCAAAGCCCTTAGTTTGGTTTTTTATTCTCAAATGGTTTGTGATGAAAAAGAAGAGTATAAGTTGATGTATATGATAAATAAAATACAACTATATTTTATTTATGGTTATGATAGAATGAATTCATACCATATCATTTAGGATCTGCTCCCACCAAAAGTAACCCTCCTCAGTTAGAAATGAATAAATTTAGATAATTATGCATGAATTCATATAAGTATTGTTGTACATAAACCAAAAAGAAGATTATTAGTACTAAAAGTAAAACTATGAAGAAACAATAAACTCTATATACTCATGAAAGCTACTCCACAACACTTCCATGCTACTAACATCTATATAAAACTACAAATTTCTTTTAAAAACCAAAAAAAATGTTTATATTTATGTATGGTTGGTATAACATGTATACATAGTAAGATCCTCCCTAAAACATCTCATGAAAATGTTGAGGAAGCACACTAAAGCCCTATGAAAAAAGGAATCTAAATCATCACCTAAACAAGGAAAAATAGTTTCATATACTCACTATGGATCACTCACAAAATAATTCATATAAATAATCCTTTTCTTATAAAAAATTATATATATATATATATATTAAAATTAAGGTTCTCAGATACCACTTCTCCAATAGTTTTCCTCTCACACCCCAACGCTAATGTCATGGTCTCAACCCACCCATAAATCATCCAACACCATGTGAAATTGTATCACTTCTATCAATGAATCATATGTATCTTAGATTATCTCATCACCATCTTATAAAAATAGTAATGAGGAGCATACTTGGAAACCAATACATGTTGTTTACATTAAATGTACAAAAATCGCAAAACATAATTATAGAATATCCGTGAAAAAAAATCAACGAAATAAATTCATGGAAGGCTTACTTGAATGTTGCGAGTTGAGATGATAGATCCGAGAGGAGTGAAGAAGATAAATAATGAAGCCAAAATGAGTTTAACGCAAGTTGATCGATGAGCCAATTAGGGTTTACCACGCGAGAGAGACGAGCCAGCGGACTGTCAATCGAAAAATCGTAAATGACAATCCATGGGGAATTAATTTCTTTAAAAGTTTTATAACATCGGTTATTATATAACCGATGTTATAAACTATTTTTTCAATTTATAACATTGGTTATTTTAAAACCGACGTCAAAAACCTCCTGTTATTTGATTTTTTACGTCGGTTATTTTGTAACCGACGTAAAAAACGAGTTATGTATGGGTTTTTTACGTCAGTTATTTTAAAACCGACGTAAAAAACCCCCCCATGCTTTGGTTTTTTACGTCAGTTGTTTTATAACCGACGTAAAAAACGCGTAGATATCTCGTTTTGTATATCGGTTATAAGATAACCGACCAAAAAAACCAATGCGCGGGAGGTTTTTTATGTCGGTTATTTGGAAACCGACGTAAATAACCAAAGCACGGGGGGGGGGGGGGGGGGGGTTACATCGGTTTTAAAATAACCGACGTAAAAAATCCGTATACATCTCGTGTTTTAGGTCGGTTATAAAATAACCGACGTAAAAAACCTTGTTCTTTTGTTTTTTACTTCGGTTATCACATAACCGACATAAAAACGCGTAGATGTCGGGTTTTTTAAGTCAGTTTCCAAAGAACCGATGTAAAAAAACCCCACCAGCATTGGTTTATTACGTCGGTTATAGGATAAACGACGTAAAAACTGAACAGGCGTGATTTTTAATGTTGGTTATGAAAATAACCGACTTTAAAAAGCTACTCGCCGAATTTTTTACTTTGGTTATATATAACCGACGTAAAAAATGGTGACGTAAAAAAGGTTTTATGCACTAGTGATCATATTGAGAGTCATCCAAAGGCCAAAACATGACTGGTATTTCACCTTTCACCCATTGTTTGCCCATATTCAGCACCTCCTCTTTGTCATTGGATGAAGATATATATACCTGATTAGACCAAATTTGTTGCTTCCTTGTTGTTACATCAGATTCAACAAGATTGGTAGAGGATTCATCTATCAAATTAGAAGATACATGACCTAGGGGTAGTTCGGAGAATGACCTATGCCATGGGCTGTCTTCTCACTGAGAAAGTATTTCACCTACTAGTGATAAAGCATAAGATATGACTGGTTTGGCATTTTCAATTGCCTCAAGATAAGAGGACTTTCCTATCACCACATTGTCCATTAAAATTTTTTTAGGCAATGAAAACTACTACTGTAGAGAGGACATTCACAACTAAATTCGTCATTATGGGGAGGACCACCATGGTGGGTTACAGAAAAAGATAAACCATTTTTCTCCTTGGTCTTCTAGCTATGAAGAGGGTTATCACTGCTCTCATCTGAAGATGAAACATCGTGATCGACCAAATTGTTATGAAGAACGCCTTCATGAGGATGTTTCTAATATAGACCTTCAGAATTATTGTTCCCACTATTGGGAAATGAGAGAGTAGAATCTTGAGTTGAAACAGATAATTGTTTGAGGGCTTCAAGGACTCCAGCATTGAGCAAGGCCTCATTGAAGATTGGCTCTTGATTTTTCAACTGTGCTGGATGGGTCTTTTTAGTAGATGCCTTTTTTCTCACATTGGAAACCACTTGTTGATAGATGTGTTTACTATGGGTAGGTGTATGTTCCTACTCCAGTGAAATGGTCATGTTATTCTGACTATCTCCATTTAAACCGGGTGTATGTGCCCGACTTTATTGTCCGTATGACATGGGGGAGTATACTCCACGACCCTCTTAGACTGGGACGGAAGTATGTATCTGCTTCGAAGTGACATGTTGATGATTCACTCCACTGATAGGGATAGATTTATGTTTCTTTCTCTGTGATGTCTCAGAAGTTGTTATAATATTATGACAGGTATCCAGAAGATGGGCAAGGATTTGCTTATTCTCTTTCACCATTTTCAGAATGTGCATTATGAATTAAGCTACCAGAATGGGAATATACATCCATTCCATGTTTTGAGTAGTTGTTTATTCATTCTTTTTTCCTCCTTTCCCTGTCAGTGAATTCTGACAGTACTCATGTGTGGGGGAAGAAAGTTGTGTCTGCCTCTTGTTTGTCATTGGAGCTTTCCAATTGACATCTCCGAGTGATACCAAATGAGACTGTTGGTTAGCTTGGTGAATCATTGGTGTATGTGCCTACTGATTGTTCTCCACTGAATATGATTGATCAAATTTCATCAATACTGGCAGAAAAGACTTCTGGAATAATTGATGAGTGTAAGTAGATGTACGTGCATGTTTACAAGTGGTCACCACATTTGATAGGCGAGATTCATTGAATATACTCAGATGAGCCTAGTGACTGGCAGATGAATTATAAATAGGTGTATGTGCCTACCTATAGTACTCTGCCGGAAATGCCTGGCAGGATTGATGTGTTACTGCCAGAAGAGTCTGTTGGGCAGTGAAATCAGGATGGACGGGTGTATATTCCCACTCATTGTTTGTCATCAAGTGAGATTGATGGACTTCTCCGGAGGGGTCAGAGGTAAGAACCTTCTCCCTATTGAACAAATTTCGCCTCTGACAGTTCTTCTTGTGTTCTCAGGTCTGAGGAACCTAAGCTGAACACTTAGAGGTGATACCCTCATCATGTTGAGGGTGCACTACCGCTCGAGTCTGGTGGCGATTGTTTGTGGGAGTACTCAAGAAGGACACATGTATTATTGAACTGAGGTCTTTATTGACCTCTTCATTCACCTCCCTATAATAAGGGAGGTACTGGTTGTTGTGTTCTGGGGATAATGACCCGGAACGTTTGGAAATCGTGGTTGGCCCAACCTACTTCTTAACCACTGGTCATCACTGTCTGGACAACCAGGGTGAGTTGTTAACATTGAGTGCTTGTCGAGCGGCCTTCAAAGTCAGGATGGTACCGTGTTGACGGTATTCCCTCACAAATTCATTTGAGACCCAGCATTGAAGTCACTGAGTAGGTGATGTTATCCTTAGAGCAGATGAGGATCCGACAGGAGTAGCGACCGAGGCATTCATAGTTGTGAACTTTAGAGAAGCCATTTTGTGTTGCAGAGAGATGTTGGAAAAGAGTGAATGTTTAATATAGAAGACATAATCAAAATAGGTTTGGCCAGACTACATCTTTTAGATGAGAAAATATGTTATTTACTACTTAGTTGGCCCTCATATTGAGTTTAATAGGGGCCTAACAAATAATTAAAGCATCATTTAACTTGGTAAAGGATTCACATCAGGTTCACCATTTTTTATTTCTTCTAGAAATGGAGATGACCTTGTTTGTTTAAGGTTCAAACTTTCCAATCGGTTTATAATGGGTTTATTCATAGAACCAGAAACACCCAATGATTCTATATCCAATTGGACCTAATTTCCAAATGTTGGTGCTCAATAGTTGTGGACCAATGAGGGTTAAGAATTTGCATTGTTCGAGAGGATGGGAAGTCAGGATCATCACACCTTTTTGGGGGAATTATTTCCTACTTCTGGACTCTCATATAGATTTATGTTTTGTTCACGAATCCTTATTAATTCACAAAGCATTAAAATGAGTTTTCCATTAGATTTGGCAATTGATGATTGACATGTATGGGATTTAGAGAATATTTTATATATATTTGTGGTTCTTCATCGATGGAGAATCATCCGCACATATTATAGATCCATTGTCAATGGTATCCTTCAATACATTATATAGAAATATCTTGGTCATTATAATGACCATACTAGTTTTAAATCCACTCAGTGTGCCACTTGAAATTTATTTTCATTCAGAAATACATGGATTATTTCAGAGTCAAGATCGTACCTACAAATGGGTTACCTACGTATCCTTATTAAAATGAAATCAGAACCCACGTAGTCTGATAAGAAGGATATAGTTTAATGTCATATGGAACAAAAATTAATTAATGAAACATGGGATTGTACCTTATCAAATCTTCTAACATACTCTACTTTTAAGGTATAGATCATAGTCTATGTAGTTAGGGAAAGAAATATGGGGTTTATCCATAGTTAATGGCCCAAAAAAAGATTTCGTGATTATTTTTACACTCTAAGATCACGTGAATCATGCTCGGTGTGAGAAACAAGAGGTATTAATAAACTTGATGATGGTGCGATGAGATATGTAGTTATTAGAAATGAGGTTGAGTTGACATATGTATGACAACCCAAGTAAATGAACACCATGACTTAGGAAAGAAGCCCAAGAGCAGGGTCCATAAAGGTATTTGTACTTTATGGAGATTTGGAATTTTATCCTGGGACTTACTCTTAAAAAGGACTCCCAAATTAAGAGGGATTATGATTGGGTTTATTTTTGAGAAGGAAGCCCAAATTAAAAGAAATTAAGATTGGGGATTACTCCTGAGGAGGTTGCCCAATGTTTAAGGAAACTATGATGGGGGATTACTTTTGAGAAGGAGGCCTAGGTTGAGGGGACTTGTAACTTGGGGCTTACTCCAGAGAAGGAGGACCATAATCAAAAGATCTTCTCATTCAAAGGCTGAGGTGATATAGGAAACCTCTAACCGTGGTGACATAAAGCTTGTAAGTCATGAGGTTTTGGGAGAGGTTCTCACATAATTCCATTCAGATAAGGAATCCAACAAAGGAACCATGCTATAAATTTCATTAAAGTGGGTTTTGAAGGCTATGTCTTGAAGAGAAGAGGTGTATTTGAGGAAAGGAGGTGACTAGGAAGGAGGCGCACTAGTATCGTTCTAGCGTGCATGTCCTGGCCGCGTAAGTAGACTTGTGCGACATCTATCTCCTTGGGTGACGAAGGATCTATAGAGTAATACTTGGGAGACGTTGAACAAAATCCCTTAGTATTATCCCTAGAGACTTTCAGAAGGGTGGCACACAAGTTCCCTTGAGAGGGAAAGGCAGCACAAAAGTGTCTTCATTTCCCTTAAGGGATGGACACATTGGCATGCAAGTATTGATGTGTTCTAACACTTAGGCCATATTCTTCCTCTTTAGGGATTCCATTCTAGGTAAAGAATTACCTTACAAGTGTTCGGAAAACGTCAAACAAAGACTTAGGAAACCGAAGATTGAATCTGAGTATTGGAAATTTCATCCTCGAAATGGGCGGCCCATAGGGGATATTTATAGGCCACTGGGCACCTTGGGTGAAGAATGAATAGGGTATGCAAGTTACTTGCACACCCCATAGGTGGAAAGCAAGTGAATTTCACAGTGCGCATGAAACATGTGATACTCCCTCCAAATGGGTTCCCGGTCCATGCCTTTGTCAATTTTTAATGTTCTTCGAAGAGAGACCCTCATTGTTCTTAAGGTATTACCCTTTTCCATTCATTGGGCTCTGTGAAGGAAAGGAGCGTCAACATCTATTTATAGACATTATCGGTTTCATGGTTCATTGTGTTTACAACTGTTCCAAGATCACGCAATGTGGCACTGGTTCATGAAAAGATTAGTTTCCCACATTGTATTCCATTACTGGGGGAGGAAGGTCTTCAAAGTTGGTAGCATGACATTATATTTCATTCACAAGTGGGTTTGACTCCACATTAAGGTTTTTATGCTACAATAAAATGTTGTCCAACAAGATCATATTTTGTGTGAAATGGGATAAATGTGTGCACACAAGGCATTTTGACTTTGTAATGGTCCCCTGGTTTGGGCTGCATCATTGTTTTATGAAACTACACCTTTGGAATGTGAAGATATATTTTTAGTTAAAAAAACACCCTAATATATGGGCATTTATTATGATGGTGTTAATGTTTATATATGATATTTATGACGTATTTATTATTCTTAAATTATAATATTATGTATAACTTTTTACCCTCAAATCCATTGGAAACACAATAACATCAAACGTGAGTACGAGTAGATTATCACCTTCAAAAAGTGATGTGTCATATTTTTTTGATTTTTCAGGGAATGGAATATGGATATATTTAGTAAATATATATAATATATATATATATATAATATTAATGATTTTATAATGTTAAATAATTATTTACCATTTAACTGTTACACCAATCAAAAATTGTCGACATCTTTCATGCGTACGTATGACCTACAATCTGCATGAATGATGTAATTACGTTTCTATCCCTATAGGTTATGGATAAAACTAAATATATATATATAATAAATATACTTTTTTTATTTTTTTATTATCATTGAGTATATGATTGAAAATGATAAACATATATGGACAAAATCCATGAAACTACAACATAAAAGAAATACAAAGCAGTTATCACCCAAAATATCTATTTTAATAATTAATTGTCAATAAATGTGTGAGAAAATGTTATTATTAAATCATATATGTAATGAAATATATTATTTTTGTTATTTAATATATATATATATATATAATAAATTTATATTTATTATGCAGGCGGTTCAAACTCATATAGAAGAAGTTTGACATGAGGTATGGATTATTTTTATAAAAATGTATTCTTTGGGACATTTGTTATATTAAAAAACTTGCACCATATTTCATGTGTGTCTATTACCCCATTAAAATTTTATTTAATGAATATATATATATTCATGTAATTTAATGTTTAATTTTATTTTATTTATTTCTTGGGGGTATGATTCAAAATTTACTGAAGAGGTAAGGGTTTATTTCAGAATCTCATATTTCTTTCAGATTATTTATTTTTATTTCTCAACTAGGGAAATTATTTGAATTTCCTGTCATAAACATAATATATTATATAATTATATTATTATTTAAAGAAATTAAAAATAATTCCAGAAATTTTACTATGTTTATGTACATAAGATACCAAAATAATGCTTTTATGGAAACACAACTTTGTTTTTATATTCGGCTAAGAATTGTTTTTCTTCCATGTCCATATTTTCCTTAAAATTCATTAAAGAATATTTTTAGTATTATCAAATAATTTATTAAATTCGTGTTTAACTGTGTTTGAATTTTTTAATTATGGTTTAATGGGAATATTGAAATAATTTTTTGAATAAGGTACTATTTTTTTACACAATTTGGAAAAGAATGCTCCTTCAATTTACATGGAAGTAATGAAATTTTCAGCTGTCACTTATGACCAATTAATTGAATATTTCATTACATTACTACAATGTTATCCTAAAAAATATGTTCTTCATTTTTAGAAATGTTCTGATTTTAAATAATTTATTTTAAATTTATAATAGTATTTTTCTCAAACAAATTCTACTAATATTATTGTTGAATTTTCTTCTATGTAAACATCCATTATCGAATATTATGATTTAATAAGGATATACACCATTAATACCATCCATTTTATTTTTATTATTGGATTATGAATACTTTTTCTATGAAAAATATTGATACTTTATATGATAGGTCTTCTAATATTGATATTTATTAATTTTATTGAATGTACAATAAGTTGTATTTGAATTTAAAAGAAATATGATGTATACATATAAAGTGAAATATGGGTCCCAAAATTACATTCCACCTATATTAATTGTTATTTTTAATGATATAAAATATATTGTTTATTTTCCAAAGGCCTTACACATTTATCATGTTGTCTTGGAATGTGGCCTTTATGGTGTTTTACATGTATTTATAGAAGGCCTTAATGATTTTTTTGTAGATGCTCAAAAGTATAAAATTCATCATTATAAATTTTTTTATTTTTTCTGATGATATTATTGTAATTGTTTAGATATTCATCATTATGTTTTAATCTCATGTGATTATTTATATTACATTATTTGGTCATTATTTATTCTTTCCATATTATCTCGGACGTTTTTATCTTCTATAATCACCATTCCCTTACAGAACGTTTGACTTAACCCATTTCATGTGCTTCCTTTCACTAAGAATCCAAGAAATATTTTTTGATTGATATGTAGGGATATTATATATTTAATAATGAGGCTCCAAAAAATAATTCTACATTATATTTTACGTTTTAAAATTTAATGTAAGTTTCGTGTACGTATCCAACTTACCAAGACTACGTTACTATTTAATCATTTGATATTTGATCTCTTGTATCTATTACAAATATAATAATCTAACTTATAACTTCGGTCTACTGGGGATACGATCTCCTCAAACCATGTGAGGTTCAGTACCTCCTTAGGGAACTAGAGCGGTATAGATACACAGTTTGGTAAATAATTTTCTATATGTGATTTTACTTAAATTTTTAGTTACAAGATTAACTATAAAATGTAATGTGGTTAGCTAAAACAATGTTCCACCCACTAATCCACTCAAAGAAGATGAATGGTTATATAGGAGACACCACATGGTTTTACATTACCATGGTCAAACCATGAGCATCCTTAGAGGCTTCCAAAGACCTAAAAATCACAAAAAAGCTACCGAACACATCTCCCAAACAAAGTATATATAAAAAACATTTAATTAAAATCTTATAATATGGAATTATTTACCTATATTTTCCACGTATATCACACATAATAACATGTAATCAATGAAAGAAATAAGAACCTAGATGACAGATTTGGTCGACCTATTAAAGCACTGAATTTAGTATAAATAATTAATCGAAACAAGATCCCAATATAATCTAATGTCACTCTATATCTAACTACTATTGAACCCTCTTTAAGGTAATATTAGAGGAGGATTCCATGAATTTCTATTCAGAGTAATCAAAATCTAGTCCTCTAAGAACCACTTGGTCTATAGACAACATGAGATGCATATATTATGTGAACTAAATATCCTACTATGATTTCACAAATGGTTACAAACATTATCCTTTAAAGAACAGTCCGAAAATGATATGTTGAAAAAAATTTACTTACTAATAGGATTTCAACACTTTTAGAAAATAAATTTATGAGTAACTCTATAAATCCCATTTTTAAATATATACAATGATTGAAGCCTATGAAATAAGTTCCTATCTTATATTTTTATATTTAAACGTCATTATAGGAAAACAATACAAAAACAATATCTTAAAGAAAAAATACAATAGGAACTGTGCCCCAATAAAACCTTCATATGCCTAAATTTTGTGGGATAATTAAATGATTAAATGGAAGATAACAACCCAATAAATTTTTCAGGAAGAGAATTCATAAATATACTAAAACCATATACCTAAAAAGACTATAAATCAATGATATATGGAGTAAAATAATATCATGGTGAAAACCATATATTCATTTATATAAATTAATTATAAATGTTGAAACACCCTAAATTGCTTACGGGATAGAGAAAAAATCATTTCTATATCACTTTAGTGGTGTACATTGGAATTTATAGCTCATTAGTATGAGGGGATTATAAATGAACTTGAATAATATCACTAGAGGTGGTGGAACATTGTCCCATCAAGGATATCCTACCCATGAACTAGTGGATTCCCATGTGGTTTAACTAAATCAAACAACTGGTATTTTTAATATAATTTAATATATATTTAATTAATATATGTATATTTCCACATAAAACATATTTTAAAAGCAATTTCCACCACCCATTTCAACGAATCTAATAAAATAAAAATATATCCCATTTAAAATTTTTATTATGTATAGATTAATACATATTTTATATGAATGGTTTGGAATATTTAAAAGATTAATACTAATAAAAATGGGATAAATAACAATAATATTGATAATAATAATAATAATAATTATTATTATTATTATATCCATGGATTCCATTATGAAAAGCCAACAAACATTATATTTGACACTAAAAATAATTCTTCTTTAAACTCTTATGAAATTAATATGGAATATAAGTTTATTTGTTGAATTTAATTTGATTTAATCCCTTCAATGGTATAAACATATACATTTATATATATATATAGACATATCTCAATGAAAATATTCCAATATTATTATGTGAATATATATTATTATATATATATAATCATACATATTCATATCATCCTCAAACAAAAAAATGAGTAATTCATATAATTATCTTATGTGAATAGGATAAGGGAATAAATCGTAATTTGAAAAGAATTCAAATAAAGGATATCCCAACCAATTTAATTTCTCAAATAAATTTCCAACATGTAAAAATAAATAAACCATAATAAGAAAAACTAAAACATGTTCATTCGAAGTTAAAATTGATATTAATATTTTTTAGGTCAAAATAAAACTATTATCTAGATATAGATATGTAATAGAGTAAAAATACATTTGAACCTTTGTTTAAATAAAATATAATTTCTTAAAACCCAGAGTAATTGATATTTCTCAATCCGTTAGATTCAAATAGTGTGACATATATATAAATTAAACTACATAGGCCATGTATTGTCTATTTAAACCCTTCATAAATATATTTGGAAATATACAAATAAAACATTTCACAACCTATAAATTTAAACCATATGATTTTAGAGACCTAAATCGTAAATAGTGATTAACTAGCGTAGAATGTATTAAGTGAAAGAAGGGAAATTTTGGGGGATAAAAATAGAAGTTTACATTATACAGGATGTAACCCTAAGCTGAACTGAATATACATGAAATCACTATGAGGGAAGCCAATGATTAGATAAGGAAAATGGGGTTAAACATGGGGGTACTCTAGTGTTGAAACCAATGGAATTGAATTTTATTTGTTACCAATAATGGGTCAATATTTATTGGATATTTTTATAAGGGATGAAGTGATTAAAAATGAATATTGAATATTATCCATATCAATTATGAATATTTTTTGTTGTTATTAAATTCAAGAACATGTGACAATGAAATTTTATGGGACCATTTTTTCATAAAATGTCGATTATTTAATGAATTCCATGAAATGTATTTATAAATTTGGAATGATTTATTTGATGGACACAAATTTAATTAATAAATTTTGAATTATTTTTAGATAATATGGCTTGGAATTTTTTTTTTGAATTTATCCTATTCCATATTTCACATATTCATTTTTTTGAGTGTTTTAAAAAAAATCGGACAACAATTTGAGAATGGAACCATCTATATCCTAGATATGTGATAGGATGACCTCAACCACATAGGAGAGCCAGATCATAGAGATCAAATGGATGTAAGCAAGTTGGTGGAAGTTAATCACCCTAGGAGTTCATGGGTTAGCATGCATCGAGTGGGACTGTGGGACTCTGCATATAGTAGCGGCATGTGATACAAGTGTGTGAGGTTTGGTTTTGTGAGAGGACTCTATGATACTCTCATTTAACCATTAAAAGGAGTAATTTACCTAATAATCATTTCTCATATGAATATATAATAAATGTGGGATTCATTCTCCTGGGACATTATTGCTATGCCTTAAAAAAGTTACTTATAAAACATAAGATGCACGATATTGTGAATTTGGACAATATGATCATCACTAAGAGATCATATTCATACTTTTTCATTCACTTGTTCTTAAATATTAGTTTTTAATGATATATTCTATGACCATAGACTAACTCATGATCATTTTAAGCTAGATACTTTGAGATGAATTTGCAATGAATCTTCTTGCTCACAATACGTGATGCCCATGAAACATTTCATTTGAATAATGAAAAAAAAACAATGAAAATTAATGTAAATATGTGTACCTATATAAGGGTATTCTTTTCATGATTATACCTATTTAAGGGTAATCACATGTTTATGGGAACCTATTTAATGGTACCATATCATTAAATTAGAAAATATGCCATGTTTTCTACATCATAATATTTTAGAAAAATAGTGACATTCAGATAGCCTAAAATATTCTTAAAAAAATATTATTTTATAACATTAATAATCTCCTTGAAAATGAATAAAAATCATGTATTTATATCAATGAAAATTTTGATCAAAGGAAATGATCAAAATCTAAAAATATTGTACCCATGAGATAGAAGAAGGATGTTTCTATTAAAGTAGGCTCTAATTTTATGGAGAGAAATAATGATCTATGAAACACTTGATTCATGAAGGGAAGTTACTATGTTACTTTATAATTGTGTATAGTTGAATAATATCTTGTGGCCTATTTAATTGTGACTCCTGGACTCCATATTTTTGTGAATAAACATGGTATATTCTATGAAAAAAAATTTATTTCATGAAAAATTTCATTTTTATGATATATTGTTTAGGGATATGTAATGACATATCATGAATCTTTTTAAAAAACAAAATGACTTGAATATAATGTTTCGGTGAATCCTTCCAGATTTATGTGATATTCTTTCTGAAGGAGGAGAGTACATATGTTATGGAGAAGAGTGCATGCATGCCTATATGAACGCATAATAACTTATTAAAATAACCAAACAAGAATAAACATTTTGATATAAAAAATATGATTAATGTAAATCCATAGGTTGTAGGTTTCATTTAATTATTATTGATCAACTTTTCATTTATAAGAATAAACCCTGTTTGATAAGTCCATGTAATTCATCCATGTTGTGGACATGATAAATTTTGTAATAAAATTCCAGATATATATGTAAGGAATAGGATTCATAATATTGATTGAATAATTTCCCAAGAATTGTTCCTCGGAGGTAATATATCAAATATTGGTTTCCAAAAATATTTTATAAATTCTAATAAATCATATACAAATGCTACAAAGGATATTTAAGAGGTTTACATGATCATGCTTGTTCCAATAATATCATATAATTTTTTCATAAAATCATATTTTTGTATTTGATTAATCCATCTAATGATAAAGGATAAATCTTAGAGTTATAACATGTTATTTAAAATTTAGGATTAGGTGTAATAACCAATCAATAAAAAAAAATTTCAATTGGAGGATAATAAAAAAATTATGAAGGTGGATTTGATATGAGGGAATAACTACCTTGTAATTTGGCATATAACAAATTACTATGTGAAATAATGGTGAATCAATGTCAAGGGTCTAGCTATCAACGAAAGGATTATGTCTTGTTTTTAATATAATAATTCCCTATCTTTTGTTCCTTTGTTTTAAAAAAATATTCTAGGTGAGTTTGATAGACCTGAATATTGGATCAAGACTTTAAATGGATATAGATATTGAATGGATATGGAATGTTTTGTAAAAATAAAGTTATAAATGAATAAGCCTCTCACCCTAACAATGATCTCACACTGATCCAGGCTCTACATATTGTATCATTATGAATGTATCCTCGGAAATATCCAATAGACAACTGAGGATAGAGAAAATAAATTTAGTAAATATAAGGAGTTTTCCCACATTCCAAAGTGAGTATGATAATGTTTGGAGAATATGGATGATGAAATATCTCTAGTAACATGGTTTAGTATTGAGATATGTAGCTATAGGGTGATAATTACCACTTATTGTGAATGCTACTATGAGTTTTTTAGATAACATAAATCATGTAATTGATAAAAAAGAACATAATTTCATCTTAACATCCCTCCTTTAGATGATATATAGTAAACTCCAAGGGCAATAAACTCCAAGAGATATTTATGAAAAAATGAGGAATTTAGAGGGAAATTTAAAGTACGAGGAAGCCAAATAAATTTACTTTAGAATCATGTTTAAAGAGATTAAAATTGACAATTAAAAATGTATTGATGACTATTTTATAGATTAAAAATGATTTTTTAGAATGATAGGTTTTTGGTGATAATATGGATGACTCAATGATTCTAAAGAAGATGATAAGAATCTTTATAGATATATTTGGTCCAATAGTTTTTTTCATAGAAGACATGTAAAGACAATCAGTAGATGACCATCGCAATATTCTCATAGAATATAATATGAGAAAAATCCCATCCTTTAAGAAAAAGGAAAGAGAAGATATGACATACAAGGTAATGATAAAATTTAATACTAAAAATCATGAAACATAATGAAGTGAATATAAATATAAACATGCTAAATTGGCCTTCATTATAATGATGGACATTTTTTAATGAATATATAAAATGGGGATATTGAAAAAAAAGATAAAATCAATCAAATTATCCAATGATGACAATTATGGTAATTTTCTAGAAACATTACAAAAAAAATATATTAATAAGAATTATATAAATAAGATATTAATTTTGAAAAAATGATGTGGAAGAATCAAAATAATATGTGTACATCCAAGAATATAAATATGTTCAAAAGATAAAGAGATTAATTTTCATCAATAAGTAACGAGTCATAATATTGATGAATTTTTTAGAATCAAGATTGTTTTATAGTAAATCCATTATATATTAATGTTTATTTAATGGAGATGAAGGTGATGATAGAATTGAACTTGAATGGTTGATAATAGAAAATCATGATTATAATATTGTGGAAAACATGAAACTACGTAAGGAAAAGTGAATGATAATTAATGAATTTGATAAAGTCATCTTTGAGAATAAAAAAGGACTAGGAATGAGGAGACAGTTCTTAATAAAATATTATAAATTGAGATAAAGACAATTGAGTTAGAAAAAAAGGATAAATACTATTTAAGAGAAACCAGTTGGAAAGTAAGATCTTGATGAGGAATAATATGCACTTGTTAAAAAAATAAAAAAAATAGATTAATCAAATATGTGTTTTAGATGGGGGTGACATATATTGGTGAAACGATTAATGATAAATAGGATGAATTATACGAGACCCGAAAATGTTCCTTTGAACTCTAAATGTCTTCAAATGGATGAGAGAAAAATTCATTATATTTCTTGAACTTAATCGAGAATCAGTAAAACCTTCTTAGAAAAATGATTTATAGAGATACATTGTTTCTACTCCTTATCATTCATAATGAATATCTATAATATATAATATTATATGTTTTAGAGGGAATAATGTACATTTGAGCACTAGTAAAATAAATATAAACATCATCCACAAATGTGCATTTGAATTGTTCAATTAGAAGGTTTCATCCCAACTTGAAACTCCCACGGTCTGCAAAAATACAGAAACAAAATTCTTCATAGAAGAACTAATATCAATTTGAAAGATGAGTTTTTATATTATACTGTTAGTGTTTTGGAGTGTATATTCATAAGGAATATTCATTCTGGTTTTACATGAAACTATTGTGAAATAGTGATGAATCAATGAGGGATCAATTCTAAATAGATGATATAATATTATCAAAAATAGAATATTGTAACAAATAAACCATTGAAGCTACCAACATATAATTTATTTTGGTTATTGATTAAAGTTTTTCATATATGTGGTAAAGGTCATAATGCAAAGAAATTCATAGTCAACATACTGAGTGAAATTCTACATAATGAAAACGAGAATAAAAGCCAAAAACTGAAGAGTGCTACAATATCCAATGAATTATATTAAAATATCTAGTATAATTATATAACTATGGAAAATGATTAGTTGTCTTGCGCAACCAATTAATAAAGGATTTAAAAATATAATGTTTATAATCTTTTGAATTAAACTATAAATAAGGTGGTGATAGTTTAAGATGTTGAAGTTGATGAGAATCCATCCACAACTAATGACTTGGGGACTCTTATGGGTGAATGATTTGAAGATGTTACCCAGGGAAAAAACATTTCATTAAAATTTTATAAGGAATGGAAGAGAAAATGAAGAATCTATGGAAAGCACAAAAAACTTATTCTAGTACTGAATTTGGAAATACATCTATGTAAGAAGTGCCAACTAATGATGAAAAATAAAAAATAAATTCTTACTGAACTGGGAATGGAGGATCATCTAATAATAAGACTAAAAATAAAACGAATAAAATAAAGGTTAATAAAGAACATTCATACACAATATGTCCTATAAATATTTTTAATTCACTCTTTATTCCCCACTACTTTTATATTAAATAGTATATATTTACTTGATGGAGAACTTATGTTAAACATAAACAAAAACCTATATCTGTGATGATGAATGGCTTTTATCCCTTTAAAGGGAGGAGTCGTGAATATGAGATATGATCATTACACATTAACTTCTTCCTTTAGTATTTTAAAATACTTATCATGGGTGAGTGATGGATCATGTGAATGATGAGACATAGGGGAGTAACATTTTATATAGTTGAAATGATTGGATGTGTTTTTTAAGATACATACAAGATTGCTACTAAAACATTTTTTCAGATAACCCCTTATAAGATGTAGTTTGAATGAGATTTAGAATGGTATTAAAATAACGAATATTTTTTACATATCTTTGGTGGTTTGTGACATCACTCTTTTTTTCTACATCCGGATAACCATTGTAGACAAAGAGTAGATTAACAAAACGTTCACTAAATTTTGAGAAGTATGATTCCATGTTTTTGAGGTTAGATAAATTAGAAAAACTGAGTTCTTAATGTTTGTTGAAGTGAGTAACCCTGAATAATGTTTTTCATTTATTATATATAAGTGTGAGAATAAATGAATAGAATTCAAATATTGACATTTTGAATTAAATAATGGTATTGAATGAAAATCAAAATGGGGGATTTTTGAACCAAATGGAATTGATTTTTGTTCATTTTCAATAATGGGTATAATATTTTGTAGACTAAGAGAAGATATAAAGTGAATAAACACATTGAATGAATATAATTCCTATCAACTATGTTTATTTCTATTTTATTATTAAAGTTCTTAACTTATTTCAAATGAGTTTTTATGGGAAATTTGTTCATAACATGTTATGTAATTAAAGAAGGCCGTGAAATATAAATATCATTGAATGAGTGGTAATTTGATATTTATGAAATTAAAAAAATAAAATCCAGAGAATATATTGAGAATATGGAACCGAATTTATATTTTTTATTTTTCAATAGATATATTTCAAATAGATAATTTTCAATGTGTGACTGAAAAAATGGTCACATAATGTGATCTTGGAACTATCTATATCAAGAATATGTGGGTGGAGGACCTCAACCATATAAGAGAGATGACACATAGTTCCTGAATAATAACTAGGGAGTGGGTGTACACACAACATGAATATAAATTATATAGTGAGTGTGTATCATGTGGTATAGTGGTAACGCATATGGAGGTGTGCATGTGAAGCCCATCAGTGTTGTGTGGTTCTAGGAGTGGACACCGAGTTACATGCATAGAGCGTTTGATGTGATTTATTTACTTATTTTGTGAAACTCAATAAAATATATAATAAATGAGAAATTGAGTCTCATGATACACTATAGATATACCTTAAAAAATATATGGATAAAATGTAGTTTTTCTGATTTGGTGAATCTGAACTATCCACCCATTGCCAAGTAATTATTGTTCATAGATTTATAGATTTTGTTGGAACACTTTTTTAAATGATCACATAATCATGAATATTTTGATATTAATGTGTTTAATTTTTAATGATTGTATTTCATGTTATAATAAAAAATTGTTATATTTTCATTGTTTATGGAAAAGGTTCATTGTTGATGTTAAGTCCCAACCAGATGTTAACTCATTGATGAACCAAAAAATGGAAAAGTGTTGGAAACAGAGATCCTCAAAATTGAAACCATTGAGGATGATTCACCACTATTATAAAAAATCAGTAAAGTACTGGAATTACCTACCGTCAACCCTATGTCATTATCAGAACTAGCCACTGCCCGACTCAGACACTGCCAGTGTGTGTCTCACCACTAAATATAGGCACTTCCATAATGTGTAACTGCTCAAGGGACCCAATTCCACTACTCATCTATATATTATTTTTAATTAATTAATTCTTATCGTAATATTATAAAACATATTTTTGAAAAATATTTTAATGACTCTATATAATGTATTGTATAATTTCATTAAATATCATGTCAAACTTATAGTACATGGATTAGAGGTTTCAATTGAATCTATGTTCTTACAATTGTTAAATATTGATGCAGACACCCACATGAAAAATAGAGGTGTGTAGATAGAGTCCATATTCATAGACTAGAAATTCGCATGCATGAGATCTAGAACCAATTGCATGAACATGAAGAGTTCGAACATGCTATGTCATTCTTTCATACAACTATGATATTTGAGAGTAACGAACTTTTAGTTCTTATAGTAAAAAAAAGGATCCTGAAACACTCTTTTCTACATCATATTTTAGAAACACAAATTAAACCTCATTTCTAACTACAATAATTGAGTCAAATGATCCACAACATATCATACAGAGAAACCTGAAATTTATACATATTTTAAATTCTATTTTTGTGTATTTTTATTTAAATTATCATTACTGTGTTTATAATATATATTTATACACACATAGTATCACATCCATTAAACTAAAGATTCATAGAGATCTTCTTAATCCTTTTTAGGCCTCATTCCTTTGATTAGTGTAAATGTGTTCCATGTGTGGAATTTTATCTATTTTTATCCCACAATTACTATCAAAGAGGTCATGTGTGCCTTGTACAATTTTTTTACAATTTTATAGATGATCTTGGTTATGAATGATAAGTTTTATTTTATATAAACTTCTTGAAATCAGGTGATTGAAAAATTGAGAGAACTATGTATCATCCTGAGACTAAACCTCTTGTATTCATTTTTATGTGTTTTTTTTGGTGTTTATTTATTTATATTCTTTAAAATCTATTATTATTGAAATTGGAAAATAGAATCAATTCATTGATAGCTAGTTTTATTTTTTTAATAATAGTTTGATTTTGTAAAATTGATTTTAAATGATAAAGTAGTTCTTTATAATTGATTTACCTATGACCTAGTAAATACTTCAGATGAAATTTAAAAGATGAAAACATACATCAATCTACTATTTTGGATAATTGGGCCATATTTAAACACATTAGGGCATTTTATTTAAATAAATTTTAAATATAAATTGTTATTAAGTACTCAATTTACCCCATCTTGGGACACTATGAAAATCATTTAGTATCATCAGTTTAAGATTTCCTATCATATTTTTCTAAACAATTCAACTATGATTTCATTTGTTCATTAAATATCATAAATTTTTTATAGTTTTGAATTTAATTTTTTAAATTGATAATAAAAAAAGGGTATTCTACTAACGAAACTCCTTTTTATAGTGGAAATAGTTATACATAGTTGATGATAAAAATGAAAATGAATATTCAAATTGTGGTTTTTTTTGATATTATCTAATATTGATGAAAACTATGAGTTACCAATGAATATTGGGTGTACTTGTGATGGTGATACAAAATTGTCTTATAATATTAATTTCAGTGATATGAATGACATGTTTTTTTACGATATGATTAATTAAATAGAATTTATTCTAGTAAAACATAATTGGAAATTTGGGACACATTATATATTCCTCCTGAGGGAACAAAAAAGGTAAAATATTTTATATTGAATTCATATACTAATTGGTATGATACTTTTAATATTATTCCCAATGAATTAGCTTCTGATATATATCTCAGGTTCAACAAAATAGCGAACACATTAAGCTCCATAGAAAATCTAGTGTCTGAAAAGGATAAGATTATGAGAGTACATAGATGTAATCCTTCAATATGGTGAGATACATCAATTTCAATTTGATATTCCTATTATTTTAGTAAAATTCCAATTAAGGATTTAATTAGAAATACGATGATGTACAATATCAACTTAAAGTCAATAGTGAAGAAGATGGTGAAAAAATAAAGTTTATAGCTTTCAAGTGTACTTATTCCAAAAAAAGTAAAATATAGAAGATAAATGTTCTTGTGATAGTGAATCACCACGTGACAGTGATATAGGAATGGCACATATACGAAGAATATTCAAAAAAAATTACGATAATAAGAAAATTTTCATTAATAATAATTATAAATGAATGTATGAAAAAAGGTAAACTAGAAGAAATATTGGAAAAGGGATGACAATACAAATGAGATAACCTTATATGATTTCAAGATAAAATTACATGAAAAAGAAGACTATGAAAATTAAAAATGAAAAAATAAATATGAGGATAATGACATAAAATTAAAGAAATGCATGAAAGAAATTATGAGTTTCTATAAGGACATATCTAGTGACTCAGATTGTGCTCCTAAAGAAATTTTTAGCAGAGCCTACATGTGTTTCATGAATAATGTCTCTATTGTACCTACTGTTTCATCTATTCTTATTTTTACTATTCTTAAAATGAACAAACTAATGATTAAATGATTAAATAAGAAATGTTTGAATATTGTAATATGCTCAAGGACTAGTTTAATGAACTTAATGATAAATATAATGTTTATAAAAAATAGCATGACTTATTTTCTAATTCTAATTATGACCATGGTTTAGAGAAATAGATTAATAATCAATTTATAAGGGATAATATTGAACATAATTTGTATAATGAAAAACCGAAGAAAGATTTAAAAAATTTTACCAAACGAAGAGAAAGTAACACATATTATAGATAAATAGTTTGGACTAAAGTATGTCATAGGTCTAGGATACCAAGAAGAATAGAGAATAATAGTTAATAGAACAATTTCACCTAAATTGTATTCTAAAAGAACTACTGTTAGTTTATTTTAAAAGGACCTAATAATGATTCTATTTAAAAAAACATACTGTATATTTATAACATACCTATTAAAAAATATGGGTTGTTAAAGCACTAATAACTAACACAAATAGAATAAAGAAAATCCGGATAAAAAACCATTTCTTATATAAATTTTTTTGTAGGAAACCGACTTGAATGGTTGTGGTAAAATTCTATAGAACATTCATTATGTGTTATTCAAAGAATATGATAGGGTAAAACTCATTTTTATAGAGCATAATAATGATTTTTTGTGGTCATGTCACCATTTGGGACAATGATAATTATAAAATCATTGTCCTTGGATAAATTGTTAAAAAAAATTAGTTTTAATTTCCAAATTACAATTTTTTGATGGTTTGAAGAATAACATGCTTATCATAACACAGTTTTGTGGTGAGGGCTTTCATGTTAAATTTGAAAATAATGCTTTTAATGTTTTTAATTGTAAACATTCTTTAGTATTTACCACAATAATGATTGATAATTTTAATTATTTTAATCTTGATTCAATGACTTCTCAAAATGTTTCTGTCATGACTAATTTTTAAAAGGAATCTTGGCTTTGGAATAAGATACTAGGGCACTATAAAATTCAATCAATTTGGATGCTTACAAGGAAATTCTTAGACAAGGATATAGTAAAAAATAAGTATCTAATGAATAAAAACTACAACCCTTATCAATAATAGAACCAAAAAAAATTCTTTTAAATCAATGAAATAAGATTAAACTTCTCAACCAATTGAGTTGGTTCAAATGGATTTATTTGGACTATACATATATTGTTTTCTAAATGATATGAACTATGTTTATTTAGTAATAGATGTATTTTCTAGGTATACTAGGTTATTGAAACTACCTCAGTAGAGTGAATCCTATTTCTATATTACTATATATTATAGATTTATAGGAAATAAATTTTCTTACAATAAGGATATAATAATTGACCATGGTCATGAGTTTGATGACAAATAATATTTTTTTTTTCAAAATATGGATATAGTCATAACATATTTTCTCATTGGAAACATTAGTACAATGATGTTTTAGAAAGAAGAAATATATACTTCAATAGATATCCTAGACTAAGTAAAATGAATATGACTAAAATGTCTACTTTTCGGTAGAGGCTATGAATTCAACTTGTTATATAGCCAATAAAGTTTTAATTAGACCTGTATTCAAGACATCCCCTAATGAGATTTGTAATAATTAAAATCATATGATACATTACATTAGTGTTTTTGTCCAAATGTGTTTCTTCTTGAAACTATGAATTATCATGTCAAATTGGAATCCAAATGTGATGAATGAATTTTCCTGGGTTAGTCTTAATCTTATAAATCATATTGAGTTTTTATCTAAACGAAAAAGATTGGGGTAGAGGCTATTAATGTAAAATATGATTAGAAAAATCAACATGATCCAAAGACATCCTTAGAAAACCATTAGTATGATTTTTTCTTTTTAAACATATATTCCAAACCTTATTATTCTTCATTAAAACATTCAGAAAAATCATCCTGTTCTAATGAACATATAGAATGTAAACCTAATCCTATAGAGAATTCAATGGTGACTAGCTGCTCTTTTTTCTAGAGATATTAGGACCATCATGTACCATTCTTTAGATGTTATTTATGGATTCCTAGATAGAGGTATACAAACTAGAAATTCTCTACAAAACCAGGTTCAACATCAAGTATTTCTATCACAGGTCTAACCAAAGAACATCAAAGATGGAATCAATAATGAATTATGGCTAATGGATATTCAAGATAAACTAGACAATTTGAAAATAAATAATGTGTGAGAAATTATAGATAAACCCAAGGACACCTAGAATAAATGTGATAAATGGATATTTAGAAATAATGTTGATGAATTCGGCATGATATTTTAGAGAATGACTAGACTATTTTCACAAGGGAATATTTAATAGAAGGAGTAGAACATGAAGAATATTTTACACTAGTAGGAAGACATGAATTCATTTGAATACTACTAAACTATTCTCTAATTCACGATTTCAGTCTTTATGCAATGGATGTTAAAAATTAATTCTTAAATGGGTGTATAGTTGAGGTTGTAATGGTTAAAGAACCCACTAGTTTTCAAAATCCTTACCTTCAAAACTATGATTTCAAATAAAAGAATATTTAAATGATTTGAAACAAGCCCCTACAATTTTCAATGATAGGATCATCACATTTTATATTTCAAATGTTTTTTCAAAAGGTTCACCTGACCCTACCCTTTTTATAAAACTAATTTCAAATGATATATTGGTTGTAGAAAATTTTGAAGATAATTTTATCTTTGGATCTTCAAAAAATAATTTATGTACTACTTTTTTATAGATGATTAAAACTAAATTTGAAATGGGTTTGATGGGTGAACTCATGTTATTTGTTGGTTTTTATATTTTTTAAAATGAAGAGTGATTTTTTTGAACAACATTAAATATTCTATGGATATTTTAAAATATTCTAACTCAGATAGCACTAAGAGTAGAGATATTCATATGAGTATTTCCAATATGTTGGATCTTGATGATGCTAGGAAACTCATATATCTGAACGATTATATAGTTATGATTGGAATTCTTCTCAGCTTGACTACTAGTTGAGAAGATATTATGTCTAGTGTGTGTATGTGTGTTTATTTTAAAGAAATCCAAAAGAGTCACACATACTAGCTATAAAATGAATTTTCAAATACCTAAAATATATTACACATTTTGGAAATTTTTAACTAATTTGATATTTATTTGGATTAGTTAATTATTAAGATGTTTATTTTGTTGACTATTTGTTATATAGAAAATGATCCACTGGAACATGTCATCTTTTGGTAACTTCATTAGTTTAATGGTATCGTAAAAAACCAAATTTTGTTGCACTATCTACTGCTGAAGATGAATAAATAGTTGCATGTAGCTTCTATGCAAAAAATTTCTCAATGAAACACACTTTATTAGACTATGGTTATCAATTCCAACATGTCCCTATAAACAGTGAAAGTACAACTTCTAATATCATTTCCAAAATTCCAATATCAGACTCCAGAACAACGCATATTGATGTAAGACACAAATTTTTGACAGGTCATTTTCAAAAATGTTATGTAACTCTTGAGCACATTGGTATATAACATTATCTTTCTGATATTTTTTACATGTATTTGAATTCTCGGAGAATTAATTACATCAAACATGTAGTAGGTGTGACCAATTTTGTTTATGTTTAATTTTATGGGATTCAGTATTTGTGAATGTCTCACTGTTCTGAATGTCTTACAATTGATAATTTTCCCTATTGATAATTATCATTGCTGATACTTCTCACAACTGATATTTCTCACCATTGGAAATTATCTCACGCCTCTATTAATTTTTTTTGGTTTTTTAAGTCACAATTTCTATTTTTAAAAATTATTTTTTTAATTTTCATTTGATTCAATTTTATCCTAATATTCAATTTTAAAATTGTGAAATCCCTAAATGATGTAAAATTGAAAATAAATAATTTCAAAATTCATATTCCCCCATATCGAACAAATTGTGAACCTCTAAATCTTGAATATCAACCCATATTTCACTCTTTCCAGAGCTTTCAAATCAAATTTGATGGTTAGAACCAAGATAGATTATTAATCTTCACCAAATGAGTCACATTCATCCATGAAACCAAATGGCGATTTGAGCTATTAAGATGCTACTTTAGAGCCTCTAAATTATGATTTTTCAAAGAGAGTAGTCATTACTAAATAATAAAGTTCAAGATGATTGGTTTTTATCTAGTATATGTTTGGTGATTTTAGTTCTTCAGAACCCAAGATGGGTGGAATGGTTCTTTTCTAACAAGATGTAATTTTATCTTAAGTTGGTGTATGAGTTTTATCATTTTTTAATACATCATTGTGGAAAATCAAGACATTTTAAAAAGTTAAGAAATGTATTTTTATCATCGAGATAGTGGGATGCATGTATTGGAGTACCACATGAAGGATTATAAAATGACTACCAAGGAATAATTCTACATGATAGTGATGATTTATTATGTTATGATTCCCTTACTGAGTTGACTGAATATGGAATTGTTCGAAGACTAAAAACATTAGATCTTGATGGTGAGTGGAAGATTCTTTTTATGTTCATTAATCACGAGCTTTTTCATAAAAATAAGTCTTTGATACTTTGAGAAATGAATATTTTTACCTCATGTTCCTTATGAAATATATGGAGATGGTCAATTTGTGATGATTTTTTATTCTACATATTGTATATATGAAGAAACATAACTATATATAAAATTCATTGATATAGAAAACATTTATTTTATAAATGATGGATGAAAATGGTTTAGTTGGAAAAGATAATGAATCTATGGTGGATTATAGTGGTTTCACCATTAAAAGGATAACTTTTAAAAGTATCAGAATAAGTTGGAATCCATGATAAAAGTAATTAATGGAGGAAGATGAAAAATTATATGGTGAATTCAATACTGTATAACATTTTACATGACTATAGACCATTTTTATGCTAATTTTAAACCAAATAAAGTTGTGGAATATTATATAGAAGAGGAAGGATATTTAGTGGATGCTAGTAGTTACAGTAAACTTATTGAGAATCTCATGCTATTTTCAATGGAGCACACATTCCACCTAGGTCTCACTCTAAAAGAGATAATATTTTGAATTAATAATGTTATAATAATGAAATATAAGTCTCAGGAGAAAAACATTTCATGAGATCTTCCATGTTTTCTAAATAAGTTATAAATGGTTTAAAAGATGACGAAAGTTATGAATTAGAAGGAGAAGAAAATAGAGAATACAAGAATGATGATGGTGGTGGAAATAATAGTGAAGATGAAATGGAGATGGAGTGGAGGTTGACCATGATGGTGGTTTTGATGATCCATGTGTCCAAGTTATTGTTGAGGAGGTTGATATGCCCCAGGAACATTTTTCTTGTCCATATGCATCTGGTTCTAGATCTGAAGTATGTCCAAGCATATATATGGATAGTGACTGATCAGTAAGAGAGGAAAAAGGTGCATTAGTTTAGGGGGAGAAATCCTCAATTTTGAAAAACCCTATAGTTTATTAGAAAAGGAAGGTTATTTGTTTTATTGAGTAGTTAGTTTCTATGAAGTTATAATTTTAACTTGATCTTGTTGAAAAATCTATTTATGTACAGTTGAATGATTCTCCTTATTCTATTTAGTAGATGAATGATATGTAGATTGTTGATGTTGATGAAACTGTTGTATCTTTTTTTGATATACCTATAGTTGTGGAACTTATTCTTATAAATTCTAAATCTATGTAATCTTTCCAAAAGTTATACCCAGTTGATTAGGAGTTTGAAAAGTTTACAGGGCTTGTCAGAATTGTTATCAAATACTCTAACTCAGATGATGAGAGTAGTCCAAAAAATTATGGTGTATATACATTTTCAGTTATAATGGATATTGATGAATCTTATAGTAATAATATTATATATTTTCCGACTCTTACTGTACTAGTAGGTTTTGTGACTTGAGATTATTTAAATTATTTCATATTCAAGTTTGTTTTTCTTATTTTGGATTGTTAATAAAGAACCAACCTATTTTTTCTTCTATGTTTAGTAATAAGGATGCAAGATATTTATTTGAGCTGGTGATACATAATATTTAACTGAAAATGATAAACCACATTAAAGTAGTGTAAATTGATAATAAAAGACATTCCAGTGAGAATGTGTCTATATGATCTGTGTTAGAAGGTATGCATATAGCCATTTCAAAATATTTATATGATTTTATTTATAGTATGGATAAATTTTCTTCAGAACCATCTATCTCTATTTCTCAAACTCCATCTCTTGATATTGAATTTATCAGATCTATTGTTTGATAAGAACTCAAGTATCTTTCATTGGGCACTTCATGCTATGTACTTTCCATATCTGAGAAAACATTGAGAATGTTTGAGCATCGTTTTGATCTTAAATATGGGCTGATTAGAGAATACATTAAAGGTATGCGAGTAGATATAGAAACCCCAACCAAAATAATAAAGTATTTTCCATCAATTATTTTTACTAATAATGAGATAAATATTCATTTTATGTTTATTGATGAAAATTTGAGGATTCCTCTATTTCCACAAGCATTCAAAGAGAAATTTAACCAGCTAAAAGTGTTGAATCTAGTGATTCCATGGATTATGGAATAGTACAAAGAATTATTCAATTCCATGGAGTTATTTTTAAATATTATCATGGATTTAATAAGTCTTATTAGACCATTTCTACATGTTCCTGGAACAAATATTGTTGCTCCTGGGGTTATTTTAGTTATAGCTCATCTGACACCTAAAACCACTGATCTAGATTAATTTAGTCATAGTGTTACCAAAGATCCTCTTTCACCTTTTCCCACATTTTTTATCATTTTGATATATCTATTAGTGATTTCCTTTGAAAAATCATACCAATCATCATCGTTGACACTCTTGCTCTAACTATCATTCCAACAACCACAACTCAACCTCCCATCGATCCTACTACACCATGTGTGTTAGATAACAGGAAGGTAAAATATCCTATTAAACATTCATTCAAGCCCAATGAATGTTGATAAATAGTTTTCTAATTTTGTTGGGTTATTTTTTGTAAAAACATTCTCTATGAAATGTTTATTTTTTGGAACATTCATTTCGTTTCTTTATGGAAATTCTATTGGTATTCAATTTCTAATTTCTAACTATTATTGTTTTATTGTGAACATTTTTATAATCCCAAATTAAGGATAAATATTCTATGAACATTATTATATTTTTTATTTAATTATCTTTTCTACTGATTACTTGGTTAATTCTTTGATTCCATATGACTTTTATCTTAAAAAATATATCTGACACTGTATTTTCAATTCAATTTCCTGGTTTATAAAATAACATTATTCTAGAAAATAAAAAAGTGTAAAATTATTAGCAACTTTGTTTTGGTTGTTGGAACTCTTGTTTTAATGATAAAAAGAATGATTATTATTATATTAATTAGTTTCATATTTTATTATGTATTTTGATGTTACAAGATATATTAGAGAAATTTTGGTTATGTTTGGAAAAGTGTCACCACTGTAGTTTAGTCACCACCAAAGGCTAACTCATCTATGGACCGAAAAATGGAAATGTGTTGGAAACACTCACCATCATACTTGAGACCATTGAGGATGAGTCACCACTGAGATCGAAAATCAGATAAGTACTAGAATTACCTACTATTAGCTATGTTTCACTGCCAGAACCAGTCACCTCTAGACTCATATACTTAAAGAGTGTTTCTCACCGCTAGACTTAGACTCTATTGGAAACTGTTCCTATTCAAAACCATCACTGCCAATATTATTCTGTTTATTATTTTAATTAAATAATAATTACAACTATATTATCATATATAGTTTCAAAATGTATTTTAAGGATTGTGTATTAACTATTGTATAATCGAATTAAAGTTTGTGTCAAACATATAGTACAAGGATCAGAAGATTCATTTGATTATATTTTCCTTATACTATTAAAAATTTAACCATATTCCACCATTGGAAAAAGATAAGAGTTTAGATATAGTGTATAATCCTATACTTACAAATAAAAAACATGAGAGTGGGAACTTATTTCAAGAACTCGAATAGTGCATACATGTTTCATCATTATTGGAGATGACTGTTAGAGTAGAGTATAATGAACATTCTGATCCTATAGAAAGAAAAAAGGAGTTTATGATAATATATTATACTAAAAGTTTCATAAAATCAACTCCATCCTCATTTCAAACTACACATAAGGAGTTCCATGTGAAAGAATATATCATACAGAGCATCATGATCTTTTAACATATTTTAATTACACTATTTGTTTATTTATCATTATATTTAAAGTAGTTTGTGTATACTATGTATTTCATGAAACATAAAATATATATCATTAAAATAGAACATACGTAGATATATTATCATTTCCTTTTACTCTGGTTTCCCACAATTATAGTGGAATCGATCCCTATGTGTCCTTTTATCAATTTTACTCCCACAATTACTATGGAAGTGGTTCTGTGAGGCCTAGATTTTTTTCATTGTTGTACACCTGATCTTGGTTGGGGATCAAAAGATTTATTTTATATAAACTTCTTGGTTGCAGGTGATTACCAAGTGAAGTTTAATAAGTCTTAGCTTGAAACTGATCCTTTTGTAATAATTTTTTGATATGTATTCTATTTTTGTTTTTTTAATTTTTTTCTCAAAACTGAATGTTTTTTACAATGAAAAACAAAATATACACTTTGATAGTTATACTTAATTTGAGTTTATATTAGATTTTTATTTATCATGTTTAATTAAAATGTTAAATTACTTTTCATATTTGTATTAACAGATACCTATTCAATATTTGAGAAATCATGTAAACAATTAAATTTTATATTTATATTATTTTTTAGATAACTGAGCCATATTTAAACTATTTGGGGGATTTTATTTGAATATTTTTTTTAACTGAATGTTTTTTGTTACTCACTTCACTTCCCCTCTTTAGATACAATCTCTAAAAAATAATTTTCTTCCAACTATGGCCTTTGTTATTTTCTAATCATTAGAATTTTTTATTTTAAAAGATTCACTTGGATGATCTGAACATGAGATCATTGTACACTCATGATTTTGAGAATAATATGAATTGAATCTTTATTCAAACAAGAAATAATGTGCATTAAATAATTTTTTATGAATGCACCACAACTGAGGTATTGAATCATGGTTAAACTGTGTGTAAGGGTACCTATGTATGAGTAACCACCATGTAAGGTAACCTATATAAGGGTATAGATTTTTGCATTTTAAGTGACACCATGTTTTCCAGTATTAGAATACTATCAAACTATTAGATATTAAGATGATATAAAATATTCTTGAAAATTGATATTGTGTAGATTATTTAAAATGATTCTTAATATGGAATAAATATTGGTCATTTGATTTAATGGAAACTTGGATTGATGTAAAATATATAGGTTTATAAATACATATACACTGACCTAGATGAAGAATTATTATATTTCATGAGGTTAAAATTTATCTAGAGTGATAAATAGAAAACAAAAAAATATATTTCCTGGTAATAACATCCGATAAACTATTATACTTGTGTGAAGAAGATGAGTATATCATGGACCCTTTGTCACACCTCGTTTTTTTGTCTTTGTATTGATCCGGTCCATTGTAAATCTCGATCATTTTCATGGGTATTCAGTGAGGGGAATCGTGAGTTTTGAAGTTTCATATATGTATAACCACCCTAATTTGGGATCCCCATTTCTTGTTTAGGAGTTTTTGAAGAAATGCTGTTTACTTCATGAAGTGGTCCAACCATGAGCCAATTTCCAGTTTTAAAAACCAGATTTTTTTCTTTTATAAATCTTTTTTTTCATACTTTTTCACCCATTCAACTTCACACAGGTCCTATACTGACATAGTAAAACATACATTGCCTTTTTTACCCAATAAAAATTAATAAGCATGATGAATTGGGGTTACTTATTTAGGTATTGGGCCAGCCCATGGGCCCATTTCCTGTTTTTTAAAAAATAGTTGTTTCTTTTATATCTAAATAAAATTTTAATATATTTATGTTCTTATACATCCCAATCTAATCCAATACCTCTATTCTCACCCCCAGAATCTATTTACCCTTTTTTGAACTCATATGGGTCTCGGGTTAGGGCACAAGTTCTCAGGTTACCTCAAATCGCCCAGAATTGGTATGGTAAATTGTTTTATACATAACTCATTCAATTTGTTCTTTTTTTCAAATAAATCTTCTTTCCCAGGTTCTTCAAGAAAATAGTTGACTCTATAGGAAGTTTCATCCCATTAACTTGTCTATAGTGGTGAAGATCTAATGAAATACGAAGAGTTTTCTTCTGGAAAAGGTGAGACTCCATCTCCTTTATCCTCCTTCTTCTTCCTCCTTTCATTATTTCTTGGTTTTATAATCTCCACTAGTCATTTTAGACCTATATTTATGTTATAACATGGTTTTTGATGGATTTTATATTCATTTAGATCTGGTCTTCATAGTTTTAGGGTTTATAAACCCGTGGCGGGTGACTTCGGGTGTGCGTTTCCATTACGATAAGGATTTGAGGTAAGATATCCCTTGAAGAAACCTTGATCATTTAAGTTTAATAATTTTAATTCTTTTATAACCTTATTTATATGATATATTCTTCTGTGAAACTTTATTTCTAATAGTTTTGGGTGCAAATTAGGTTTTGTGACTTATTTTGTTCAAAATATAGTCATTTTGGTATAAATGTGAACTCTTCTTGTTTGATAAATTATTCCACGAGCTTTCGCACTTGGTTTATTGTATTTTGAAAATTTCTCAGTATCTTGAATAAATTAATGGAATTAAAAGTGTGTATAATCTCTTTTTAAGTGCATAACACAAGTTGTTTTTTTAAATATTGCAAGCCATGTGTTCGATAAATTGCACGGTTGGATTTTATGTGTCTACTGAAATTTAAAATATATTGTTTGGATTTATAAATATATTGGAAGCATGTAATAAAATTATTTTGGGATCCTTTTATGGCTTTCAAATTTGTTTTTTCATATACAAACAAATGGTATTTTTTTTACAACATGTTTTTGCCCGAGATGCCAGAAAATGGCCAGTTTCACATGCTTATAAAAATTGTTGTGTTTTGAATATATCACCTGAGTGTTTTAATGTATTTATGAATGTGGTTTTATTCATTAAATGGATTTTACACACCTACTTAAAAAATTTAAATTCATAACTTTTTTAAATGTTTTTTTTGAGAAAATTTTTAAAGGCCCATTTGGCCTTTCCTAAAAATGATGAATGTGTGTTTTACTTGTATATACCAAGTTGGGTCAATTGGTATTGTTTTATGGTCCATGAAATGAATTTATTAAATGTTTTTATGGCTGAAAAATATGTTTTGGTATGGTTTTGATGTGTTTTTATAATTGAAATAGTGTTTTTGAATTTGTTTTATGTGCAAAGCCTCAATACACTCCTTGAAATTGTTTTACGAAAATATTTAGTGGCTTGTTGATCCGTGAAAGAAATGTAAAGAATGTTTGTGGTATGTTTTTTTGTTTATGTTTTGGGAATTTACTTTAGATGTGAAATGTATATTTGATAATTTGTGTAACTTGATTGAGCACTAAAGGGAATCCCGGGTATCTAAGTGGGCGGACGTGTACTAGTATGCTAGTGATCATGTGGGGTTTGGCCCCTGTTTCAGAAAGAAAGTTTGAGGATAAAAACACTAAATAAACAATGATGATGATGATGATGGGGGACCAATAGGTTATGCTATCTACTAGTGGCTCGTGTGCACGAGAATGAATATTTATTATGGTTACTTTCACCGAGAAACAAGGTTCTTGGGTCTCACATCTAACTAGTGCCTAGGGGTGTTCATGTGACTTGTGCTCATTGGATCTTTTTTACTCACCATAGGCATACGGTGTGTCATTTCTTTAAAATTTAAAATGCTTTAAAGCATCCCTCTTGAAAACTATATTCATTTTGAAGTTGAACCACCTTGAATGTTATTACTAGCATTTTTGTTTATAAAACATGCACATTTTTTGGGTAGTTTTTTATAGCATGGGACCTCATTATACAGACATAACTTTATATTTGTATTTAAAACTTGAAATTGATTCTTCTTTTATTTTAAATGATGTTAATTGGGAATAGAGTATTAGGCTAACCTATTGAGTTTTAATACTCATGCATATAGTCTTCTTCTGTTTTTAGCCCATGTGCTGGTTTTAGCATGAGTTTGATCGCCTTGGGTGATGTGTGATAATTTTGTTGGAGTGTAACCAGCAGGGTCACATGGAGTTATTTGTAAATTTGGTTTGTTCAATTGAGTTTTTGGCTTAGTTGTACATTTAGTTTCTTGTACAAATAATGTTCAGTTGAATTTTTTATATAAATGTGTTTTGGGCTGTCCATTTCATTCCGCATTTTGTTTGATTGTTAATATATGGGAAAAATTGTTCCCTTGTGTACTCTATTTAATCCCATGGTGCTTGTTGCTATCTCGGGAAGATCAGGAACGCCTCTCGGGACTTGTCATGGGCTAGCCCGGGTGACCGGTTCAGGGTCGACACAAACTGGTTCATGACAAAATGGTATCAGAGGAGGCCGGCTCTTAGCAGACCTTTCTTTTTAGAGTTCCCTTGTTATTTTGGCGATGTCAAGGTAGATGGAGTAGGATTATTGGGACTTGAGGGGTAAGTGCAATAAGAGAGTCGTGAAATATTTCTCGTTATAATCCTAGGGTTTCCATGGGATGTCCGGTTTTATTAGTTTCCTTTGTTCTTTTTGATTGTTTGGTGTTGGGATATGACAAGGGGAGTCTGAATAATGGCCTTCGTGAGCTCGTAGGGACTTGAAAGCCATCTCGATCTAGGGAATGGTCATAATAAGTCTCTTTGTGTTGGTGTTGTGTTTTTCATTTGGCTTCCAACCATATTTTCAAGTCACCCACCGACACTAGTACCATTTTTTGGGTCTCTTAAACCTTTCTTCAATTCTGAATTTTTTATTTTAAAATCATTGTTTGAGAATTGTGGAAATGGGTTTTAATGGAAGGATTAGATTTTGAAATGTGAAAAATGGGGTTTTCTAAAATAAATATAAGAATGGTTTTGGAAGGTTGTGTTTTTGTGAAAAACAATTTGGAGGGAAGTGGAAATGATTTAATGGGTTTGGATTATCCATAATTTAAACTTTTGGTTTGTTGGAATAAAATGTTTTGAAATTGTGAATAATTTTAAGGTGATTCTAGATCACTGTTTTAAATGGGCTATTTTGGGATGTTAATTTTTTTTTGAATAGGATAAATTAGTTTTGGAAATTGTTTTTGATCGGTTGGTGTTTTCTTAGAAAGGGTATTAGTCTCAATGGACCTCATATTATGGAAATAGACCTTGATGAATTTTAAAAAAATGGGAAGGGGTTGTTTGGAGTGGATTGGTTATTTTAAAAGTTTTTAAAAAGGAATAGGGGCAGGTTTTTAAGAAAATGGTTCTTAATGAATATTGGTTTTTTTTGTAAAATATGAAAAGGATTTATGACTTGGTGGTTGGTGTTCCTTTTGAAGGTAAAATATTTTTGGAATGATGTTGTTTTGTTTTAGCCTTTGGTGTTTTCATGGGTGCTCACATGCATGGTTTTATTTATATCTAGAAGTATGGTCTATATGGCATGGTGTTTGGGTGCTTGGGGTGGCAAGGAAATGTTCATAGGGGTGAGACTTGACGAAACACCATTGATGAATGTGGAAACCCACCAAGTTAGTTTGTTCTTTAAAAGTGTTTTATGCTGAAAAATTATGGCCTTTTTTTAAAACCAATGGTTATGTGGATTTATTTTTCTATGTCGTAGAATAGTTGTTTATTCATTAATTTTCTTTGTGATCTAGAAGTCATACTCTTGTTGTATCTTGGGATGAGATCTTTATGGTGGCTCAGTTTTTGAGTAATGTTCATTGGGTTCCTAATGATGTGTTTGATGTTGTGATGTGGCCATGTACAGTTCCTCGTTGGAAATATTTCTTGATGATAAACCTAATGATTCATTTAAAATGTTAAATCCACCTATTTGGATAATGCCTCAAACTATTTGTTGTAATGGAGAGATATTTGGGATTTATTAAAAGTGCTTCTAGGTCGTGATAATTTTTTTGGACATAATAGTTGTGTTCGGTGATGTTGATGTGTTTCACTATATTCCTTGTCCATTCTGTCCCTTGTTCGGAGTGAGATAGAATTTTGATATGTATCTATGAGTTCCTATTTAGATGAATGTTTTTTTAGGGGATCATGTGAGGTTTTTTGAGTGGTGTGATCCTTATCACCTGACTGCGATTTAGCATATGCTTCAAGAATCAGGGCTCTAGAAATAGGCCTCATAGTGCAACTTTTCACACAGTCAATAAATCAAAAGAGGTGTGGAGTGATCAATTAGGATCATACCTCCTCTTTTTTGGTAATTTGGTTTCTATGTCAATGTTTTTGTTCCTCATTTCTATGAATTTCCCTTTGTCGCAACAATCTTGGTGGTCTTACCCCTCACACAGTGTCTATGGTTATGCCTTCATGGTTGTGGGTTTTCAATCAATGTCCATGTGTGGACCTCTTGTGAAATTCAGGTATAGTATTGGTGTTACCTATAAATAGGTGGATATTTTGGGTATTTTCTTTGTTTATTTTGTGTTTTCAGTGGCCAAATTATTGGGTCTCCTTCCCTCCCATCCCCGAGTGGTTGGGGTCCAGATCTGTGCTGAATGTGTTGGCCATGTTCTTGTCCCCTCCGTTCGGGAGTGGGTGGTTTATATGTTCATGTTTTAACCCTATTAACATGGTATTGTAGGTTTTTTTAGGATTTTTCTGTATGACTTGTGTGAGTGAGGACAAATTCTATCTCATGTTGAATTCTTGTATGTTTGTTGCTAGTTGGTTTCTAATGGTGGGGAGACACACCATGGGTCTCCTGGATTTTCATCCTAAGAACTTTTCTAGTGCTAGTTTTTTCTTAATGGTGGGGATTCCATTATAGACTCCCCAGTAATATTTTGTTTTTGTGAGTGCCCTTTGGTTTGGGTGATGGTTGGGTTCATTGGGAGACGGCCCAACAATTGGGTTCTTGGCATGGTTGTGGATGTGGTGGCTTGATATTTCCAATGATTTTCCGGAAGTGGTTGTGAGAAGTGTGTTTTTTTTATCTAGAGGATTAACATCCATTAATGGTTAATGATATTTAATTTTCTTGATAGGTTGGATAATGTTGATATGTAGTCCTTAGGTGTTGATTGTTTTAGCTGGAAAGTGTTATGGATTTCCGGGGGCGGAAAGCTTTAATGGTGGGGAGAATCGTCACACAAGTTTTTTTTGTCTTTGTATTGATCCGGTCCATTGGAAATCCTGATCCATTTCATGGGTATTTGGTGAGGTTAATATTGATTTTTTAATTTTCATTTATTTCTAACCACCCTAATTTGGAATCATCATTGGTTGATTAAGAGTTTTTGAAAAAATGGTGGTTACTTCATGATTTGGGCCAACCGTGAGCCCATTTCCAGTTTTAAAAACCGAATTTGTTTATTTTATAACTCTATTGTTTTTCATCCCTTTTCTCCCATTAAACTTCCCAATGGTCCTATACTGACATATTGAAACTTCCATTGCCTTTTGTACCCCATATAAATTCATAATCATGGTGAATTGGGGTTACTTATTTATGTATTGGGCCATCCCATGGGCCCATTTCCTGTTTTAAAAAATATATTTGATTCTTTTATATATAATTGAATTTTTAATATTGTTTGGTTATTCCACCTCCCCCTCGAATCCAATACCTCTATCCTCACCCCCATTATCTATTTACCCTCTTTTGATCTCATATGGGTAACAGATTAGGGATAAAGTTCGCAGGTTACCTCAAATCTACCAGAATTGATAAGGTAAATCAATTTATACATAACTCATTCAATTTGTGCCCTTTTTCAAAAAAAATATTTTATCCCCGGTTCTTCCCGACATTATTAGACTCTAAAAGAAGTTTCATACCATTCAATATACTCTAGGGGTGTAGATATAATGGAATACTAAGAGTTTACTTGTGGAAAAGGTGATACTCCATCTCCTTTATCCTCCCTCTTCTTCCTCCTTTCATTATTTATTGGTCTTATAATCTAGAATAGTAATGATCGACCTAGGGTTCTGTTATCCCATAGTTTTTTATGGAATTTATATTCATTCAGGTCTGGTCTTCATAGTTTATGGGTTTATAAACCCACGATATGTGACTTCGGGTGTGCATTTCCATTACGCTAAGGATTTGCGGTAGGATATCCCTTGCAAAAACCTTTATCATTTGAGTTTCATAATTTAAATTATTTTATAACCATATTTATATGATATGTTCTACTATGAAACTTTGGTTCTAAAGGTTTTGTGTGAAAATTAGGTTTTGGGACTTATTTTGTTAAAAATATAGTTGTTTTGGTATAAATTTGCACTCCTCTTGTTTGATAAATTCTTCCATGAGCTTTCGAACTTGGTTTATGGTATTTTGAATATTTATCAGTATCTTGAATAACTTTATTTCATGAAAATGGGGTATAATATCTTTTTAAGTTCCCAACACAAGTTGTTTTTTAAAGAGTGCAAGCCATGTTTTCGGTAAATTGCCCGGTTGGCTTTTATGTGTCTACTGAAATTTAAAATAACTTTTTTTGATTTATAAATATATTGGAAGCATTAAAGAAAATTAATTTGGGATCCTTTTACAGCTTTCAAATTTTGATTTTCTTTTACCAAAAAATGGTTTTTTGTTTTTAACATGTTTTGGCCCGAGTCACATGAAAATGTCCAATTTCACATTCTTATAAAAATGTTTTAGTTTTGAATATGACACCTGAGTGTTTTAAGGGATTTATAAAGGTGGTTTTATTAATTAAATTGTGTGTACACACCTACTTAATAAAATTTAAATGCATTAATTTGTCAAATGTTAGTTTTGAGAAAATTCTTAAAGGCCTGTTTGGCCTTTCCTAAAAATGAAGAATGAGTGTTTTACTTGTATATACCAAGTTGTTTCAATTGGGATTGTATTATAGTCCATGAAATGATTTTAGGTCAGGAAAATATTGTTTTTGTATGTATTTGATTTGTTTTTAAAATTAAAAGTGAGTTTTTGAATTAGTTTTATGTGAAAATCCTCAATACACTCTTTGAAATTGTTTTATGAAAATATTTAGTGGTTTGCTGATTCGTGAATGAAATGTCATGAATGTTTGTGGGATGTTTGTGTGTTTATGGTTTGGTAATGTGATTTTGATGTGAAATTTGTAGCTGATAATATGTGTAACTTGATTGAGAACCAAAGGGAATCCTGGGTATCAAGGTGGGAAGACGTGTATTGGTATGCTAGTGATCCTATGGGGTTTTCCCCCTGTTTCACGTAGAATGTTTGATGATGACAACACTAACTAAACTATGATGATGATGATGATGGAGGACCACTAGGTCATTTTTATTCTCCCTACTAGTGGATCATGTACACGAGAACATATATTTATTATGGTTACTTTCATTGAGATATGGGGTACCTTGGGCTCACAACTGACTAGTGCCTAGGGGTGTTCCTATGACTTGTTCTCATTGGATATTTTGTACACACCATCGACATATGGTGTGTTTGGTTGGTAAATTATGTAGTTTGTGCCATTTATTTAAAAGTTAAAATTCTTTAAAGCAGCCCTCTTGAAAACAATTTTCAATTTGAAGTTGCACCGCTTTGAAAGTTATTACTAGCATTTCTGTTTACAAAACATGCATGTTTTTTCGGGTAATATTTTTATAAAATGGGACCTCATTTGGAAGAAATAACATTATATTTGTATTTAAAACTTGAAATTTATGTTTCTTTTATTTTAAAGGATGTTCATTGGGAATAGAATATCGGCTATCCTACTGAGTTTTAATACTCACGCATATAGTCTTCTTCTATTTCTAGCCCTTGTGCAGGTTTTAGCATGAGTTCGGTCACCTTGGGTGATGTGTGATCATTTTTTTGGAGAGTGAGCAGAGGGGTCACATGGAGTTAGTTGGAAATTTTTTTTGTTCAGTTGAGTTGTTGGCTTAGTTGTACTTTCAGTTTCTTGTACAAATAATGCTCAGTTGAATTTTTTATATAAATGTATTTTGGGCTGTCCATTTCATTTTTCTATTTGTTTCATTGTTAATATATGGGAGAAATTGTTCCCTTTTGTACTCTGTTTATGCCCTTGGTGTTTGTCTCCATCCTGGGAGGATCAGGAACGCCTCTCGGGACATGTCGCGGGCTGGCCTGGGTGACCGGTTCAGGGTCGACTCGGACTGGTTCTTGACAAAATGTTGTCGGAGGAGGTCGGATCTTAGCATACCTTTCTTTTTAGAGCACCCATGTTATTTCGGGGATTTCAATGTAGATGGAGTAAGATTTTTGGGATTTGAGGGGTAAGTTCAAGAAGAGAGTCATGAACTCTTTCTCATTCTAATCCTCAGGTTTCCATGGGAAGTCCCGTTTTATTAGTGACCTTTGTTCTTGTTGATTTTTTGGAGTTGGGATATGACAAGGGGAGTCTGAATAATGGCCTCTGTGAGCATGCAAGGCCTGTAAAGCCATGTGGAGTGGGGGAATGGTCTTAATAAGTCTCTCTGTGTTGGTGTTGTGTTTGACATATGGTCGCCAACCATATTGTCAAGTCACCCACCGACACTAGTTACTTTTTTGGGTCCCTTGAACCTTTCTTGAATTCTGAATTTCTGTTTTTAAAATCCTAGTTTGAGAATTGAGGTAATGGGTTTTTAAGGAAGGATTAGATTTTGGAAAGTGAAAAAGGGGTTTTCAAAAATCAAATTTAATAATGGTTTTGGAAGGTTGTGTTTTTTTGAAAAAATAAATGGAGGGAAGTGGAAATGATTTAACGGGATTTTATTATCCATAATCTAAACTTGGGGTTTGTTGGAATAAAATGTTTTGAAATTGTGAATCATTTTATGGTGATTCTGGATCATTGTTTTAAATGGGGTATTTTGGGATGTTAAATTTTTTTTGAATCGGATAAATTAGTTTTGGAAATTGGTTTTGATCAGTTGGTGTTTTCCTAGAATGGTATTGGTCTCAATGGACCTCAGATTATGAAAATATACCTTGATAAATTTTAAAAAAATGTGAAGGGGTGGTTTGGAGTGGCTTGGTTATTTTAAAAGTTGTTAAAAATGAAAAGGGGATGGTTTTTAACAAAATGGTTCTGAATGAATTGTGGTTTTTTTGTGAAATATGAAAAGGGTTTTGACTTGGTTGTTGGTGTTCCTTTTGAAGGTAAAATATTTTTGTAATGATGTTGTTTTATTTTATCTTTTGGGGTTTTCATGGGTTCTCACATGCATGGTTTAATTTATATTTGGAAGGATGGCCTATATGGAATGGTGGTTGGGTGCCTAGGGTGGCATGGAAATTTGCATATGGGTGAGACTTAATGAAACACGATTGATGAGTGTGGAAAGACACCAAGTTAGATTGTTTTTCAAAAGTGTTTTGAGATGAAACATTATGGCCATTTTTTTAAAACCAATGGTTATGTGGCTTAATATTACTATGTCATTGAAGATATGTATATTCAGTAAGATTCTTTGTGATCTAGAAGTCATACTCTTGTTGTATCTAGGGATGAGATCTTTTTGGTGGCTCGGTTTTTGAGTAATGTTCATTGGGTTCCTAAATATGTGTTTGATGTTGTGATGTGGGCATGTAAAGTTCTCTATTGGAAATATTTCATGCTGATCAGCCTAAGGATTCATTCCAAATGATAAATTCACCTCTTTGGATGATTCCTAAACCTATTTTTTGGAATAGAGAACTCTTTGGGATCGATTAAAATTGCTTCTAGGTCATGATAATTCTTTTGGACATAGCAGCTGTGTTTGGTGATGTTGATGAGTTTCATTGTATTAATTGTCCATTCTTCCCCTCGTTCAGAGTGAGACATAATTTTGATATGTGTATATGAGTCACTATTTATATGTTGTTTTTTTGTGATCAAGTTAGGTTTTTTTGAGTGGTGTGATCCTTATCACCTAACTGCGGTGCAGCAGATGCTTCTAGAATCTGGGCTCCAGCCATAGGCCTCGGAGTGAAGCTTTTCACACAGTTAAGAAATCAACAGAGGTGTGGAGTAGGATCCTTCCTCCTATGTTTTGGTAATTTTGTTTCTATGTCAATTTTTTGGATCATCATTTCTATGAATTTCCCTTTGTCACAACAAGCATGTTGGTCTTACCCCTCACATCGTGTCTATAGTTATGCCTTCATGGATGTGGGTTTTCAATCAATGTCCCTGTGTGGACCACCTGTGAAAATCAGGTGCAGTCTTGGTGTTACCTATTCATAGGTGGATATTTTTGGGTAGTTTCTTTATTTATTTTGTGGTTTCAGTGGCCAAATTATTGGGTCCCCTTCCCTCCCATCCCCGAGTGGTGGGGGTCCAGATATGTGCTGAAAGTGTTGGTCAAGTTCTTGTCCCCTCTGTTTGGGAGTGGGTGGTTTATATGTTCATGTTGTAACCCTATTAACATGGTATTGTAGGTTTTTGTAGGAGTGTTTGGTTGGACTTTTTTGAGTGAGGCCCAATTCTATCTCATGTTTAATTCTTGTCTGTTCATTTCTAGTTGGTTTCTAATGGTGGGGAGACCCACCATGGGTCTCATGGATTTTCATCCTAAGAAACAGTCTAGTGATAGTTTTTCTAATGGTGGGGAGTCTATTCTGGACTCCCCTAGAATATTTTATTTTTTTGAGTGCTCTTTGGTTTGGATTATGGTTGGGTTCATTAGGAGAAGGCCCAATAATCGGGGTCTTGGCATTGGTGTGGAGGTGGTGGCTTGATATTTCCAATGATTTTCTGGAAGTGGTTGTGAGTAGTGTGTTTTTTTGAGCTAGAGAATTAAAATACATTGAGGGTTGATGATATTTAATTTTTTTGAGAGGCTGGATCATGTTTATATGTAATCCATAGGTGTTTATTTTTTCAGCCGGAAAATGTTTTGGCTTTCCGGGGGCAGAAAGCTTTAATGGTGGGGAGAATTGTCACACCCAGTTTTTTTGTCTTTATATTTATATCATCCATTAGAAATCCCGATCCTTTTCATGGGTATTTTGAGAGGTGAAAATTGAGTTATTAAGTTTCATATATGTCTCACCACCATAATTTGAGATCCCCATTTCCTGTTTAAGTGTTTTTTAAGAAAGGGTGGTTACTTCATAATTTGGGCCAATCGTGAGCCCATTTTCAGTTTTAAAAACCGTATTTTTTTATTTTATATTAATTTATTTTTCATATTTTTTCACCCATTAAACATCCCACTAGTCCTATAATGACATACTAAAACTTCAATAGCCTTTTTCAGCCCATAGAAATTCATAATCTTGGTGAATTGGGGTTACTTATTTTGGTATTAGGCCAGCCCATGGGCCCATTTCCTGTTTCAAAAAATATATTTTTTCTTTTATATGTAATTTTGTTTTTAATATTTTTCAATGGTCCCTCCTCCCCCGCGAATCCAATACCCCTATACTCACCCCCATTATCTATTTAACCTCTTTTGAGCTCATATGGGTCTCGGATTAGGGAGAAATTTCGCAGGTTTCCTCAAATCGCCCAGAATTGATAAGGTATATCTTTTTATACATAACTCATTCAATTCGTGTTTTTTTTCAAAAAAATCTTCTTTCCCTGGTTCCTCCAGAATTTATTCAACTCTACAAGTCGTTTCATCCGATTCCCTTTTCTCTAGTGGTGCATATCTAATGGAATACAAATAGTTTTCTTGTTGAAAATGTGAGACTCAATCTCCTTTAACCTCCCTCTTCTTCCTCCTTTCATTATTTCTTGGTTCTATAATCTCCCCTAGTCATGATCGACCTATGGTTCTATTATCCCATGGTTTTTTATAGATTTTATATTCATTTAGGCCTGGTCTTCATAGTTTTAGGGTTTACAAACCCGTGACAGGTGACTTCGGGTGTGTGTTTCCATTACGCTATGGATTTCAGGTAGGATATCCATTGCACAAACCGTTATCATTTATGTTTCATAATTTTAATTCTTTTATAACCTTATTAATATGATATGTGCTACTGTTAAACTTTTGTTCTAAAGTTTTTGTGTGCAAATTAGGTTTTGTGAGTTATTTTGTTAAAAATATAGATGTTTTGGTATAGATGTTCACTCCTCATGTTTGATAAATTATTCCATGAGCTTTCACACTTGGTTTATGTTATTTTGAATATGTCTCAGTAGCATGAATGACTTTATGACATGAAAGTGGTGTATAATACCTTTTTAAGTGTTTAACACAAGGTGTTTTTTTAAAGAGTGCAAGCCATGTGTTCGTTAAATTGCCCGGTTGTCTTTTATGTCTCTACTGCAATTTAAAATAGTTTTTTTTGGATTAATAAATATATTGTAAGCATTTAATAAAATTATTTTGGGATCCTTTTATGGGTTTAAAATTTGGATTTTATTTAAAAAATATATGGTTTTTTGTTTACAACATGTTTTGGCCCGAGTTTCCAAAAAATGGCTCGTTTCACATTCTTATAAAAATGGTTGTGTTTTGAATATATCAACTGAGTGTTTTAAAGGATTTATGAATGTGGTTTTATTTACTAAATGTTGTGTACACACCTAATGAATAAAATTGAAATGCATAACTTTGTCAAATGTTAGTTTTGAGAAAATGTTTAAAGGCTCGTTTGGCCTTTCCAAAAAATGAAGAATGAGTGTTTTACTTGTATAGACCAATTTGTGTCAATTGGGATTGATTTATGGTCCATGAAATGATTTTATTACATTATGTTATGGATGAAAAATAAGTTTTGGTATGGTTTTGATGTGTTTTTATAATTTAAATAGTGTTTTGGAATGCGTTTTATGTGCAAAGCCTCAATACACTCCTTGAAATTGTTTTACGAAAATATTTATTGGTTTGTTTATTCAAGAAAGAAATGTGAATAATGTTTGTGTGATGTTTGTGTATTTATGGTTTGGGAATGGAATTTTTATGTGAAATGTGTATTTTATAATATGTGTAACTTGATTGAGCACAAAAGGGAATCCCAAGTATCTAGGTGGGAAGGCGTGTACTAGTATGCTAGTGATTCTGTGGGGTTTGGCCCCTGTTTCATGTAGCATGTTTGAAAATTAAAAACACTAAATAAACTATGATGATGATGTTGTTGGGGGACCACTAGGTTATGGGTATTATCCCTACTAGTGTCTCTTGTTCATGAGAACAAATATTTATTATGGTTACTTTCACCGAGATACGAGGTGCCTGAGGCTCACAACTAACTAGTGCCAAGGGGTGTTCCTGTGACTTGTGCTCATTGGATTTTTTGTACTCACCGTCGGCATATGGTGTTTTTGTTTGGTAAATTCAGTAGTGTGTGTGATTTATTTAAAATTTAAAATTCTTTAAAGCATCCCTCTTGAAAACTATTTTCATTTTGAAGTTGCACCGCTTTGAAAGTTATTACTAGCATATTTGTTTATAAAACATGAATGTTTTTTTCTGGTAATTTTTTATAGAATGAGACCTCATTTGGAAGAGATAACTTTATATTTGTATTTAAAACATTAAATTGATGTTTATTTTATTTTAATGGATGTTCATTGGGAATAGAATATCGGGCTAACCTACTAAGTTTTAATACTCACGCCTATAGTCTTCTTCTGTTTTTAGCCCCTGTGGAGGTTTCAGCTTGAGTTTGATCACCTTGGGAAATGTGTAATACTTTTGTTGTAGAGTGACCTGAGGGGTCACATGGAGTTAGTTGGAAATCAGGTTTGGTAAGGTGAGTTGTTGGCTTAATTGTACTTTCAGTTTCTTGTACAAATAATGTTCAGTTCAAATTTTTATATAAATGCATTTTAGGATTTCCATTTCATTCTGCTATTTGTTTTATTGTTCATGTATGGGAAAAATCATTCCCTTGTGTACTCTACTGATGCCCTTGGTGCTTGTATCCATCTAGGTAGGATAGGTAATTCCTCTCCGGACTTGTCGCGGGGTGGCCTGGGTGACCGGTTCAGGGTCGACTCAGACTGGTCCATGACACCATTTCATGAAACCCTCACACACAATAGATTTGAAAAGAGACATGATACATTTCATAAAGCACTTATGGTTTTATGAATTTTTTTTCCAATTCTATTCAAGGGTTCATTAATTATTAATATATCAGGAAGTGGTTTCATTAAGTGGAATAAAATTTCATTGATGTTCAATGATGTAATTCGAGATTTTTTATATACTTATGTGATGTATTAGAGTACATGATGTAGATATAAGAGTGTATTCATGCATACATTAATTCATGAGAATTTTATAAAATAATAGTAATAGAATACATTATTTGAGAAGAATATAAAATAATAAAGGTAATAAAAATATACTAGGGTTTATTAAATTCTTATAAATCATCCATTAATGTATTATAATATGAAATTTATGATAATTCCATTCAATTAATGTGTAATATGGCATTGAGAAATTGTGTGCATTAACTATTGAAATCAATGTGAGAATGGGACATTATCATATTGAATAATGAATTTTCTCTGCCTTGGTACACTAATGAAAATGATCTCACATAGGTTATTAGAAATATTTTATCACGACCATAAACAATATAATCAGTTTAAAATGATATAGGAAAGTGAAATACATAAATCTCAAAGACATGGATGAACACTTGAACATTATATAGTGTGTCATTAAATTTTAAGAAGAAGGATATTGTGGGGTTTTATAACTGTTTTTTGAAAGATTATGATTTTGGTGAATAACCTATCAATGAAGGAGATTGTATTTTTGAGGTATAACCAACTTTTGAAGTTGGATTATATTTGGGGGTTATGTGTGTATAAGTAACATATAATTTGGGGTTGTGACTAATTAATATTTTATATAGGAGTGAATCCATGTTATGGGGTCTTAATAACAAGGAATGTTGTTGGTATCTGTAATAAACCTTATAAATTCTTGTGTTATTTAAATTTTAATTACATAAATATTAAAGGTGAGGTTGAGATACATAATAATATATGATTGATAATTTAACTACACATAATGAATTAATTGAAAATGATTAATCTTTATGAAGAAAAGGGTTCTCTAATTCATCCCCTCCCCTCTTGGTGATCTCACACTAATCATAGCTCTAGGTATCAGAGGGACGATCTCCTCTAAAAGATCCAATATACTACTGATTATATTGAAAATTAATATAGTAAATATGAGGAATGTTTCCTTTTTTAGTGGTGTGATTTATCAGGGATGGATAAATAGGATGATTCCATATCTCTTTTCACTTCGGCTAGAAGTTAGAGATGTTTTCACAGTTGTATTTCCAAACTTTAATGATAATTATAATATGAATTTTAAAGTAAAGATAAATTTTAAAATTGATGGAAATGAATAAAATTCTATAATGATAACTCTCTTTGTGAACGTATACAACAATGTTCAAGGTCATCCAAATACTAAGGATATTTTGGAAAAATTATGTATTAGTTTTTATTGAAATAAATAAGTTATGGATGTAGAATTTTTTGTTCGTGGAAGAATATTTGATGATAATAAAATGGATTATGATTAATGTACTAATTTCTACATTATTAGAGTAAAATTGATTGTTATTAGCATCATTGTATTTGGTGATAAGCTGGATGAATCATCCATAAAAAAAAGATGATGAGAAAATTTCAAGATAGATTTTACCAATATGATTATTTACAAGAAGTTCGATATGTTCTATCACTATATAAACATTACAATGTTCTCATATCACATGAAATGTGAAAAATATCATCCTTTTAAATGAACATAATAGATTATATGTCATACGATGTAATGATAAAATGTAATTATAAAAATAAAGAATAACTATATTCATGTGACTCTAGGGATGAAGAGGATGAATAAAAAAGAAACTAAAGGATAGATTTATTTATATAAATTCATAAAAGGGTAACAAATAATGGAAAAGAAAAATATTAACTAAAATGATAGAAATTACAAAGTGTCGGGACCCTGTTGGATGGAGATGATTTTTGGATGTAAGATAGTTTTTTTTGAATGACTGATGGAATTTTTGGTAAAAAAGGTTAAAGAAATTCACTTAAAAAAACAATTTTCAATATAATTATTCTTTGCTGGTATTTATATCACAAATATCATATGTTATTTTGAGAACCTATGGTGCAAGCCTTGTATAGGAATGTGGAGTAATGGTGATGCCAATATTATTTAGGATTGATCAGAAAGAATAATATTGAAGGAAGATATGAATGTTAGAATAAATTACATCCTAAATATAATGATGCCAAATATGATTTAACAATGGTTAAAAATCATGAAAAATAAGGTTTGTGATAAAATTAAATGGGCACAATTTAGTATTCCTGATGTTTTCAAATCATATTTTAATAGTGGTGTCATTTTCTGGTGTTTCAAAAATATTGGGCCTCAAAATCAAGAGTTGGTTTTATAGAAAATGAAGGGTTTTATTAAAAGGAGTTCATGGAACATAGTTTATGGAAATCATATGTGGTATGAATAATAGAAAAAAAAATACAAAAAAAGGAATCTATATAGCAAAGCTATGCAGACCGCGAAGCATGCTACATGGAACACATAGGGAATAATGATCCCAGTAAAATCACAGTTCATTGAAGGCTTGATTTTCATAAGATGGAAATCATTTCGGGCTAAGAGATGGTGATTCCTTTACTAAATGTGTTGGCCTCCATGAGGAATGAAATATGCTACATGGACTGCTGAGGGAAAATGGTTCGTCAGTGGATCATTGTCGGTGTTGGTTGCTATCCCACTTCAATGTTTATGGTTAATTATATTTGAAGAATTTATGGGTTTATATTCTTATATAATTTACTATAAACCAATTATTAAGTAAGTTCTGATTTTATATGAATTTATCATCACTACTGAAATAATTTTGGAGAATACTAAAGTAGTTCATGAAGGAGAATTTTGTAAATTAGAAGATTTTGTGGTGGAATGATTTATATGAAAGTGATATTTTATTGGGAATATTCATGGAAGATGTTTTTGAGAATTTGTATCTCGTAAAGGAAAAGGGATTGTATAAGATCCTGTGTTTTGAACAGGGTTAATTTAGTAATGTTTTTGAAATTCTTCTTCAGTTTATCAACGGTTCGTTCTTTTTAAACAGAGCTCCGGAATTTTATTTTGACTATCGGAACACCTATAGATGTATTTTTTAGAACATTGATTGATTTTTTGAGGCACATGGGAAGTCACACAAGAGGTACATGGTTTGCCAAACCATGCAGCCAAACCATGAGTAGTTGAAGTTTTGAGGTAGTAGCTTCCACACGGTTGGCACACGGTTAGGAGAGACCATGCGATGAGGTCGTGAGAGAGGGGTGGCTGAGGCAGTAGCTAATTCATGGTTAGCGTACGTCTTGTCAAACCATGCAAACTAACCGTGCAGTCACTTAAATGAGATCCTTAAATTGTGGATCTCAGACTTTTTTTCCTCTAAGTGCCTCATTTTCCCTCAAAAGTGGCCATAACATGGGAATAATCTCCCTTAAAGGTTGGAAAACATCACCCAAGCATTTTGGAGGCGATCCGATGGCTTTTCATGGAGAATCAAAGCCGAATTCTTGAGGTAGGTAGATGTTCTTCTTCGTTCATTTTCAGTTTCATAGTTCTACTAAGATTTACATCTCCTCTTCTCATGGTTTCTTAGATCTACACCCGTTATGGGTTAATATAAGTGTTTGGATGAGATGTATGATGAGTGTTGGTCCTAAGCTTTCTAGGAGAACATATCTAAGGAGGGTTCTTTAAGAATCAACTCGTTTTTCCTGAGGGTTCTTCATTCCTTGTCATCTTCGTCAAAACCTTGAGGTAGTATCCCAAATCTTTAAAACTTTATTCAAGATTTGTAGATTCTTTAAATAAATTGAGAATCATATTTTCCTTGATTATTATTTGTTGATACATGACACTTTTAATATAATTAAGTAATGTCACCCACATGAGATAAATGAGGACATGAACATGTGTTGTATTTAAGCATGGGTTACTATTTTAGTCGAAGTTATATGATTAAACAATGGAATGATTTGAATTTGAAGAATGAGTAATAGGATAATTAATTATAGAATTAATTATAAATTCATGAGTTGGGAGAAGATTTTGCCTTCTACAGATTATTGGGAATATTGAATAGTTGACATGTTCGGGATATAATTTGGAACCTGGTAATAATTAATGGATGTATTAATTATTACATGTTAAATGGTAAATGGTTAACTAATTGATGATTTGTTAAAGAGATAAGGTTTTATTAATTAATTGATGAATTAATTAATTTGCATGTATTAAATTAAGATAGTGAATTGATTGTTTGTTACGATAGTTAGCCAAAACTAATTTTGATGCGTATTAGTTTTCCATGCCTTTAATTTTTTTGGATGGAGTTGTTTGAAAATATGATATGTTGTCTGAGATGGTTCCTAAATATCGTGGCTTTGTTCATCATGTTTTTTGATTATTATGGGGTTCTTTTAGATTTTTAAGTCCGGGAAGAATCACTGTATGACTGGACGAGTTTAGGATTGTTAAGAAAATTGGTTAATTATGTTTTGAATTATCTAAATAGTGTATTGTGTTATTAATTATTTGTTGAATTATTTAACGTATTTGTTTTGTGATGTTAGACATGGTATTCTACACCAATGGAAAATAGATATGTATGATTGATAATTGGGCTGGGAGACAAGGACTGAGGCTCCAAATACTCACAGGTTGTTAGACATGGCACTCTACACAAATGATAGATGTATATATATTTTTGATGAATGGGTTGTGAGATAGGGAATGATGCTCCAAATACTCATGGGTTGCTAGACATGGAATTCTACACCCAGATTGAAAGAAAATATTCTTTTAAGGGACATGGAGTGATGCTCCAAATACCCATGGGTTGTGAGACATGGACTGATGCTCCGAATACTAATGAGTGTGCTAGAAATGATGTTCTACACCCATTAATTAACATTGTACTGTGGGTCCAATTTTTATTGCATGAAATAAAGTGATGGAAAATAAACGTGTTTGTGAAATAATGATTTTGTGATTTGATTATGAGAAAGGGTTTAGACATATTATTGAATTGGGTGATCTACTGTTAGTGGATGGACCCAGGAGTGAATCACTATTCTAGTGGATGGGCATAGACATAATATATGAATGATTAAATTGAATAACTTATGTGGCATTATCCAAGACAAAGTACAAGCTTCGATTTTGTCTTTACATTGATTACATAGAAGGTATTTACAGATATCTATGATGAGTGAATTATACTAGTGATGTCGGCCGTAGGCTGAATCTCAAGACTTTCATAATAACATTTGAGTAATTGATAAATGAAAAATGATTATGTAATGATTGTTGAGTATGCATGAAAAATGAAAAGTGCCAGTTCAGACACTAGTTGAGGGCTGATGCAGGTACTTGAGTATATAGTTACTTTTTACTACTTACTTTATTTTATGCACACCATCATGTGTTTTAAATTATTTATTAAATGTCTTGATTTGGGGTATACACCAGTGGTCCCAGTCTACTGAGATTTATATATCACACCCTACTCAGGACGCCATTACACTGGGTACTCGAGTATATTCTATTTGGTTGCAGGACTATGTTGTTTGCATTCACTTTTAAGATAAGAGTAGAGGAACGAGCAGATGCTCGGGATGCTCGAGGATATTGGCCTTGGGGATTTGAGTTGTTATTTATTTATCTATGAATTGGAATGTAATTAAGGCTTCTTTTTTCACTGTTTTCTACTTTCTTATCATTAGCATGCCAGGCATTAATCTGCTTTATAATTTGGAATTGGTCACTTTAATTAAATTAGTATTATTTTTCTTCTTCTGTTTATCATTTATGAGTCATAGCTTCCACTATGGTTTGTTATATACACTGATATACCATTGTGAAACTCTGTTAAGAGGGTATAGTCTCCCCACTGACTATCCTTAGACCCTCGCTACTAGTCGTAAGCCTCTGGTGTACGGGGAGACATGCTTGAGGTCATGTGGTGACCGATCCAGCAACTAGTTTAGTGGTTTTTCGGGTCAGGACGTTAAAAAGTGGTATCAAATGTTTATGTTTTCGTTCTTTTACATTTTCTTACTTTTTTAGGACAGTTTACTGGAAACTAGGAATGTGTCGGCTCTTGGGTTAATAGCTGGGCTTGGTACTAAAAACCTCATGTACAGGAAAAGACCAAGTGTCCAGGGATGGGAATTTATGTTTTTACTATTAGAGGTTACAGTTGATATGATTTCACCTTGAGTTACTAGTCTATTTTTTTACTGTTTTTTGATTTTGATAATTTTGAAAAGAATAATTTTCTTGTCCTGATATAGAAAGGAATTTTTACACATGAATCATCATAGACACTTAGATATTCTCATGTCATCCATATAACATGCCATGTAATTGCATTAGTAGGATGCCTACTAATTTGGATTGTGTTCCCTGGGTGTAGTGCCATGTTTGAGCTGCTTTAGCAAGCCTCTCTAGACAGCATGTTTCAGTGATATATTTAACATGCTTGAATGATTATATTTCATACTACCTCAGTTATTGGCATGTTTTGTTGATTTTCCATTATTATGTGTTGTATCATGCTATTGTGTTACGAATTATGCTAACTTGCTAGAGATGTTTTGATATGTGAAAGGAGTTCTAAAGATATAATGTTAAATAAATGTTGATTTTGTTAAATGGGAGAGAAAATCTAGCGATAAGGTGTATGGGCGGCTTATCGATTGGTAGGTGGATAGCCATATAATTTGGATCGTTATGTTGATCAGCTTAATTCCTAAATTGACATTGGTATCGATTAATGAGAGCCAATTTTCAATCCATAGAGTGTATGGGCGCTTCAAGAATTTGGAAATGACGAATCATATTAAATGTGGTGACTTGATTCCATGTGAAATGATTATAAATGGAAAAGAATTTTAATGTTGATCTGAATTCAAATGGATAGCTTCAAAAATGCAACTGGAACCATGTAGGTCAGTTGGGGAGCATTTTCATTAGATAACCCATTTGGGTGTTTAAAATTTTAATACCTATGTGTTTTCTATTTGGTTGCTTTATATAGAACCCAGATTGGTTAAAATGAGATCCTCGTAGGATTCCTTATCTTCTTAAAAGAAATTTATTTTGATAAATTCCCTAATAATGACAGGATGTCAACTAACATAAATGTTTTAAAAACGTTGTTTTATGAAACTTTCATGTTCTGCCTTGGGGGATTTTGAAAATGGTACTTTGATGTTTTGATTAAATATTTCATGATTAAATATTGAAAGTGATTAAATATAAGAGGCTTGGAAATTGAACCTATTGTGGTGTCCACTGTTTAAAACCCTCATGAAAAGGGTAGTTCGGACATCTCTTGAGTTTCCTTGGAATAGAAGCAGGAGTAATTTTCATTGGCATTCTTCTCTTAAGCAATGGCCTTATGTTCGGATTTTGATCCTAGTGACTTTTTCAAAGAGACCTAGTTTAGGGTTGACACTTTTTCTTCGTAAGGGGATAACCTGTGGTCGGTAGCCCCATCAGAACTTAAATGCCTTGCCAGCGCTTTGCATTTCACACCCTTTTGGAAGTTTTGGGTGTCGTTGTCCAAGGTAGGACTTGTAGTTTCCTATGACACCCTTGTTCGAATGGGTGGTGATGGGTTTTTTGAACTTCTTGTGGGCTTGATCATCGAATAATTCTCATGGTCAGCTGGTTAGGCGTGCCTTGGGCATGGTCAGCTACTTTGTTAGTCGTTTGACCCTTTATTCTTAGTAATGGATGACTGGCCATGGCGTCATCCAGGAAAATGGTTCTATGAAGCAAAATGACTTTTTAACTGTTGAGTATGTTCTTGGGTCAACTCCATGTAGAGTTAATTTAGCGTTACATAATTAGTTTCATTTCAATACATGGTATAGTTCTCGAAAGACCCGGGTGTTTTGACACGCCGATCTTGTTGTTAATCTAGCACGCAGGTGAGCGACTGATCTTTTCTTGAGACGTCATGGGAAATCCTAAGGTGTGTATTGCCACTTTGTTCACAATAAATGTGTTGGAAGGTGATTCGAAGATTTTAGAATAGATTTTTTTGGAAATGGTTTGACAGATCTTCTTCATGACCTCGGTTATCTCTTAGTGCGCTCTTCTGGACATGACAAGCATGCTCCCTATCTTGACCTCATCCTGGAGACACTAAGATAACATTGGTTTTGTGCCACACTACAGTTTAAATGTGGTTGGTCATGATGAGTAGTTGTTATCTGGGTAGTAAGTGGGATGTGTTGATTCTTTGGGCTACTTACTTTTTCATGTTTGGGCACAGTTGTTTTTAAAATAGCCTTGAGATGGCTTGACTCAGAAAATTTACCAGATGATGGGTAAGGTCTTCGTTATACTGGCGGATGGTTTTGGAATAGTTTTAAAGACACATCGTCAGATAAAGGGTGAATGTGGCTTTTGGGTCTATGACGTATTTCAAGGGAAGCATGTGAAACATGTTCTATTGATTGATCTAGGTTCAACCTTTTACATTAACAGGGTCCTTCTAATGACCTAAAATATAATAACTGTTTCGAGGTATGAGATTTAGAGTAATCTTTGGAACTACTTAAAAAGGCATATTCACTTGTTTTTAGATGTGTTAAAGGTGTTTTTAGCATTGGGAACCCAACACGTCACTTCTAATGAGATTAACTTACCTTGGTAGGTCAGTTGTTTTAGTAGTGGTTTCTGATGGCTTCTCGGGGACGAGAAGTTTTTAAGGTGGGTATAATGTAAGATCCCATGTTTTGAATGGGGTTAAATTATGAATTTTTCTAAAATTCATTTTCATTTTATCAACGGGTTATTCATTTAAAACCAAGCTCTATAATTTTATTTCGAGTGTTGGAACACCAAAAGATGTAATTTTTCGAACATTGATTGATGTTTTGAGCCACAGGGGAAGTTGCACGGGCGACGCACAGTTTGTCTAACCGTGCGGCCAAACCATGCATAGTTGAAGTTTTGAGGAAGTAGCTTCTACACGGTTCGTGCATGGTTAGGAGATACCATGTGATGAGGCCATGTGACAGGGGTGGCCGAGGCTGTAGCTAACACACAGTTAGAACAAGGTTTGTAAAACCATGCGAACTAACCATGCGGGCACTTAAATGAGATCCTTAAATTGTGCATCTCAATGTTTTTTGCCTCTAAGTGCCTCGTTCGTCCTCCCAATCCACCATAACTCAGAATTACTCTCCCTTGAAGGTTAGAAAAACCTCACTGAAGATTTTTGGAGGCGATCTGATGGCTTATCATGGAGAATTGAAGCCGAATTCTTGAGGTAGGTAGACATTGTTTTCTTCATCCTTGTTCAGTTTCATAGATCTACTTAGATATACATCTCTTATTCTCATGGTTTCTTAGATATACCCCCGTTATGGGTAAATCTAAGTGTGTGGATGACTAGTATGATGAGTTTTGGTCTTGGTCTTTTGAGGATATGTGATCTAAGGAGGGTTCTTGAAGAATCAACGTGTTTCTCTTGAAGGTTCTTCGTTCGTTGTGGTTTTCGTCAAAACCCTGAGGTAGGGTACCAAATCATTAACACTTTATTCAAGAATCATAGATTATTTAAATAAATCCATAATTTGAGTTTCCTTGATTTTTATTTTTCGATGCATGACCATTTTAATGTTACTAAGTAATTCCACCCACATGAGATAAATGAGGACTTGAAAATGTGTTCTTTTTAAGAATGGGCTGCTATTTTAGTTAAAGTGACATGATTAAACAATTGAATGATTTGAATGGGATGAATTTGTAATAGTATTATTAATTGTAGAATTAATTATCAATTCATGAGTTGGGATAAGATTATAGCTTTCTCAGATTATTGGGAATATTGAATATTTGACATGTTCAAGATATAATTTTTAACCTAGTAATAATTAATGTATGGATTAATTATTTCATGTTAAATAGTAAATGGTTATCTAATTAATGATTGGTTTAAGGGATAAGGTTTTATTAATTAATTTTTGAATTATTTAATTTTCATGCATTAAATTAAGATTGTGAATTGATTGTTTGTTAGTATTGTTAGCCAATTGTACCTTTGATTCATATTAGTTTTCCATGCCTTAACTTGTCTTGTAGGGAGTCGTCTGAAAATATGATATTTTGTGTGAGATGGTTTCAAAATATCTTGATTTTCTTCAGCATGTTTTGTGATGATTATGGGTAACTTGTAGATTGTTAAAGTCCTGGACGAATCACTGTTTGAGTGGACAGGTTTAGGATTTTTGAGGAATTTGGTTAATTAAGTATTGACTTATATAAAGAGTATTTTGTGTTGTTAATTGGTTGTTGAATTAATTAATGGATTGGTTTTGTGGTGTTAGACATAGTATTCTACACCAATGGTAAATATATATGTATGATTGATGATTGGGTTGTGAGACAAGGACTGAGGCTCCAAATACTCACAAGTGGTTAAACATGGCTTTCTACACCAATGATAGATGTATATGTATGTTTGATGAATGGGTTCTGAGATAGGGACTAGTGCTCTAAACACTCACGGGGTACGAGACATGTTGTTCTACACCAAGCAAGAAAAAAAATATTCTTTTATGGGATGGGGACTGATGCTCCAAATACCCATGGGTTGTGAGACATGGACTGATGCTCCGAATACTCACGAGGGTGATGGACATGATGTTCAACACCCATTAATTAACATTAGAGTAAATGTCCAATAGTTCATGCATGAAATTAAGTGATGGAAAATAATTTTTTTTTTGACATAATGATTTTTTGATTCGATTATGAGAAACGGTTTAATCTTATTAAGAAATTGGGAGAACCACTGTTAGCAGACAGACCCATGAGATAATCAATATTTTAGTGGATGGGCTTAGAAAGAATTTATGAAAGATTAAATTGAATAACTTATGAAGCTTTATCCAAGCCAAAACAGAATCATAGATTCTGTATTTACATTGATTACTTAGAAGGTCTTTAGAAACAGCTGTGGTGAGTGACTTATACGGGGGATGTCAGGTGTAGGCTGAATCTCAAGACTTTCATAATAATATTTGAGTAATTGAAAAATGAAAAATGAATATGTAATGATTGTTGAGTATGTATGAAAAATAAATTGTGCAGTTTCAGACACCTACTGAGGGCTGAAGCAGGTACTTGAGTATATAGTTACTCTGTACTGCTTACTTTATTTTATGCATCCCTTAACGTGTTTTAAATTATTTAATAAATGTCTAGATTTGGGGTAGACACTGATGGTCCCAGACTACCGAGATTTATATCTCACACCCTACTCGGGCCGCCATTGCACTGGTTACCCGAGTAAATTCTATTTGGTTGCAGGACTATGCTTTTGTATTTACATGGGAGATAGGAGTAGGGGACCGAGCGGATGCTCGAGGAGATCACCCTTGGGGATTTTAGTCCTTATTTATTTATCTCTGTATTATAATGTAAATCCTAATGTTTTTTTCACTATTTTCTACTTTTGTATCATTATCATGTCATGCATACATCTGCTGTATAATTTGGTATTGGTCACTTATATAAAATGATTATTATTTGACTTCGGGTGTTTGTCATTTATGAGTTACTACTTTTGCTATTGTTTGTTATCTAAACTGATATACCGATGAGCAACTCTGATAAGAGGGTATAGCCTCCCCAGAAACTATCCTCAGACCCTTGCTACTAGTCGGTAGCCTCTAGAATACGGGGAGATGGGCTTCTGGTCATGTGGTAACCGGTCCAGCCACTGGTTTAGTGGTGAGTCGGGTCGGGACGTTACAGATCGCATAGGAAAGTTGGTCTGCAAGTCATATTCCATCTACGGAGTGGAGATTTTACATAAAAGAAGAGGTGGTTTGTGAATTTATGATGCCATGTGGTGTAACTAAATTCATGTAGGATACATAGAGTTCCTAGAAGTTGCATGATAGTTTGTACAGGGCTAATGGAATTACATAACACAATCTACCTAGGAAAGAGAAGATTTTTTTTAAAGATCAAAATTGTGGAAGTGGATCAAGATGCATTGTAACACTGTATTTCATAATTTTTTTCTAGAATAAGGACACATACAATTTGATTATTTTCATAGTTCTATATGAGTGTAATGGAACTTCCAACTCATTTTACACCATATGAAAGGATTGTTTTCTAGTTTATTGTGTCGTGTTGGATTATTTTCAAACCATATGAAGGACGTATCTCCTCTTGTTGAGTATTGACCCTTGTAAATTATTATGTTCCTATAGATGTGTGTTTGAAACGTATTTAGCTGGGAAATAAATATTTAATAAGAGGAAAAGTTTGTTTCATAAGTAAGGACACATAAAAGGAAAAAGGTACAACTGATTCACCCCCTCCACCATTCAGTCATACATGAATCTGGGATGGCAATATACATTGGAATTTGATCCAGGTTTCCTTCATTTATTATTTGATGAAGTTTTGAAGATAATTTGTGATAGAGAATCAATATTTCATGAATAGTATAGGGATTTTGGTATCATTGGGAAATAATTATCATATCTAGAGAGGTAGAATGATGAATTTATTGATGTATATTAGGTATAAATTTTTTAAATATACAAAATTTAGATTCATTTATATTGATGAAAAGGTTTATCTTACACCTATCGATATGAAGAATATTGAGAAGGATAGAAGAGATAAAAATTATTTACCCTCATTTCTTTCAAAAAGTTTGTTTTTTTTGGTTGATTGGTTATTCCACAGCTAATGTTATTAGGGATATGTTGAAAAAAAATCTATGAAGGAAATACTAAAGTGATGAAGGAAAAAATAAAAACCTAGAGCCTGAAGTATGTAGATTTGAAAATGGGATAGTTTGAAACTGTTGGGGAATTCATTACCATGGTAAATGAAATTTTCATCAATATTAGATGTTGTGGTGAAAAGTTTGAGAATTCTATAGTTTTTGAAAAGATCTTATGAATTATTTCCGAAAATATAGATGATAAAGTATCTTCATTGGAAGAAAGAGAACCTAAAACATTATCTCTGGATGACTTGAATAGAAAAATCATCACTTATGAAATGAGAAGGGATAGGACTATGAATGGAAGAAAAATATAATAGGGAAATGTATTTCAAAGTAGTTAATAATGAGATTTCTATGAAGGTTATAGATGAAGATGATGTTTCTTAATCTAAATCCAAAAATGATCTATCAAAACATCTAGATGATATTTTATCTTTGTTTTCAAAAAATGTGGTAGGAAAAGGAAATTATAAAGAGAAAAATCCCTTGAAGTGTTTTCAATGTATAGTTATTGGGAATTATGATGCTAATTTCCATCAAATAACAAAATAAGAATAAGATGATGAAGAAGAAATAAACCAAGAAAGTCATGGAAGAAACAGGGTGATAAAGAGAAATATTTTTCCCTAGGGAAGGAAAAAAAGTCCTTCAAATATAAAAGAAGAATATTTTTTTAATGAAGAAGAAGAATAATATAATGATTTTTAATACAAAAAAAAGGATTAACTGAGAAATCTAGAGAGATTACCTTTATTAAATTAATGAATAATGAATATTTCTATAGAAATAGTTCTAAAGAAGAAGAATACTAGAAGGAATATAATATGAAAGAAGAGTTTAAAGAATGTATGAAATATATTAGAATTCTATATAAGAAAAAAATATTATTTATAAATGAAAATTCATTATCACACAACAAATAATGTTTTCCTGATGAAAATTTCATATTGGAAAATTATCATGATAATCTAACAAATTCTCCTGAGAAAGAAAAGTATAGTAATGAGCATCCAAATGTAAATATGAAGGCTAATGAATAAGAGTTAGAATATGTCCAAGAGAATATTTATAAATCTGAAAATAGAGATATAATATTCAAAAACGCTCTCTTAGATGTTTTCCAATGTTCTAGAAAATATTATCATAAGATGGATTAGAAAAATTTACCTTCAATGGTTGAGAAGAAAGATGGAATTATTTCCAAGAATAAGAAAGTTCTCAATGATTGGTATGTGGAAATGATTAAAAAAGTAAAAAATTTAGAATTTTCTAAAACCCTTAGTTCAGAAAAATATACATTACTTCTACTTTCAAGAAGTATATAATGAAATCTAAGTGAATTAATAAAGATTGGTTTGAAAACCCCGTGTTCTTCAAGAGAAGAAATAATTCTTTTAGATGACTCTTTAGTACATGTCAATGATTAAAAAAGTAAATAATACAAATGTTTATAAAAACACTATGTTGAATTTTTTTAATTAATTCTAGTTCCAGGAAAGATATAATGAAATATAAGATGATTCAAAATGATTGGTTTGAAAATAGAAAGGTTGATGGCCGACAATGTTCTATTAAGAATCTTCCTGAGAAACATACTCACAACACTAGTGAATCTAAATATTTTAGAGGAAAATATTCATTCTATGGGTATTTCTTCTACTGTGTTGGATGTAGATATTTGAAAATTATGTGTAGTTATGACCAAATACATTACTACTATTCCATAGGTTATGGAAGACATGACTTTAGGGGGATTCAATCCCCTTAATAGAATAAGACTTAGAAAAGGCTCATAAGAAATATGAGAGGGTTGTTTTGAATGTTGAGAATAGTTTACAACCACTAGAAAATATTTTTGAATGACGTGAACTATCAATAAATATTTAAAAGGGTTTTATATTTCACTTAATATCACAAAAAAACGTTTTAAAAAATTCTCAAAATATATAAGTGAAGATTGAAAAGTATGAAAAATATTATCTTGTCGTTGAAACCCCTTTAAAATTTATAAAAGGAGAAAGAAAATGGGTTCTTTATAGTAGTTTTTCATCTCATATGATAAGAGAATTAATGTTTTTTTTTGAAAAATTTAATTGTTTTCAAAGAATTAATGGATACATTTTGCAATGATGAATCTATGAAAACCAAAGGTGTTAGATCTGCCATAATTGGAAAAGAAAAGGTGAAATCCATGAAAACATTATATGTTTATGGACTAAAACATAACCTACTAAGTGTTTCAGAATTTTTTGATGAGGGTAAAAATGTTATCTTTTGAAAAATTGGGCTTCTTATGAAAATTGAGAAACATGGAAATATATTTACAACATGTCAACTAACAAAGGGAACGTTCTTCCAAGTTGGTGAAAAGAACTGTTATTACTAGTGTATGGTAGAAGAAAATAAGTTGTGTCATAAAAGGATAGGACACATGTGTCAAGGAAACATGAGGATGTTATCAAAGGGAGAATATTTATGAGGTATTCCTGATATGTCTAGAATAAGAGATTGGTGTTTCACTATTGGTAAAAATGAATTATTACAAAATATGTGCATAAAAATGTTGACAGTTGTTGAAAATGACCCATAGAACATATTCATTCTAATACTTGTGGGCTAATGAAAAATATTCAAAAAAAGATACATGTAATTTATCACTTTCATTGACTAATTAACTCACATTACTTGTCTTATGTACATGAGACAAAAGTGAGATTCTATGAAAATGAATAAATGTTTCTGTGTAATGTTGAGAAGGAATGTGAGTGTTCAATGAAGAAGTTGAGAACTAACAATGGTAGTGAATATAAGAATTCTTATTTGGAAAAATATCTTGAGGATCATGGAATTTAGCATCATTTCTGTTCACCATACACAACTCAACAAAATGGGTTTTCTAACAGAAAGAATAGAATTCTAGTGGAAATTGTGTGAAATATGTTACTTGAACATGTTATCTCCCATTACCATTGGAGGAAAGCAATGAGTACTACTGTGTATCTTCAAAACCAATGTTTCTATATACCATGTTAAGATATGGCTCCATGTGAAATGTTTTATGGAAAAAATTGATGTTTGTAACACTTATGATTTTTTGGGAGTTCATGCTTCATAAAATAAAAAGGTGGAAAACATGGAAAATTGAGCAAAGAAGTGAAGATGGAATTTTTATTTGTTATGATCCATAGGGAAGAGGATAAAAATATTTTATAAAAGAGACCTGGAGAATTGTTGATTTTCTAATGTGAATGTAGTTGAAAAAAACACGGAAGAAAAGAATACTGATGGTGATATTGAAGTAGCACAGCATAAGGAACATCTTGTTAACAAATATAATAATGCCGATGATAGTGTTAATCCTACTCATGAAGACAAATTGGACTAAATAATCTCAAGTGAGGGTGGGGGAGAGACAAAAATAACATATCCTAGGATGAGAATGTATGTGGAGGCACAATAAATTATTATTGATCATCATCAGATGATTCAAACAAGAATAATTTCAAAATTTGTTATACACAGTTCTTTGAATTCAAAATTTGAGTTGAATGATGTGAATGAAGCTTTATAGTATATGAAAATGGTTCTAGAAATAAATTATGATCCTGATAAGATAGATAATAATAATACTAGGAACTCATACCCAATCTGGATATAAAAAATATTATTGGTACAAAATGAGTTTTTCAAAAAAAGATAATTAAAGAAGGTGATTTGATAGGAAACAAGGAAAGATTGGTGTGGAAGGGTTACTCCCAAATTGAAAGTGTCAATTTTGAAGAGTAATTTTTTTCTGGTGGAAATCGTAGAAACATTGAGAATATTTCATTCTTTTTCTATATAATGAAGTTAAAAAAATAAAATGGTTGTGAATTCCACATTTATAAATGGGGATATTGATAAGGAAGATTACATTGAATAACCATGTGGATTTATTTTTGGGAAATATGAATGTCTTGTGTGATGGTTGAACTTATCCTTGTATGGTATAAAAATATCTTCAATGACATGGTATTTCTAATTGGATATTTCCTTAAGCAATATGAGTTTTAATAAAGGAAGGGTTGATAATAATATTTACATTTAATGATTTCATGAGTTTTCCATCATCATAAGTATTAATGTGTATGACATTATCTTTGTGTGAAAGGATGAAATATCTTGTGACTGATTATCCTAAGAGATGAATAAGTTGTTTGACATATCCATCATGGGAGACATGATCTTATTAATGTGGTTAAAAATTATACAAAATAAGAAACCCATTTTTCATTCTCACTAAATGTATGCTATGGAAATTATAAAATTGTTTGGCATAGAAAATTTGAAACTAGTTTCCACACAAATTTCAGTTGGATACAAGTTGTTTAAAGATGGTTAAGGAAATTTTTTTGATCAGAAAGAGTTTTGAATAATGATTGAATGTATTTTATATTTAACTACTTGGATACCTGACATTGTTTTTTCTATTATCTTAAGAGATTAATTTTAGAGTGCTCCTAAAGATAACATTTATTTTCTAGAAAAACAATTCTTAGATATATCAAAGGCCCAAAATATTTTGGAATCATTTAGGATAATTGAGAAATTATTTACTTGTTTATGTATTCAGATGCTAATTGGGTAGGAAATGTTGATGATAAAAGATCCATATCTAGTGCAGTGATATTTTTTTGTATTGTTTTTGTTAGTTGTCAGACAAAAAAACGAAATTTAGTAACTCTTAACATAAAAAATGCTAAGTATGTTATTTCCACTCAAACTGTTACTTAAATTATGTGGATAAAAATATGTAAGGGAGACATAATTGTTTAAGTAAAGATACAATTTCTCTTGGGAATTGATAATAAAATTTAAATAAATCATACAAGTAATCTGATTCAATATTTTCAGTCAACATATATAGATATAAAATAACACTTCATTGAAAATCATATGGAGAAGAATTAATTAAAGATGGAGAATATTATTATATTGAAAGAATATACTAACATATTCTCAAAACCATTACCAAATGACCAATTTTATAAATTGAGGTTCATCATGGATGTCTAACATATTTATCTTCATGGTTAAGGTACGTGTTTCTGTCCCCTCTCTCATCTTATCGATGGATAGTGTTCTCAAGGGGGAGAATTTTTTTTATAAATAAATACTTATGGAAAGATTCCAAATGGGGGAGTTTTGGGTAATTTATGAATCTAGAATGTATGTGTTTGATCTATAATAACTACTTATTGGAGTGGTTGTAGGAAAAAATGTATGTATTCCACGAAATGTAAAGATGAGGATAAATCTGAGGAAGAAGGATGAGGAAGAAAGGATGGGGAGGAAAAATGAAGAGGTTTTATAGTAAATATTTTTGGACAACATGGTTGTTTTTATAAATAATTATTTTTCCTATAATGAGTTAGCTAATGTAGGATTATAATTTTTGATGTGTAATCTATAGCTTGAGTTTAAAATTTGTGATTTAGGAATCTTAGTTAACTATAAAATACAAATTGGGAGATTGTTGGGACCAATCTGGATAATGATGTTTTTTGGACGTAAGAAATGTTTTTTAAAAGGGTGTTGTCTTTTTTGTCATAAATTATAAACTAATTGACTTAGAAAAATCCGTGGTCAATATGATGATGATTTTCTAGTCTGAATTTAAAATATATCATAATTTGATTTGGATAACATTTGATGCAATCCTTATTTTCACGAAACGGATCTGGTCACCACCATTAACGGCACCAAACCCAGCCCATGGAAAAGTCCCTAAGGGTGTTCCCTAACCCCATGGGCTAGAAAAAGTGCCCGAGTATCAAATAAATCTAGTTTGGAAATGATTTACCTAAGTATGAAAGTATAAAACATAAAAAAACAATCAATAATTAGAATATGAAATTTTCATGGTAAACAATTATTAACAGAACCATATCTGAATACATTTTTTTAAATACAATACAAGTGGTCCAAATGAAAATAATGACAATAGAAAGACATCCCCATGGACTCCACTTGACAAGCGGGTCAACACACACAAGCCTTCCCCCCAACTCCGCCCCAGTGATGGGGACTAACACCCTGAACCACCATCATCCTTAGCCTTTCATTTACCTGATTCAATCATAAGAAGGTATAATTACACCTAAGGGGTGTAAGTAGTGTGTGAGACTAATCCCAATAGGATAACACTAGATTATTCCAAAGATCATGCAATACAATGTGAACAAAACAAGCAATTGTATTACACAAGGTGAAACAATTTTAAAATTCCAAGAAATGAAACTTTCAATTGAAAACAGTTTTCAATCCGAGAATTTCAGAATGTTAACACATTAAAATATAAATGTTAGATACTATAATGTACTTCCAAACACACCCTAGTATATGGGTAAATACCACAAATCCAATGAGCAACAAGATCAGGAACACCACTAGGCACTAGGTTGTCTCGGGCCCTATGTACCTCGTACCTCAGTGTAATGTAACCGTAGGAAAATATGTTCTCATGCACGAGACAGTAGTAGGGAACATACCCATAACCTAGTGGTACCCAATCATCAACCACATAGTTTAGTTAGAGTTGTCATTATCCATAAACTATGTGAAATAGGGACAAAACCCGTCTGGTCTACTAGCCGTACTAGTACAAATCCGCCCCACCTAGGTACCTGGGCTTCCCCTTTTGTGCTCAATCAATTTCATCATGAAAGATAAATCTATTTTTAGATAACACACCACTACCGGTCACACCCAAATAATACAGTAGCAATCACATTTTATACCACTTAAAACACACAACAAAACACTTGTATTTTTAATAAAATGATTCCTCCAAATCCCATAATGTTTTTCACACCAAACTCCTTAAGAACCAAACTTGTACACTATGTGCACACCAGAATGTTACTAAAACAGAAAATTCAGACCAATAAATTTCTATTAATGGAACAATTTTTTAGGGCATCCCCTTGTGGACAAAGAAATGATACTTTGAAAAACCTCCATTTTTATACAAACATGGGACTTAAAGTTAACATGTTCCACAAAAACTATTAAAACACATTTTCATAGAAACAAACAAAGTGGATAATATTAAAAACATTATTGTATGCCATATTATAGTTCAATAAAATCAATTAATTATTATTAGGGAATTCCCAAATAAACCAATAAAACATTCCCATGAAAACTCCCACAATTTCACATGAAATTTGCATTTAAATAATCATCTCCAAATCAAACAGCAATAAAACTAATTTTTTCTGCAACAATAAAATGATATAAACCTAAAAGTATGATAAATACAGCGTTCTAAGACACAAATATTGCATAAAAATGGAATCACCTACCAAAAGAGTCATGAACCGCAAATCCTAGTGCGGAACTTCAACCGCACCACCAATGCACCACAAGGGAGTGAGATCAAACCTAAAACCAGAGGATTATACTAATAAACTCAAAATTAAACCCTAGGTACGAATCCCTAGGTTTTGGACATCTGGGGATTCATGAAAAAAATAGAAAGCATAAGGAAAAGGAAGGAACTTAGAAGGATATTCACTTACTTGAAAAATATGGACGATTTTAAAAACCAGATATGTTTGGCCCTAATTCCCGACCTATACAATCTCCAAAGAGGGGAAAACGAAGCTAGGGGTCCTTACAGGTATTGTGGGAGAAGGTGAGAGGTGGAATCACCGAAAATTTATAAAAAAGGAATTTTTTATGAAAGCATTAAAAAAAATTTAAACTGTAAATGGGCTTTCGGGTTGGCCCAATACTTAATTTGATCACCCAAATCCAAGATGATAATGAATTTTTAAGGGGCCCAAATTTCTTTGGTTGTTTGAATAGTAAAATGAAGGTCACTTAGGAAGTTTAATGGTTGAAAAATGTTGAAAAACGAAGGAGTTATTAATGTATCAAAAGATACTTTCAAAACTGGAAATGGACTCTCGGGTTGGACTAAGTTTTGGGAACCCACCATTTCCTTAAAAAATGCATGGAAAACCCCCAAAACAAATCAATAATGTAAATAAAATAAAATATACCTTTAAAATATGTCATGTATTTGATAATTCTCCCTTCCATGAAAGACTTTCCACCCTGAAATGTCAACATGAAGCTTGATTGGAAAACAAGAACGGGTACTCTACCTCGACCCATAACATTCACTCCCATGTCTCATGTGTATCATTCACATGCTGCCACAAAACCTGGACTAATGTAATATAATTCCCTTGAACTATCTTCTCTTGGATGTCCACTATTTTCACCGGCCTCTCAATAACAGTCAAGTCAGGATCTATCTTCAGTTCTTCCCAACTCAACACATGGGACGGATCCGGGTTGTATTTCATCAACTGAGAGACATGGAAGACATCATGGATGGAAGTAAACTAAGAAGGTAAGGCCGACCTGTATGAAACATTTCTAATATGCTCAATGATCTCAATGGGCTCTACATACAGCGACATCATCTTACCTTGCTTCCCCAATCGATGATGGCCTAGATGAGGGGCCACTTTGAAGAATACCCTGTCACCGGTAGAAAACTGTAGGTCTCGAAACCTCCGGTCAACATAAGATTTATGAAGACTCTAAGTTGTTAATAAGTGCTACCTGATCAACTTGACCTTCTCATAAGTTTCCTATACAAGGCTCGGCCCCAAAAGTTAAGTCTCTCCTACCTCAGCCCAACATAGGGGGGACAGACATGAACGACCATAGAGCTCTTTAAATGGGGCCATTGGAATCGAGGATTGGTAAATGTTTTTATATGAAAACTCAACCAATCCCAAATGGATATCCCAAGAACCTCCAAAGTCCATGTCACATGCACAAATCATGTCCTCTAAAATCTGATTTGCCCACTCTATCTGATCATCCATCTGGAGGAGGTATGTCATGCTCATATTAATCGAGACCCCAAGGCCTTGTGAAGAACTTCCCAAAATCGAGAAGTGAGGTAGGGGTATCTATCTAAGACAACCGTTGATGGTATGCCCTGGAGTCTCACCACAACCTGACGATACAAATGGCCCAACTCATCCACTTTCATTGTATATTTTATCGGAATGAAGTGGGATGATTTGGTTAGAAAAAAAATCACCACAAAAATTGAATTATTACCCCGAGGTGTACAAGGTAAGCCAACAATGTGGTCCATGGTGACATCGTCCCACTCCCAGGTAAGAATGGGTAGTGGTTGGAGAAAACCAAAAGTTCGTTGGTGCTCTTCTTTCATCTGCTGGCATGTGAAGCATTTTGAAACAAAGTCCGCTATGTCCTGTCTCATACCAGGCCACTAAAACAGCCGACAGACATCATAATACATCTTAGTGGTACCTGGATGGACATTCCACTAAGACTGGTGGCTATCCTGCATCACCACCTTCTGCAGAGATAATGGCACTACTGAACGGCCCTTGAAGCACAATATTCCCTCAGGAGACCATGACCAATCGGAGGATGTCTCCCCACCATGAAGAAACTGCTTCGACCACTAACAATGCTCGTCACTGGGATATTCCAACAGAATCAACTCCAATAGAGAAGGAGTCAACAGGACGCTCACCAAGAATTCCCCTCTACTATGTTCTCTGGTCTCCACATGCATCTGAGAAAAGAGCCCCATCAATGCCCACTCATCACTGGACATTCTCAAAGCATGTACTAGAACCCTTCTACTAAAGGCATCAGCCACAACATTACCCTTTCCTAGGGTATAGACAATGTCAAAGTCAAACCCCTACAAGTACTCGATCCAGCGACGCTGCCTCAAGTGGTGGTCCTTATTAGAGAAGATATAACCAATATTTTGTGATTAGAGTATACCAAAAACTTCTCCCCAAAGAGGTAGTGACGCCATGTCTTCAAAGCATGAATCACCGCTGCCAACTCCAAGTCATGGGTCTGGTAGTTCTTTTCATGTGGTCGAAGTTAGCAAGAGCCATATGCGACCACATGATCATCCTGCATAAGCATACACCCAAGACCCATACCTGAAGAATCACAACAGACCACATATCCCTTTCCAACCTCTGGAAATGTCAGCACAGGGGTGGTAGTCAACCGCCTCTACAACTCCTCGAACAAAACCTGGAATTCTGGACCCCATAAAAACTTCAGCCCTTTCTGGGTGAGGGCATTAATTGGTGAAGAAAGTTGAGAGAAATCCCAAACGAATCGCTTGTAATATCCATGCAAGCTGAGAAATCTCCCGTTCTTGAAGACATTCTTCGGTTTCTCCCACGACATGACCGCAATAATTTTCTTGGGGTCCACTAAAACTTCGTGCTCTGAGATCACATGCCCTATAAATATCACCTCCCTAATCCTAAAAGTTCACTTTGACAACTTTTCATAGAGGCGGTGATCCCATAATGTACCCAAAACGATCCTCAAGTGATGTTCGTGTTCCTCCTCAGAGATAGAGTATACCAGATTGTCATCCACGAACACCACAAAAAAGGAATTGAGATACTGATGAAACACACTATTCATGAGTGCCATGAAGACCGCTGGAGCATTGTTCAATCCGAAGGGCATGACCAAATACTCAATGTTGTCATACCAGCATCAAAAGGCTGTCTTTGGGATATATGACTCTTTCACACGAAGTTGATGATACCCCGAATGCAGGTCTATCGTTGAGAACCACATTTACCCCTTCAACTGATCGAACTAATCATCTAATCTGGGAAAAGGGTATTTATTCTTAATTGTTACCTTATTCGGATTCTGGTAGTCAATGCATAACCGGAGGGATCCATCAGCCTTTTTCACAAACAACACAGGAGCGGCCCAAGGAGAGATGCTCGGGCGAATGAATCCTTTGGATTCTAAGTCGTCCAGCTGTATTTTTAATTCCCTGATCTCGGTGGGGTCCATGCGATAAGAGGGAAGAGATATCGACTATGTTAATGGCTCCAGATCAATCGAAAACTTCACATGTCGCTTTGGGGTAAAACCTGAAAAATCATCTGGGAATACCTCTGAAAACTCATTCACTACATGAGGTAGTGAACCTTCAGGGGAAAGAACATCCTCTAGCATGAGCGAAGATAAATGGAAGATAAAACATCTTAACTCTAGGAGTGGAGGCCCTGTGCGACCTGACTGAGGATCCCATTCTCCATGAAAAACCTGACGACTCCCATCGAGTGTAATGAAACTCACATGTCGTCTGTAGCAATCGATGTGTTCCTGGAAGTGTACTATCCAATACATCCCGAGTATGAAATAAAAAAGGTCCATATCTAAGACCAAGAGGTCCCACTCCATCTCAACCCCTGACGCAGAAAGAGCACACGACGGGCACCTTAGACCCTGCTCATTCTTCTTTCACAGCGGTGTCACCAACTCCATCGCGAAAGTCACCAAATCAGTGGGAAAATTCAGAATTTCCATAAAATAAGATGAAATGAATGAAACAGAGGCACCAATATCAAAAATAGAAGTAGATGTAGAAGATGCGATCAAAAGAGGTACCTCAAACTGTTGGCGGTCCAGCCTCTGATCCTGCAGGTGCCTGATCCACTGCATGGAGATGCCCAGTATCTGCCTGAGGATGACCACTAGTCTATGGATGTGCCCAGAACTGGCTATGCCCAGAAGATGAACCAGCCCTACCACCACGGCTGCCAAATCAAGATCCCCTAGTCCTCGATGGCTCAGACTGTGATGGAACTCCTCTTGATGCCACTGACCCAGCCCCACTCGGATGTGGATTTGCCACACCATAGAAACACTGAAAATTCCCCATACCTCCAAACTGGTAACAAGGCTTCGGAGGAAGTGGACATGATGGTCGGATGTGCCCGGGCTTCCCACACCGGTGGCACAGGACCAATATCACATCAGAAGTCGCAGGAGAAAACTTCCTAGAAGAGTGGCCTGAACTGCCACCTCCTTTGTTCACAAGATCATCCTACTTTTTTTCTTCTCTGAGGAGCTTTCAGTTCCCACTGCTAATACTGAACCATAAACACCAGCCCTACCTTTCTTATCAATCTCCACCATGCACGTCTGATCAACAACATCAGCATAGGTCCTCATCTTAAACAAGAACACCTGGGAGTATATCTCTGGTCACAAGCCTTTCTCAAACCTCTGGGCCATCACTTGCTCATTAGAGGCAATTTATGGAGCATACCGAATCAACTCAGTGAAATGGTTCGCATACTCCATGACATATAGATTCCCCCGAACAAGGTCCATGTACTATCTATACCTATCATAAGCCAACACCTCAGGGAAGTACTGTCCATTGAAGACAGCATTGAAATCTCCCCAGTGAATCTGATCATTCTTCCCAGCCTGAAGCACTAACTCCCACCACTTACGACTGGGACCCTCCAACAGAAAGGAGGAACACTTCACCTTGAGCTCCTCTGGTGTTTCCAGGAACTCAATTATATTGTCGATCTTCTCGAGCCATTATTCTGCTTCCTGGGGTTCTGAGATACCTCAGAAGGTAGGAGGATTGTTTTCAGACACTCTTGTGCTTTATCTTTTCTAGGACTTATCTCTTGTGCCCAAACATAAATAGGAGTAGGAGCTGGTCCCTGTCCCAATTCATGGAATTCCTGAACCACAGCCTCCATGAGCATCTGATCAATCGGTGTGGGAGAACTCTCTCCTGCTTCCTCCTGTGGGTGCGTGGGAGATTTCCGTGGAGGCATGTTGCTAAAAAATGTAACAGTCACAAAACAATAGTCAATACCGAAAATCAGAAAATTGAAATCAAATAAATCAAATATAATAAACTAAACACATTCTAGTAATAAAATAAATAACTACTCCACATCCGCCAGATGTCCACTTGTGGTCTGCAGCCCACACGTCTCACCTGGAAGTGAAGTCAATCCGTAAATTCCATCATCCCCTAGTGACTCAATGTATTCCATGAGAGGTGCGGGCCAGGAACCCTACTCAATACCAAAACCCTGAGACCTGACAGTACTAGCTCATGTCTATCCCGACTCATCCCAAAATAGCAATATAACCCAAAAACATTAAACTGCCTTTGATACCATATTGTCACAAACAGGATCTGGTCGCCACCATTAACAACACCAAACCTAGCCCATGGCAAGGCTGGAAGGGCGTTCCCTATCCCCAAGGGCTGGAACAAGTTCCCACGTATCAAATAAATCTGGTTTGGGAACGATTTATCTGAGTATGAAAGCATAAAACATAAAAAAAAATCAATAATTACAATATAAAATTTTTATGCTAAACAATTATTAAAAAAACCAGATCTGAATACATTTGTTTAAAGATAATACAAGTGGTCCAAATGAAAATAATGACAATAACAAGACATCCCCATGGACTCCACACGACAAGGGGGTTATCACCCGCAAGCCTTCTCCACAACTCCGCCCCAGTGATGGGGACTAACACCCTAAACCACCATCACCCTTAGCCTTACCTTTACTTGAGTCAAGCATAAGAAGGTATACTTACACAAAAGGGGTGTAAGTAGGGTCTGAGCCGAAGACCAATAAAATACCACCATATGATTCCAAAGATAATGCATTACAATGTGAACAAAACAAGCCACTTTAATACACAAGGTGAAACAATTTTAAAATTCCAAGAAATGCAACTTTCAATTGAAAAAAGTTTTCAATCCGAGAATTTCAGAATTTTAACACATTAAAATAAAAATGTTAGCTACTGTAATTTAATTCCAAACACACCCTAGTATATGGGTAAATAACACAAATACAATGAGCAACAAAATCGGGAACACCCCTTGGCAATAGGTTGTCTTGGGCCCTATGTACCTCGTACCTCGATGTAAAGTAACCATATGAAAATCGGTTCTCGTGCACGAGCCACTAGTAGGGAACATTCCCATAACCTAGTTTTCCCCAATCATCAATCACATAGTTTATTTATAGTTTTCATTATCCAAATTCTACGTGAAACATGGATAAAACTCATCCGGTCCACTAGTTGTACTAGTACAAATTCGCCCCACCTAGGTACCCGGGCTTCCCCTTTTGTGCTCAATCAATTTCATCAAGAAACATAAATCTATTTTCATAAAACACACCACTACTGGTCACAAACAAATAATACAGTAGATATCAAATTTTATACCACTTAAAACACACAACAAAACACTTATATTTTTAATAAAACAATTCCTCCAAATCCTGTAATGTTTCGCACACAAAACTCCTTATGAACCAAACTTGCACACTATGTGCACACTATTAAGTTACAAAAATAGAACATTTAGACCAATACATTTATATTTAAACAAAAAATAGTTTTTTAGGGCAGCCCCTTGTGAACCAAAAATGATACTTTGAAAAACCTCCATTTTTACACAGACATGGGACTTAAAGTTAACATGTTCCACAAACACTATTAAAACCCATTTTCAGAGAAAAAAACAAAGGAGATAAAAATAAAAACATTATTTTAAGACCTATTATATTTCAATAAAATAAATTAAGTATTAATAGGGAATTCATAAATAAACCAATAAAACATTCCCATGAAAACTCCCCCAATTTCGCATGAAATTTGCATTTAAAAATTCATTTGCAAAAAAACAGCAATAAAACTAATTTTTGCAGAAATAATAAAATTATATAAACCTGAAATTATGATAAATACATCATTATAGGACACAAATATTGCATAAACAAGGAATCACATACCAAAAGAGTCAAGAATGGAAAATCCTAGTGCGGAACTTCAACCGCACAACCACCGCACCACAAGATAGTGTGATCAAACCAAAAACCAGAGGATTGGACCAATAAACTCAAAATGAAACCATAGGTACTATGGCTTCGCTTTGGGAAATTTGGGAATTCATGAAAAGAAAAGAGAAATCTTAAGGAAATGGAAGGAACTTTGAAGGATAGTCACTTGAGAAATCTGGACGATTTTAGCAACCTGATACGTTCCACCCTACTTTCGGACTTATACGATCTCCAAAGAGGGGTAAACAAATCTTGAGGTGCGTCCAGGTACAGTGGGAGCAGGTGAGAGGTAGAATCACTGAAAAAGGAAAACAAATGAATATTTTATGAAAGCATTAAAAAATAAATTTAAAACTGGAAATGGGTTTTCGGGTTGGCTCAATACCTAATTCGATCACCCAAATCCAAGATGATAATGAATTGTAAGGGGACCAAATTTATTTGGTGGGTTTCATAGTTAAATGAAGGTAATTTTTGAAGTTTAATGGGTGAAAGAAGTTGAAAAACGATGTATTTATTAAAGAAACAAAATATACTTTCAAAACTGGAAATGGGCTCTCGTGTTGGACCAAATTTTGGGAACGCAACATTTCCTTAAAAAATTCATGGAAAACCCCCCAAAAAAATCAAGGATGTAAATTAAATGAAAAATAAATTTAAAATATGTCATGTATGTGACACTTATGTAGAAAAATGGTGAGTATATGTGATGCCAATATTATTCAGTTTTGATTGGAAAGAAAGATGTTGATCAAAGATAGGGATGTTACAATAATTTCCATGATAAATATGACAATGAAAAATATGAAGGATAAAAATTTAAAAATCAGGATAGATAAGGTTTATGATAAATAAAATGATCATAAATTATTATTGTAGTTATTACCGAAGAAAATTTTTTAATGTGGTGTTGTTTAATAGTGTTAGCCAAATTTTTGGGTCTCAAAATTGGTTGTTGGTTTTATAAAAAAGGAAGAGTTTTATGCAAGGGAGTTCATGGAACATAGTTCATAATAAGAGGATAATAGTTCTTGGACCTCAAAGATGGTATGTATAATGGAGAATGAAAATTGGTAATGGAAAGATTCCACATAGCCGTACTATGCGGACTATGGAGCACACTGCGTGGATAACAGATAGAAATATTGGTTCACAAGAGGATCATAGTTCATGAAAGGATTTATGATAATATGAATGCCTTCATTTGTTAATGAGGGTTGGTAATTTTTATTTATAATAAATTTTCTATCATGACGAAATATAGGCTCTACGAGGACTGTGGATGTAAAATCAGTTCACAAAAGGAGCATAGTCTACGGTGAAGGCTATCTCGCATCAATGTTTTGGGTAAATCAGATTATCAGGATTAGAATAATTATTTTTCTATAAAAAATAATATAATCCCATTATCATGTATGAGATAACTTGATAATAATTTTTCATCTCTATTGGATAATGTTTGCAGAATTTTCAAGTTGTTCATGATGGAGAATTTCATGATGGAGAAGAGATCATAGAGAAAAGATTTCCATGAAGAAGACAATCCAAAGAATTAGTTTGTTGGGATTAGTAATCCACAAAGGAAAAAGGACAACATAGGAAAGGTGTTCCATAAAGAAATTTCCATCCACCGAGTATAGATAATCTGTATAAGATTATGTGGTCCACGAAGCCCTCGGGCTAGGCAATGTAACTCAATTTATAGTGGATATATGCAGTTCATGAAGGAAGCAAGTTAGTTCACTGAAGAATAAAAGAATTTACTCCAATATTATAGTTAGGAAATAGATTATTTGTTTTTAAAGATTAAAATTTTGGAAGTGTATGAAGAAACATTAGAACATTATATTGTATCATTTTGAGCTAGAATAAGGACACATTCTATTGGAATGTTTTCATAGTGCTACATGAGTTTATGGAATCATCCTACAAATTATAATATAAATAAAAATATTTTTTTCTATTGTATTGGGTGGTACTAGATAGTTTTCAAACAATAAGAATGATGTGGATAATCTTTTTGAGTATTGAAACTTGTCAATTATTGTGTTCCTAGGGATGTGTGTTTGAGTTGTGTTCAGTAGTGAAATAAATATTTAACATGAGTCGATGGTGTTTAACATGTAAGGAAACAAAAAATAAAAAAGTTATCATTGATTCACCCCTCCACCTATTAGTGATACTTGAATCTTGACTAGGAAACTTCAATTGATACCAGATCCTGGTTTCCTTTGATTATTATTTTCTATTGTTGTGAAGTTAAGTTGTGATAGAGAATATGAATTGCATTAACAGTAAGGGGATTACAATATTTTATAGTATGAATTATCATTTTTTGAATGATTTTATGATTCCTTATCTAATGTATATTGGGTATGAAGTTCTTCAAGCTACAACATATAAATTACCTCATTTTGATAATAACGTTTTTCATACACCTATAAATAAGATGAATATTGAGAATGATGGAAGGGATAAAAATTATTTACTCTAATCACTTTATAAATGATTTTTTTCCTGAATGAAATGTGTTGGTATTGATAATGGTATCTGAGATAAGATTAAAAACAAATATAAAGGAAATACTGAGGTGATGAAGGAAAAACAACATTATTGGCTAAAGTATGAATATTTGAAAATGGGAATGTTTGAAACTATTGGGTAATACTTTATAAGGTTAAATGACATTTTCAATACTATCTGATGTCTTGGTAAAAATTTGAATGATTCTACAGTTACTAAAAATATCATAATTAATATTCCTGAAACATTTGATCATAATGTTTCATCATTAGAAGTTAGGTTCTCAGAAACATTACATCTGGATGACATGCATATCAATCTAATCACTTAAAAAATGGGAAGAGATATTACTATGAATAGAAATATATAATCAAATAGAGAAATTAATTTCAAATACACCAAGAGAGAAAAGTATAAGAAGGTCATTGGGGATGATGATGTTGCTATCTCTAACTCCAAAAATTAGGTAAGAAAAAATTGATAATATTTTATCATTTTTATAAAAAATAATAGAAGTGGAACATGGAAATATAAAGGGAATAATCCATTGATGTGTTTTTAATATGGATCCATTGGGCAATTTGCAGCTAATTCATTTTAAATAAATAAACAAGTAGACAATGATGAAGAACAAATATAATGAAGAAGGTCATGGAAGATACATGGTGGTAAAGATAAATATTATTCCATAAGGAATGATAAAATCATATTCAAATATAATAAAAGAATCTTTTTCTCTGAAGATGAAGAAGAGGAAGATAGTGAAGTTGAATCAGAAAAATCATTCGCTGAGAAAGATAGATGGGATACATTTATTGAAGTAGTTAATAATAAAGACATTAGGAGAAAAATTTATAATTAAGAATAATTCCAAATTGAATCTCAACTGAAAGAATAGTTGAAATAATGTATGAGGAATATTATAAGGCTTCAGAAGGAATAAAGGAAGATGATATATGAATATTTTTCATCAAAAATTAGGAAGGTTTTCTTGTTGATAATTTCATGCTGGTAAAAGATATTGATGATCTGAAGACATATCCTGAGAACAAAAACAACTATAATGGACATCTTGAAGTAAATATGGAGACAAAAGAAGGCGATTTGTAATATATCCAATAAAAAAATTCTAAAGATGAAAATATGGATAAATTTTTTTAAAAAAATATCTCAGCTATTGGTCAATGTTTTGCTAAGGATGATCCTCACAGGGATCAACAAAAGTTACCTTCAATTGTTGAGAAGAATGATGAAATTGTTTCTAAGATTAATTAATCGAGGAAAGTCAGGTATGTGGTCAAGATTAACAAAGTAATGAATTTAGAGGTTTCTAAAAACTGTGAGTTTTGAAAATTTTAAATTTCTTCTTATTTCGACATGGTTGGAATGAAATCTGAGATGAACAATAAATATTGGGTTGAAAATAGAATGTTTTATGGTAAAAAATTTTCTATTAAAATGGTTCCTGGGAAACATACTAACAAGATATTTCAATTGTAATTTTTTTTAGGAAAATAAACATTCTATCGATATTCTGTGTATTATGGTGGATTTGGACATATGGAAATTATGTGTGGGTTCATCCAAAAAAATTACTAATATTACATTGGTTATGTAAGTAATGGTTTGAGATGGATTCAATCCTCTCAAAAGAAGAAAATTGAGAAGGACGTTTAGAAGAAATCCATGAAAGTTGGTGTGACTGATGAGAATATGTTCCAACCACTAGAAACTATTTTAGAAAGATGTTTACAACCTTGAAATCTTGATAATGGTTGTAATTTTTTGTTACCATCCTAATAAATGTTCATAAATAATTCTCAAAAGCCGGAAGTGAAGAATGAAAAGAAAGATGAAAAAGCTATTATTGTTGAAACCTCATTAGAATCCATTAAAACAGAAAAACCGTGGATTTTTTTATTGTTGGTGTTCTTATCATCTAAGAGTAGAATACATATTTTTCTAAAATTTAATACTATTCAAAGAAATAATGGTGACATTTGGAAATGATGAATCACTGAAAATCATTGGTGTTGGATCATCCATCATTGTGAAGAAAAAGATAAAATCTAAGATACCATTATATATTGATGGCCTGAAACACAACCTGTTATGTTTCCCAAAACATTTTGATGGGGGTAATAAATTTATTTTCAGAAAATATGGGTTTCTTGAGAAAAGTGTTGGAGATTGAAATATTTTTACAAGAGGTGAACAAACAAAAGGAAACTCGTTCCATGTTTTTGAAATAAAAAACTCTTGTTTCTTAGGTATGGTGAAAGAAAATCAGTTGTAGCATAAAAGTCTAGGACAGATTTATCAAAGAAACATTATCATGTTATAAAAGTGTGAAATTGTATAAGATATTCCTGATATGAAATCAAGAAGATATTGGTGTTGAATTAATTTTTAAAAAGGAATGCTTACATATTTTGAGCGTAAGAAAGTTTAAAATTGTTCAAAAAGACCCCTAGAACTTATTTATTAATATATCTATTGGATGATGAGAGAGAAATAAAAAAAATGAGATGTTTAATTTATCAATTTCACTGATGACTTCACACAAGTTACTTGTGTTATGTAAATGATACATAAGTTGGATTCTATGAACTTTTCTAAATGTTTTATAATGGAAGAAGAGAATGAATGTGAGTATTCAGTGAAGATTTTGGGAGATGAAAATGGTGGTGATTATAAGAATCAAGATTTTCAAAATTAATATGGGAATCATGGAATTCAGAATGTGTTCAGTTCACCAAACACAACTCAACAAAATGGGGTTTCTATAAGAAATAATACAAGTCTCATTAAAGTGGGGAAAACTATGATACATCAACATGATATCTCTCATTACTGATCGATGAAATCCCAGAGTACTTCTATGTATGTTCAAACACATTATCTATAGAAGAAGATTAAAAATGACAATATATGAAATTATTTATGGAATAAATCAATTTCTGAAAGACTTATGGGGTTTTGTTAGTACATGATTCATAAAGAAGAAAGGTGGAAACCTTATAATGTTTGAGGAAAGAGGTGATGATGGAATCTTTTATGGTTATGCTCTTAAGGGAATAAGATACAAATGTTTTAGAAAAGATACTAAAATAATTGTTGATTCCACTGATGTGATGTTTTTGTAAATAAGAAGAAAGAAAAGTTGACTTATGATGATATGGAAGTTGAGAAGGATATGGAGTCTTGTTAACAATTATGATAATGATGAAGACAGTGGTAATCCTACTCAAGTAGAACCAAATACAACTATTTATAGAAATGAGGAAGAAACACAATTAACTCAGTCTAGTATGAGGATTAATGTGGAGTATCAGAACATTATTGGTGATCAATAACATAATGATCAAACAAGAATAATTTCAAAAGTTGTTACACACACAACATTTTAATAAAAAGACGATCTCAATGATTTGAATGAAGCTTTTGATCATATGGAATGGGTTTAAGAAATAAATTAAGAACATGATTAGATAAATAATAGTGAAACTTGGGAAGCTATACCCATGTTGAGTAAGACTTTTTTTTGTGAAAAATGGGTTTTCCATCTGAAGATGAATGATGAAGGAAAAGTGATAAAGAATAAGGAAGGATTAGTGTGAAAATTTTACTCACAAATTGAAGGTGTAAATTTTTATGAGACTTTCTCCCAAGTGGAATAGTTATAAATAATCAAAAATATTTTTTGATTTTTCTACGAAACTATGATACTAATGTTTCTATTGGATGTGATATCTGCATTCTTGAATGGGGATCTTGATGTGGAAGTTTACATTGAAAAACCATGTGTATTTATTTTTGGGAAATAATAATTTCATTTTTTCATTTTGAATAAAGAATTTTATTGGATAAAACAAGATCTATAGGCATTGTACATCAAATTGGACACATTCTTAAGGAAGATTTGTTTTAAGAAAGGAAGATTTAGTAAGAATATTTACCTAAATGAATGTCAGAAGTTTCTCCCCTTGTAATTGATTATGTGGATGAAATTATATTGATTAGAAATGATAAACGATGTTGGGAAATATTTTCTTGAGAGATGAAAATTTAATTTGAGATGTCCATTCTAGGAGAAATGATATAATGTCTTGGGATTAAAATTATACAAAAGATGAAACTGATTTTTATTTCTCACAAAATTTATGTTAAGGAACGTCTTAAAGAGTTTAATCAAGAATATTAAAAACCAGTTTCCACATGAATTTCATTTGGAACCATGTTTTCTAAATATGGTGAAGGTATATTTGTTGATTATAATTATTTTAGAAGAGTGATTGTATGTTTGATATATTTCGTGACCTCATGACCTGACATTCTTTATGTTGATACCTTATGTGAATGATTTCGAAGTTTTTTTAATGAATAACAATTAATTGATGGAAAAATAATTCTTATATATATTAAAGGCACAAAAAATTTTGGAACCAGTTATGGTAACTCAAAAAGTATTGACTTGTTTGGTTATTTTGATTTTGATTCCATTAGAAATGTTAATGATAGAATATATATATATGGTAGAGTTTTCTTTTTGGAGAAAATTTTCATTTTTTGGAATAAAGAGAAACAGAATTTATCTAATCTGATCATAAAAGAAACTGACTATGTTTCGGCCAATCAAGACACTAGTCAACTTATGTGGATGAACACTTAGTTGGAAGGCCTATGTGTTGAGTTAAAGCTACCCGTGATCTTGGGATATGATAATCAAAGTTGAATAAATCTTACAATAATGTGGTACAACATTCTCATTCAAAACATATTGACATAAAATAATACATCATTAATGAGATTTTGTAGAATAATGAATTGGAGATGGAGTACATTCCTATATCAAAACTAGTTCCTGATATATTCACAAAACCATCACTAAAAGAACTATTTTATAAATTGAGGCTACACATGGGTTTCCAACCTCTTTCCCATCCATGATAAAGTATGTGTTTCTTTACCCTCTATCATATTACCATTGGATAGTGTTTCTAAGGAGGATAAGTGTTAAAAAAATCTATCCTTATAGAAGTATGTATAAATGGGGATTTTTGGGTATCCGTTGAATCCAGTATGTAGGTGTGTGAACTGTTCTAACTATTTTTTGTATGAAAAAAAGTTTATATTCTTATCAATATGAGGAATTTGATAAATATATAGAAGAAGACTAATGTAGAATGGTTAAGAAGGAAATCTGAAAAGGTTCAATAGTCACAACATTTGGAAAACATGTTTTTTGTTGTCGATAATTCTAATTTCAAAAAATGAGTTATCTCATAAAGACATAGATTTTTTATACGTAATCTATATCTTTAGGTTACAAATATCAAAGAATTATAAATCATTATTGGAAACAAAATCCAAAGGATGATTTGTTGTGACCAATTTGGCTGGATAATATTTTTGGGCGTAAAAAAAGTTTGTTTTTAAAGAGTGTTGAATTTTTTTGCCAAAAATTATAAATCAATTCACTTTGAAAAATAATTTATCAATATGACGATTCAATTCTGGTTTGTATTTTACAAATATAATATATTGTTTGGAGAGATTTTGATGTGTGCCTTATGAAGGAATAAGTGATTAAATTTTATGCCAATATTATTTAGGGTTTATTGAAAGGAATTATTTTGATTGAAGATAGGGAAGTTATAGTACATTCCTTGATAAATCTGACGATGTTAATGATGATCAATCAATGGTAAAAAATCAGTATATATAAGGTTTTTATAAAAGAATATTGTTAAAATTCAGTATTTTATGAGGTTTTTGAATCATATTTCTATGGTGGCTATGTTTCCTAGTATTTCCCAAATTTTTGGGCCTCAAAACCTGGAGTTGGTTTTATGGAAAATGAATGGTTTTCTAAAATAGAGTTCTGGGAAAAAATTTATAAACCATAAGGAAAATTTAATGGACCACATAGAAGGTATGAAAAATGGTGAATGAAAATCACAAAAGGAAGGATTCCGCATAGTAGTGTTATGTGGATGACAAAGCATGTTACATGGATAGTGATGCATGTTACGTGGACTACAGAAGAAAAAATAGTATGTTGCAGGATTATCGATTATATAATATTTGATGTTCTCAAAAAGGAATTCATTTTTTACTAAGATATAGTGATTCATTTTTAAATGGCGTTGGACAACATGAGGAATGAATGGCACTATGTGGACCAAAGATGAAAGAACGGTTTGTTGAAGGTGCGTAGTCCACAGTAATGGTTTTCCTACATCGATGTTTTTGGTAAATCAAATTATTGGGATTTGAAAATTTATTTTCCTATAAAAGTAAATAAATAACTTTTTTATGTACGAGAGAATTTTATATATATTTATTATCACTATGGGAAAACTTTTGGAGAATTATGATGTAGTTCTAAAAGGAGAATTCCTAGAGGGAGTAGAGTTCATGAAGGAATTTATTGTGAAAGAGACAGTTCATTGGGGCAGTTCACAAAAGAATTTTGTTGGACTTGGTAGCCCAAAAAATAAAAGGAATCATGTTGGAATGGTGGTAAGCAGGACATTTTCTATCCAAGGAGCAGATATTATCCATGGAATAATTGGTGGTCTATGAATCACAAAAACCATGATATATAAAAAAACATTCATAGAATGCATATAGAGACCCATGCTAGATGTACATGGACATTACATTGCTCTTGAGGAATACTTAATACATAACAAAAACAAACACCTAAGGACCGTAATAGTTTACTGTCTTTGGGAACATGGAACATAATCTTCTTATCATGGTGAAAGTTCTTCAAAATCTCCCATAAACATCATCCCCTTTAGTTTTCTTAACTAAAACCATTCTTTATTTCTTGGGGAAAAGAAAACAAAAAAAGGGTGATGTCAAATCCTCAGTATGGGTAAATATGGAGAACATAAAAGAATCCATAAACATTTGAACATAAAAACATGAACATAAAACCTCAAAATCAGGATTAATGTCATAAATCTTGGCAGCACATAATGCATATATCATAAAGGAACATTAATCATGACAAAACAACATTGGAATAAAACATGTAATTGTGGAAAACCATTAACCGCGTGATATGATTTACATAATAGACAATGCATTTCTGCCAAGACTATAATAGTGGACAAATTCCATTACTGAACTGGGTTTATTTTCCATTCTATCCCTATATTATTGAATCGGATTTCCATTCCATTCCAACCATGTCTATCTCATGAGATATAAATAATTATCCAATGCATTGGAGGGAGATATAGGGCCCACCCATCCCATATTTTAATCATTCTTACATGTTCCACAAAACAATCCTAAATCATTCATCATAACCTAAGTAAAAAATGGGTTTCATAAAAATCATTCCATCGTTAAAAAATAGATATAAAAAAATGGATATCATTTCATCATAATAAAAATAAAACCATGTAAATAATAGAGACATTATACGTGAAACACAATCATACAAAATAATGTCATCTTATATGGGAAATAGTTTTGATAAAACACTTGAAAAGAATTTTTGGGGAAAATAACCTTTATTCTCAAAAAACATTTTCTTTTCACAAAATGCCATGTGATTTTAAAATAAATGGATTTTGTTAAAAATTAACACGAAATATTATAGAGGAAGCTTCATGAAAATAAAGCATTATGAAACCATAAAAATCTGTTCGTGCCGTATAAGTTAAAAAAATATTCTCCTCGTACTTTTATGAAAAAGTCAAAAGATACCTTGTATAGTAATCAAAAGAAAGATTCCCTATATACCATGTAGTAAAAGTAAAAAATGGGTAAAAATGACTTTAAACATACATGAATTTTTTTTTATAAAACATGGACATGAATGATTACTATAACGCCAGTAAATACTTACGAATAAACAATCTCGGATAATAATGAGATTGGAATAATTATCCCTTACCGTAGGTCCAATTTCTTCTGTATGTGTCCAAAACTCTTGTATAGTGGGTTTAAAAAAATTATTATCTTCTAATAGAACCATAATAATATTTATGATATCATATATGATTCACTTAGTTCTTTATATTACACTTTCATTTGTCAATTCCATGTTAAAGAAACATTTTTGTTAATAATAGTTTCATTTATCATACGTGTTTGGACTTGTTGTTCATGCTTGTATTATTACATATATCGTGATTTAATTACTTCCAGACTGTAAAAAATTATTTATATATCATATATATTTTGTTTATATATATATATATATAATAGATAGATAAATGAAATGAAATACACCGTTCATCGATATGATAGACCGTACACACACATGATCACTGTTTTCATTTCTTTATTGAATTGAATGGAAGTAAGTAGATGACATATATATATATATATAAATAAATCAAGTGTAATTATTATGTCATATACTTCATGTTTATTTATTATATATATAAATTATAATAATTCTTGAATGGTTAACATGGAGAATGAATCTCACCGCGTCATGGAGATGGTAATCCATACGTACGCACGAGCGATGATATCATTCCCATAATTATTGAATGGAATTGGAGTTGATGATATAATATCTCATAATTTTTATCATTTTATAATAATAATATATAGTTATTATTCCCACCACTATACCCATCCACGTAAGGTGGTGTTGGAAAATGGATTACACCACGACGTAGAGACGGTAAGCCGTACGTATGCACGCGCGGTGATTTTGTTTTTCATAGGATGGATAGAAGGTGAAATATGATTATTTCATATTCATAATAAAATGATAGTATACAAGTGATACTTGAGTTATTACTTAGTAATGAAACCACTCATATAGAGGAAGTAGAAGAAGAAATAAATTTGAAAAAATCGGTAAAGGATATTACCTCTTCTTCGACGTGCCTCTTCTAAACCTACTCTTTGGGCACTAAAGATGGTCCCTTGAAAAGACCAGGACCACTATTATTTTTCTAGGGAATTTCATAAGGGAAATGGGTAGGGGTTGGCTGAGCTTGAAGGCTCAAAATAGTGTGAGGAGGAGATAGAGGAGGTTCTCTTTTATAAGACAGGAGAGGGACACTTTTGGAAACCTCTAAAATATTAATTTATAATTAACTCAAACCCCACCTAAAAACTTCCAAAATGACTCAAAATAAAATATGAGTTGATATAGGGATTTAATCTCAACAACCAACAAAATTTAGACATTTTGGGAATTAATTTAAACCTTATCAACTTCATTTATCCTTATTTAATCTATTTACTATTATTTGTGGTGATAATATTCTAAGTTTTGAATTGTTATAAATACTAACATATGTGCCGTGAATTGTACATAATTAGATACATTATGAAATTTTTGACCATATAATTTCCAATCTGTAATTTTTAAATATTTTTGTGTTTTATGAAAAATTTAATAATATGTTTTTTTATAAAATAACAATAGTGTCAATTTTGACACTATTCATTTATTTGAAATTAAATAAACTCTGCGGAGAAGATATGTTCGAACAAAAATATTTAAATGATTCCTAAAATTTCAACATTATCTATAAAATTACTGTATAACATTAATTAAATTATATAATATTTATTTTAATATTTTTAAAACCATTTATTTGATATTTCAATCAATAAAATATTTTCTACATCACTATTGTATCACAATTAATGATAATTTTATAATCCATAAAAATTCTAGATAAATTTACATGATATAGATAATGTTATTAAAATTCTGGTGAATATTTATGTTTGATGTTTTATAATGTTTATCTCTAAATTAAGATTATTACACTTATATGATATAGATAGTGACATGTTGTCACTTTCATTGGTTTTAAAAATAATTACATCATTTTCATGGTCAAAAATACATGAAATGAATCTATTCTGACCCTTAAGTGATATTGGTCTAATTTTATTCATCCAATAAAATTTTTTAAGGTGTTTGGGTAATTTTACAATATAATTTTTTCCCTTAATTACCAGATTTACCATTAACTATATTAAATAAAATTTACCATAGTTACTATTCATAATGACTAAAAATAAAAAGTATCCTATTAAAATATTTTGGACCTAATGATTCCAAATATGGAATCCATTTTTTCAAATTAAAAACATAGATTTTCAGTATTTAATTTCAAATTAATCCAGCTGTTGAGAAAACATGTTCTAAAAGATAAAACATTGTAAAAGATTGTAATGTTTTTACCTATGAATTCAATGTAAAATTAATGATAATGACATAAAAAATATTAAATGGAAGAAATATATTATATTTATACTTTAAAACCATTAAATATTATAAATTATCCACATAAATTATCTTGATGAAAAAAGTTGTTTTTAATTAAATTTTAGCATATTTTTACTATTCATCAAAATATGAAGGATAACAGAAAAATATTATAAAATTATTAAAAGTAAATTTTTATATAAATATTGAAATGAATAAGTTTATTTTATAAAATTTAACACTTAAACGTGTCATAAACTAGATTTATAGTGGCTGCACCATCAAAAGGAAGCAAAACTGCATTTTTTTGAAAAATATTTATTTTACCTAAAATATTTATTTAGTTCTCAGACCATGTTCTAGAATATATTTAAGATGAATGATAATGTTATAAAATTCAAAATGTGGTTAATACTATTAATAACAGCTATTTCATAATAATATTATAACAATATATCATTGTTTAGTGAAACTCGGTATTTCATACAACACACGCTCTTGAGGAAGGTCGTTCTTGGGTGCAACATAAGCCAAAAATAGTGTTTGTGTATACTACAAGATAATAGGGTCTTATGTATATAAAAAGGTAATATTGGTGTAGAGTACAACACGATACATCAATTAAAATAAAAATAATAATTCTCATAAAATCTCAGGGTGTATCATTCTACCCCCATTTAAATGAATTTTTCCCTCAAAAATTATTGGGGTTATAAATGGTTTACTACTTAAAAGTTTCATTCATATAAACTCACATAAAAAAAAGAATAATAAAACATAATATTAGAAAGTAATGTTAAAAACATAATGGACACCCAATGTAACTCAGCATTGGGTTTCCACATATGAGAATATAGGTGAAAATATGGATATTGAAGAGAAATCTAACCATCATGTTTAGATGAAGAGTGGTATAGAACATGGCTATTAAAAATCAAACAATCACATAGCCATAAATTTGTGATGATCTAAGGTTCCATCTGATTCATCATATATGAGGGTACTAGGAAAACATATTTGTTTTTCAATTTCCATTCCATAAATTTGAAAATTTAGAATTAGAAGAATACTTACTTGATATTGGTACAATCTAACCATTGGTCATTCCTTGAAGAATTTCCACTTCATATCATAATGAAATGATGTTGAATTTGACATTTTTGAAGTGTTAATAGATCATGCGATTGAATGATAGGGCATTCCATCTGTCTCTATCAGAAATAGTTTAGCACGAGTTATTAAATATACATAAGTCCATCTATGGTGAGATTAATCTTATATGGTTCTTCAAATGTACTTATACATCATCTATGATACTGATTAATAAAATAAAACTTATTTCTACTAACCAGGGACTTCCTGTAGGCCAATGGTAGGTGATAAAGGCCTGTCACACTTCAGTTGTGGGTTCGATTCCCACAAACTTTTCCGACACAACGGGTTGTCACCCTTCCTATAGGTTGTCCTTTTTCTAAAATTACAGCATTATAACATTCTAGAAATAATATCAAAAAAAGTTCTAGCCTTAAACAATACTATTTTATGTCCAACTTAATCCATTCCAACATTTAGGCTTATCCAAAAAACATCTAATCAAACTCACAGTATAAAGAAAAATATTACTGGAGAGGTCATCTACCAAGCATGTGAATAACATCATTTATCCCCCATATATTATAAGATATATATTTTTGGTCACATTCCAAACATGTTAATACCTTAATCATGTATTATATTAAAATAAGAATTACCATATAACTTTAGTGAAAACCTGAATGATGTCAAAAGTTAACTCTTTCCACATACCAAAATCCACAATTTCTATATACTCAAACCATGATGTCACTTTGTCCTTATATCATCCATGATCTCATTAATACTATCAAACATATTATTTTCTCCTTATCCTTTCATTATGCGCATATCATCTTCTTTCCAAAGATATTTCAATCAATTTTCATGGTTACCAGTACCATATAATTATTAAAATCCACAACAAACCAATATATAAATATTCCAAGATTCCATGTTACTATAAATGAGATTCCACAACACTATTTTGGAATCTCAATACATAAACACTTAATCATCCCACCACTTCATTGTCATATTCAACATCACCAATAGTGAAAACATGTGACTTCCCTTTGTCCTTTGTCTTAAGAGGTTGTTGATGTTGATCATCATTAACCCTTGGATTAGGGAATTGGTTAGCATAATGCCCCATTTCCTTGAACTTGTAGCATTGAAGTGTTGGTGGTGCATTCTCTGTAGTCTTCTTTCTATTCACAAAATAAGCTAATTTTTTCCCATTACTTAGACACTAAGATTCTCGATGACCTTCTTTTCCACACTTAAAACATTTTCTAGTCCCTTTAAGACAATCTCCACCATTATTATTTCCACAATTTGAGCACAACAAAACATTTGTCTTCTTTTCAACATAGTTTTGAGATTTTTCCTTGAACTCCGTATTTAGTTTCTTATCAAAACCATGAGATGGAGAGGTAAAACCAACTTTCAGTTCTACCTTGATAGTACAACACACAATCTCTTCATATCTACTGATGTCTTTTATAGTAAATTCCTTTTGAAGACTTGGTTTTAAGCCATTGAAGAATTGATCATCTTTACTTTCAAGTTGGATGATAAATCCCGATGCATACCATCAAAGCCTTGTAAAATTCGCTCCATATATACCAACATATTATTAATACTTTTTCTTAAGCTCAAGTAACTCTTCTTCCATATTTTTTTGAATAATACGAGAGAAGTACTTATTGAAAAATAAGTTTTTAAACTAATCTCATTCCATGGATTCAATTTCATATTGGGGCCTTGTATTCTTAATTAGAGTCCACCACTAGTCTGCTTCACCTTCTAAACGGTAAATAGCCAGAATGACTTTTTCATGTTCCAAACAGCGACGTATAGAAAAGATCTTTTCAATGGTAGTGATACATTGTTCAGCAAGAAGTGGATTTGAAGACCCACTAAAAGAAGGTGAACATTGCCTCATGAAGGACTCAATAGAATATTGTTCACTTCTATTCTAATTTTGAAGTCCATAATGATTCATAGCTTGTGTAAGTATAGGAATACGATTTTTCACTCCATTTCCAATAACATTGGTTTGTTCCGGAAGTCAATAATTTCATTTTCCATTACATTTATCAACACGGTTCATTCGGGTTCCAACCATCATCTAAACCCCAAAAAGAATAGTGTGGGATGAAAAAATCAATCTAGGAAAACAACATAATAATGGGGGTGTGCCTTCAATATCTAAAATCTTATGTTTAATTTTAAGATCGTTACCATAATTCTAGGACTATAACTTATACTTATACTTAATCTTAGGGACATCCCTATACATACCTTAGAAATATCTCTAGGGATCTCACTAATGTTTTCGCATCCTAGTTTCCAAAGGATAACTAAACCTTTTCTTTGATACCAACTGTAGATGCCCAAGCTAGATTTACATGGACATTATATTACTATAGAATACTTAATACATAACAAAAACTAACACCCATGGACCAAATAGTTTAGTGTCTTTGGAAACTCGGAACATAATCTTCTAATCATGGTGAATGATCTTCAATATCTCCCATAAAGATATTCCCATTTTGTCTTCGTACCTAAAACCTTTCTTTATATCCTAGAGAAACGAAAACATAAAAAGGGTGAGCTCAAATTTTTAGTAAGGGTAAACACGGAGAACATAAAACAATCCATAAACATTTGAACTTAAAAACATGAACATAAAACATCAAAATCATGTGTAATGACATAAATCCTGGAAGTACATAAGGCATAGATCATAAAGGAACATTAATCATGATAAAATATAATGGAAATAAACCATGTGATTGTGGAAAACCATTAAGCACATGATGTGATTTCCATAGTAGCCATGTCATTGTTTCCAAGACTATCATAGTGGAAAAAGTCCATTACTGAACCAGGTTTACATGCTGTTCCAGCCCTGTATTACTGAACCAGAATTACTTGTCATTCTATCCGTGTCTATATCATGAGATATAAATCTTTACCCAATTAATTTTATGGAGATATAGGTCTCACCCATCTCATATGGATATCATTCTTATGTGTGCCACAAAATAATCAGAAATCATTCATCATAACCCAAGGAATAAAATGGGTTTCATAAACATCATCCCATCATAACATAATCCATATATAAAATTGGATATCATTGCCTCATAAGATAAATCAAAACATATAAATAATAGCGACATTATAATTGAAACATAATCATACAAAATAATGTCATCTTAGATGGGAAATAGTTTTGATAACACACTTGAAATGAATTCTTGAGGAAAATATCCTTTCTTCCTCAAAATCATTTTCATTTCACATAATGACATACAATTTTAAATGAAAATAATTTTGTTTAAAATAATCATGAAATCTTGTAGAGGAATCTTCATTAAAATAATGCGTTATGAAACTGTAAAAATCTGTTCATTCAGTATAAGATAATAAAACATTATCCTCTTACTTTTACCGAAAAAGTCAAAAATTACCTCATATAGTAATCAAAAGAAAGATTCCCTAAATACCATGTAGTAAAAGTATAAAATGGTAAAATATGACTTTACGCATACATGAAAACATTTTTATAAAACATGTAGGTGGATGATAAATATTACCCTAGAAAATAATTACAAATAGACAATCTCGGATAAGAATGAGATTGGAATTATTATCCATTACCGTAGGTCCAATTTCATCTGAATGCATCCAAAACACCAATATAGTGGGTTTAAACAAGTTATTATCTTCTAATAGAACCATAATAATTGTTATGATATCATATATGATTCACTTAGGTCTTTATATTACTCGTTCATTTGTCAATTCCATGTTAAAGCAACGTTTTGTGTAATAATCATTTCATTTATCGTACGTGTTTGGACTTGTTGTTCTTTATATTATTATTACATATATTTGGATTTACTCACTTCCAAAATGTAAAGAATGATTTATATATCATATATATTCAGTATATATATATATATAATAGATAGATAAATGAAATGAAATACACTGTTCAGGGAGACGGTAGATTGTACGTACGCATGAACACTGTTTTTGTTTCCTTATTGAATTGAATGAAAGTAAGTAGATGATATATATATACATAAACCCAGTAGAATTATTATGTCATATATTTAGTGATTATTTATTATATATATACTTTATAATAATTCTTTAATGGTTAACATGGAGAATGAATCTCAGTGCGTTGTGGAGATGGTAATCCGTAGGTACGCACGAGCGATGATATCATTCACATAATTATTAAATGGAATTTGAGTGGATGATATAATATCTCATAATTAGTATCATGTTATAATAATAAAATATAGTTATTATTCCCACCATTATATCCATCCAAGTAAGGTGGTGCTGGAAAATGGATTACACCACGACGTGGAGACGGTAAGTCATACGTATGCACACACAATGATTTTGTTTTTCATAGGATGGATAGAAGGTGAAATATGATTATATCATATTCATAATATCAAGAAATTATACATGTGATACTTGAGTTATTACTTAATAATGAAACAACTCATATAGAGGAAGTTGAAGAAGAAATAAATTTGAATGAATCGGTAAAGGATATTACCTCTTCTTCGACGTGCCTCTTCTAAACCTCATATTTGGGCACTAAAGTTGGTCTTTTGAGAAAACCAGTGTAGCATCCCAGGTAAATAAAGAATATGAAAATTTCACATTTATCCATGTTTTTGAATAAAATATTAATATAACTTTAAAGGGGATGCTATGCTCGATGGCGTACCCAATACGCAACAATAAGTTTCTTGGGAATGTTAGGTTGCACTCTAATAATAAAGTAATATTATTTTAAATTGTAGTTAACACCTAGCCATTGTAAGGGATGGAATGAACAGAACTAACTAAAAAATTATTATATATGTTTTTCAAATATTTTTACTTTTTACAATAAATGTCAGAGGATTAAAAATGCGAATGAATCCAATTTTAAGCGTAAACATTCTAATATTCTTTAAAAGGTCGATTAACCGCCTTTTGATGATGAACCTCTTTTAAATCCACTTTTTGGTAATTTTATGAGTTATATTTTACAAAATAAAATTCTTCTTTAGAATCGGGACATCAAAATTTATTTTTGTGTAATTTTTTGGTATTTTTCCGATAAAGTTCATTTTTAATGAATAATGAAAAATGTTGTATTTTAAATCATAACATATTTTTAATCTAATTTATTTATATGATTATGTTATCTTTAGAATTGGTTATAAAGTGAAATTAGAATATATTTTTACCATTTAATCCAATAGTGGTCATTGGAATTAGTTTCATCTTGAAATTAGACTTAAACTAGTGTCAATCTTGTGATACTTATTATTTCATAAAAACACGCTATTTGCTCTGACAGTGGGAATTAATTATTAAATTAATTAATGTAACTTATATTTTTTGAATATTTTAAAATATACATCATTTTTGAATTTTGAATATAAAATATAGCTTAGGGGTAATTTTTGTTATTTATCTGAAAAACTTCAATTTTAGATGAATAGTGAAACCACTAAGTGGTAGTTAAAGAAACTGATTTTTCGTTTAAATAAATCTTTGCCAATTCTGTGATTTGATTTACAAAAATCCAAAATATATTTTTGTAATTAAGAAGTAAAATGTGGTTCAATGAGATTAAAATAATTTTTGGTGAATAGTAACTTTTAAGTTTTATTAATCACGCTTAAAGGTAATTAGAGTAATTTAAGGTAAAAACAATGTTTTAATAATATGAAATGACCTAGACACATGTCCTACCCTCATTGTATGTGTTATTTTACGACCAAGACAATCCATGAGTCAACTTGGGGACCCCATGGAGCCACTTTGGTAGGAAAATTACATAAATAACGTTTTATTTAAAGTTAAAATAAAAATTTCACAAACAAGAGTTGTTTTACTAAAACAATTTTTAAATGGGGTTATACAAGTTATAGTTTTGACTATAAATATTAATGAGAAATATAAAAATATTTCCTACATCATGATATTTGTTTTATAATTTTTGGAAATTAAATAAATTAATTTATTTATGACACCGTGATGATGCAGTGATTACCTCATAAATGAACGATTTAAATAAAATGCGAAGATAGGGTGAAATATAAGTTTTAAACTTGTAAAAAACCTATTGTATGTGTGTATTTAGAAACATTATCACCTTATCCTAGAAATATATCCTTTTGGGACCTTTTAAATCCGAAAAACATTTTATAATAAAGTAATATTTCATAACTTTCCAAGAGTGCCCCTCCTCTCCTCTTATAAAAGGCCCCCACCTCTACCACCATACACACACCTCTCAAGCCTTTGGCTCGGCCACACCCTGCCCATTACATCTCTAAACATCCCCTTATTCATCATTGGAGCCTCACTTTGGGCATAATCCTTTCCAAGTAAGCCTTTGAGTCCAAATAAAAGAGAGTTACCCGATTTAAAGGTAATGTCTTCCCTTGTGTTCTTTTGTCTTATTTTGCTTCTCCAAACCCCTAAACTCTTTTTATAATTTTTTTTTGTAACAAAACCAGTATATTAAATATACTAGGATGTTTTTATAAGAAGTATTTGAGCTACAATTTCACACACCTTCATCTAATGGTTAAAGAACATACTGTTTCTGTGGATGGCAAATTACTGCCTCACGAAACGATGATTGTTCAATATTATTTTAGCACCTTAAAATGTGGCCATTAAGATGTCAATATATTTAAATATTATATATTATATGTTTATGTTTTCCTTAAGCTTCTGTATTTTTAATTTATGGAATACCTTTATGGTTTCCATTATGGGTAAACATGATATCTTCATTTTAGGAAGTGCGGACTACCGCCCCCTCAAAGTGATTTGATTCGTTAATGCCATATGTGGGATGTATAAAGGATGGAATTAATGGTATTACATATTATATACTAATTTAATTATAATATACCTTTATATCATCATTATTTTTTATTTCATTGAAGACAAAAAAAAAGAAATGAAAGTAGCGTTCATGCGTATGTACGACTTACTGTCTCCATGAACGGTACATTTCATTTCATACCTCTAAATGTTATGTACTATTATTATTACATATATATAATTGATATATATGTAATATATTACATCTAAATTATAGATATAATTCTGGAATTATAATATATATATCTATTTTGTTTTAATTCCATTAATATGAAAAAAATGAAAGTAGCGTTCATGCTTACTTACTGCCTACCGTCTCCATGAAAGGTGCTTTTAATTTTTTTCCAAATGCTATGGAATAGTATAAAATAAATATATACTAGATATATATGATATTTAAAACATAAATACTATTATGTATATGATGTACCTATAACTACATGGAAAATTCTTTTCCATCAAGTTCAATTTTTACTCATGTACCGAACATCGACAAAAACGTCTGATATGAACTCACTTTATTAACCAATTATTATAACATTATAATATGTGATATTAACTGAATAATAATATTTAAATGAGGTGCTTAAGAAATTATAAATTGACCAAATTTTATTATTTAGGAGATTAAAGAACGATCGAGTCATGTCAAACACGAGGTCAGGGATCCAACCTCTCTCTTTCTTTTTAATTACTCTCTTTTATGTCATTTCTTTTAAGCTCATCATTCTTATGTTTGGGGAGGTTATTTTATATTCCTCATTCTGTAATTTTTATGTTCATATTATGAGAGACCCAATTTGATCTCATAAATACATTTTTGGAAGTTTTAAGCGGCGTCGTTAGGTTGCCGAGTTTTCGTAAGGGATTTTTCATCTCACTTTTATTCCCGTGACATTTGTGCCACGTTTGCCACTATTTAATTTGAGTGGTGTATGTAAAGCCCATTATTATACTCTATGTGTAATATAGTTTCATTTATGGGTATTTAAATCTTAATTGTATGACCCTTTTTCCATGGGGTGTACGTTTCGAAAGTTACCCAACTCGGTAAGGGGACCTTTCACCCTCCTCTTTTTAAAAGACTTATTTTGTTATGTATTTTAATTCACATACTATTTTGTTGGTATATGTTATTCTATATCATTATTTATGAAAATTTTATGTCCAATTGATGAGATACCATTTTCTCTCTCATCAACTCATTTTCTGAACTCTAATGTGACGTCGTTAGGCTGTCAAATTTCTATAAGGGAACTTCTTAACCCACTTTCAATTATTTGGGTTAAACCTCTACTTCTTGATTTTATTATTCCAAGATTATATGTGGAATCTCTATGTTGTAATTTCTAAAAACCTTTGTGTATATATAAAATTTCTACACATAATCATCTCATTGATAAATTCTTACAAACTAGTACGGGAAATAATAACCCAATCACATTTCATTGAGTTAAATACCTATGTCATTGGTTTTGTTTTTCCAAGATTATGTGTCAATGACCTCTGATTGTTTCACACTTAATATCTACTTATATTGGGTTTAATTATATTTCTCACACATAATTATGTGATTGATTTATCCTTAATTTAAGGATACCATCTTTATAATGGATTTCATCTCAATTTACATTTCCATTGAGACTTCATTGTTGTTATGCACCAATTCACTCTTATATGGTGTGTATACTATCCTTTGACATATTATATCATGAATTTATTTATTCTCATGATATTATAAATCTCATATTAAATGTTATTTCGAAATTATTTGTATTCAAGTGTCTCTCATTTTGTTAAAAAATCATTAACAAAAATATCATTTTAAATGTTTTAAAGAATCATTATTCTAAATCTTTATCTTTAAAGTCCACGTTTTCAAAATGGTTTTCAGTATTTATTTATATGTACATTAATGTTACAAAATTATAATTCCATTAAAATCTTCAAATTGGTATGGGACACTTTGATTTAAAAATCTATTTTAAATGGTTTTTGAAAATGGATTGATTAATTCAATATCTTGGAATTACTTATTGTGATTTCAAATGAAATGTTGTTATTAAAATGTATATATTTTCAATATTTTATCTGTAATGATGGTACATGGACATTTTACGGGTGGTTACGTGATAAACCATATGACGGGTGGTGCCGTGAATACCAGGATGGGTGGTTACATTATAACCTCCAATGAATTGGTTATGGAAGTTGTCCGTATGGATATTTCATTAAGTATGTGTGGAAGTCGACCGTATGGTTATTCCATTTAAGTATGTTTATCTCCCAAGTTACCTTTATATGTTATGTGTACTTTATATGGGTTTTATGGCAATATTTGGGTTACAAAAGGGTATGTAATGGTATTTTATTCCATGAATAGTTTTTACTACTTCATAAAGGTGAAAAGTATTACTTTTGTAAAGTATTCATGGTTTACCAATTGTTTTGAAAAAACTAACAGTTTTCTTTTTTTGTGTATCCTTTACTGGGATTTTTATGATCATCCTAGGTTTTTGAAATTTTTTCCACAGGACTTAAAGATGAATAGGGTCACGGATGTGTTCAAGGAAAGACATGTAATCTAAAACATGGAACTAGACATGTTTCTTTTGAAGAGTTTTTTTTATTTTACGGAAACTTAGTAGAAGTGTCTACTATGTAATCTATTGAGATGTAATAGTTATGACCTAATTCTCTATAACTCTAAACTTGAAAAGATCCTCTATGTGAATTATTCATTTAATTCAGAATTAAATAAGGTTTAAGGCCGTGGCCTTATAGTTGGTATCAGAGGTCGGTTTAGATAACTTTAGAGGTTAGGTTATTATATAAGCATAAGTGACATTACCATAATGTTTAGGATTTCAGAAAGAGTCCTAGTTTTGATAAAGTGAATGAGTGTGTATATCTTAGTGTTTATCTTCCTCATTAGTACATGATGGTTTTGTTGATATTTTCACACTGACATTTCTGTTTTTAGTGAATGGATGGATCTAGTAGGCACCAAAGTGACAATAGGTTTGAAGGAAACTGTGGTGGTTCTCTGATTAAGAGACTGGATGAAATGGGGGATTCAATGAGGAAACTCATGGTTGTTCTAAACCAACTATCAAGGATTCATGATCACCCACTTGTACCTTGGTATGTTCTGTAATGCATCATGTACGAGATGACCAATCGATGTGGTTGTTTAGGTAATAATTATAAAGGTAACCATTAGGGTTTATATGATCCTTACTTTTAAGGTAATTATAGGTTATTATATGTTATGATGGAAAATGAAATGCATGAGATAAACTTGAGGTTAAAATATGTTATGTTTACTTTTGAAGATTTTATCTCATTTTGGAGAATGTTTTAAGAATTATGTAGTTTTGGAATAAGGACAACACACAGACCATGTGACAACCCGTCGCGTCAGACAAAGCGGTGGGAATCGAACCCACAACCAAAGTGCGAAAGGTATTTATTGCCTACCACTCGACAACATGAAGTCCCTAGTTAGTTTGACTAATTCTTTTTAGTTAGATGATTTAAGTTATCAAGAGTAAGTTTATTTTGGGTTATCTATGGAAATTATTAACCTATCATGGAGGGTGTTTGATTAGGTTAATTAATTTTCAATATGATACTTTAAGAGAAACTGATGTTATTTGGAGATAAATTTTAATTTTTACCTTGGAAGACTATGTCATTAAATCATTCAAATATTTGGGTTTCAATCTTAGTTTGGTTTACTTTGAAGAATTTTATGGACAAATTGTTTATCTAATGGTCTTTGTTGAACATTGGGTTTGTTGGAAAAATTTTGGAGATTAAGAATAGATTTTCTTTTTTATAAAGGATTATTCATTTGTGGATTTTGTCTAATGACATGGGAAATATATAGTTCTCTTTTTTGGATTAGGTGATTCTCAAGAAGTTAATTATAGTACTCTTAATGCGAACATGTCTTCCTAAATACTCATCTTTTGGAGAAAATATGAGTTTGATTAAGGAATCTAGTAAAAGATGAAATTCTACTTGACAAGTAATTATGTTTCATTATGATTTAGTTAAGCTCAAAAATAAATTCCTCAATGAAGAGTACCTTAAAACAAAACTTTTGTCAGTTATCTTTTCCTACTGTGGAATCGAATACCGTTTAACCCATCACAAGTTTGTGATTTTATTATGGTTAACTTTCTCCTAGATATGTTTACTATCACTCTCCCTCAGAACATGACCTTTTGTTTTTTCCACCATATACATGTTTTCTTACATGGAATCATAGAATGAGTTAACTCAGGTGACCTTTGTACTTCTCTTTCTTTATTTTAAAGTGATTTTTTTACTGACTCTTGTTCCGATGTGGGATTTTAAATGAAGTCTCCAAGCCCAATTTTAAAATTGCGAGGACTCAATTGCCAAAAGGGGGGAAGGATGTAACACCCCAGGTAAATATAGATTATGAAATTTTCACATTTATCCATATTTGTGAATAAAATATTAATATAACTTTAAATGGGATTCTATGCTCGATGGCTTACCCAATACACAACAATGAGTTTATTTGGAATCTTATGTTGCACTCTAATAATAAAATAATGATATTTTAAATTGTGGTCAATGCCTAGCCGTTGTAATGGAGGGAATGAACAGAACTAACTAAAAAATGATTATATATGTTTGTCAAATATTTTTAATTTTTAGAATAAATGTTAGAGGATTAAAAATGCGAATGAATCCAATTTTAAGCGTAAACATTCTAATATTCCTTTAAAGGTCGATTAACCGCTTTTTGATGAAGAACCTATTTTAAATCCACTTTTTGAAAATTTTATGTGTTATATTTTAAAAAATAAAATTCTTCTTTAGAATTGGGAGAACAAAATTTACTTTGTGTACATTTTTGGTATTTTTCCGATAAAGATCATTTTTTTATGAATAGTGAAAACTGTTGTATTTTAATTCAAAAACTCTTTTTAGTCTAATTTATTTATATTATTATATTATCTTTTGAATTGGTATTAAATTGAAATTAGAATATATTTTTACCATTTAATCAAATAGTGGTCGTTGAATTAATTTCATCTTGAAATTGGACTTAAACTAGTGTCAATCTTTTGATACTTATTGTTTCATAAAAACACGCTATTTGCTCTGATAGCTGGAATTAATTATTAAATTAATTAATGTAACTTATAATTTTGTAATTTTATAAAATAGAAATCATTTTTGAATTCGGAATATCAAATATAGCTTAGGGGGAATTTTTGGTATTTTTCTGAAAAACATCAATTTTAGATGAATAGTGAAACCACTAAGTGGTAGTTAAAGAAAACTAATTTTTCATTTAAGTGAAACATTGCCACTTCTGTGATTTTATATTAAAAAATCCGACATATATGGTTCTCATTACTAAGTAAAATGTGGTTCCATGAGATTAAAATAATTTTTGGTGAATAGTAACTTTTAAGTTTTATTAATCGCGATTAAAGGTAATTAGTGTAATTTAAGGAAACAAATAATGTTTTAATAATATTAAATGACCTAGACACATGTCCTACCCTCATTTTATGTGTCATGGATGACCAAGAAAATCCATGGTTCAACTTGGGGACCCCATGGAGCCACTATGGTAGGAAAATGACATAAATAACTTTTTATTTAAAGTTAAAATAAAAATGTCACAAACATGAGTTATTTTACTAAAACAATTTTAAAATGGGGTTATAAATGTCATAGTTTTGACTATAAATATTAATTAGAAATCTAAAAATAATTCCTAAATCATGATAGTTTTTTTATAATTTTAAGAAATTAAATAAATTAATTTATTTATGACACCGTGATGATGCCGTGATGACCTCATAAATGAACGATTTAAATAAAATAAGAAGATAGGGTGAAATATAAGTTTTAAAATTGTAAACAATTTATTTGATTGGTTGATTTAGAAACCTTATCACCTTATCATCTAAATATATCCTTTTGGGTCCTTTTAAATCTGAAAAACATTTTATAATAATGTAATATTTTATAACATTCCAAGAGTGCCCCTCCTCTCCTCTTATAAAAGGCCCCCAACTCTACCACCTTACACACACCTCTCAAGCCTTTGGCTCGGCCAAACCCTGCCCATTTCATCTCTCCACATCCCTCTCTTCATCATTGAATCCTAAAATTGGGAATAATTCTTTTCAAGGAAGCCTTTGAGCTCAAATCAAAGAGAGTTACCCGATTTAAAGGTAATGTCTTCCCTTGTGTTCCTTTGTCTTATTTTGCTTCTCCAAACCCCTAAACTCTTTTTATTAAATTTTTTGTAACAACAACAGTATATTAAATATACTAGTATGTTGTTATAATAAGTATTCAAGCTACACGCTCACACACCTTCTTCTAATGGTTAAATAACATACTGTTTTTGTGGATGGTGAATTACTGCCTCACCAAATGATGATTGTTCAATATTCTATTAACACCTTCAAAGTTGGCCATTAAGATGACACTATATTTATATATGATATATAAAATCTTTATTGTTTCCTTAAGTTTCTGTATTTTTCATTTATGGCATACCTTTATGGTTTCCATTATGGGTAAACGTGATATCTTCATTTTAGGAAGTGCGGACTACCGCACACTCAAAGTGATTTGATTCGTTAATGCCATATGTGGGACATATAAAAGATGGAATTAATGGTATTACATATGATATCCTACTGTAATTATAATATACCTTTATACCATTTTTATTTCATTCCATTTAATACAAAAAAAAAAGAAATGAAAGTAGCGTTCATGCGTACGTAAAGCTTACCGTCTCCATGAACGGTACATTTCATTTCTAATCTCCAAATGTTATGTACTATTATAAGTACATATATATGATGGATATATATGTAACATATTACATCTAATTGATAGATATCATTCTGGAATTATAATATATATATATATATATATCTCATTTTGTTTTAATTCCATTAATATGAAAAAAATGAATGTAGCGTTCATGCGTACGTACGGCCTACCGTCTCCATGAACGGTGCTTTTAATTTTTTTCTCGCAAATACTATGGAATAGTATAAAATGAATATATACTGGATATATATGATATTTAAAACATCAATACTATGTTGTATATGATGTACCTATAACTACATGGAAAATGCTTTTCAAACAAGTTCAATTTTTACTCATGTACCGAACATTGACAAAAAAATCTGATATGAACTCACTTTATTAACCAATTATTATAAAATTATAATATGTGATATGAACTGAATAATAATCTTTAAAGGAGGTCCTTAATAAATTATAAATTGTCCAAATTTTATTATTTAGGAGATTAAAAAACGATCGAGTCATGTCGGACACGAGGTAAGGGATCCAACCTCTCTCTTTCTTTTAAAGTACTCTCTTTTATGTCATTTCTTTTAAACTCATCTTTCATATGTTTGGGAATGTTCATTTATATTCCTCATACTGTAAAGTTTATGTCAATATTATGAGAGACCCAATTTGATCTCATAAAACCATTTTTGGATGTTTTAAGTGGCGCTGTTAGGCTGCTGAGTTTTCGTAAGGGATTTGTCATCTCACTTTTATTCACGTGACATTTATGCTACGTTTGCCACTATTTCCTTTTATTGGTGTATGTAATGCCCATTATTATACTCTTTGTGTAATATAATTTCATTTAGGGGTATTTACATCTTCATTATACGAACCTTCTTCCATGGGGTGTACATTTCGAAAGTTACCCAACTCGGTAAGGGGACCTTTCACCCTCCTCTTTTTAAAAGACTTCTTTTCTTATGTATTTTAATTCACATACTAGTATGTTGGGATATGTTCTAATATATCATTATTTATGTAAATTTTATGTCCAAGTGATGAGATACCATTTTCTCTCTCATCAACTCATTTTCTGAAATTTAAAGTGACGTCGTTAGGTTGTCACATTTCTATAAGGCAACTTCTTAACCCACTTTCAATTCTTTGGGTTAAACCTATACTTCTTGATTTTATTATGCCAAAATGATATGTGGAATATCTATTTTGTAATTTCCACAAACCTTTGTATAGATATACTATTTCTACACATAATCATCTCATTGATAAATTCTTATGAACTTGTATGGGAAATAATAACCCAATCTCATTTCATTGAGTTAAATACCTATGTCATTGGTTTTGTTTTTCCAAGATTATGTGTGAATGAACTCTAATTGTTTCACACTTAATATACACTTATATTGGGTGTATTTATATTTCTCACACATAATTATGTGATATATTTATCCTTAATTTAAGGATACCATCTTTATAATGGATTTCATCTCAATTTACATTTCCATTGAGACTTCATTGTTGTTATGCACCAATTCACTCTTATATGGTGTGTATACTGTCCTTTTACATATTATATCATGAATACCTTTATTCTCGTGATATTATAAAGCTCTGATTAAATTTTATTTTGCAATTATTTGTATTCAAGTGTCTCTCATTTTGTTAAAAACATTTTAACAAAAATATCATTTTAAATGTTTTAAAGATTCATTATTCTAAATATTTGTCTTTAATGTCTATGTTTTCAAAATGGTTTTCAGTATTTATTTATATGGACATTAATGTTTTAAAATTATAATTCCATTTAAATCTTCAAAGTGGTATGGGACACTTTGATTCAAAAATCTCTTTTAAATTGTTTTTGAAAATGGATTGATTAATTCAATATCTTGGAATTACTTATTGTGATTTCAAATGAAATGTTGTTATTAAAATGTTTATATTTTCAATATTTTATGTGTAATTATGGTACTTGGACATTTTACGGGTGGTTACGTGATAAACCATATGATGGGTGGTGCCGTGAATACCAGGATGGGTGGTTTTGTTATAACCTCCAATGCATTGGGTATAGAAGTTCGCCATATGGCTATTTCATTAAGTATGTGTGGAAGTCCAACGTATAGTTATTTCATTTAAGTATGTTTATGTCCCAAGTTACCTTTATATGTTATGTGTTCTTTATATGGGTTTTATGGTAATATTTTGGTTACAAAAGGGTAAGTAATGGTCATTTATTCCATGAATAGTTTTTACTACTTCATAAAGGTGAAAATTATTACTTTGGTAAAGTATTCATGGTTTAACTATTGTTTTGAAAAAACTAACAGTTTTCCTTCTTTGGGTATCGTTTACTGGGATTTTTATGCTCATCCCATGTTTTTGAAATGTTTTCCATAGGACTTAAAGATGAATAGGGTCAAGGATGGGTTCAAGGAAATACATGCTATCTAAAACATGGAACTAGACATGTTTCTTTTTAAGTTTTTATTTTATTTTATTGTAACTTTGTAGAAGTTTCTACTATGTAATCTTTTGAGAAGTAATAGTTATGACCTAATTCTCTAAAACTCTAAACCTGAAAAGATCCTCTATGTGAATTATTCATTTAATTCATGATTATGTAATGTTTAAGGATGGGGCCTTATAACCAGGACCTCTATTATATTTCTAGGAAATTGGATAATGGAAATGGGTAGGGTTTGGCTGATCTTGAAGGCTCCAAATGGTGTGAGGAGGAGAGGGAGGAGGTTCTATTTTATAAGAGAGGAGAGGGGTACTTTTGGAATCCTCTAAAATATTAATTTATAATAAACTCAAACCCCAACTAAAAACCTCCAAAATGACTCCAATTAGAATATGATACAATATAGGGTTGTCATATCATCATACAATAAAATTTATACATGTTTGAATTTATTTTAAACCTTATCAACTTGATTTATCCTTATTTAATCTATTTAATTTTATTTGTGGTAATAATATTCTAAATTTTAAATTGTTATGTATAATTACTTATGTGTTTTGAATGGTACATAATTAGATACATTATGAAATTTTAGACCATATAATTTTAAATTTGTAATTTTTAAATATATTTGTGTTTATTAAACAATTTAATAATATGTTATTTTTATAAAATATCAATAATGTCAATTTTGACACTATTCATATATTTGAAATTACATATAATCCTCACAGAATATTTCTTCAAACCAAAATTTTTAATAGATTCCTAACATGTCATATTTTTCTATAAAATTAATGGATCACATTAATTAGTTCATATAATATTTATTTTAATATTTTTTAAACCATTTATTTGATATTTCAATCTATCAAATAATTTCTACCTCACTATTATGTCACCATTAATGACAATTATTTAATCCCTAAAAATTATAAATAAATTCACATGATGTAGATAATTTTATTATCTTTCTAGGGACTATTTATGTTCTAAGGATTATGGAGTTTATATCTAAAGTAAAATTATTACACGTACAAGATATAAGAGAGTGACATGTTGTCACTTTCTTTGGTTTTAATAATAATTACATCATTTTCTTGGTCATAAGTCCGTGAAATGAATCTATTCCGACAATTAGGTGATATGGGTCGACTTATATTCATCCAATAGAATTTTTTCAGGTGTTAGTGTAATTTTATAATATTATTTTTTCCCTTAATTACATGATTTACCTTTAACTATAGTAAATAAAATTTACCGTAGTTACTATTCCTAATGTCTAAAAAACATTATCCTATTAACATAATTTAGAAATACTGATTCCAAATATTGAATATATTTTTCCAAATTCAAAACATTGAAGTTGTAGTATTTAATTTAAAATTAATCCCTCTATTAAGAAAAGAGGCTCTAAAAGTTAAAACATTGGAAAATATTGAAATGTTTTACCTATGAATTCAATATAAAATTAATGATAATTACAGACATAATATTAAATGGTACATATATATATTCTATTTATACATTAAAACCATTCAATATTATAATTATTCATATAAATTATCTTGATGAAAAAAGTTGTTTTTAATTAAATTTTATCATATTTTTACTATTCATCAAAATATGAAAGTTAACAGAAAAATATTATAAAATTGTCAAAAGTAAAAATTTATATACTTATTAAAATGAATATGTATATTTTGTAAAATTTAACTCATAAAAGTGTCAAGAACTTGATTTATAGTCGGTGCGCCCTCAAAAGGCGGCAAATCTTCATTTTTTTAAAAATACTTATTTTACTCGAAATATTTATTTATTTCTCATACCATGTTCTAGAATATGTGTAAGATGAATGATAATGTTATAAAATTCAAAATATGGTTAACACTATTCATAAAGGCTAATTCATAATAATATTATAACAATATACCATTGTTTAGTAAAACTCGGTATTGTGTACAAGACACGCTATTGAGGAAGGTTGCTCTTGAGTGAAAAAAGCCAATAAAAGGGTTTGCGTACACTACAAGCTAATACGGTGTTCTGTATAGCGGAAGCTAATATTGGGTTAGTGTACAACACAAGATATCAATTAAATTAAAAAGAATAATTCTCATAAAATCTCGTGGTGTTACAATACAAGCAGTTCGTAGAGGAAGCAAGACCATTAACATAGGACTGAAGGATGATCCTACTAGATTCTGGGTGGGAAAGAGAATATTTTTTTTTGAACGATCAACATTGTGGAAGTGGATTACAGAGCTTCATAATATTTTATTGGATCATTTTTTGCTAAAAGAATCACACATACTATTAAATTGTTTTAATTGTGCTACATGTGTATTTAGAAACATCGTACTCATTATAATCCACATAAAAGGATTTTTACCTAGTGGATTTTGTGGTATTGGATTGTTTCCAAACCTTACCAAGGACATAGAAACTATTTTTGAGTAGTGAACATTGTAAATACTTGTGTTCATTTGGATGCCTATTTGAATTTTGTTCTGAAAGAGAATAAATATTTAACAAGAGGACAAGGTTTTTTCATAAGTAAGGAAACTAAAAAGAAAAAAGATATAACTGATTCCCCCCTCTCAGTTATACTTTAATCCAGACATGAAAAATTCAATTGGTATCACAACCATGTCACATTCAATTTTTATTTGCTCATGTTTTGATGAGAAGTTGTTCTGGAGAATCAGAATTGTGTGAATAGTAAGGTGATTCTTATATTTTATAGAATTAATTATCATATCTATAATGATATAATGATTCCTTACATTATGTTTCTTGGTTATGAAGTTGTTAAATATACAACATATAGATGTCCTCTTATTGATGACACGTTTCCCCTTAAACATTTAGGTAAGAAGAATATATTGAATGATGGAAGAGCTAATATTGATTCAATCTTATCACTTTTTAAAAGTGAATTTTTAAGATTTAAGGGTGTTTCCATGGATAAAGGATTCTATGATAATCTAAATAACATCTACGATTTAAATAATAAAGTGAAGAAGGAAAAACAAAAAATATGGAGGCTGAATTATGCGGATTTCAAAATAGGTAATTTTGAAACTATTGTGGACTTCTTTAATCGATTAAATGGTATTGTAAACAATATCAGATGTCTAGGTGAAATTTTAGAGGATTATATAGTTGTTTAAAATATCTTATGAATTACACTAGACATGTTTGATTATAAATTTTATTCATTGGAAGACAGAGAAGAAAAAATATTATCTCTGAATGACTTCCATAACACTCCCATTACATATGAAATAAGAATCGATAAGACAATGAAGATAAAAATAAAATTTGGTAGAGAAATTAATTTCAATGATTCTATGATATAAAAGTACAAGAAGGTTCTTAAGGAAGATGATTTACTAAATATGAATCTAAAAATGAGGTTTGAATAAATATTAATGATATTTTATCATTGTACTCTAAAACCTATGAGAAGAGGAACATGTAAATATAAAGAGAAATTCCCTTACAGTGTTTTGAAAGTGGATCCATGGTATATTCTCCTCTAATTACCCTAAAATAAGAAATAATAAGACAACAATGAATAACAATTAAGGCCAATATTGTCATGAATGTTAGAGGGTGATAAAGATAAATATTTTTCCATAGGGAATGATAAACAGTTCAAAAAATCTAAAATAAGTTTCTTTTTGTATACAGATGTGGACAGAAAATATAACGATGTTGAATTTTAAAAATAATTTACATATAAATATGTAGAGAATAGATTTATTGAAGTTGAGAATAATGAATATGTTAGGAGCATCGATTTTAATGAGAAGAATCACAGCATGATTCTCATATTAAATAAGAGTAGAAAGAATGTCTGAGAAATTTTAAAAGGTTTGATAATGAAAACATGAAGTTTATAAATGACAATTTATCATAAATCAATCGATAATCTATTCCAGATGAGAATTCCACTGTGGTAAAATGGCTTGATGATCTGAATAATTAAATTAAGAGATATAATAATCATAAAGAAAAACTTGAAGTAAAGATGAAGGAAAAATAAGAATAGTTGGAACATACCCACTAAAATCATTTTAAAGATGAACAGAGGGATATAAGTTTAATGAAATATACCTCTGATGTTAGTTAATGTTTTGGTAAGGATTAACCTATAAAGGATAAAAAAGATACATTAAAAGGTCGATAATAATTCATGATTTTTATTAATAATAAAAATGTTTAGAAACATAACTTTGTGTATAATATTAACAATGTGTAGAATTGCTAGGTTTCTAAAACAACTATGTTCAAAAAAGATTCTATTACTTATGGTTACAAGAAGTCTATAATGAATTATGAGTTAAAGAAGAAAGATTGGTTTGAAAATCGAAAGGATGACAATCGACAATGTTTTATTAGAAATGTTGCTAAGAAAAATACTCACTACACCAATAAATCTGAAAATTTCTGAGGAAAATACTCTTTCTATGTATTTTTATAGTATTGTGGTGGATTTGTACATATGAAATGCTTGTTTTGGTTTAACAAACAACATTACTACTATTTTATAGGCTATGAAAGAAAATGTTTGAGGGGGAGTCAATCCTCTCAAAATAAGAATATTGAGAAGGAATTTAAGATGAAATCTAGGAAAGTTTGTGTGAAAGATGAGAATAGGATGCAGTAATAGGAGAATATTTATGAAATATATGAAAAAACATGGAAATATTATTATGGGTTGTCTTGTTTTTTAACAGGAATAAAAATGTTTTCTTAACAATTCTCAAAATTTGGATATAAAGGAAGATAAGGAAGAACAAAAATCTCTTGTTCCTAAAACCACATTAAAATCTATTAAAGGAGAAACAACCAGGATATTTTATAGAGGGTGTTCTTTTCATATTAAATGAGAATTAAGGTTGATAAAAAATTTAATATAATTCATATAAATAAATGGTTACATTTGGAAATGACGAGTCTCTGAAAATAAAATATGACAGATTAGCCATCATTGTGAAATAATAAATGAAATATAATAAAAAATTACATTTTGATGGTCTAAAAAAAACTTCCTATATTTCATAACATATTTATGAGGTTAAAAAATTTATCTTCAGAAAATATGGGGTTATTGTGAAAGGTGAGGTAGATTTAAAGATAATTATAAGAGGTGAACGTATACAAAGAAAACATGTTCTAGGTTGGTGAAATAAAAAACTGTTTTTAATTAGGTTTAGTGGAAGAAAATTAGTTGTGGAATTAAATGATAGGAAAAATGTGTGAGAGAAACATTATATTGTTATCTAGTAGAGAAGGTATCTGAGATATTACTGATATGTCAAGAAGAATATATTTGTGTTGCACTATTTTTTTAAAAAAGAAAAGATTTAAAATTATTTGAATAAGAAAGTTGATATTTGTTCCAAACAACCACTCGAACATATTCTTTTTGATATCTATGGAATTATTAGAAGACAATAAAAAATTAAGATATGTATATCACCACATTAATTGATGACTTCAATCACATTACTAGTGTTATGTACATGAGACATAATTCAGACCCACTATAAATGTTTAAATGATTTTAGAGGAAAGATGAGAAGGCATGTGAGTATTCAGTGAAGAAGGTGAGAACTAACAGTAGTAGTTAATAAAAAAATGAAGAATTTGAAAATTAACATGACAATTATAGAATTCAGCATTAGTTCAGTTCATTATACACACCTCAAAAAAACAGCGTTGCTAAACAAAAGAATATAATTCTAGTGAAAATGGGGAAAACACTGTTAGTTGAATATTCTCTCCCTCATTAATATTGGATGAAATCTAGGAGTATTTTTGTGTGTATTATAAACTAATATTTCTATAGTCCATGTTCAAATATGATTCTAAATTAAATATGTTACAGAAAAACTCCATGTTTTGAAACACATATGTGTTTTTTAGAGTCCATGCATAATAAAGAATAAAGGTGGAAACCTTGGAATGTTTTAGCAAAGTGGTGAACATTGAATGATTGTTGGTTATGATCTAGATGGAAGTTGATATATTTGTTTTAACAAAGATATTGGAATAATTTTTTATTCTACTAATGTGCAATTAATTGAAAATAATAAGTATAAAATGAAGACTTATAATGATATAGAATTTTGTAAGGGTAAGGGGAGTGTTTCTAACAATTCTGAAAATATGTCTAGAACTAGTAATCCTACTCAAGAAGAACAATCAAACACAACTATTTTAAGTGATGATGAATAAAATAAAATAAATCATCCAAGGTAGAGAAATAATGTGGAGGCTCAGAAAATTATTGGTGATCAACATTTGAAGGTTCAAACAAGAAAAATTCCAAAATTGGTTACTTCTCTGTATTCAAAAGACATGATGAATATTGTGAATAAATATTTTTAGCATCTAGAATGTGTTTAGTCTATGAATTAAGAACCTCAATAGGGGGAGAATAATGGAACCTGGGAACACATACACATGTTAGATAACAAAAAGTTTATTGGTATAAAATGGATCTTCTAGAATATTCTGATTGAAGAAGGTGAATTGATAAGAAACTAGGAATGATTATTGTGAAAAGGTTACTCACAAATTGGTGGAAATTATTTTAAAGGAAATTTTCTCCAGTGGAAAGGTTAGAAACAATAAAAATATTTATTTCATTTTCTACACAAAGATGTTCCAATTTTTTCAAATGGATGTGAAGTCCCAATTTCTAAATGTCTATTTTTATGTGGATCTTTACATTGAATAATAATATGGAATTGTTATTTGTAAAGATAAAAGACATGTGTGTAGTTTTAATAAATCCTTGTATGGGATAAAACAAGCTCTGAGGGCATGGTAATTCAAATTAGATACTTACATGAGAAAGATGAGTTTAAAGAAAGGAAGCTTTTATTGAAATCATTACATCAAATAACGACACATGTTTTCTATGATCATAATTGTTTATATGGATGAAAATATATTAGCTGAAAAAGAAGAAATATCTTTTGAAAGATATTTTTAAGAGATGAAATGGTTTCTTGATATTTTGATACTATGTAAAATGAAATTCATTCTTTTGTTAAAAATTATGAAAAAGAAGAAACACATTTTTCATTCCCATGAAAGGAATGCTATGTAAAATATTAATATGTTTGGAATATAAAATTCAAAACCATTTTCCAAAACTATTTTAGGGGAACTAAGTTTTCTAATGATGGTAAAGGAAAATAAGTTGAATAGAAAGAGTTCTGAAAGCAGATTAGATTTTTTTGTATTCACTACCTCATGACCTGATATTGTTTATGTTGTTAGCTTATGTGAAAATTTTTAGAGTTCTCATAAAGAATCAAATTTAATTGCTGGAAATAAAATTCTCTGATATATAAAAGTTAAAACAAATTTTGGAGTCATGTATGACAACACAGATAGTATTAAAATATTTTTGTATTCAAATGATGATTGTGATGGAAACTTTGATGATATATGAATCACATATAGTGAATTTTTTTTTGGAATATTTGTGTTATTTAGAATACAAATAAATAGAATTTAGTTAATTTTATTATGGAAGGAGTTGAGTATGTTTATTCCATTATAGCTTCTACTCAACTTATATTGATGAAATTTTAGCTGGAAGACTTACTTGTTGATGTAAAGTTACACATTCTCTTGTGATGTGATAATGAAAGTGAAAGAAATAATACAAGGAATTGGGTACAACATTCAAATTCAAAATATATTGAAATAAAATACCACTTAATTAAAGTGCTTGTGGAGATGAAATAATTAACTCTAGGGTATATTTCTATATCATAAGAAGTTGACAGCATATTCATAAAACTGTTAAAAAATGAACCATTTTATAAATTGAGATTGAATGTTGGTGTCCAACCTATTAATCATCAATGATAAGGTGTGTGTTTATTTCCCCTCTTTCATAATTACTTTTTATATTGTTCTCGAGGTGGGAGTATTTATTTATAAATCATTCCTTAAGGAAGTATTTATAAAGGGGGAGTTGTGGGTAAGCTGTGAATTAAACATGTATGTGTGTGAACTATTCTAATTATTTGTTGGAGAGGTTGTAGGAAACAAAATTTTTGTATTCCAAGAATTCTGAAAAATTGGAGAAAAATGAGGAATAATGATGAGAAATAAATGTTTAGGGGGAAGTTTGAAGAGGTTTCATAGTCACTACTTTTGGCCAATGTTGTTTTTTCTATCAATAATTCATTTTTCCTAAAAGAATTTAGCTCATGAAAGTTAAGAAATGTTGGTAAGGAATCCATATATTGAGGTTAAAATTTTAAATGAATTATAAATCATGGTTGAAAAAAAATTCAAAGAGTGATATTTTAGGGACCAAGATGGATGGATTACATTATTAGACGTAAGAAAAATTGTTTTTAAAGCATGTTATCCTTTGTTTTCAAAAAGGATAAATCAATTCACATTTAAAAATATGTGGTTAATATGTGATGCCGTGATAGTTTGTATTTCTCAAATATCATATATGTTTTGGAGAACATTTGATTCAATCCTTATGAAGGAAACTGGGAGTAAAGGTGATGCCAATATTTTATAGTTTTGATTACAAAGAATGATGTTGATGGAAGATAGGGAAATTAAAATACATTCCATAATAATTATAACAATGATTAAAAAATAGATCAAAGGATAAAAATTATGATATATAATGTTTTTAATAAATTAAGATTATCACTAATCATTATGGTTGATGTTATCGAAGAAAATTTCGAAGGTGTCACTATTTCCTAGTGTTTCCAAAAAAATTTGGCCTCAAAATCAAGAGTTGGTTTAATGGAAAAGTAAGTGTTCTCGGCAAATGAATTTTTGGAAAATAGTTTACAGACCATGAAGTTAGTTTGTGGACCAAATAAGAGGTATAAAAAACCGGAAATGAAAATTAGAAAAGAATGGATTCCTTGTAGTAGTGCTCTACGGACTACAAATCAAGCTATGTGGACCTTGGATGGAAAAATGGTTAATGGGTAGATCATTGTTCTTATAAGGATTTATGTTCATAGGAATTATATCATGTGATAATTAGATAAAATTATGTGTTTTTGGAAGGCATTGGCCGCTGTGAGAAATGAAATATGTGAAGTGGTCCATGGAGGGAAAAATGTTTCATGGGAGGAGCTTATTTCGATGTGATGGCAGTCCAAAATCGATCTTTTTGTTAAATATGGCTATCTAGATTTGTGGATTTATATTCATATATAAAGGAACCTAATTTAAATATTATGTGAGAGATAATATTATATGAATTGGTCATCACTGAAGGATACATTTTGGAGGATTTTAAAGTAGTTTGAAAAGGATAATTCCATGAAGGAGAAGAGTTAATGGAGGAATGATTTCCATAAAGGATATAGTTTTCGGAGATAGTTCATAGATTAATTTTTTATGGATTTGTATCCCACAAAAGAAAAAGGGACCTCAAAAACAACATACCTAAGAAGACCCCTATAAGGTAAATTAACATTTTCAACACTATCATGTGTCTTGGTGAAGATTTATAGGATTCTATAGTTTTTTAAAAGATCTTTAGAATTATTCCTGACAAATTTGATGAAAAAAATTATTCATTGGAAGACATAGACCCTAAAATATTATCTCTAGATGAATTCCACCTCACTCTCATTAGTTATGAAATGATATGGTACAAGACTATGAAGTAAAAAATAATAGATAATGGAGAAATGTATTTTAATTCCTCCAAGAAATAAATTTCTAAAAAGGTTCTTGAGAAAGTTGAATTTAATGACTCTGAATTTAAAAAGGGGCTATGAAAAAATGTTGATGATATTTTATCATTATTTTCCAAAAATGTAAGAAAAGGTATAGGTAAAGATTAAAGGTAATCTATGTTGAATGTTTTTTTAATGTGGATCCATTGGACACATTGTGGATAATTTTCCTCAATGAAAGAAAAAAAGAAGACATTAATGATGAATAAAGAATACCATGAAGGTCATGGAATAAATAGCATGATAAAGATAAATATTTTTATAAAGGTAAAGGTAAATAGTTCTTCAAATCTAATATATAAATCCTTTTGTGTAATGATTAAGAAGAAAATGATAGTGAAGTTGAATCCAAAAAATCATTTCCTTTGAAATCTATAGAGAATAACTTTATTGAAGTAGTGAACAATGAATATTTTCAAAGAAAAATTTTAAATATAAATAATCCTACCACAGATCTCATTTTATAGAAGAGATCAGTGATTTTCTAAGAAAGATTATAAGTTATGAGAAGGAAAACTGATGTTTATAAATTAAAATAACCAATAAAACAATCAAGAAGCTTTTCCAAATGAGAATATCAAGATGGTAAAAGAGATTGATCATCAGAAAAAATATCTTATGAATGAAAGGAATCATAATGAACATTAAGAAGTAAAGATGAAAGAAAAATAAAAAGAGTTGTAACATGACCAACAAAAGAAATTATAAATCTAAACAGAGGGATATAATTTTCAAAAATTATATCTCATATTTTAGTCGAATTTCTAGTAATGATGATTCAAAGAAGAATGAAGAAATTTACCTTCCAAGGTTGATAAGAAATATGGGATTGTTTTTATGTATAATAATTTTTGGAAAGAAAGGTATTTGTAAAATATTGAAAAAGTAATGAATTTAGAAGTTTTTAAAAACCCTATGATTAAAAACATTATATCACATCTTGTCCTGAAAAGGATTTAATGAAATAAAATCATAACAAGGAAGATTGGTTTGATAAAAATAGGTTCACGGTCAATACTGTTCCGTGCAGAAGGACGCTTAGAAACATAATCACAACACCATTCAATCCTAAAATTTCATAGGAAAACACTCTTTCTATGGAAATTGTTTGTATTATAATTGATTTGGGAATATGGAAAGTTTGTGTCAGTTCAACCAAGAAAATTACTCATTTTTTGTATGTTATTGAAGTAAAGGATTGAGGGGGAGTTAGTCCTCTCAATAGAAGAATATTGGGAAGGATGATTAGATGAAATTAGAGAAAGTTGTTGTGAATGTTGAGAATAGGTTCCAACCACTAGAAACTATTTCTGAAATATGTGAAAAACTTTTACATATTGCTAAGGGTTATCTATTCTTGTATCTATAACAAAAAAAATATCTTAACACTTCTCAAAATCCAAAACTAAAGAATGATAAAGAAGATAAAAAATATATTGTTATTAAAACTACTATAAAATCTATAAAAGGAGAAAGAACATGGATTTTTTATGGTGGGTGTTATAATCACATGGTAGGTGAATTAATGTTGTTGAAAACATTAAATTATTTCAATGATGGAATGGTTAAATTTGTAAATGATGAATCACTTAAAATAAAAGGTGTTGGATCAACCATCATTGTGAAAGAAAAGAAGAAATCTAAGAAATCATTATTTGCTGATGGCATAAAACTCAACCTGTTGATTATTTCACAACATTGTGATGAGTGTAATGAATTTATCTATAGAAAATATGGGTTTAAAAAAAATAATAAGGAAATATGGTTACAAGAGGTCAGCATACAAAAAGAAAATTTCTCTATGTTGGGTAAATAAAAAACTCATGCTACTTGGGTATGCTAGAAGAAAATTAGTTCAGACATAAAAGAATATGAAGCATGTGTTAGAGAAATATAAACAAGTTATTAAGGAGAAATGGTGTCTGACATATTCTTGAAATATCAAGAATAATAGATTTGTTTTTCACTATTTGTCAAAAAAGAAAGGTAATAAATTATGTACTAAAGAATGTTTATATTTTTTCAACACAACCAATAGAACATGGTCATTATAATACATGTCTCCTGATGAGAAAGAAATAAAAAAAGATATAATTACTTCATTATTTTCATTGATTAGTTCTCTCAAATTATTTTTGTTATGTACCTCATATATAAGTCATATACTTTGAAATTGGTTTAAATTTTCAAGAGGAAATATGATAAGGGATGTGAGTATTCAGTGAAGAAGACAAGAATAGACAATGGTAGTGAATTTATGAATAAATAATTTTGATATTATTATTCTAATTGTGGAATTCGATAAGATTTTAGTTCACCATACACTCCTAAAAAAGGGGTTGTTGGATGACATAATCGAAGTTTAGTGGAAATGAGGTGAACTACGTTACTTGAACACAATATCTCTCATTACTATTGGAGATAATCCTTGAGTAATGTTTGGTATATTCAAAACTAATGTTTCTATATTTTATATTTAGATATGACTCCACATGGAATTTTTTATTTAATAAATCCATGTTTGAAACACTTAAGTGTTTTTGTGAGTCTATACATTATAAAGAAGAAAGGTGGAAACCTTGTAATGTTTGATAAAATAGGTGAAGATTGATTTTTTATTGGTTATGCTGCAGAAGGAAGAGTATATATTTTTAAACAAATAGACTAGAATAATTATTGAATCTGATAATTTGAATTAAGATGAAATGAATGAGGAAGAAAAACATACTTATGTTGTTATGGAAGTTGAGCATGATAAATAGATTCTTGTTAACAATTTTAATAATTCTATAGAATGTAGTAATTGTACTAATGAAGAATAATTACACAAATATATTTCAAGGGGTGAGAAGAAAAATAAAATAAATCATATTAGGCTAAGAAATAAAGTATTTGATTAGAAAATTATTGGTGGTCAACATCTAAGGTTCAAACAAGAAGAATTTCAAAATTTGTTACACACACATCATTGTATTGAAAAGTATCAATGAATGATGTTAATGAGGCTTTGAAAAAAATAGAGTCAGTTCATTAAATGAATTAACAACATTATTAGATATAGAAGAATTATACTTAAGAGCTCATAACCAACCAAGATAATAAAAATGATATTGGTACAAATTGGGTTTTCTGTAACAAGTTGAATAAAGAATGAGAAGTGTTAAGGAATGAAGAAAGATTACAGTCATAAGGTTACTCCCAAATGGAAGTTGTAAATTTTTATGAGAGTTTTTTTGTGGAATGGTTAAAACCCATAAGAATATATATTACTTTTACTATAAAAAAAGTTACAAATTTTTTCAAAAGGATGTGAAGTCTCCATTTCTAAATGGGTATTTTGATGAGGAAGTTTACATTAAACAACCATGTGGCCTTATTTTTATGGAATAATGAATGTCATGTGTTTATGATGAAGATATCCTTGTATGGTCAAAAACAATATTTTGGGGAATGACACTAAAAATTGGATACATTGTTAGGAAGATGTGTTTTATGAAAGGAATTGTTGATAACAATCCTTAAATCAATCACTGTTATGATTTTTCTATCATCATAATTGTTTTTGTGGATAAAATTATCTATGAAAAAAATGATGACTGACCTTGTGAAAGATTTTATGAAGAGACAGAAAGTTTTTTTAGATGGTCATTATGGGATAAATGAAATACTTCCTTGGGTTATAAGTTATGAAAAAGAATAAACAAATTATTTTTTTCTCATGAATAGTATACTAAGTAACTTCTTAAGAAGATTGGATTGAAAAATGAGAATCCAATTTCCACACCAATTTTTGTGTGAACCAAGTTGTCAAAAGATGGTGAAGGCAAACAATTTGATCAAAAATAGTTTTGAATGATGATTGGAATTTTTTATATTTCGCTACCTCAAGGATTAACATTTTTTATATTGTTTAATTTTGTGCAAGATTTCATATTTCTGCTAAAGAATCAAATTTTAATATTGGAAAAATAATATTCAGATATATCAAAGGCATAACCAATTAAGGAATATTGTATGATAACTCAAAATGTATTGACCTATTTGGGTATTCAGATGCTGATTTGGTGTGAAATTTTGATACAAAAAGATCCACATATTATGTAGTTTTATTTATGGGGAAATTTTGAGTTAGTTGGAATTCAATGAAATAGAATTCAGTAACTCTTTACATGGAATAAGCTGAGTATATTGATTCCACTCAATATGAAACTCTACTTATGTGGATGAAATCCCAGTTGGAATACATACCTGTTAAAGTAATGTAACCCTCTCTCTTGGGTGTGATAATCATAGTGCAATAAATCATACAAGGAATCTGATACAAAATTATCATTCAAAAATTGTCGACATTAAATACCACTTCATTAAGGAGCTTGTGGAGATGAATGAATTATTTTTTGAGTATATTCCTACATTGGAACATGTTGTTGACATATTCAAAAAACCATTAACAAATGAACCATTTTATAAATTGGGGTTGAACATGGGTGCCCAAACTCATTCTCATCATGGTTATGTTATATTTGTTTGTTACGTATCATATATTATATTAACATAGTGTTTTCAAGGGGTAATTTTTTCATAAATCAATCCACATAGAAGCTTGGAATGGAGGGTTGTGGGTAAGCTATTAATCTAGCATGTAAAAGTGTGGTCTATTCTAACTATTTGTTGGATTGGTTATAGAAAACATAAAGTTTGTATTCTAGGAATGTTTTATATGTTGAGAAATATGAGGATGAAGACTGAGGAAGAAAGGCTTAGGAGAAACGTTGAAGGGGATTCATTTCCACTAATTTTGGAAAATGTGATTTTTACTAATAATAATTCTTTTTTCATACAATGAGTTATCACACATTGTCTTATAAATATTGACAAGTAATCAATGAAATTAGGTTATGATGTTCAGTCAATTATGAATCTTAGTGGACAAAAAAATCCATCGAGTGAGATTGTGGGGACCAAGTAGGTTAGAGAAGATTTTTAGATGTAATAAAAGTATATTTTTGAGAGTGTTTTATTTTAAAAAAAGTATAAATATGTTCACATAAAAAATCCATATAAAATATGATAATTCCTTTATAGTATTTATTTTTCAAATATCATAAGCAGTTTGGGAAACTTTTGATGAAATCCTTATGAAGGAAAGAGGGATTATAGGTGATACAAATATTATTCAGTATTGAGTGTAAAAAATGATGATGATGGATGGAATGTAAGCTACAATACATTCCTTGATAAATATGATAATGATAAATTATGTCGATCAATGGTTAAAAATCACAACAGATATGGTTTGGGCTAAATATAAATGATTGATAATTAGAATGGTTGATGTTGCTGACGTAGATTTTTAAGGTGGAATTATTTCCCAGTGCTTTGTAAATTTTTGGGCCTCAAAATTATGAGTTCATTTTATATAAAATCAAAGGTTTAATTGAAAGGAGTTAATGGAACATAGATCATCGATAGAAAATAACAGTTATCAAACCACATAGGACAAAGAAAAACATAGAATGGAAATTTCTAAAGGAATGATTTTTCATAGTAGTGCTATACAGACTGCGAAGTGAGCTATGTGGACCACAGAGGAAAAAAAGGATCAAGGGAGGATCATAGTTCAAGTAAGGATTGATGTTCATAGGAAGTCCTTAATTTTATGTCTAGATATGGCATTTCATTTTTGGAAGGCGTTGGACACTCTGAGAAACGAAAGTTGCTATGCAGACTATAGAGGGAAAAATGGTTCATGGGAGGAGCATAGTCCATAGTGAAGGCTATTATGCATCAATATTTTTTGTAAATCATATTCGCAAGATTTGTGGATTTAGTTTCCTATATAATAGAAACTAATTCAATTATTAAGTAAGAGATAGTTTTATAAGAATTTATCATCACTGTGGGATGAATTTTGGATAATTCTGAAGTAGTTCATAAAGGTGAATTACCCAAAGAGAATGTTTATGGAGGAATGATTTATAAAAAGGCGATAGTTCATAAGGAATGTTCATAAAAGATTTTTACATGGATATGTAGCCCATAAAAGAAAAGGGTCAACATATGAACGCTGTTATATGAGGCAATTTCCATCCACAGATTAGGGATAGTTCACTGAATAAGAGGTGGTCCACGAAGCACTCACACCATGTGGTACAAATCAGTTCATGGAGGATACAATAAGGTCACAAAGGAATTAGGATAGTTTGAGTATAATTTAAGGAAGTTCCTAGTATCTTTTAGGAAGGTAGGAGAATAATTCTTTTTAATTATGAAAATTTTATTTGTGGGTCAAGAAGAACCATAAAATTGTATTAAATCTTTTTGTTCAAGAAGAACCACTCAAAAAAATTTATTTTTTTATTGTGTGGCTTGAGTGTAGGGGAACATACTACTCATTTTACTCTACATCAATGGTTTTTTTCTATTCGATTATGTGGTATTCAATTTTTTCCAAACCATACCATGGATGTGGCTACTCTTGTTGTGTTTTTAAACTTCTAAATTCTTCTGTTCTTGTGGGTGTGTGTTTCAATTTTTGTTTAGTATGGAAATAAATATTTAATATGAAATGAATATTGTTTCATAATTAATGAAATGTAAAAGAAAAATTATATCACCAATTCACCCCATCATCTTCTCAGCGATACTTGAATCCTGATTGGTAAAATTCAAAAATAACTGTTTATGTTTCTAGTAACTATGTAAATAATAATGTTTTTAATATAAACATGCATAAATAATATAATATGTATTGTAAATGAATGTGGTAGTACTATAATAGGTGGTTTATATCAAAGGAGAGAAAAATTATTAGAATAGATAATGAAAAATATCCATAAAAAGTAGTGTATCGGAATAGGGATTATATTTTAAGAATAATGAATGTTTTATTGGAAAAATAAAAGTAATATAATGACCCATTTAGTGGAGATGAAGGTGGAGAAAAAACATAACTTGAATGGATGTTAAAATAAAATCTAGAAGATAATCTTATGGAAAATATAAGGATCTATAAATAAATGAAAATACTATGGAATGAAATTTATAAAATCACATTTGAGAATAAAGAACATATAATGAATACATAGACCAATATTAATGAATTAATAAAAAATACGATAAAAACTGATATCATTGATAGATAAATGAAACTATTAATGAAATAACAGGTCGAAAGGATGATTCTAATAATAATGAATAATAACTTTTTGAAAATAATATAAGATTGATATTAGTTGAATTTATTAATATGATGAAATAGCGAGATTGAAATATTTCTTTGAAAGAGGAAGAATTATCTGATACATAATCAATGGTTTTTCAGATTTAAATTATTTGAAATAGATAAAATAAGACCTCACTATTGAAGTTTAAATTAGAAGAGAATAATCACAAACTAGTATGAAGAACGGTGTATAAAGATAGGTTATTTCCACTCCTAACAAGTATCAACACATATCTATTATCTCTAACTATATATTTTTTAGAGGGAATATCTCAAAAGTCGGGTTCAGTTGAAAAAATGAGAAAACATCTTTTATAATGGAAGAGTAAAAAAAATCATTCTTAAGGTTCTTTCATGATAAGAAACACCACTAGTATGAATGAAGTCTAGAAAAAATATTTTCATACCATAACTACTACCTATTTATAGGATAATTTTTTAGACACTATTACTGGTGTTACTGAGTGCTGTGTTATAATGAATATTCATGCTATCATAACATGTCAATTCTATGAAAGAGGCATAAATTAATGGAGAGAAATGATAATTTGATGATATTAGATTATCAGAATGATAATTATTAACAATGATATCATCTAAAATATAAATATTGGAAAAATATGAGGGCATGAATGAATTTTGTGGTAGATGTGATCAAGACACCGTCAAATCTATCGAATATAGTCATATCTCATGAAGAAAAATTTATCACAATGAAAATTAGAAGAGAATACTTATAGTTATGAATTTTACAATCACCAATGGTTTGGATAATAAAATTAATCAGAAAAATAACATTAAAAATTAAATTTTAGATTTCTTACCTGAATAATTAGCCAAATATCGAAAATGATAATGATAAAGACATTTACAAGGAATTTGGAAAGAATGTGGTGACATTTGAAGAAGTTAATAATTATAATAATTCATCTAATAATGAATAAAAATGTTATGAAGTGCGAATGGTTTTAAAAAACATATAATTGAAAAAAATTACATGATAATACAACTGGACTATGAATTGAACATGATGAAGGTGTGTTAGGAATAAAACAATACCTCTATTATTATTGATAAAAAAAGTCATCAACATTGAAGTGTCTACTGATGATGAAAAATTAGTTGTACATTATGAGATAATATAGAATGAAGGCTCCTCTAAATATGAGACTAAAAGGAAGAAGATAAAAAAAATTTTGAAATAAATTTATCAGCCTCAATATGTCTACTAAAATATTCAACCTACCTTCTTATTACCGTTCTCTTATTAAATGAATTATCCTTCTATAAATTGAAAGATAATATCTATCTGATATTGAGAATACCTATATCCATGATTATGAATGAAGTGTATCCAATCAGAGGGATAAACATTAACAATATAGCATGGCCATTCCACCTAAACATATTCATTAATTATGTCAAACTACTTCTCATGGGGGGTGATGGATCATGAGAAAGATGAGAAATAGTGGGTGTAATATTTTATTAACATGAAATGTTTTATGTGTTTGTTATGTTGTGTGTTGGATAACTCATTAAAAAAGTACTCGAATACCCCCTCAAATGGATATGTTGAATTAGATTTAAATGTTTTTTCATATTACTAGATAATTTCAGGATAAAATTGATTCCTTGGTGACATCACACTTGTTTTATTTTCAATGATAACCCATATAGACTATGTGTTTATTATCTAAAAGTTTATAGCTTCATGAAAAATAATACTCCATTAATTAAGGTGAGAAAAAAATATAAAAAAGAGATTTTGCTGCTTTTTGAGGTTGAATTTTAAGTGAGTAACCCTAAATAAAGCATTCAATTGATTATCCATAAAGGGAAGAAGAATGTAAGGGAATTCATATATTGACATGGTGAGTTAATTATGTTAATTGAAAAAAAATACAAAGGAGGAGATTGTTAATTCCAAAAGACATGAATTTTTATATTTTTTTGAAAATATATCAATATCTACTTGAGATTAAGAGCATATTTTAAGTCAATAATTGTGGATAATGAAGGTTTAACATATTAATTATGATGATTTTTGTAAAATTAACAATGAGTAACATATCATAAAGTAGTCTGGCATGTAAAAATTATTCATAACATGTTGAGGAGTTAAATAAGTCCATGAAATATCAACGTTATTGCATGAGTATATATTTGAATTCAATTAAATTGAATAAGAAAGTCATTAACAAAATATAGAGAATATGTATTGGCATTTATATTTTGATTCTCAAGTGAAATATTTAATATATATATTTTTCAAAGTGTTACAAAAAAATGGAAAAAAATTTCATTTAAGAAGCCACTCTATATTTTAAATGTGTGAGGAGAACCTCAACCATGTAGGATATCCATCATAAATATCCATTGTAGTAGAAAAAGAGTGGGAGGATGAACTGTGTCTGTACGCGATCTCATGTGAGCATGCATCAAGTGGGAGAGTGGGAATGCATTGTGAGTTGTAGCCTTTTAATACCATGTGTGTGGTGTAGTTTAGATAGAAGACCTTGGGATCCTCTCATTGAGTAGTTAAATTATGTGAATTACTTATTAAGCATATCTCAACTAGATAGATAGTTGATACTAGATTCAGTGTCATGGGACACTATTCATAAAAGATCCATCATGGTATCATTGAATGATTTTTTGGTTGAATGTGTTAGTTGTGAATCTATATTTCCATGTTATGATAGGGTTTCCAAATATATTGTTGACAATTTATATTTAAAAATATCCAGGATTATGGAATAGGTTCCCTGGAAGTGGTACAGAAAATTTCATACACGTGGGGATGTCGTTTCCCATTGTTTGTTAAATCTTTGGGGTAAAAAATTTGGAGTTTGGATAGAATCTGGAAATTTTCATTTCCTTGAAGACCATAAGAAAATAGGGAAAATGAATGAGGTTCATGATGAATTTTATTTATTATGCTTGTTTCACGGAGGATCAAAGAAGTTGATTGTGATCTCTATGATTATAATGAGCTTCATGAGAGAGGGAGCATCTTCGATGAAATGAAGGAGAGTCATAAAATGGTGATGATGTGTATGGAAGGTCCATTAATTGGTTGGAACTCCTATAAAAAGGCCTCTACCCCCTTTATAAAAGTATTGTGAGCTATGTAAAATCTTAAGGATCTGGATTAACATAGGTACTTCAATAAGGTTTGTCTGGTAAGAATGTTCATGAAGGCTATAACAACCAACTGATTTTTTGGAGTATTATGAAAGTGTTGGGGTTCTATAAAGTAAAACAAACTTGACCACAATAAGTGATCATCTCAAACTCATGTTTCTTAGAGATGTCTATATGATCATTGTGAATGAACAAGATTATCAAAGGTAGTGAGCACCATGAATGCGTTTTTAAAGGGATTTTCCAATGAACTATGGTAAAGTGGAATTAAAGAATTGGATGAAAGTGGAAATTCAATAGGGAATCCATATACAACTTCCGATATATTCCTAAATGTTAATGAAGGGTCCTAGAATTCCATAAACTATGGGTGAATCCCTTCTTAGATAATTGAGTAAATGAAAAGTAAGATGATAATCCATTCCACTATCAGTTAGCCAGAGAAAGATACTTAGGGATTGATGCTTCGGAAAGTAGGGATCTAACCCCAAACATTGTAAAGGTAGTAATACTATGCATACAATTGTTCTATAAAGAACATTATATTTTATAATTATGCTTTAGTGTATTCGGTAGATGGACACAACATCATTATATACTCCTTAGATTTATCCTAGTGATGGTGAACCGAGTAAACATTCTATGTCATGTGCATGATTTCATTTATATTGATAAATTATTATGGGAGAAAGAGAGAATGGTGTTATTTTTAATGAAGAAACAAGATCTAATGGGGAAGTGGTCTTAAATTTTCATACCCTAATTCACCCCACCTCTCAGGGTATTTAACTTGGTGGGCATAACAGATATTGTAGATCAACCTTTAAAAATATTCTATTAAAGCAGTGGAATCTGATTTTGTTCTTCTGGATTATCTAATCGTCACTGAGGGGTCATATTCAACCTCTTACCTTCGTTTTTTCCTAAAAAGTGTAGTTTTATATAAAGAATTATTCCACTAATAGATACAAACTGTAGACCATTATACACTAGGGATTTTGAGAAGAATATACATTTTTTTATCATGTATAGATGACATGACGTGAATAAAATATTTTTCTAATAATGATCCAACGATTAAGGTAATGTGATTGTGTTAGATTACCCACATAAGGGTCACCTGTGAATAATGGTACTAACATAAGGTTAACTAATAAAAAATGGTTCCTGAATAAGGGTACAACTTATCACATAAGAAGAGAAATAATTTATTTTTCATTAGAACATTTGAGAAAGTACAAGATATTACATTGAATTAAAATTTGAGTGAAGCATAATATTTTTCTAAAACATTAACACCATCATTGACATGGAATAAATTACATGCATTTGAATATATGAATTTTTTTATCGATGGCAATGCTTGAGGTCAATAAATAATGATACAATGACCTAGATGAATGATTCTACTATACTTTGAGGCTAACATTTTTTTTAAATGATATAGGTAACCATGAAACCCATGTTAATAGAAAAGAAGACACATTAAATGAATTTTATTTTGTGAAGATATAGATCACACGACCTCTTCAATTGTGAATGTTACATGCAAGAGTTTTGAAAAGAATCTTGAGACATTCTATGAAGAAATATTAAATTAATGAATAATTATTTAATGAAGCCCTCTTGGTTTGTGTGAAATAATGAGATATCAAGAAATGGTTTCTGGAAGATGAGGATACGATCAATGGGGTTATGTGAATCCTTTTTAGTTTTCATGATCTATTAGTGAAAATGGGAGAGTATATGAGGTACTAATAAGAGTTATTTTTTTCATAAATATATTCATAGGCACTTTAGAAAATTTCCACAATAGAATAAATAAATTGGGAATCATATTAAATAAAAATCTAAATCCATATGATCTAGGGTTTATTAAATTATTATTTGCTATACATTCTTCAAATAGAATAAACCATGTTTAGTAATTCAATATTATTCTTGTATGTAGTGTAATTCATAAATAATATGAATTAATTGAAAACATATACGTGATGCTAAGAATTTATCACAATAAAAGAATAATTTCTAGAGTATTGTTGTTTTGAGGAAAATTATATTCAATAGGGAAATTTTTTTTAGAAAGAACACAATCTTTTATTAATTAGGTTCAAAGGCTCTGGAAGAGGTGTACATGAGAAAGGGTGATGAAACAATACAATGTTAGTGGATCATAAAAATATTATTCTATAGAATATTAATCCATCTGAAGAGGAATGATAAAGCTAAGGGGAATTACCAGTTTCTAGATGATTGTTATTTAATTGAAGAATCATTCACTGAAGAAGGATATTGCAGTGGGGGGAGTGAAAAAAATGTTAATGGTTAATTTGAGTTGGTGGGGTAACCATAATTTAATTGGTGGGTATAAAAAAATTTCTATTTAATATAGTGAATAATATATATTAGCAGTCTAACAACCATGGAATGAAGTGTGACATTATTATTAACATTTTCAATAATTTTATTCTATTCATTTGATATAAACATTATATAAGTTGTGGTTGAGAGACACAAGATAAGTTGACTGAGACTATATCCATTAGTAGAGGTTGAATTGGAAATAATTAATTTACAAAAATAATGTATTTCACCAATTCACTACACCACATATAAGTGATATCTCATTAACATGGGCACTAAACTAGGGTTTAAGACACAAATAGGGGTGAGGGATAAATAACTAGCTCAAATATGGTGTTTAATTATCCTTAGTGATTGATTAGAGTAATAGTTATAAAATTCAATTTTAATCATAGGATTACAAAACAGTTTTTGAAATAATGATTCGACTACATTCTTTTCATTGGGAACAGCTAATCACAATCATCAAGTGGTTTCATGATTGGAAGAACTATTTTCTACCCATTAAAAATGGATTATGAAAATTATAGTCCCCTGCCACATGGTAGTCATACAATTTGGCCAAACATGCAGTTAAACCATGTGACATTCTTAAACTCTTAAATTTATAAATATTTTCTAAAATAATTCCAAAATTGTATAAAAATAATAAATATAAATAAATAAATAATATAATTATGAATAAAATGGTGGGGTAATGAAAATTCTCCCATCCATGAACTTTTCTACACCAATACAGAAATTGAATTTTCAAAATGGAATGAATATTACAAGGAATTCATCACAAAATGGGGGACACTCTATACCAAAATAATCTATTACTAATCAGAATGAATATTGAACTACCAAATATGGTATTTTATTTTTTTCCACAATATAAAATAAACAAAATTTATAGGGAAAAAATGATGAAGTCTTATAATTTTCCTTCCCACCATTTACGAACACTCATGGATGATCATCATGGACAAGACACTAGAACGGGGTCATTAAAGAAAAACCTATACTAACAACCAATGAGTACTGAGTAGAAAAACTAATGAAAATCATATCTGAAATCTCTTAATATATTGTTTTACTAGTTAAATGAACATGAGGTACTAATAATCCAAATCAAGATCGTGACTATAGAAACATTCCAAAAATTTCATGATAGAAAAATTTGTAGAATTTATTGATCAACCTTCAACCATGTAAGAAAGATATAATGACAGAAAACATGAAAAGGTACTATGAAAATATTATATATTAATACTTTCATAAAATAATGACAAAGAAAATACTAGGACTGCATTCTCAAAATATTAACCATGGTGATCCAGAATATATCATACCAACACTAACTATATGGTAATATTTAGATATCTAACCTAGTCACATTGAAAATACACCCATGTTTTTGTTCCATGTCGAAGGATCCTAAAAGCGATATTATGGAAACCATAACCACAAAAAACACAAAAAATACATATCCAATTCAACATAGTGTCAAAAAAACCTCCAAACATCCAAATACACAAGAAGTGACTAGGTAGAGACCTAGACCAAGAGAGAATAATAATAATAAAATAGAGGAAGATCATCTAATGACACACTCAAAGCCTTGCATAGAGACTTTTCTAGGACATAAATGAAATCACATTATAATGTAAATCATAATGAACTACAACATAGTCTTAAAAACACCCATAATTAAATTAAGGCTAATTGAAATAACTAATCCAATATAAAAAATAACAAACAAAAATAAAAAAATGTAACACCTCGATCTTCCACAATACGCTTCTCTTCTAATAATGAGATAGCTTGCATTGTACGCAAGTTCGAGATTCTAACACACCGCGACCAATAAAAATAGCCATTATGAATAGTAGTACCAACTTTTTGAAATTATATATATTTTATATTTCAAAATGGACTTCATTTTTGGATTCGTAATATCGTAATTATCCTAAGTTGAATATTTGTATTTTTCTGAGAACTTCCAATTTTTCATGAATTGCGAAAAATACTTAAAAAAACTTTCTTAATCAAAATGATTTATATTGATAAATTATAATATTTACTAGTTTTAAAGTATAATTAGAAATTATTTTTACCATTTTATCCAATGGTGTTTATTAGAATTAATTTCACTTTGAAATTGGACATAAACAATTGTCAATCTTTTGATATATATTGTTTCATAAAAACACGCTATTTGTTGTGACAGCGGGAATTAATTATAATATTAATTAATGAAACTTATATGTTTCGAATTTTTTAAAATAGAAATCATTTTTGAATTCGGAATATTAATTATAGATTAGGGTGAAATTTTGGCATTGTTCTGAAAAACCTCAATTTTCGATGAATAGTGAAACTACTAAGTGGTAGTTAAAAAAACTGATTTTTTGTGTAAATGAAACATTACCACTTCTGTGATTTGATTTTCAAAAATCTGAAAAACATGGTTGTCATTATGAAGTAAAATTTGGTTCAATGGGATTAAAATGATTTTTTGGTGAATAGTAACTGCTAAGTTTAATTAATCATGATTAAAGGTAATTAGTGAAATTTAAGGTAAAAATGATATTATAAAAATATGAAAATACCATTACAATTGTCCTACCATTATTTTATGAGTCATGGCCGACCAAGACAATCCATGGGTCAACTTGGCGACCCCATGAAGCCACTTGGGTAAGAAAATGACATTAATAACTTTTTATTTAAAGTAAAAATAAAATTGTCACAAACATGTGTTGTTTTACCAAAACAATTATTACATGGGGTTATATATGTTAACTTTTTTACTATAAATATTCATTGAAAATCTAAAAATATTTCCTACATCATGGTAACTTTTTATAATTTTTTGACATTAAATAAATTAAATTTTTTATGACACCATGATGATGTAGTGATTACCTCATTAATTAACGATTTAAATAAAAAGAAAAGATAATGTAAAATCTAAGGCTTACACTTGTCAAAAACCTATTGGATGAGAATATTTCTAACCCTTATCACCTTATCCTCGAAATATATCATTGTGGGACCTTTGTAATCCGAAAATCATTTCATAATAATTAATCTTTCCAAGAGTGCCCCTCCTTTCCTCTTATTAAAGGACCCCACCACTACCCCCATATTCACACCTTCCAAGCCATTTGGATGAGCCAACCTCTGTCCAAATACTCTCCCAACTTTCCTCTATTATTCCTAGAAGCCTCACTTTGTTTAGAAGTCTTCCCAAGGAAGCCTTTGGCACAAATCAAAAAGAGTTACCTGATTTTAAGGTAATGTCTACTCTTGTGTTCTTTTTTTTTATTTTGCTTCTCAACCCCCTAAAATCATTTTATTACTTAATTTTGTAACAAAAACAGTATATTCAATATACACGGATGTTTTTATAAGAAGTATTTTATTTACACTTACACAAACCTTCGTCTAATGGTTAAAGAACATACTGTTTCTGTGGGTGGCGAATTACTGCCTCACGAAACGATGATTGTTCAAACTTATTTTAACACCTCTCATGGTGGCCACTATGATGACACTATTTTTATATATGATAAATATTATGTTTTAGTTTTCCTTATGATTCTGTATCTTTCATTTATGGCATACCTTTATGATTTCCACTATGGGTAAACACGATAATTTCATTTTAGGAAGTGCGGACTACCGCCCCCTCAAAGTGATTTGAATTGTTAATGCCATATGTGGGATGTATAAAGGATGGAGTAAATGAAATTATATATGATATATACTGGAATTATAATATACCACTATATAATTATAATTTCATTCCATTAAATACGAAATAGAAATGAAAGTAGCGTTCATGTGTACGTACGACTTACCGTCTCCATGAACACTGGGCATTTCATTTATTACCTCTAAATGTTATGTAATATTAAAAATTCATGTATATACTGGATATATATGATATATATGATATCTACATCATGAATATAATTCTGGATATAAGGTATATTTCACCACATGAACAACTTGTAATTGTAAGATGTTTATTTTTGACTCAAGTACGAAAAATCGACAAAATGACCGTTGTTAATATAAATAATTACATAATGTTCATAACATGGTAATAAGTGATATAAAAGGAATAATGAACATGAAAAAGGTTCTTAAGAAAATAGAAATTAACTATAGTTTTTTTTCAGGAGATTAATGAATGATCAAGTCAAGTCGGACACGAGGTAAGGGAACTTCTTAACCAAATTTTCCTTCTTTGGGTCGATCACCTACATTCAAATTATGTCATGATATTATTATGTCCTATCTTGTATTTGTTCTTTTTTTATGCATACATATGGTGAATACACATAATAGATCTACTTTATTTAAAAAATGATCTTTGTAAGGGACTTCGTCTCAATCTCATTTCATTGAGGCATATTTTGTTTTATACACAACTTTCTTTTATACGGTGTATAAACCCCTTTGACATTATCGTTTATTCAGAAGAAATATTTTTTATACAAAGCGTTTTACTAAATGACAAAATGGAATGTTTTTTTGTCATACGTATGTGGCGACAATGACTTCTCAGCCGCAGTGACCATTATTTGAGTTTCGGCTTCCTCTACAAGCTATAACTTTTTTTAAATGAAAAATAAATACCATGTTTTAATTTTCTTTTATTTTGGTATTGAAAATGGATTTGAAAGTATTTTTATCATATCAACGTGTTGTATTGATATCATGTGATTGAAATGTGGAAATGTTATGTTTCCTTTATGCAAGTTTTATGTGATACAATTATGTTATGGTCTATGATATGTTTAAACATGTTCATATGAGGAATTCATTGGACTTAATAAGTGACGGGTGAAGCCCGATATAGCTCCTCGTTGCATCAGCAGGTCTCATCAGACAAACTAGTGTCTTGGCACGAGGCCTTTACAAAATATTATTTGAAGTCTTGGCACGAGGCCTTGGCTACGTGGTTATGATAGTCTGGCATTATGCATTCCATCATTATGAAAGTGGTTATTGATATTGCATGTGATTATTCGACCAGTAGAATATCCTTGTAAAGAAGTAAATGAAATTATCTCATTTTACTTTTTCCATATTATGTTGTAGTTCATGTTTAAAAGGATTTTGTTTTATTCATACATTTCCTTAAATGTTTATATTTATTTATGAAAGCTTCCGCTATATTGTTATCCTTACTGAGCATCTGAGCTCACCCCTTTCAATGTTTTATTTTTTCCAGGATGTGAAGAAATATTTTAGGACTAACCTACAGGGACAGTCTAAAGGGGATCTATGTGTGGACTATGGAGACTATGTTATTCTGATTTTTCACTTTATGATGTAATGTAACATTTATGAATGTATCTAGAGTTTCCAAGGGTACTAAACTAATCAGTCTTTCGAAACTTGGTCTTTTGTGATCATGCCAATGTTATGAAGTAATGCACTGACTCTGGATAACATGGGTCGGGGCATTACAGTTGGTATCAGAGGTAGTTTATTACTAAATGTGGAAGCTAGATTTAGATAAAATCTAATTAGAGCACATATCCCTAAGATAGACTTTGAGGATTAGTATAGAAGAACATCCTAGAATTTTGGTTTTATAGAGATTTTATGAGTTTTTTGATTAATACATACCTGTCTGGATACGAGTAGGTAGAGGCAGCTCTGGCACAGAGGTACCTAGGGGTAAAACTCGAAAAGACCACTTTGAGCTAGACTCGAATGGGAACTAGTGCACGACAACGGGCCTTGCTGCACTCTTGGTTACGACACTCCTGGGGGATATGCTTATGATAATTGTCATTTGCTTTAAAAACTATTATGAAGGGTTTGTGAGTATATAATTCCTCAAAGAAATTATTTTTACGAGAATGGATTATATGCATATATAGTTCAATTTATGTTAAGAGTTTTACAAGTATGAAATTATGTATTATGATTCATAAACTAATCTAGTTTATGCCATTGTTTAGAAATGGCGCCTAGTGGGAGGAATGGAAACTGTATCAATGCACGCACTCCATGTAGGGATTTCCCTCCTACTCAAGGTAATTATTATGGAGCTGGAGATACAACTGGTGCTGATCAACTTATCACCATACTGGGACAACTCAATAAGGTTATACATAATAACCTTACTTGTATGGAGCACCCTGATCTACAACGTGGAGGATCAATGTTAGACCACTTCATGAGGCAACAACCACCAAAATTTAATGGGGGTACAAATCCATTAGTAGCTGAGCAATGGTTAAACTTCTTAGAGAAAATATTCCACGCCTTGAGGAGTAGCGAAAGGGAGAAGGTTGTCATGGCAGTTTACCTGCTCACTAGAGATGTTGATCAATGGTGGTTGCTGATTCAAAACACGAAAGAAGATGAATAATTATCTAATATGGAATGGATGGAGTTAAAAGAGATTTTTTTAAAAAAATACTTCCCTCATGACCATAGATCAGATATGGAAAGGGAATTTTTGAGTCTGCGGCAGAAGGAGGATGAGAATGTCGCAAAGTATACGGGTAACTTTACAAGGTTAGCGAGGCATGCTCCAGATTATATACGTAACCCAAGAAGTAAGATTGATCGTTTCTTTGATGGGTTAAAACCATTTCTCTGTTGAGCTTTAGAATCACAATCCTTCTCATCGTACGAAGATATTGTCTCATGTGCTATCAAGACCAAAAAGGAATTATCTAAGTCTTATTACATAAAAGTAAAGTAAAAGAAGAAGAGAATGGTGGAACAAGATACAGATAAAGGGAAAACGGGAAAGAAGGATTTTCCATTATGTGATAATTGTGGGAAGAATCACCCCGGTACATGCCTAAATGGAATGGGATTTTGTTATAAATGTGGAGAAAAAGGTCACGAGGCTCGTGATTTCAAGGGAAAGAAAGAGGCTATCAATGTTGAATGCTACAATTGTAAAGAAATTGGGCATTATGAAAATGAATGTCCTATGTGTCAGGGAAACTTACCCTAGAAAAGGCCAAGGGATCAAGGCCAAGATTATGCTGTTACTATAGTTGAAGTGGAATAATTAATGTATTGGTGCTTTTGGACTCAAGGATTATATTCTGGTTATAAGAATAATGTGATATATATAAGGATTGTACTAGAGTACTTGTTTTTTTCATTAATGATTTAATATTATGAAGGTAATAATATTTTTAGTATGTGACAATAAGAGAAACTTTACTTTTTTTGGGGAATCTGATGTTACCAATGATTTTGGAATTTAGAGACCTTTTAGAGAAAGTCTGGATAGAGGTATTTTTGATAACTATAAAGGTTGGAATGGATTAAGTTTGACCTTGGATAATATTGTTTAAGGTTAAAAAATTTCTGAATATAATTTTTGGAATATTATTATACGATAATTTTAGGAAAAGGACAACCTGCAGGTTGGGGGACAACCCGTTGCGTCGGAAAAAGCTGTAGGAATCGAACCCACAACCATAGTGCGACATGCCTTTATTACCTACCACTAGCCTACATGAAGTCCCTGGTTATTACAAAATAGTTTTCCTAATCTAAATGGTATGTGTTAATACATTTATCCTTGTACTATTAGGATAAAAATAATATTTTTGAGTTCTATTATCTTTTTGAGTGAAAGATGAGTTTGTGGTAAAAATTAGTTGAAGGTTGAAACTCTACTTTTCAAGCATAAATATATATATACCTATCCATTATTCTATGAATAAATTAATTATTAAACTTTAGTAAAGGGATTTAAAACAAAAAATGTGTTATCCTAATACCTTATGTCGTGTTGAACTGATAATATTTTAAATCAACATAGATTGAAGACTTTGAGGCCCTCATTTTTACACTTTTTTGTGATTGATGACCTCAATCACTCCTTCCAAATATTTATGTTTTTCCTCCATTTATATGTCTATAATTTCCACCAATTTTCTCCTTATCGATATCATAATTGGGTGGTGACTTTTTCATTTCCATTTCCCTCTTATTAAGGCTACATTTTATTAAACATATTTATGATGAGGGTCTTCCACAAAGGTATTTTATATTTTCAACCTTTAATATTCAAAGAAAAATTTCAAATTTTGAGGACACAATTTTTTGAATGAGGGGAGAATGTAACACCCCGAGCTTCGACGATACACTTCTCTTCCAATAATGCAATAACTTGCATTGTACTCAAGTTCGAGATTCTAACACACCGCGACCAATCAAAATAGCCATTATGAATAGTAGTACCCACATTTTGAAATTATATATATTTTATATTTCACAATGGACTTCAATTTTGTATTCGGAATATCCAAATTATCCTAAGTTGAATTTTTGGTATTTTTCTGAGAACATCCAATTTTTTATGATTAGTGAAAAATACATAAAAACAACCTTTTTAATCAAAATTATTTATAGTGATAAATTATAATATTGAGTGGTTTTAAATTATAATTAGAATATATTTTTACCATTTTATCCAATGGTGTTCATTAGAATTAATTTCACTTTGAAATTGGACATAAACAATTGTCAATCTTTTGATATATATTCTTTCTTAAAAACACGCTATTTTTTGTGACAGTGGGAATTAATTATAAAATTATTAAATGAAACTTATATGTTTGGAATTTTGTAAAATAGACATATTTTTTGAATTCGGAATATCAATTATAGCTTAGGGTGAAATTTTGGAATTGTTCTGAAAAACTTCAATTTTTGATAAATAGTGAAACCACTAAGTGGTAGTTAAAAAACTGATTTTTTTTAAATGAAACATTACCACTTATATGATTTGATTTTCAAAAATCCGACATACATGGTTTTCATTAAAAGGTAAAATGATGTTCAATGGGATTAAAATATTTTTTTGGTGAATAGTAACTTTTAAGTTTAATTAATCACGATTAAAGGTAATTAGTGAAATTTCAGGTAAAAATGATATTATAAAAATATGAAAATACATTTACACTTGTCCAAACCTTATTGGATGAGTGATGGCCGACCAAGAAAATCCATGGGTCAACTTGGGGACCCCATGAAGCCACCTGGGTAAGAAAATGACATTAATAACTTTTTATTTAAAGTAAAAATAAAATTGTCACAAACATGTGTTATTTTACTAAAACAATTATTACACGGGGTTATATAAGTTAAATTTTTTAATATAAATATTTACTGGAAAGATAAAACTATTTGCTACATCATGGTAATTTTTTTTTAAATTTTAGACATTAAATAAATTAAATTTTTTATGACACCATGGGGATGCAACGATTACCTCATTAATTAAAGATTTAAATAAAATGAAAAGATAATGTAAAATATAAGGCATACACTTGTCAAAAACCTATTGGATGAGAATATTTCGGACTCCTACCACCGTATCCTCTAAATATATCATTATGGGACCTTTAGAATCCAAAAATCATTCCATAATAATGTAACATTTCAATCTTTCCAGGAGTGCCCCTCCTCTCCTCTTATAAAAGGCCCCCAACACTACCACCTTGTTCACACCTTCCCAGCCATTTGACTCGGCCAAAATCTGCCCAAATAATCTCCAAACATCCCTCTCTTACTTCTAGAAGCCTCACATTGGGCATAAGTCTACCAAAGGAATCCTTTGGATCAAATCAAAAAGAGTTACCTGATTTTAAGGTATTGTCTTCTCTTGTGTTCTTTTGTTTTATTTTTCTTCTCCAACCCCCTAAAATATTATTATAACTTTATTTTGTAACAACAGAAGTACATTAAATATACTAGGATGTTTTTATGATAATTATTTGATTTACAGTTACACACACCTTTATCTAATTTTTAAAGAACATACTGTTTTAGTGGGTGGTGAATTACAGCCTCACGAAACGATGATTGTTCAAACTTCTTTTAACACCTCTCATGGTGGCCATTATGATGAAACTATTTTTATATATTATATATATTATGTTTATTTTTGCCTTATGATTCTTTATTTTTCATTTATGTCAATCATTTATGATTTCCATTATTGGTAAACACGATAATTTCATTTTAGGAAGTGCGGACTACCGCCCCCTCGAAGTGATTTGAATCATTAATGCCTTATGTGGATGTATAAAGGATGGAGTAAATTATATTATATATGATATTATACTGGAATTATAATATACCTTTATATAATTATAATTTCATTCCATTAAATATGAAATATAATTGAAAGTAGCGTTCATGCGTATGTACGGCTTACCGTCTCCATGAATAGTGCATTTCATTTCTTACATCTAAATGTTATGTAATATTATAAATTCATGTATATTCTAGATATATATGATATATATGATATCTACATCATGAATAGAATTCTGTATATAATGGATATTTCACCACATGAACAACTTGTAATTGTAAGAAGTTTATATTTGACTCAAGTACCAAAGATCGACAAAATGACCGTTATTAACATAAATAATTACATAATGTTCATAACATGGTAATAAGTGATATAAAAGGAATAATGAACATGAAAAAGGTTCTTAATCCAATATAAATTAACTCTAGTTTATTATTCAGGAGATTAAAGAACCATTGAGTCAAGTCGTACACGAGGTAAGGGAACTTCATAACCCAATTTCCGTTCTCTGGGTCAATCTCCTACTTTCAAATTATGTCATGATATTATTATGTCCTATCTTGTATTTGTACTTTTTGTATGTGTACATATAGTGAATACTCATAATAGATCTAATTTATTTAAAAAATGATCTTTTTAAGGGTCTTCGTCTCAATCTCATTTCATTGAGGCATATTTTGTTTTATACACAACTGTCTTTTATACGGTTTATAAACCCCTTTAACATTTACATTTATTCAAAAGGAATATTTTTTATACAAAGCGTTTTACTAAATGACAAAAGGGAATGTTTTGTTGTCGTACGTATGTGCCGACAACGACTTCTCCACTGCCGTGACCATTATTTGAGTTTCGGCTTCCTCTATAAGCCCTAACTTTTTTTTAAATCAAAAATAAATACCAAGTTTTAATTTTCTTTTATTTTGGTATTGAAAATGGTTTTGAAAGTGTTTTTATCATATCAATGTGTTGTATTGATATCTTATGATTGAAATGAGGAAATGTTATGTTTCTTTTAAGCATGTTTTATCTGATATGATTATGTTATGGTTTATGATATGTTTAAACCTGTTCATATGAGGAATGCATTAGACATAATAAGTGACGAGTGGAGCCCTCTATAGCTCCTCAATGCATCGGCAGGTCTCATGAGACAAACTAGTGTCTTGGAATGAGGCCTTGAAAAAATATTATTTGAAGTCATGGCATGAGGCCTTGGCTACATGGTTATGATAGTCTGACAGTGTTCATTCCATCATTATGAAAGTGGTTATTGATATTGCTTGTGATTATTCGACCAGTAGAATATCCATGTGAATAAGTAAATGGCATTATCTCATTTTACTTTTTCCATATTATGTTGAAGTTCTAGTTCAAAAAGCTTTTGTTTTAGTCATACATTGCCTTAAATGTTTAAGTTTATTTATGAAAGCTTCGGCTATATTGTTATCCTTACTGAGCATCTGAGATCACCCCTCTCAAAGCTTTATTTTTCCCAGGATGTGAAGAAATATTTTATGACTGACCTACAGGGATAGTCTGAAGGGGATAGAAGTGTGGACTATGGAGAGTATGTTATTGTGATTTTTCACTTTATGATGTAATGTAACATTTATGAATGTATCTAGTGTTTCCACGACTACTAAACTAATCGGACTTTTGATACTTGATCTTTTGTGATCATGCCAATGTTACTAAGTAATGCACCGACTCTGGGTAACTGGGGTCGGGGCGTTACAAAAAACCATAAACAAAATAAACAATATTCCAATAAACCTCAAATTATATAGTTTCTTTGTAAAACATTAGAATCCTACTTGGAAATTATTTTAAAATTCTAAAGTTTCCATTATCAATAAAAAACTCTCATTTTCGTTAACTTGAAAAAATAATTTTGGACTATATTAGAAATCCTATACCCAAATAATGATGTTCTATTTCAAAATAACTATATTCTTATAAAAAAACTATATTCACCTTAAAACAGAAAAACCCAAAATCAATTTCCACCATTAAAAATATTTTCCAAATCAATATCTCAAAATAAAATACATTTATCCATTTTTTTAAAAAATATAATTTTTTATTTCCATTAAAAATAACATTATTATTTTCAAATGTTAATTAAATCTCATTCAATAACATTAGAAAAACCGACACATATATAAGAGTGACTAGTGTAATAAAATTTAATTAGCCACATGGATTAGAAGATGAAATTTAATTAATGAAACTACCACTAGAATCCATGCTAAACTATTCAATTGGGCTCCACATGGTTTGCTAGGCCGTGTGAGCTCACAACATGACTTAGTTTAAGCTCTAACTATAATACCTCAAAAAACATAATTCCATTAGAAAATCTAGATCATCATCATGAACAAAATTCCATAAAAGTAATCAATAATAAAACTTAAAAACAAAATCCAAATATTTAAATATTATGGTAACATATGTTTTTTAATAAGTTGTGGTGATCAGTCACCCACATAGCACCTACCTCCCAAGAACTAATGATCATATATCTAATATATGGGACTTTATAAAAAATATCAGTTATTTATGCTACTAGGTATTCATAATAACAAAATATTTGATACAATATTTTCATGAACTGTGATGGGTCACAAATCCATTGCAAAACTGAGTTTGACAAGAAATTCCCTAAAGGATTTCCCGATCCCAATAGGCCAGATAAATGTGCTAGGGAATATAAAACATCATACAATGAATAATTATTTCCATTAAATAAATTAAAATATAATAATAAAAATTAAATAATGATGGTATCACACACCCATATGTTCCATTCCAAAAAATAAAATAAAATATATAAGTATATCGGAATATAAAGACCAATAGAAAACAATCCATTACAACTAACTCCCTTACAAGTAATAGCCCCAATTCCAATATCAAAAATTCTACATGCATAAAACCCACTTATAAAATAATAAATGAATAATGGGGATGGTAGATTTTTTTGAGGTTCAAAGAAATGAAAAAAATTGCAACAAAAATAACTATAAAAATATTTTAATGCGATCCAAGGTCAATATCCATCAAATAACTCAAGGACCCACATGAAGAGGAGTTTTATGTAAGATTCTATGATGTTTCATTCTTTAAAATCAAAACATGAACCTAAAAAATAGGAATTTTTCTATAGACACAGAGTGGTGTGATAATATTCTTAATGAAGTCACCTAATAGGGATTCACCAATGGGTCTATGAATTCACTTTTATAAGTAACAATAGAAATCCTATTTTGAAAATAAATAATTTTTTCTGAAAAAAAAAATCAATCATCAATTTTATAAAATAGATTAATAATTACTTATTTAATGTTCTATTATGAAATCAAACCATGTATTGTAGAAGAGGAAATGATTTCATCACCTAAAAGAAAATGTAATAGGGGTATTTCCAAAACTATTTCTAAAAACCATTTTTCATTTTTGAAATTTTATAAGTGGAAATCCAAACCGAATAAATAATTATAGATTGTAGTGGTGGAATAATCTCACCACATCTCAGATCTCCTACTAATGAACATAGTTCTTTACCATCTATTTTAACCAATAAAATAACTCATATTATCCAAAGCACTTTCCATGGAATCAATAATCTAAGAATGAAAATGTATAAATATATTTTTTTCATAGTGACAATCTCATGTATAGAAATAACTAAATACTGAATGAAAGAAAATATTAATTATTAGACATCTTTTTTCTAGGACATGAACTACTACATTTAGGAACCTTCATAATACTATTTAATTATGTTGGTAGAAATCCATCTGATTCTTCTTTTAAAAAAACACAAAGGGTTTATTACCAACCGTTTTGTCAAATGGGAATTAACGATGAAATAAGGAGATATATAATGAATGGTTCCAACCTTCACTACATGAAGAAATAATTCCTCATAAAAATATTTAATCATAAACAATATTCCTTATAAAAACATTTGTATTTAATAGATGATACAATTTTTTTAAAAAAATTTCCTAGCTAAAATTATTTTCAAAGTAAACACCATATTTAAAAATGTTATACATATTAGAAAATAATAATATTGATGATAAAAGAAATATTAATATTTAATTAAATCATAAATGAATAATAATAATAAATAAGATGGACTTTATATAAACCATTTAAAATAAAATAGGTGCATAACATCCAAAAAATGCCTTAGTGAATGAAATTTGAGACGATGTCCGATACAAGGATCATATCATTAATAAAATTAATAGATTAGGTGTATTCAATAGAAATAAACATATAAAAGGGTAAATAAAATATAAAATTATAAAAATAAATTTTACTTGTAATCTAACAATTTTTTAATAAATGAAATAGAAGTTTAACCAAATGAATGAAGATTGTGATAAGAAATCTATTAAAACTTTGTAATCAATCAAATAATATTCCCTAAATATTTAATTATTTCCAAATGAAACATTTATTACCATAAAAATAATTATATTCATGATATGATATATCAATATGGACCTATACATACACAAAACATAATAAATAAGTAGTGAATTAAGAATATGTCATAGAAATAAATGTGAGGTGAGAACGACCCTTAACACTTTGTAATCTGTCAGATTCTATGACACATAAAATTAATAATCATAAAATGATAAATTTTATACCATTAATACAAGGAGAGTAATTCTATGATATATCAATTGGGATGTATAAAAACACTAAATACAAAAAATAAGTGTTGATTAAGGCATATATCATAGAAATAAACGTGAAATGAGAATCCCCTTTCCTTATGTATAAATGTGTTTTATAATTGTAAACAATGTCATAGATAATCAAAATGAATTAACTCATTAAATAATTAATAAAATTTTAAAAATATATTTTTTCTATTAAAATTTTAATAATTTAATTTATTTCCTTTTTAATGAGTTATAACATTTATTTTCATTTTTATCGGACCACTCGTTGCACGATTTTATAGTGGGTAACATTACGTATAATTATGTGAGTTCTTGTAATATGGATGTAGAATAAAATAATTGAAATTATTTATCATAAATGAAATTATTTTTTTAATGGTCTCATATATCATTTGGTTATGTTGTATGCAGATGAGTCATTGAGAAAAATATTGATGAAAATGTTTTAATTTATTTTGGCGGGTTTTACGACCATCATAAACTTGTATCATTTAATTATGTTTATATATTGGTTATAGAATAGGATATATATCATCATATGTATATCACATGACTATTTAACTTAAAAATTTATTTAAAAATATTATTTAATGATGAAATGTAAAATGAAAACTCCTTTTCCATGATGGTGAATAATGGACACGTCATAGATGCTATTTTCATTTTTAGAATAAAAGGATAAGAGAAGTGATTTTATTTTTTATATTCAATTAAAAAAATAAAATTATAGTATATATATGGTACTGGACCTATCATTAAACTTTTTATAGGGGATTATAGGAGTAGATAAAAATGAAAATAAATTAAAAGATAAAGAATGAGGATTTTACCTCTTGAATATCATCTCCTTAGGAACCACATTATGATAGTTCGATTTGAAAATTTGGTATGGAAAAAAGTTCTTCTACATGGGAAAGATACTTGGGAAGGAAATTCAGTTGAATTTGGAACATATTAATGGATTATAAGGTGTGAGAGGATGGGTTGGTTAGGGGTGGAATTTATATGAGAGTAGAGAGGAGTTTTTTGATAATTTATTTATTAGATTGTTATTTTGGCTCAAGAATATCAATATTAGTGATTATTGTGAGTAAGAATTTTTACTAGTGCATTTTATTTCTATATTAATGGTGGTCAAATTAGTAGTGACTCAAAAAACATTATTTACATATAATGTTAACTACCGTGAATTACCATGTTTCACTATTCACCAAATATTCAAATATTTTAGTAAAATCCCAATGTATAACCCTATAAATGTTTTCATGTGTACAATTAAAAAATGGAATCCATTTTTTCAAAATAATTTTATAAGTATAATGAATTTAATTTCAAAATAAAATCAATATTTAATAAAAAATAAAAATTTAATATTATAATAGGTTTTATGAAACATTGAAAAATTAATAATTGTTTGATAAAATTATATTATATCTATAATAATAAAATAATATTAAAAATTTATATTTTGAAAATAAATACTCATTTAAATCATTATATTAATTACTAAATTTGTAATAAACATTTTCCTTTCACAAAAATACTAACCCTCAATTTATTAATTTTTAAAAATTTATTTTCTCATTCCATTATATATATATATATATCATATATTCATTTAAGAGATAAAAAAATTTTAATTTATAATTTCAAAGATGAGGTAATTATTCTAAAGGCCGTATTACTATTCCAACAAGTCACATGACTATTCCAACGATCATGTTAATATTTAAAAGTACATCATAGTTTGTTTATGCTCAGTGTTTCATACAATGTAAAATATATAATAAAATGAATTTATTTAAGAAGATACATACAATAAAATATTTGAGTATTATATTCTTACCTCATTAAAACATTTAATCCTTGATTTTTTCATGAATATTCCTTTCTAAACAGATGATGATGTTTCTTCTTCGTAACAACCTCTAGTTCCCACATGGATTCATCAATTTTATGTTTTCACCAAATAAATATTACTAGTCGACTCATATGACTTCTCAATAATTTCCCTCCAGTGTCCAAAATCTTGATATTCTCTTCATAGTAAAAAAAGTTCTAGTTTTATGTCTTCATAGGTAATTACATGCATTGGGTATGACATTTACTTCTTTAATAATGATATGTGGAACACATCTTGATATTTAGAGAGGCTTGGTTGCATTGGTAATTGGTAAGATATAGATCCAATTCATTATTGAATTTCATATGGTTCAATGTATATGAGACTCGATTTCACATCTTTCCAAAAATTATGATATCCATCAGTGGAGATACATTCAAAAAGACAAGATCTACCACATGAAATTCAAAAACCATTATCTGGATGTAAACAAAACTCTTTTCCTACATTCAAATTATTTACTATGATCCTGAATAGTCATTAACATAGTCATGGTCTATTGAATTATGTTTGGTCCTACATTTTTCCTCTCACCAACATCATCCAAACTAGTTTTTGTATGACATATAATTTCATATAATTCTTTATATGGAACCATTTGAATAATATAATGTAATATATTATTGTAGTAAAACTATAAAAAAGGTAAATAATGATCCCACATACAATGAAATTCATGTTATCATGACTTTAATATTTCCTCAAATTATTAAATAGTCATTTCACACTATCTATCGATTTTAGGGTGATAAGATGTAATCAAAATAAAATCAATATATAGGGCCTTATAAATACTCTTCTATAATTTCGATGTAAAAGGCTTATGTTGATCCAACTCAATTAATAGATGGGAACTATAAAGATGTAATAAATCATTAATATAGAGTCTATCTAGGTGATCTGTAGGTAAATATTCACTTATATAATGAAATATTTTTTATTTTTGACGGAGATCAACAATAACCCATATTTTATCATTTATTCTAGGGTACATTGGTTATAGAGTGATGAAGTCCAGAGTAATGTCATCCAAATTCAACATAAGAAGAGGTATAAGTTGAATGAATCCTCTATAATGATATCTATCATCCTTTAGTTGTTGAAAAACTAGGAATCTTGACATATAGTAAGTAATTTTCCACCTAATATTATCCCACCTAAAATGTTCCTCCAGATCATTATATATCTTGAAACTGTGAAGGTGTTTAGAGTAACTTGATCTATTATATTAATATTATATTTCCCTTTTTATATTAGGTGTTGATGGAACACATAACCTCCTTCCAAATTTTATAACTTCATCCTCACACACAAAGTCTTCTAATCTTCTTTCATTAATGGATTTACTTTTATTTTGATTATTTTCAAAATAATATTGAGGTATTTTAATATATTCCAATAAATATAGATTCAAAATTATTTTAAAAATGATTAAAATTTCCTCTTCTATAAAAGTACCATATCCATATTTACTAAATTTATGAAAAGGGGATGTTTCTCAATCATAATTTTGGTTAAAAATCCATGATCTTCCTAGATTAATGTATCTGCTACCTTATTTTATTTTCTTATGTTGTGTGTCATTAACAAATCATAATATTATATTAAGTTGACCCATCTTATTTTCTTCATGATTAGTTTAATATATGTAAATATGTATTTCAAAATATTTTGATCTATATATATCTCTCGTGTCTCCCTAAATAGATAATGTCTTTATTTCATTAGAGAAAATATTACAAATGGAAACTGAATATCAGGAGTTGTATAATTTTTTCATGAACCATTAGATGCCTTGATACATATAAAATAGCTTTATCATTATTTAATAAGTAAAAAACCTATTCTTTTCTTCGATGCATCAATGTATATTACAAACCCATAATTTCGTAATGGTATATTCAAAATTGGAGCATCGAATAAACAACTATTCAAAACATCCAATAATTATTCACATTCATTTATCCATTTGAACTTAGCCCTTCACGTATGATCTTGGTAAACATGTTAGCCAATGAGAAGAAATATTATAAAGGAAATATCGACAGAAACATACCATACAAATAAAACAACATATATTGGTTATGTTAATTGGTGTATGATATTTTTGTATTTCCTTTGTCATTATAGGATCAATTGAGATTTGATCCATAAGGACAATATGGCCAAAAAATGAAATTTCCAGAATCCAGAATTCACCCTTACTAAATTTCTCATAAAACTATTTCATTCTGAGAGCCTCATGAATGATCATAAAGTGATTCTCATAGTCTTTATAGCTTTTATAATACTCTATGATATAATCAATGAATATGAAAAAATTAATTATATTTTTTCGTAAACTCTATTTATCAGATCCATGGAAATTGGGGGTTCTTTAGGAAAAGAAAATCCATATATATATAATAATAATGTCGATAACTCATCTGAAAAGATATCTTCTGAATATACTCCATTAAAACTCGCAATATGTGATACCCAGAATAAAGTTAAATCTAGAAAAAATATTTTTCTCTATGAAGTTCATCAAATAAATAATCAATGCAAGGATGATGGTATATATTATTTATTGTAGAATAATTGATTTCTCTATTTTCATCTCATAGCATCTTCAATCCATATTTCATTTTAAAAAATATTATTGGGTCTCCCCTTGGTGAAACACAAGGGAGAATAAATCCCACATTACTCAAATATTCTAGTTGTTTGTTAACTCCAGTAACACCACAATGGACATTATATAAGGAATCTTCGATAGGTCTTTCATCATAGACTAAATCAATGGAAAAATAATCTTTACATTATGGAGGGTGTCCAGGTAATTTCTTTAGAAATACATTAATGTATTCTTGAAAAATTAGTACATCATCAATTTGAAGATTACATTTCTAATTTCCATATTTTGTGTTGTCTTTCTCCCAAATAATTTCATTTATTATAGATATTGTGGGTGGATATATATATAATAATCATATGACGATGATTTTCTATAAAGAAAAGGAATTAAAAATCTTATTCACAAATCATAATATAATTATAATTCTTTTAAATTATCACATAATATTCAAAAATCCTGTCTATACTAAGGATTATATCAAATTCAAACATAGGTATGATGATAATTACTATAATTAAATCATGTTTTTTTGTGTCATAATAGAGATTTCCTGACACGTTTCTATTTCAATCAGACATCACTTGGGAGTTTTGATACACAACACCCTTATTTAACCCAAAAGGGAAATGTATAATTTTCGTGGATAAACTGGGGAGATATAAAAGTGGTCAATGATTTAAAATCCAAAATAGTATTTTATAATTTTGAAGATATGATTATTGTACGTGCCAAAAAATCATTGGGTACTTATATATCAGCTATGGAGATCATATAAGATTATACATATCCACTTAGCCTCTTTTGTGATGGATTACCCTAATGCATGGGACATTGATTTGAATAATTACCCATTTCATTATAGGTGAAGTATTTAACTTCATTTATTTTACCCATGAGATATTTAGATCAATGATTCTTTTCTCCAGATTTATAAATAAGATCCATGCCTTTTAATAATTTCCCATGATGATTATTTCCCTAATTTTCTCATAATGGAAATTTCATTGTTCCCCTATTATTTTTATATGCTTTTCCTTTTTCATGATTATCACAAGAACTCTTATTATCATGACTTAACAAAAAATATATGATTTAAAAAATCCCTTCTCCATTTTAATGGCACTTAATACTGTTTCACCATATGATGAAAATGTTTAAGAATCCAGATTCCTTCGAAGACATAGCTCAATTACATCAAAGGAATGATCAATACTATTTCTAAATCATGTATGAAATCTGTAACATACCTGGATAGGATTGTTATGGTATAATCATACTCTATAACACTCTATTATTCTATACACTTTACGCTATGGAATTTTCCCTTCATTTCATCTCACTAATGAGGATGGAAATATTATAAAAATAATTTTTCATTAAAATATTCCCATTCCATTTGTTATATTTCATCTTCAGCACTTGTATTCTAGATCAATACCACTAATGATAATCATCTCCCTTGAGAAAATATATCGAGTGCTGTACCTTTTATTTTTCATGAAATCCGGAAGATAGACATATATTTTCAAGGGACCAGATCCATTTCATAGATACCAATAGATTAGTAGTCCAATTAAAATATGGGTGATTGAACCACATTAAATGATCGAACATATGTGTATTATGTTTATTCGTCATAACTTGAGTAAGATATCCTTATATGGTTATGATTTTCTTATCTCTACAACCAATTGTTTTAACTTTATCAATGGAGAAATCCCTTCATTATCTATGAGTATTGATTCCCTTTAATCCATTAGCGCAATAACCAAATAATTTCCCACAATGAGTTATCTCATAATCAACATGAGTACTGAGAAAATAAATTACGATAAGGAATTATTATAATTCTCAGGTTTATTTAACATCTATCTCCCAAGGTTTCTACTAAATGTACTATAATTACAATTGTAACAACCCTGACCCCAATATCCTAGAGTAAATGGTTATATTATTACACTGGAAAAGATACGAAAGATCATGTCATTAAGGATCTATTATTTTAATAGTCCTGAATAATTGTATATATCCATGATTCCCTTATTATATTGAATATTAAACATATAACATGAAAAATGAAAATGAATTTCCTCCTATACACTTATTCAAAGATGTCATCTTTATAACATGGGGATATAATGAAAATAAAAGGGTGATTTACAATAATATGTAAGGGTTAATTAAAATGGAATCAGGAATCAATAATAAGTGAATAATAATCAATAAGTCGTAATCAATATGGCCTGGTGAATAACTAAAATGCACATCCATTTTATCAATAAACTATGATGGAAAATGAATCCATAGTTTTTGTCATTTTGGAAATATAATGGAGAGTGATAACTAAATACTAAATCAGAGAAATGCATAACTATTAGATTTTATATATCTACCACATGCACCACTACCGTTAATATCATTCATAAGATAATTTATTTTTATGGGTTGAAAAACATCTGATTCTGGTTGGAATGATACACAATGGGTTTTCACCAACTATATTGTCATATGAGACTTGTATTTTCATCAAGGGGGTATATAATTCATGTTAAAACCTTCACTAAAAGTCCTAATAATTATTAATTTATAGTTCTAATTCATGAATAATATTTCTTATCAAAATATCCTTATTGAGTAGATTATATAAACTTATCAATATTTCTACAGTTAAAATACAATTGAAAGTAATAATCATATATAAAATGGTATAAATCATAAACAATAATCATATCCATAATAAAAGGAATAAATAAATTTAACAAAGTCTTAGTTTAATGATAGTAATTAAAAAATGTTAAGAATATATATAGTGTAAAAGATAATAGCTGCATAACATCAAAAATATAACTCAATGAGTGAAAATTTAGATGATGTCCCAAACAAGGATCATATCATTAATCAAATGAATATATTATGTTTATATTCTGTAATTACAAATAAAAAATTGGAAATAATACATAATACAGTCAAAAGTCATTTTAAAAATAACTTTATCAGGTCATTATCAATGAAATAAAAGTTTAACACAATGAAAGAAAATTGAGTTATGGAATCCTTTACCACATGGAAATCAGTCGAATCATATACCCCGTAAAATTAATTATCATCAAATGAAAAATTCATACCATGAACACAAAAAGATTCATTATATGATATATTAAAAGGAATGTATAAATACATAACACATAAGAAATATGTGGTGAATAATGAATATCTTACAAAAACAAAAGTGGGATGAGAAACCTCTTACTATTTTAAAATAAGTCGAATCATATGACCCATAAAACTAATAAACATAAAATGAAGCATTAAATATGATTAATATAAATATATTTATGATATGATATATCAAAAGGTATGTATACATACACCACACATTAAGAAATAAGTGGTGAATAAGGCATATCTCATAGAATTAAAACTGAGATGAGAAACCCCCAAACTTATGTACAAAATAATTATGAAATTCTACTTAATTTCCTATATAATCAAATTATATTCATTAATTAATTAATTCAGAAAGTATTAAAATTATTTTTCATCAATTATAATTTTTTATGCTTATTTTAGAACATTTATTTGAGTTATAATGTTTAATTTTGTTGGTCTGAGAGTGTTTGTTTCATGGTTTTATTGTCAGTTCCCTTGTGTATAATTATGTTAGTTCACTCAAAATGGAATAAAAATTATACAATTGAAAATATGTCATATTAATAAAATTATATATGTTTAAATGGTTACAGAAATGTTTCGTTTATATGGTATGAGGACGAATCATTAGATAAAACATTGTGGAAAATGTTTTATTTTATTTGGGCATCTTTTACGAAAACCACTATTTTGTATCATTTAATTATGTTTATATGATAGTTACATAAAATAGTATAACTTGAAATATTTATATTAAATTATATTTAGAAATAATAATAGTTTTATGGTGTGTCTTGATTGTGGTAATGGAAAATTAATACTCTTTATCCACGATGGCAGTGAATCAACACATCATGAATGATGTTTTCATTCTTAGAGTCAAAGGATTAGAGGATATTTGAAGATGGATATACTACAATAAATAAATATTATATATATTTAATGATAATATAATTACCATGACACTGTGGACAAAGGAGGTGAAGATAAGATATGAAAATAAATGAAATTTAAGGAGAAATAAGGAGGATTTTACCTCTTCAATATCACCTCCAAAGAAACCTCATTAAGAGACATGTATTATTTGTTTTAGTAATACCAACAATACTTAGATGTGGTGAGAGGATTGGAAATGTAATTAAATATAATTTATAAAAGCTTAAATTCTTTGAATTTCTGACCAGAAGTGCAGTTGAGGGGTGGTATTTATAGGTAAGGAGAGGGGTGGTTTTTTATTATTTTATACATTAGTTTATTATTTTGGATCAATACTATCAATAGTGTTGATTCATTTGACTAAGTACAGTAACTAGTGTATGTGAGTTTGAAGTAATGGGTTCTTACATCATAAATGAATAAAAAATTCATCTATTTTCTTATAATGTCAAATATGTTAAATTACAACATATCACTATTCGCCAAAATCCAACTATTTTAGAAAAATCCCAAAAAAAATTCCTAACCACTTTTTTATGTGTATATTTAAAAAATGGATTCCATTTTATGAAAATAATTTTATGAATATGAGAAATATTATTTCTAATTAAATTCACTATTTAATTGAAAATACCATTTCTAATATATTATCAAAATTTACGACACATTGAAAAAATAAATATGGTATCATAAATTTAAATTTCAATTATAATACAAAAAAATATTAATTTATGAATATATTTTAAAAAAATATTCTAAATCATTATATAAATTATAAAATTGAAAATAAATATTTAAATTTCTCAAAAATACAAACACATAATCTACCATTTAAAATAATTATTTTTTTATTTCGTGATATAAATATAACATATTTTCAATTATGAGATACCTAATTTTTATTTATACTTTCAGAGGTGACGTTATTTTTGTAATGGATAGATTTTTATTCTTAATGGTCACTTTACTATTCAAAAAATCATGTTTATTTTTAATAGTATATCAAGGTTTGTTCAACATTGGTGTTGTGTGTAATGGATGTTTTTGAATAAGAAGAATTTATTTAAGAAGATACATAACATAATATATTGGGGTGTGATAATGTGTCCAACCCATTCTACTTAAATAAATTCTAAATATAATATTCTATATCCAAAATATAAAACCCACACTATATGAAATATAATATACATTAATATTTAAATGCAATAATTGAGATTATAGTATTTGGTGAGAGACATGGGATATAGAGAGACTTCTACCTAAAATCTGGGTATAATTTATATGACAACTATTACTCTAACCCTAAGAGGTGATATGCATAAATTTTTTGACCATATGATTTGCCTTTTCAAAAATAAAAATATAAAAAATATATTTAATTTCTTGTATACAAATACTTCATCATCTATAAAAAGACATTTAGATTACCTTCCTCTCATTGAGGAAAATCCAATTCCATTAATGATGTTTCATTAAAATCAATATCATAAAAGATAAGAATATGGATAGAGGGATTAAATAATAGAGGGAGGAGGAGATGATAGAGATATATGTGAGTTATAATGAACTAGTATTAACATGAATATACATTTTATAATTTTTGTGGAATATTTAAAACATTACACAAAAACATACCTAAGAACTCAAATATATTGGTGCATTTAGAAAATTAGAAACAAAAACATTAAGTCATGGTTTTACTACATCATCTCCAACAACGTTTTACAAAACTAGTACCATTTTTATAAATATCATACATAATACATATTTTCATAACCAAGGGAATGAAATAAAAACTAGAGAGAGATCAGATGCTCAATAAGGGTAAAAAAGTGGTATATACAATTATAATCTAATCTTAGGGGTGTGATAACAAGTAAATAACTATTAAGAATAATAACCTATATATCAAAGATCATAATCTTGAATCATTACAAAATGATTAGCAGTTTATAAAGCACGAATTGTAAGGAAATAAAAAAAACATGATCCGTGAGAGCATGATATTGGTAGAAAAATTGAATTTATAGAATTTTCATAAGAATAGGAAGTCACTTGATATTATTCAAGAATCATTTCCAAGAACATCATATTATAAAAATAACTTTTTTAAATTGGGCTCAATTTCCATTCCAACACTATATAACCGATTGAAGTTTACTTCTCATTGGACCCAAGTTTTACGGAACTTATTTCAGTTCCTATTACAATCGAATATTACTAAACTAAGTCCACTCACTATTTTAGTCCTATATATAAAATGAGATATATATCATTACTGGTCGTTTTGGAAGGATATATAGGCCTCACCCATCTCATAATGAAATCAATATTTTTGTGATCCATAAGGACATAAAAATTCAACATATCATAACCCATGAAAATAAATGGGTATCATAAAAATTCCATCACATCATAACCAACCTAAAATAGAAAGGTTTCATAATAATTTCATCATATAATAACCGGTGAAAATATGTGGGTTCTATATGTGTACAACTGATGAAAGAGAAACATGTTTCATAAACATCTTGCAATCAAAAAATGAATCATTTAGAGAAATAATGTGAATCCCACCTTTAGAAAATACCCCCAAATATGAAATTAGTATCACCGATGGATGTTATATTATATGGTCAATAATTTCTAAAGGATCTATTAAAACATTTCTTGAGGAAAAACCCCTTTGTGCATTAAAAATGATATTAAAAACATAAAACATTTTGGAAAATTTTTTATTCAAAAATAATATTTAAAACATAAAACAAATATTTGATAGAATGATTTTACATGAAGATGGAATATTTTTTTCACTCCATACACATAATCACTAAGGATCCTTTCATGTTTTTAGAAAAATCCAAATAGGGATTGTTTTTTAAAATGACATGAACATTCCTTCTAAAAAATTTTTTAATTGAAATATTGGTAAAAATGTGTTTTAGAAATAATAATAGGTAATAATAAATTGAAAATTATTTTTAAACCCATTTTAGAATTCATGTTTGTGAGATAATACTTATTTCAGACCAAATAGAAAAATATTGTGATTTTCATATAAACAAATTTCTTCATCATCCAAAGTACTAATTGGTGGAAAAATTGTACCATTACATGAAAGTATCATTAATAAATAGATGAGAAGTAAATTTATCAAAATTACTGAAATATGTATGATAATATTTCATTAGTGGAATTATAGTCATAAACAATCCTGATATACAATGAGATTATAGTAATAAACTAATACCACTTTGGTAACATTGAATCATAATCCCCTTGAAGGATTAAAATTACATGAATATTAAAATGTCATGAAAATAAATAGATTCATGATATGATATGTCAAATGCTCATTATAGATACATCATAAAATAATATACATTCATAACAAAATATTTGTCTCAAAGATGGAAAATTGAGGAAAATTACCTTACAGATTTGGTAACTTTGGAAATGTAAGCCCCATGAACGAGAGACCCTAGTTTGTATATTTAGATAATAATAATTATTAGTATATTAATATTTATATTAATTAATTTCATGTATACAGACCACATAAAATAAATGTTTGGTGAATATGGACTGTTTGTCAAAGAAAAATAAATTGAGATAGAAATCCCCTTCCCACTTTGGTAACATTGAAACCATAACCCCAATGAAATTAGGTCCTAAAAAGGATTTTTCATTACCAATAATATATATTAAAGAAATCAATAATTACATTATTGGGGATTATAGAAATCATATAGAATAAATAGGTGGTGAACATATCATAAACCTCATAAAAGTAAAATGTGAGACGAAAATTGTTTACCTTATGTTTCACTTCTATCGTACTTATTCAAAAATCATGTATAATAAGAATAAGATTATTGTAAATATATAAAGGGACTGTATTCATGTATATATTTCCATATATGATTTAATTATGACTATAAATTAATAATACTTAAAAAATTCCATGTTAATGTTGTGTTTTGGGTAATAACTAATTTGTTTTCTATAAATGTTTTGATTAATTATATTTTTGGTTCTCCTGACCTAATAATGATTTAATAATATACATAATTTGATGATGATAAATATAAAATATATATTAATTATTAATATTTATATACAATAATAAAAAAATGTAGAAAATTGAAATGAAATACACCATTTAAGGAGACGGTAGGACGTCTGCACGCATGAACAATGGTTCCATTTTCATATGAGATTGAAATAAAGAAATGTTTATTATATATTATCATTACACCGTAATTTTTATGTTATTTATATCAAATTTTTTATAAACTCATCCATAATAATTTCCATTTATAACAAGAACGAATGACATCACTACACGATTTGGTAGTCCACAGTACACACGAACGACATTATTATTCTCCCACAAAATGGAAATCACACAGTTACGTGTGATATAAAAATTTAAAAATCATAATAAAATAATAAATATCATATATAAATAGTATTTTCATAATTATTTCAATCCTTGATAAGTGGTAATGGAAAAACGATCGACATCGATAAGCGAGGTGGAAGTCCTCCATACACACAAAACATGGTTTTTTAAACCATTTAAGGGATGTCTATATAGTTGTAGGTTGTAAACATAAAATTATAACATAAACTTATGTTTAGGATACTTATTATATAATATTAACATGATATAGAAAAATTTTAAGGGGTTTGAGGATGAAATAAAAAATCATTGATGAATATTGCATCTTTTTTACGTATCTCTATTTTAGTTTTACCGAAGGCCTTATAACGATTATACTATAAGGGGAATAAATTTGGGAGGAGACCTGGATATATATTGGTATATACAGTTTTTTTTAGAGGTGTGAATTTATAAGAATATTGTTTTTCCATTTATAAGAGAGGTGAGTGGAAAACATGTAAATTTTTTAAAGAGATAATTCCACCCATGTTTCACATAAGAAAAATGTGTCCAAAATGGCTACTATTAACACATTATACATTATATGGTCTAAATAAGTACATACAATGGTTTTTTGAAATATAGTGTAGAGACCCAAATCTTGACGTACATAGAAATTACATTACTTTTTCGGAATATCTAATACAAAACAAAAAACAGACACCAAAGGACCGTAATAGTTTAGTGTCTTTGGAAACTTGGAACAAAATCTTCTAATCATGGTGAATGATCTTCAACATCTCCCATAAAGATATTTACCTTTTGTTTTCTTACCTAAAACCTTTCTATATATCCTGGGGAAAATGAAACATAAAAAGGGTGAGCTCAAATGCTCAGTATGGGTAAACATTGAGAACATAAAACAATCCATAAACATATGAATGCAAAAACATGAACATAAAATCTAATCATCAAAATCATGAGAAAACACATAAATATTGGAAGTACGTAATCCATATATCATAATGGAACATCAATCCTGATAAAATATCATGGGAAGAAAACATGTAATTGGATCATCCATTAAGCAAATGATATGATTTCCATTGTAGCCAAGACATTTCTTCCAAGACAATCTTAGTGGACAATGTCCCTTTCTGAATCGAGTTCACTCCTCGTTCCAATCCTGTATCACTAAACCATAATAACTTACCATTATAGCCATGTCTATATCATGAGATATAAATCATTACCCAATGCATTGGAGGGAGATATAGGTCCCACCCATCTCATAATTTAATCATTCTTACTTGTGCCACAAAATATACATAAATCATTCATTATAACCCAAAGAATAAAATGGGTTTCATAAACATCCTTCCATCATCACATAATCCATATGAAAAAATGGATATAATTTCATTATAAGAAATGTTAAACCATGTAAATCATAGAGAAATTATACTTGAAAAATACACATATGAAATAATGTCATCTTAGATGGAAATTGGTTTTGATAAAACACTTGAAATGAATTCTTGAGGAAAATATCCGTTCTTATCAAAATCATTTTATTTTTACAAAATTACATGTAATTTTAAAATAAAAGCACTTTTGTTGAAAATAATAAGGAAATATTGTAAAGTAAACTTTATGATAATTAGGTTTTATGAAGCCGTAAAAATCAGTCCGTGCCGTTTAAGTTAAAAAAACCATTTTCTCCTACTTTTGACGGAAAAGTCAAAAAGTAACTCGTTTGGTAAAAAAAGAAAGATTCCTTCCATACGATGTGGAAAAGGTAAAAAGGGTAAAAATTACTTTAAACATACATGTAAGAAAAGTAAACATTTTAGGAAAACATTTTGAGAACATATGGACATGGATAATAAACATAACCCAAGTTAATACTTGAGAATAAAAGATCTCAGATAAGAATGAAATTGGAATAATTATCCCTTACCTTAGGTCCGATATACTTCATACAAATCTGAACCTCCTGTATAATGATTTAAATAATGTCATTGACTTATTAGAGAATCATATTCATTGTTATTAAATCATATAAGGTTCACTTATAACTTTATATTACCCATTCTTTTGTAACTTCCATGTTAAAACATCGTTTTGGGTAAAATCATTTTATTTATCGTACGTGTATGGACTTGTTGTTCTTGATATTATTATTGCATATATCTTCATTTAATTACTTACAGAATTTAAATCATTATTTATATATCATATATATATTCACTATATATATATAATAGATATATAAATTAAATGAAATACACCGTTCATGGAGACGGTAGGTCGTATGTACGCATGAACGCTATTTTCCTTTCCTTATTGACTTGAATGGAAGTAAGTAGATGAAATATATATATAAATAAATACATTATCATTATAATGTCTTATATTTCATTAATATTCATTATATATACTTTATTATCATTCTAGAATGGTTAACATGGAGAATGAATCTCATCGCGTCGTGGAGGCGGTAATCCGTACGTACGCACGAGCGATGATATCGTTCCCATAATTATTGAATTGAATTGGAGTGGATGATATAATATAACAAAATCAGTATTATTTTATAATAACTATATATATTTATTCTTTAAACCATTATACCTGTCCAAGTAAGGTGGTGGTGGAAAAAATATTACACCACGGCGTGGAGACGGTATTTCGTACGTACGCACGCGCGGTGATTTCATTTTTCGTAGGATGGATAGAAGGTGAAATGGGGTTGTTTAATATTTAATATAACATATCATTATATTAGTGATACTTATTTTATTAATTTATAATGAAACAACTAAAGAATAAGATGTTGAAGAAGAAATAAAACATGAAGGAATCGGTAGAAGAGATTACCTCTTCTTCGATGAACCTCTTTTAAACTTCTTCTTAGGGCACAAGAGTTGGTCTTTTGAGAAGAACAGATCCTCTATGATATAACTAGAGAGGTTTAGAAGAATAATTTCCAGGGGTTGTCCGAGATTCAAGGCTCAAAATGGTGTGAAGAGTAGAGGGAAGGGGTGCCCTTCTTATAAGGGAGGAGAGGGGCACCTTAGGAAAAACTTTAAATATTATTTTATAATAAAGTCATATTCAGTTTTTAAAAGCTCCAAATTAATTTATTTCGAATAAAAGGTTGGTATGGGTCTAAATCCTCTCAACCAATAGGCTTTAGACAAGTTTAGGTTACTATTTTAACCTTATCATTTAGATTTAACTCTAAGTTAAATAATTTATCTTTTACCATGTCTTCTTATTTTTTTACACTATATGGTTAATAAACATACTATAATAAGACAAATAAACCCAAAGTGGTTCATTATTAATATATATAACCTTATCTAAGACATTTGACCAAACATTATATTTTTAGGAATATAATTACAATTAATAATATAATATTTTTTTAAAAACCTATTTTATGTCAATTTTGACACTATTTGGTACATGATTTTTTTTCAAATCATAACAGCATGATTAGTTCTAAAAAAGATAATTAAATCAATAATAACATGTTATATTAACGTATAAAATTAGTGTAATTCATAAAAAGTATCAAATTACATTTATTTGGGTATTTATTACATCAATTATGATAATATTTCATTAATAAGGTAATTACTGCCTCATCATCGAGTCAAAAATAAATTAAATTATTAAATGTATAAAAAATTTATCATTAGGTATTAAACCTTTATATCTTTCTAACAAACATTTATAGTCTAATTTATTTTATGTATAAACCTATATTAAAAATGTTTTAGTTATTAATCTTTGATTTTAACTATTTTAACTCTTCTTTAAATAAAATATTAATAAGTGTCCTAATCTAATCCAAGTGGACTTAAAGGGTAATATGTTATTCCTAAGTTTGTTTTTGGTCGAATTACACTTATCCAATAGAATTAGGACATGTGTTAGGGTAATAATAATTTCATTTTTACCCTTAATTACCCTATTTTATTTTTAACCGTAGTAAATAAAAGTAAAAAGTTATTATTCACCAAAAATTATTTATATCTTATTGAAACACATTTTACTCCTTGATATTAATCGTGTATCTTGGATTTTTGAAATTCCACTCAAATAAGCGGTAAAATTATGTTTTATGTAAATTTTCATATTCTCCTTGGAGGTGGGTAAAAGACGGTGAAAAGTTCAATAAAAATTTTAAATATCTAAAATTATTATAAAATGACTCAATGAATTACATTGAACTTAAATAGGTTTTATGTATCAATTTTGTCCTAAAATATATTTAAATAAAATAAATAATTTTTTAAATAAAAATTCTATTTTTAAATAGTAACCCAGTGTTTTCACTATTCTTCAAATATTGAATGTTTTCAGAAAAATACCAAAAATTCACCCTAGGATGATTTCGATATTCCGAATCCAAAAATGAAGACCATTTTAAATTTTAAAATTCATATAATTTTAAAAAGTGGTTTTTAATATTCATAACGGCTTGTTTATATAATATTTTAATAGTATATCATTGTTTAGTGAAACTCGGTATGGCGTACTACACACACTATCGAGGAAGGTCTTGATTGCATGTAATGAAATCCAAGTCAGGGCTGCATGTAGTGCAAGCTCCCTTTTGTGTTTGCTATGACATAATCAAAACTTTTTCATTTATACATTAAACAAAATCTATACTTAATGTTGCATAGAATAATTTCCACAAAACGAACTTGAAATCGTGTGTAACACGAGCTAAGAATAGTGTTGTGTATAATCTAATACGGTGATGTATATAACCAAGCTAATTTTGGTGTAGCATACAACACAAGACATCAATGAAATTATGAATAATAATTCCCATAAAATCTCGGGTTGTTACATTCTACCCCCCTTAAAATGAATTTCACCCTCAAAATTCATCGGGGTTATAAATGGTTTACTACTTGAATGTTTCTTTCATGGAATCCCACATCGTAAAAAGGGATACTAAAACTAAATTTTAAAAACTAAAGTATGAAATGTAGAAATTAACCAAAGTAACTCATCACTATTTTTTCAAATAGGAGAACATAGGTGAAAATATGGATATAAAAGAAAAATCGAACCATCAGGTTCTGTTAGAGAGTGGTAAAGGAAATGGCTATGAAAAATCCATCAATAACATAGCCATAAGTTTTTGATGATAAAAGGTACCATCTGATTTATAGGATATAAGAGCACTAGGACAACATTTTTGGTTTTCAAGATCATTTTCCTAAAGTTGGAGAATTTGAATTAGAAGAAATATTTACTTTATTTTGCTATAATCTCACCATTTTTTGTGCCTTGAACAATTTCCACATAATCTCTTAAAGAAGTGAAGTTGAATTTGTCATTCGTGAAATGTTAGCAGATCATGTGATTTTAATGATGGGTCATTCCATATGTCTCAAACTATAGGTTAGAAAAAGTTATCAAATATACATATGTCCATCTATGGTGAGGTTAATCGTATATGATTCCAAAAATGGACTTATACTTAATCTATCACACCGCTTAATAAAATAAAACTATATTCTACTAACCAAGAACTTCCTGTAGGCCAGTGGTAGGAAATAAAGGTCTGTCGTACTTCAGTTGTGGGTTCAATTCCAGCAACCTTGTCTGATGCGACGGGTTGTCACTCGTCTTGCAGGTTGTCCATTTTTCTAAAACTACATTATTATAACATTCCAGCAATAATATCGAAAAATGTTATAACCCTAAACAATACTATATTATTTGTAACTTAATTCATTCCAATCTTTAGGATTATCTAAAATACTTCGGTCCAAGCTCAAAGTATAAAGAAAATGATTACTTGAAAGGTCACATAACAAGCACGTGAATATCATCATTTATCCCCCATATATCAAAAGATATATCTTTTTGATCACATTCCAAACATGTGAATACCTTAATCATGTATTATTTTGAAACATGAATTACCATAGAACCTTAGTGAAAACATAAATGTTGTCAAAAGTTAACTCTTTCCACATACCAAAATCCCAAAATTTCTATATACTCAAACCATGATATCACTTTGTCCTTATATCAGTCATGAGCTCATGAATACTATCAAAAATCTCATTTTCTCTTTATCCCTTCATTATGTTCATATCATCTACATTCCAAAAATATTTCAATCACTTTTCATGGTTACCGATACCATATAATTATTGAAAACCAATACATAGATATTCCAAAATTCTATGATACCATAAATTAGATTCCATGATAATATTTTGAAATCCCATAACATAAATACTTAATCATTTCAAAACATCATTTTTATACTCAACATCACAAATAGTAATCACATGTGACTTACCTTTATCCTTTTCTTTAAGAGGTTTCTCATGTTGATCATCATTAACCCTTGGATTAGGGAATTGATTAACATAATTCCCCATTTCATTGCACTTGAAGCACTGAAATGTTGGTGGTGTGTTCTCTGTAGTCTTTTCCCTATTCACATCATTAGCAAACTTTTTCCTATTACTTCGGCACTGAGCTGTTCGATGACATTCTTTTCCACACTTGAAATATTTTCTATTACCTTTTAGAAAATCTCCACCATGCTTCTTTCCATATGTTGAGCATAATGAAACATTCACCTTCATTTCACCATTGTTATGAGGTTTTCCCTTAAACTCCATCTTTCGTTTCTTGTCAAAACAATGAGATGGATATGTTACACCAATATCCATTTCTACCTTGATAGCACAACACGCAATTTCATCATAGCTACTGAAGTCTCTTATAGATAATTCCCTTAGAAGACTTGGTTTTAAGACACTGAAAAATCAATCAACATTACTTTCAGGTTGGATGATAAAACCAGATGCATACCTTGCAAGTCTTGTAAAAATTCACTTCGTATATACCAACAGATTCATCATCCTTCTGCCTAAGCTCAAGGAAATCCTTTTACATCTTTGTTCAAAGAATACGAGGGATGTACTTAGTGAAAAATAATTTCTTTAACTCATCCCATTCCATGGATTCAAATTCATCTCGGGGCCTCGTATTATTAATTAGAGTCCACAATTGATCTTCTTCATCTTCTAAACGGTAAATAGCTAGAATGAATTTTTCATTTTACGAACTGCGAAGTATGGAAAATATCTTTTCAATGGTACTGATCTATTGTTCAGCAACAAGTGGATCATTAGACCCACTGAAAAAAGGTGGACGTTGCCTCATAAAGGACTCAATAGAATATTGTTCCCGTCTCTGCTCATTTGGAAATCCAGAATGATTCATAGCTTGTGTATTTAAAGCAATAAGATTTTTCACTCCATATCCCATAACATTGGTTTTTTTGGGAGGACAATCATTGCATTGTCCATTACATTGATCAACACGGTTCCTTCGGGTTCCATCCATCGTCTAAAACCCAAAAAGAATAGTGTGAGAGGAAAAAATCATTCTAGGGAAAACAACATAATAAAGGGGGAGTACCTTCAATATATAACATCTTAGGGTTAATTCTAATATATTTTCCATAATTCTAGGACTATAACCTATACTTATACTTATCCTTAGTGATATCCCTAGACATACCATATAAATATCTCTAGGATTTTACTAAAGTTTTCACATCCTAGTTTCCAAAGGTTAACTAAACCTTTCCTCTGATACCAACTGTAGAGACCGAAATCTTGACGTACATAGACATTACATTACTTTTTCAGAATATCAAATACATAACAAAAACAGACACCAAAGGACCATAATAGTTTAGTGTCATTGGAAACTTAGAACAAAATCTTCTAATCATGGTTAATGTTCTTCAACATCTCCCATAAAGATCTTCCCTTTTTTTTCTTACCTAAAACCTTTCATTATATCCTGGGGAAAAGAAAACATAAAAAGGGTGAGCTCAAATTATCAGTAAGGGTAATCATAGAGAACATAAATCAATCCATAATCATTTGAATGCAAAAACATGAACATAAAATCTAAACATCAAAATCTAGAGCAAAGACATAAATCCTGGAAGTACGTAAGGCATATATCCTAATGGAACATCAATCCTGAAAAAATATCATGGGACGAAAACATGTAATTGTGGAATCCATTAAGCAAATGATATAATTTCCATTGTATCCAAGGCATTTCTGCCAAGACAATCTTAGTGGACAAAGTCCCTTTCTAAATCGAGTTCACTCCTCATTCCAGTCATGTATCACTAAACCGAATTAACTTACCATTCCAGATATGTCTATCTCATGAGATATAAATCATTAACCAATGCATTGGAGGGAGATATAGGTCTCACCCATCTCATAATGAAATCATTCTTACGTGTTCCACAAAATAAACATAAATCATTCATCATAACCCAAGAATAAAATGGGTTTCATAAACATCATCCCATCATCACATAATCCATATATAAAAATAGATATAATTTCATCATTAGAAAATTTAAACCATGTAAATTATAGAGACATTATACTTGAAAAATACACATATAAAATAATGTCATCTTAGTGGGAAATTGGTTTTGATAAAACACTTGAAATGAATTCTAGAGGAAAATATCCTTTCTTTTCAGAATAATTTTCTTTTCATGAAATGCCATGTAATTTTAAAAGAAAAATACATTTTTTGAAAATAATATTGAAATATTGTAAAGGAATATTTATGAAAATTAGGTGTTATGAAACCGTAAAAATCAGTTCGTGCCGTATAAGTTAAAAATTATTATTCTCCTACTTTTTTCGGAAAATTCAAAAAGCAACTCGTATGGTAATCAAAAGAAAGATTCCTTCCATACGATGTGGTAAAAGTAAAAAGGGTAAAAATGAATTTAAAAATAAATGGAAGAAAATTGAACATTTTAGGAGAACATTTTTAGAACATATGGACGTGGATAATAAACATAACCACAGTAAATAATTACGAATAAACAATCTCAGATAAGAATGAGATTGGAATAATTATCCTTTACCCTAGGTCTGATATGATTAGTATGTATCTAAAACTCTTGTATAATGATTTAAATAAATTCATTGACTTATTACAGAATCATATTCATTGTTATGATATCTTATATGGTTAACTTATGACTTTATATTACCCGTTCTTTTGTATGTTCCATTTTAAAAGAGCGTTTTGGGTAAAATCGTTTTATTTATCGTACGTGTTTGGACTTGTTGTTATTGTTATTACTATTACTTATATATTGATTTATTTACTTCCAGAATGTAAATCCTTATTTATATATCATATATATATTCATTATATATATATAATTGATATATAAATGAAATGAAATACACTGTCCATGGAGACGGTAGGCCGTACGTACGCATGAACGCTGTTTTCCTTTCCTTATTGACTTGAATGGAAGTAAATAGGTGACATATATATATATATGTATATATATATATAAATACAGTAGCACTATAATGTCATATATTTAATTAATATTCATTATATATACTTTATAATCATTCTTGAATGGCAAACATGGAGAATGAATCTCATCGCGTCGTGGAGACGGTAATCCGTACTTACGTACGAGCGATGATATCATTACCATAATTATTGAATTGAATTATAGTGGATGATATAATATCATAGAATCAGTATATTGTTATAATAACTATATATAGTTACTCTTTATACCATTATACCCATCCAAGTAAGGTGGAGGTGGAAAACAGATTACACCACGACGTGGAGATGGTATTTCGTACGTACGCACGCATGGTGATTTCATTTTCCGTAGGATGGATAGAAGGTGAAATGGTGTTTTTTGATATTTATAATAACATATAAGTATATTAGTGATACTTATATTATCACATTATAATGAAAAAACTAAATAAGAATAAGTTGAAGAAGAAATAAAACTTGAAAGAATCGGTAGAAGAGATTACCTCTTCTTCGATGCACCTCTTCTAAACTTCTTCTTAGGTCACAAGAGTTGGTCTTTTGAGAAGACCAGAACCTATATGATATAACTAGAGAGGTTGAAAAGAATAATTGGCAGGGTTTGGCCGAGCTTCAAGGCTCAAAAGGGTGTGAAGAGAAGAGGGAAGTGGTACCCTTTTTATAAGGGAGGAGAGGGGAACCTTTGGAAAAACATAAAATATTATTTTATAATAAAGTCATATTCCGTTTTTAATAGCTCCAAACAATTTATTTATAAGATAAGGTGGGGATGGGTCGAACTCCTCTCAACCAATAGGTTTTAGACAAGTATAGGTTACTATTTTAACCTTATCATTTATATTTAACTCTAAGTTAAATAATTAAATTTTTACCGTGTCTTCTTATTTTTTTACACTATATGGTTAATAATCATACTTTAACAAGACAAATGAACCCCAAGTGGTTCATTATTAATATATATAACCTTATTTAATTCATTTTTCTGAACCTTATATTTTTAGGAATAGAATAAAAATTAATAATATAATATTTTTTTAAAAACCTATTTTTTTGACAATTTTGACACTATTTGGTACTTGGTTTTTTTCAAAATCATAACAGCATGATTAGTTCGAGAAAAGATAATTAAATAAATACTAACATGTTATATTAACGTATAACATTTTTGGAATTCATAAAAAGTCTCAAATTACATTTATTTGATTATTTATAACATCAATTATGTTAATATTTCATTAATAAGGTAATTATTGCATCATCATCGTGTCATAAATAAATTAAATTATTTAATGTCTAAAAATTATAAATAAAATCTAATTATGAAGGAAACATTTTTATATTTCTAATTAATATTTATAGTCGAATTTATATTATGTATAACCCTATATTAAAAATGTTTTAGTTATTAAACTTTGATTTTAACTATTTTAACTCTTCTTTAAATAAAATAATAATATGTGTCCTAATATAATCCAAGTGGACTTAAACGGTAATATATTATTCCAATGGTTTTTTGGTCGAATTAAACTTATCCAATTGAATTAGGACTTGTGTTAGGGTAATAATAATATCATTTTTACCCTTAATTACCCTATTTACTTGTAACCGTGGTAAATAAATGTAAAAAGTTATTATTCACCAAAAAATATTTTTATCCTATTGAACCAAATTTTACTCCTTGATATTAACTGTGTCTCTCAGATTTTTGAAATTCCACTCACAGAAGTGCTAAAGTTATGTTTTATGTAAATTTTCAAATTCTCCTAAGAGGTGGGTAAAAGACGGTGAAAAGTTCAATAAAATTTATATATATATATATAATTATTATAAAATGACTCCAATGAATTATATTGAACTTATATAGGTATTATGTATCAATTTTGATGTAAAATAAATTTATATAAAATAAATAATTATTTAAATAAAAAGTCGGTTTTTAAAAAGTAACCTCGTGTTTTCACTATTCATCAAAAATCGAATGTTTTCAGAAAAATACCAAAAAATTCACCCTAGGCTAATTTCGATATTCTGAATCCAAAAATGAAGTCCATTTTGAAAGATAAAATTTATAAAATTTCAAAGAGTGGTTTTTACTATTCATAATGGCTAGTTTATATAATATTTTAATAATATATCATTGTTTAGGGAATCCCGGTATTACGTACTACACATGCTATCGAGGAAGGTCATGATTGCATGTAATGAAAGCAATTTCAGGGCTGCGTGTAGTGAAATATCCCTTTCATGTTTACTATAACATAATCAAAACTTATTTCATTTATATGTTAAACAAAATCTATACTTAATATTGCTTAGAATAATTTCTACAAAACGAACATGAAATTGTGTGTAACACGAGCCATGAATAGTGTTACGTATATGATAATACAGTGTTGTGTATAGCACAATATAATTTTGGTGTAGCATACAACACAAGACATCAATGAAATTAAAGAGAATAATTCTCATAAAATCATGGGTTTTTTACATATAGGTAGTCATTTTGAAAACTTATATTCTATTTTTAACCACTATGTACTTTTGTTTTTACCTTAATCACCCAAATTATTATTTGAATTATTTTACTAATCAAATTTGTAAACAAATAATTTGAAATTTTTGGACATTATAAATTAAGAGGATTAAAAATATGGAGTAAATTTAAATAAATTATAATAATAGAAGTATCAGAAATTAATTTAAAATTAATCTTGTATACATGTTGAGAAAGCGACTTTTTAATGGGAAACTGATAAAAATTTTGCAATGTTTTTATATCCAATATCAATTTGAAATTGATTGAAATTACCTAAACTAGATTTATATATCTATTTTTTAACTAAATAAACATTAAATTAAAATTTTATATAATTTAACTATATAAATCAATTAAATGAAAAGTAATTTTTTAATTAATATGTATTCTTTTTCAATATTTATAAACAAATTACATTTATGAAAGATCCAAGAAATTATCTCTATGGTAATTTTGACATTATTAATTCAAAAATTAAGTTTATTTGATAAAATTAAATTTCTAAAAGTGTCAAAAATTAATTTAATAGTTGTTTACAAAATATAAAAAAATAAATATATTTGAGAAAATAGTATTTTGATAGAAGTAACGATTTTAGAAAGAAAATATGTATTTTATTGTCAATAGGTTTACTCTAAGTAAAACCACTATATTTAATATTTTATGGTTTCTCATACTAATAATTCTTATAGGTCTAAGAGATTCAATACAATCGTCATTTTTAAATAACTATATTAATAATATGTTGATGATTTGTTAAAACTCATTGTTGTGTGTCAGACATGATAACCAAGTGTTACATGTAGTCTAGGATAAACCATGGTTGGGAGTAAAAAATGTTGAATTAGTGAATCATGTAATTCTTCCTTCAATTAAATCAAATTTATTTAAATAATAATAAATACTCAAGGGGTTACATTGTACCCACATAAAATGATATTCTCCCTCTAAATTCATCATTTTTAAAAATGAAAATGAAGATAATTCTTCTTCATAATGTTCTCATGTTCCCTCATATATTTCTCAAACTAGAGGTTTCACAAAAAAACATTAACCAGGTGAGTGGTCATGTTTCATAGAATTTTCTCTGTTTCATCTGTAATATCCATCAATTGTTCCTCATAAGAATTCCTCTACTCTAATGTTATGACCTGAAAGTTCATTACATGTGAAGGGTTAGGTATGTAATTCTTCAAGAGAGATACATGGAACACATCATGGACTTGAGAGAGTTTATTTGGAAGTTCATTGTGATAGGCTATCATTCTGATAGGATCAATTATTTCAAAGGAACTTATAAGCATTGTGATTAGATTCTCTTTCTTCCTAAATCTCATAACCTAATTCCATTTTAAAATTAATAGAAACATTATATCTCTAGATACAAATTAAATATCACGTAAATTATTATCACCTTAATTTTATACCAAATTAATGCTACCTGGATATGTTTTAGACTAGATCTAACCTTCTCTTCCATTTCTTAAGCTATCTCATGTCCCACTAGATTTATCTCTCCAACATAATTCAAGAAATAATTACTTGTACATTTAATTCCCTAGAGGGATTCATAAGGATCCTTCAGAATTCTTTAATGAAATATATTTTATAAGAAAACCCAACCACATTAAGTTGTTGATCCCATCCACCATTTAATTATAAAGAACCACATCTCAGAATATCCTCTAGGGTTTGAATTATTCATTTAGACTTACCTTCCATTTGAGGATGATATTCTATGCATGAACTCAATTATGTGTCAAGGGATTACTGAATTATTCTATAGAACATTTAGGTAAACCCTAAATCATGATTAGATACAATATAATGTTGTACTCCATTTAACTGTACAACTTACTTCATGTATATCATTTCATGATAATCTACAGAAAATTATTCTTCGATAGAAATGAAGTGTGATTACTTTTTAAGGTGATCGACTATAGCCTATATAACATTTTTCCCATTAAAGGTTTTGGGGAGTCCAATGACCAATTCCATGATGAGGTACTCCCATATACATTATAGTATGTGTAATGGATGCAACACCACCTTAGACATTTACCATTCAGCCTTAACCTACCAGCATACCAAGAACAAAGAAACAAACTCAACAATATATCCCTTCATTAAATCCCACTAGAAGTATTATTTAAAAACATTATATCTCTTCATATGTCTAGAATGAATATAAAATGATGATCTACGAGATTCATTTAAAAACTTCTTCTTCAAGTCCTCTATTTATGGAATTCAACCACAGTAATTAAACTATACCATCCTTTCATGATCATGGTTAAACTCATGAACATTTCTAACCTTTATTTGAAGCACTATATCTTTCTTCTACACCACTTTAATATTCTCTTTGATAGATTGTTGAAAATTCAATTGAGAATTATAAGATTTTCCCCTTCCTTTAGGCCTTTTAGATCCATAATTGAAAATACATAAATATTAGATCTTTTTTATCCTCCTAATTTATAATATAGAATTATCCTTTCAAATAAAAAAAATATCTACCACCTTGATCACATTACCTGGGTTGTAATGTATTGAACTGTCATAATTTGTAATCAATTATACAAATATCCTCCACTACATGTTCAACTCCTTCTATCTGAATATATTATATAATCCTTTTTGATTGGTATATATATCACACTTTTCCCTATAAATATAATTCTTTTATATATTTAATGAATAAATTACCATGGCTTACTCCAAATCATTAATTCGGTAATTTTTCTCTTGAACCGTTAATTGTTGTGTGTAATAAGCTATACCTATCCAATTCAACATTATAATGCATACTAAATCATTCTTTGGTGCAACACTATTGATTATAAACCATCTTCCACTAATGGGTAATGTTATCATATGAGTGATGAATATCCTTATCTTAATTTCCATGAAAATTTTTCTCATATACATTAATCTAGATGCATATTTCTACCTTCCATGTTAACTTGGATAGAGGACTATATATTCATGGAAAATTCTCCAAGAACCATCAATAATATCAAGATTCCCCACGAAAACAATGGATCATATTCACCATGGTTGTTATGGACCAATATTTAATATCCTCCATCTTTGATGGATCTATTGATATACACTCTCTTGAGATTATGTGAACCAAAAAATTGAACGTTTTTCTACCAAAATTCACACTTTGTAATTTTTTCATATATATTATTTTTTAAGGGACATTATTAGAATTCTAAAGTTGCCTTTATTCTCTTCCTTCATCTATGAATATATATCAATATAATCTATAAATACTTCCAAAAATTTATCAAGGTAATTTCTAAAGACACTATTCATTAAATCCATGAAGATAGAGAGGGAATTAGTTAGACCAAAAGGCGTCACTATATATTTATAGATCCCATATGATGTATGGGATTTTATCTTGGGAATATCCGACATCATGAACCTAAATTGATGACATATAGAATGAAGATAAATCTTGTAATATTATGCATCCCTACATAGATGACCAAATAATTCATAAATAAGGGTAAGGGGAAAATTGTTCATAATTGTGATATTTTTCACCTCATGATAATTAATACATAGTCACATCGATCCTTAAAATTGTTTCAAAAAAATAACAAGTTCACCACAAGGTGACATACTGAGAAGGAAGAATGCCTTATTTGGGAATTCATGCAATTTCATCTTCAATTCCTCTAACTCACTGTGGACTATCCAGTAGGGAGACATTGAAATTGGTGTGGCTATAGGTATGAGTTCTAATTAGAAAAAAAACTTCATTTTTTGGTTTAAGACATGTAAAATATTTTTAAAAAATATCATCAAATTCTTCAACAATAGTAATATAATCGATGGAAATGTTTTACCAACCATTTGAGATAAACACGACTTTCAAATAAAAATTAAGTCCCATACGATTGATAAAATATCCATAATAAAGTTATACTAATCTTCAAACTGATATATGATCTTAGTTTGGTATAGAATAAAAACATAACATCCCTTCCATGACAATTGATGTGGTTTTATAAAGATAAAGTTAATCCATTCATAGAATAAATTTAAATTAAACGAAAGGAAGAATGAGTTTTTTTAGAATCACATTCCCACCAAAGTCAACCGGAGAGGAATCATATACTAGAGATACAATAATTTTACAATTTTGGGTTTCCATTTTTAATTATAGATATTATCATTTGGTTATAATCATTATACGCTTTAAAAAAAATAGCTATGAAAAAATGGGTAGATCTATAGTGAAATAATTCATTACGAGTTTTAAATATGATGGTATGTTTATCTATCATCATGTCTTTATTAAACCCATTATTAGAAATAATAATCATAGGATATTTTCCCTTTTACCTCATCTTAAGAGATTACTGACATTGTTCGTCACCATTACGCCTCAGGTTTAGGCACTGAATAACATAATCCCAATTCTCCTTACACATGAAGCCCTGAAGTGGGGTAGGTTCATTCTATAAATCCTTTTATCAATTTTCATTACACTCTATCTTCATCCAAGAACATTAGAAATCAATTTCCCAATTAACTTCTGTTACAAAATAAAAATATTTACTAGTCCCCCTAAGTAAATTTCCTCATTTCTTCTTCCATCATCTTGAGCATAAAAGCAACGACATCTTCTTCTCTCTGTGGTTTCTATATTTTCCATTAAACACTATCATCCATTTCTTTTCAAAACCATGAGATTGATATGTAACTCTAATTTCCATTTCAACCTTGATTTCAGATCAAAAAATCAGTTCATAGCTATTACAGTCTATTATGTATAACAAAATTTGGGGATATGGTTGTAAGAAACTAAATTATCGATAAAAGTTAATTTCATGTTGGATGATAATAAAAGAACCATACCTGAACATCCTTGTAAAACTATCCATGTAGGTACCAACAGATTCATCATCCTTTTTAATAAGATTTAATAACTCTTTTGTTATATTTGTATAATGAAAATCTTGAATCTGGTTATTGAAAAATACATTCTTGGAGTCATCCTAATCCATAGAGTCAATTTCATCATATTGAATCATAATATTGATAATATTCCACTATATATTTAATTTTCATTCTAAATGGTAGGGGAAAAAAATACATTTTTATGTTCCAATCATCAGTGATTGAAAGATATATTTTTACTAGTACTAATCCATTGTTCCGAAACTAGAGGATTATATGATCCTTCAAAATACTTTTTGGCATTTCGTCATGAAGAACTCAACAACATGTTGTTACCTCCATTTCAATTTTGGTTTTCCATCATGATTTATAGCTTTATAAAGTTTTCTTAGAAAAAAATATGATTTTTTATTCCATCTTTGAAAAGAATTGGGTTCTCCAGAAGAAAATAATTTCATTTTAAATCGGACTAAACATTAACACAATTCCTTCAGCTTCTGAAAATAGAATATAACCAAAAAACATAATGTAATAAATAATTATCATATTGGGGAACTACATAATCATTTAAATATATTCTAGGATTTATAAATTATGACACCTTATTTATCCTATGAAACTATTGGTTTATCGTAGGAAATTTATATTTGTCATCTATATAAATACTTCAAGATGGTTTGCAAAGAGTTTTTGAATTTACAAAGTGTATCCCATGACAGTGTCAAAATAGGTGTGCAATAAGGCCCACTTTCATGCACCATCTATTGATCACGTCTATCTCAATATAGTATTTTTTTGGGTTTTTAACCCTAGATAATTATTTGATAGAGACACATCCTCTTATAGTTTCCAAAAATTGATATATTTATAAGAAACCACGTGTTCTATGTTTTACCACAATTTCAAAACTTATCCTATACATTGTTACATCCATATAATTATCCTTAAACATGTCCTTATGGATATGACCATGGTTTCTCATCTATGTAAATAAATGTTAACTAAACATTATTATGATACCAAATATAATGACAAAGGGCTAACATACATAGAAATTTCGTGATTTTTGAGAAATATTTAATACATTATATGATCACATTTTGGAGGACCATAATATTTTATTCTCTTTAGAAACATGAAAATAAAAAAAACATACTAGGGTGAGATAAATCCTCTCCCACTCGATTCATCGTAAATAGATCCCTTCTTACACATTTCATAGATAATACATATATTTATAATATAGGGATATAAAACATAATAAGGGGTGATCATAAATGATTAGTAAGGGTAAATAATTGAGATATATAATCATTATATGAGAATAATTGTGTGAGAACATGAGCAAGATAATTGAAGAGAACATAATTCATATTAAAGATCAAAATCATTATTTATGGAATAAATATTGGACATTTATAATAAATGAATAATTAAGAAGTCAAAAAACATAATATGTGAGATTATAACATTGGAATAATTCATTATATTTGTGTCATACAAATAATAATAGAAAATAAATTCCATATTATTCGAGGTTCACCACCAAAACCGTCATAATGAAAAAACTACGTCACTAAATTGTATTCAATTCCAGTTCCATCTCGGTATTCCTGAATGGAGTTCCCTTCCAGTTTGAGACCGGTATAAGTAAACAATCTTCAGTTCTTCTTCTGTCCTTATATTATTGAATTGAGTTCACTCATGATTTGGGTCCGATATATATCATGAGATATAAATATTTACTTAACGTATTGAATAGAGATATATGTCCCACACATATCATAATAAAAACTATATTTCTGTGTTCCATAACATCATAAAAAATTTTCATATCACAACCTAGGAAATTAAATTGGTATCCTTAAAATTTTATCACATCATAAAATGTTGAAAATATAAAGGTTTCATAATCATTTCATCTTAGAAAAATACATGAAAATAGGTGGCTTCCATAAGAAAACAACAAGTGTAAGATAAATGAGTTTCATAAACATCATTCCATCAAATCATAAACCACCCAGAGAAAGAATATAAGTGGTACACTTGTATATGAACATGTATCTCAAACAAATGTCATCTTATATGGAAAATAACTTTGAATGTATTGTTTAAAATATTTCTTAAGGAAAATATCCTCTCTACTTTGAAAACACTTTATAAAACATAAAAACATTTAAAATACATTTTAATTGAAAATAACTGTAAAAAAATATGAAGGAAAATATTAAATAATGAGTGGTTATGATATAGAAATATTTTGTTCATTATATTCATATAAATAAGATGGTTCCTTTCAGATTTTTAGTAAAATCCAAACATAAATTATTTCATAAGATGAAATGAATAATCCTTCAATTGTTTTTGGAAAATAATAAAACATGGATAAAAATGTCATTCAAAAATAATAATAGGGTAATAAAACAATTTGAAAAAAACTTTGAAAACCTTTTTAGAATACATGGTTTTGAAATAAAACTGAATTATGATCAATGATATAACTAAAGTATTCTTTTGTAAAAAGGATTTTCTAAATTATATTAAGTACCATAATGTAGGAAAATGGTCCCATTACAAAAATGTATCACGAAATAATAGAGTAGAAGAAAATTCATGAGTATTAATGAGATATGGATCATAAAACTTCATCAATGGATGTATAATAATAAATAATCCTAATAAATAATGATACTGTAGCAATGAACTCTTACCACATTGGTAACATTGAATCATAATCCCCATGAAAATATAAAATTACATAAAGATTAATATTTCATTAAAATTAATTTATTCCTGATATAACATATAAAATGGGAATAATATATACCTCTGAAGAGAATATTGTTTCATAACATTACATCCATCTTAAAGAAGGAAAATTATTACAAAATTTCTTTTACTGATTTAGTAACATCTAAAATTTAAACCAAATAAAATTGTGATACTAAAAGTTATATGTAAATACAAATATTAATCAGTATAATAATCCTAAAATACATTAATGGTATGTATACACACCACATAAAACAAAAAGGTGGTGGAAATGAATTGTGTCTTATGGAAAATAGAATCAAGAATTAAATTCATTTACCATTTTGGTAACGTTGAAACTCTAACACCATGAAGTAATTACAAATCAAATTTAGGGAATGTATTATAAAATACCTTCATGGGTAGTATATACATCACATAGAAGAATGATTTGATGAATATAGAATGTGTCTCACAAAAGTTAAAAGTGAGATAGAAATCCCTTACCTTATGTCTTGACATCCTTAGTACATGTTCCATGCTCATGTATAATAAATTTTTTTTATTAAAAATCTATCATAGAACCATATTAAATTATATAACATGATATATCATTTACTTATGACTTTATATAACTCGCATATTAACAATTCTATGTTTAATTTACATTTTGTGTAATAACCGCTTTGTTTTTCATAAATGTTTGGATTAGTAATACTTTTGTTGTCATACCATAATCCTAATTCAATAATATCAATAATTTTTAAGAATAATACATGTATCATATATAATAATTATATATATATATTTATAATAATATATAAAATATAGAAATAGGAAATGGAATACATCATCTATGGAGACAGTAGGACGTACGTACACATGAACATTGTTTCAATTTTATTCGAAGATAAATAGAAGGAAAATAATATAATATAATATCATTAAAGAATAATTTTATGTTATATAAATCACATATATTTATTTAACACATACTTAATACTTTCCATGTAAATTTTGAAAGAATCACATCGCTTCATGAGGTGGTAGTCTGCTGTAAACACGAACGATGTTATAGTATTCCCAAAAATAAGAAATAATGAAGATTTATGTCATATAAAAATTAAATAATAATAATAAAATAAATAATATAATATATAAAAATTATTTCAATCTTAATTATATACATTCATATGTGTTACTGTAAAAATTAATGACCTCGGTTCGTGAGGTGGTAGTCCACTATACACATGAATGCTAATTTTATAACACATTTGATGGAAGTGTATGTTGTTTTAGGTAATATATATAACAAAAAAACATATATCTATATTTAATATACTATTTTTATAATATAATCAATATATAAAAATAAATTAAGTTATTTTGGAAGAAATAAAATAATGTCTGTAGATTAACGATAGCTCTTCTTCTTGTGTATCCTTTATATCATAACCAAACGACATCCTTGAATGGATATCATCAAAAAGTAAGGATTATAGGATGAGGTTAGGGTAGTTTTTAAGATATTTATTTGGGTTTTTTCTAATAAAAATGAATTGAGAGGTGTTAGGGTAGGGGAATAGGGGTAACCATTAATAAGGGAGTTGAGTGGAAAACTTGTAATGTTTTGAAAGAGGGAATTACTCCCAAGTAAATCATATTTAAAAGTGTAAAATTATATCCATATACATTATAAGATCTAAATATGGCATAAAATGCGTTTTGGAAATTTTTACAACTTTTTTTCTAAGTGAAACCACTAAGTAATCTTTTATCTAACTTAATCACATTAATTAATATTAAATTTATTTACCTAATAACTTTAGTAAGAAATTAATTTTAACATATTAGAAATTTAAAATTCCTATTATTCCATATATGAAATCAATTATTACAAATTATTATCACATAAGTAGATTAAAGTAATGTAAAATTAATCACATAGATGTGTTGAGAAAGTGTTTTTTTAAGGGAAAAAGATCAAAAGATTACAAAGTATTTATATAATTATCAATGTGAATTTTTATATAATCACAGAAATTGTATTAATATATGTATAGGTTTACTAAATATAATTTTATAAAAAATTAATATTTAATGAAAATATACAAATAAATTAAATGAAAATTCAATTTTTGATTATGATTTGGTATTTTTACTATTCATAAAAAATAAAACATTATGAAAAATGTAAAAAATTTACTATAAGATAATTTTTTAATTGTAAATTAAAAAATGAAGTTTAATATTTTTAATTTAATTCCAACATTTTTTAAAAATACATTTTATTAATGTTCATAATATTCATTGATATCAATTTCATAAAAAAATATTTTTTTTGAAACATATAATGATTTTATAAAATAATAAATATTTCATTATCAATATGATTCTTTAATTTAAAACCCTTGAAATTAAAATTTTTATTTTCTTTATTACTGATAATTTTTATAAATCTAATGCATAGGTGATAATGGTCATGTTCAAATAACTATATTTGAAAAATGTGTAGGTTTTTTAAACATAGTGTCGTGTGTCATGTTGGATAACCCATTGTTACGTGTATTGAATGATAAAACAAAGTTATATGTTACTCATGCTTGACTTGATGTATTTATTAATATAATCTAAAAATGAAATTTAATTTATTCAAAAAAATATAAAATATCAGGGTGTTACATGGGGGAGACGAAACATTTTCACCCTAGTACACCTACTTCTATTTGAGCCGACTCCCCCTTCCCAAATTTTTGTTCCACGATTTTTTTGTATGATTTATCTTTTTATTTTAATTTAAATTCTTTTTTATCCTTTCCTATTTACAATTAATTTGGTGCACTTTCATCTTCCAAATTTTCTCCTTCGATGTATGCTATCCCACACCCCACCATTCCTCCTTTTTCATGTAATATATTTTTTCTCCCTATGACGAACATGAATTACACAATACTTCCCAATAAAGATATATATACATATTTACACAAAAAAACACATCCTATTATATATATATATATATTAAAATAAAAATATACATACTAATAAACAAAATAAAGCCACAAAACAACTATTGATTTAAATATATCCATTGAAACATAATAGCATTTAGAGAAACCAAAAAATTCTCGAATAACCACAATAATTATATTTAAATAAACATAATTGGTGAATTTTGAGTAATGTAGTTTCATTTATTTATATGAAATAATAATATTAATTTTATTATTGTCATCCAACTAAAAAATATTCACCTCTGATGAAAAACCAACATCAATATTAGAATGAAAATATTATTTAATAAATTTATTTGGGATCATACTTTCCCCATTTAAAAAAATCACATAAAATAAATTCTAAAAACAAATTCTCATGTTTTTTAAACATGTTACTATCTGAGTTCACCTGAATGGTCTACATATGTTTACCATACCCCACCAGTGGTGGGTCAGAGAACATGTGGTCTATGCACAACATTCATGGATGCAACTTGCCTATATGATTTAATGTGTGGGGTCTAAAATTTGGCACACTCTCCTTTGAGGGGTGTTTCTTCATAAACTTTTTAATATATGTCCATTTTATTTCAATAAATAGCATATCCTAATTATTTTTTAATATAGATATTGGTATGGAATATGGTCTGGATATTAATTTGTATTTTTGAGATGAAATTGGATGACTTAAAATGTAGATATATAGGTCAGATGGTGGGGCTAAAACATTACAATAAAAAATTATCATCCAATAGGTATAGTCTCTATTCCTTTAAAAACACCCAAAGTGAAGGACTCATTATTTATGGGTATTTATTCATATATATATATAGTATTATTTCCACATAATCTGTGAGTGTGATCTATTATTTATAATTTTGGTATTAACTTATCTAAAGTGAATGTATGTGGTGATATCCTCTACCAAAATAGTTCTTCTAACAACCTACTCTACTGAGGGATTCACCAAAATATTTTATTTGAGTTTTTTTGAGTTTTTTTATTTAGGTAGTTAAAAGACATTATTTTTGAAATAGTATTGATGTGTAAGAGGAAACAATACTACATTGATTGATGAGATTGATTTAGTGTTAAGAAATTTCGTCAATAGTGGATATATAGGGAGGTGTAATAGTTTAAATTGATAGTCCACAATGACTTATTGTGGACGTGTGATTCTATACAACTATATGGGTTGATTTTATAATGTAGAATGTTGATGGATATTAAATTTATGATTTTACAACTATATAGTGTACCATCTTATTCTATTATCATATTTCATGACATTTTATAAATAAAACTGAGATTAATTAGATTTCCTTATGTCTATATTAATTATTGTGATTGGAAAATTTGGATTCTTTATTTTTATTTCTCGTTAATTTTTTTTGGAATGATAGCTTTGACCTAACTAATTTGTAATGTTTTTTTTGTTTCATGGGAATCTTACTGAATATTTTAATAATATCCTAGATATGGGTGTTATTCTCACATATATTATGTATGTAGATTCAAATCATATATTCAAGGATAGTATCAGGAGAGATGGTGTAATGGAGGATTTTTATTAGAAGATTCCTAGTGAGTCTTTGTGTTCCATGATAGTGCTTAATGGCCCTTATTTTTGGCAGTGACCCTTTCCATTGGAGGTTATTTCATGAGTAACTGATGTGATGAAATAATTCATGTGTCTAGAATTTATCTGATTAAAAGTCTTGTGAGATGTAAATAACCTTTGTATTTTTCATTGTGGTAATGTATTTAAACTTTTTGTCTCATGATTCTGTTGTATATCATTAGGATTATATATATATATATATATTTTATACTTGTGTTTATATTTTTTATTCATTGGAACTGTGTTACTATTATAGGTCCATATAGGGTAATCCCTCCGATATTGAGAAACATTCTTACCTAGTTTCCTTCCCCCATCCTAATAAAATAGGGCTTGAGGTAGCACATCTTACTTATCGCTAGCCTAGGTAGAGACCTAGTGTGTTAGGATATTTCATATAAAGGGTATGAGTCAAGAAATAATGGAATTCCCTAGAATATATAATGTGGATCATTATGAGAAAATAAATTTTTTCTCGTTAAAAATAAATATTATCTCAATACAATACCTAACTAAAACAAATTTTCAAATTTCATCACATCCCATAAATATCTTCCATGGTCATAGATTAGAGGTAATTCAATGTTATAATTTATGCGGTTAAATATTAATTCATTCCATGAAATAGGAATCCAATATAATTGAATGATAGCATATAGATATATTTTGTGTAGGCTAATATATTTTATAAATTAAAATATTTAATAAGAATTTTATGAAATCCTTATACTACCATTCTCAGGTACAATGCCAAATATGAAATGTTAATAAAGACCTTTATTAAATATAATTTTAGTTTTTTATAATTGTTACAAATCTATGTAATATGTGATACATCACATTATAACACCATCTATATTAGAATGTATCCATTTAACAATATCTTCAAAATATACTCCTCTAGTGAGATAACTTGTAAAAATAAAATAGTTTAATTATTGGTGAGATTTATAAATTAAAAAAAATCATAATAATTGAAACCACATATTAATATTTTATGATTTTTTAATCTAATATTATGATGATAATATACTATCTTGATTCTACGACATAGAAATATTCTATAATTTTAACTACCTACATTCTAGATATTTTTATTCTAAATATTTATGAAGGTAATTTTTTTAATGTATTTTTAAATTCACAAATAATGAACATTTTTGTTAAAGATATATATTTATCAATATTCAGATGTAATGTTTCATTAGAAATGTATTTGACATGTAACAAATTTACTTTTAGCCTCATTACATCATGATGTCCAAATATATTCAAACTATCATATTAATAATTATATTTTCATTTTTAAAATATTATAATATTAACAAACACTTATATATGGAAAATAAAACATACTTAATTAATTGTGAGTATTTAAAAATTTATATTTTAATAGCTATATAAATTATGTTTTTTATGTTTTTATATTAACATTAATAAAAATGATATATTTTTATAAAAAATAGGTCAGTAACATGTGACATGAACATTTCCCCCATATTTAAATTAAAATCATGGATAAAAAAATAAATCTAGCTAAAAAAATATTTTATCATTTTAAAAAAAAAATAATATAATCGATAAAATTAGAATCAATGTCTATGAAATGAAAGATCTAATTTAATGATGGAAACCTTTGTCTTTAAAGAGTAATATGAATTATCATAAGAGAAAATGTGATGGAAATGAATATAATGGTTTTAAATATATAAATACATTATATAAAATAGAATTAATTACATGTTTAATCAATAATAATATTTTTTACTATATTAATAACTCAAAACTGAACTATACTCAATCAGTTCACTTGAAATTTTTTAACTCATGTATTGATTATTAATAATTGTAACGCCCCTACCCTACCTAACCAGAGTTGGTGCATTATTGCGTAACATTGGCATGAACAAAAAAGATCTAGTCTCAAAAGATCGATTAGTTTAGTAGCCTTGGAAACACTAGATACATTTATAAATGGTACATTAAATCATAAAATGAAAAACTAAAATTACATAGTCTCTATAGTCCACTGCCATATCCCCTTCAGACTATCCCTGTAGGTTAGTCATAATATATTTCTTCACATCCTGGGAAAAATAAAACATTGAAAGGGGTGATATCAGATGCTCAGTAAGGATAATTATATAGAGGAAGCTATCATAAATAAACATAAACATTTAAGGAAATGTATAACTAAAACAAAAGCCTTTTAAAATTGAACTTCAACATAATATGGAAAAATTAAAATGAGATAATGCCATTTACATATTCACATAGATATTCTACTAGTTGAATAATCACATGAAATATCAATAACCACTTTCACAATGATGGAATTCATAATGTCATACTATCATAACCACGTAGCCAAGGCCTCATGCCAAGACTAAAAATAAGATTTTGTCAAGGACTTGTGCCAAGACACAAGTTTGTCTCATGAGATCGGCCGATGCATCGAGGAGCTATAGCGGGCTCCACCCGTCACTTATTAAGTCCAATGCATTCCTCATATGAACAGGTTTGAACATATCATAAACCATAACATAATCGTATCACATAAAACATACATAAAGGAAACATAACATTTCCACCTTTCAATCAAAAGATATCAATACAACACATTAATATAATAAAAACATTATCAAAACCATTTTCAATACCAAAATAAAAGAAAATAAAACTTGGTATTTATTTTTCATTTTAAAAAATTTATGGCTTGTAGAGGAAGCCGAAACTCAAATAATGGTCATGGAGGCAGAGAAGTGATTGTCGTAGCATATGTATGACAAGAAAAACATTACTTTTTTTAGTTTAGTAAAATGATTCGTATAAAAATATTAATTTTGATTAAAATTAAATGTCAAAAGGGTTTATACAGCGTATAAAGGAAAGTCATGTATAAAACAAAATATGCCTCAATGAAAGGAGATTGAGATGAAGTCCCTTACAAATATCATTTTTTAAATAAAATAGATCTATTATGTGTATTCACTATATATACACATAATGAAAGTATAAATACAAGATAGGACATAATAATATCATGACATAATTTTAAATTAGGAGATTAACCCAAAGGATGGAAATTGGGTTAAGAAGTTCCCTTACCTCGTGTCCGACTTGACTCGACCATTCTTTAATCTCCTGAATAATAAAATAGAGTTAATATTTACTTGCTTAAGAACCTTTTTATAGATCATTATTCCTTTTATATCACTTATTACCATGTTATGAACATAATGTAATTATTTATGTTAATAACGGTCGTTTTGTCGATCTTTGGTACTTGAGTCAATAATAAACTTCTTATAATTACAAGTTATTTATGTGGTAGAATATCAATTATCTTCAATATTATATTCAGGATGTAGATATCATATATATCATATATATCTAGTAGATACATGCATTTATAATATTATATAACATTTAGAGGTAAGAAATGAAAGGAAACTTTCATGGAGACGGTAAGCCGTACGTACGCATGAATGCTACTTTCATTTCTATTTCATATTTAATGGAATGAAATCATAATGGTATAAAGGTATATTATAATTCCAGTATAATATCATATATAATATCATTTACTCTATCCTTTATATATCCCACATATGGCATTAATGATTAAAATCACTTTGAGGGGGCGGTAGTCCGCACTTCCTAAAATGAAATTATCACGTTTACCCATAATGGAAATCATAAAGGTATTGAATAAATGAAAAATACATAAGCATAAGGAAAAACTAAACATAATATATATCATATATAGAAATAGTTTCATCATAATGGCCACCATGAGAGGCGTTAAAAGAATATTGAACAATCATTGTTTCGTGAGACAGTAATTCACCACCCACAGAAACAGTACGTTCTTTAACCATTAGACGAAGGTGTGTATAAGTGTAAATAAAATCCCTCTCATAACAACATCCAAGTATATTGATGATACTGGTGTTGTTACAAAATAATGTAATAAAATAAGTTTAGGTGGTTGGAGAAGAAAAATAAAACAAAACAACATAAGAGAAGACATTACCATTAAAATCAGGTAACTCTTTTTGATTTGAGCCAACAGCTTTCTTGGAAAGACTTCTGCCCAACGTGAGGCTTCAAGGAGTAAGAGAGGGAAGTTGAGAGAGTATTTGGGCAGAGGTTGGCCGAGCCAAATGGATTGGAATGTAACATCCCATGTTAGTAATGAATAATATATATTTTTATCTATGTCTATTAATGAATTAGATGGTGTTTTAGGGGCATAAAAAGGGAATAAATCCAATCTTAAGAATGTAATACACTAATATTTTTAAAAGATTGTTTTACTGCCTTTTGATGGAAAACCATCTTTTAAATATATATTTTGAAAATTTTATAAGATCTATATGTCAAAAAGAACTTATTCTTTATGATTGGGATATCAAAATTTACTTAGTGTAAATTTTTGGTATTTTTATGACAATGTTCATTTTTTTAATGAATAGTGAAAAATACTACATTTTACATCAAAACTGCTTTTTAATATAATTTATTTATATGATTAGATTATCTTTTGAATTGTTTTTAAAGTGAAATTAGAATATATTTTTACCATTTAATCCAACAGTGGTCATTGAAATTAATTTCACTTTGTAATTTGACTTAAACTAGTGTCAATCTTTTGATAATTATTGTTTCATAAAAACACGCTATTTGCTCTGACAGCAGAAATTAATTATTAAATTAATTAATTCAACTTATATGTTTTTAATTTTGTATAATAGAAATCATTTTTGAATTCGGAATATCAAATATAACTTAGGGTGAATGTTTGGTTATTTTCTGATAAACTTCAATTTTTGATGAATAGTGAAATCACCAAGTGGTACTTATAAAAACTGATTTTCCCGTTAAATGAAATTTTTTCATCTTTGTGTTTTAAATTTCAAAAATCTGACATACATGTTTGTCATTAAGAAGTAAAATGTGGTTCTATGGGATTAAAATAATTTTTTGGTGAATAGTAACTTATTAAGTTTTTAATCGTGATTTGAGGTAATTTGTGTAGTTTAAGGTAAAAATAATGTTTTAATAATATTATATGAGCTTGACACATGTACTAACCTAAATGTATGTGTCATGGCCGACCAATAAAATCCATGGGTCAACTTGGGGACCCCATGGAGCCACTTTGGTTGGGAAATGACATAAATAACTTTTTACTTAATGTTAAAATAAAAAGGACACAAACATGAGTTATTTTACTATAACAATTTTTACATTGGGTTATACAGGTCATAAGTTTTACTATAAATATTCATTGGAAGTCTAAAAATATTTCCTTCATCATAGTAGTTTTTTATAATATTTAGACATTAACTAAATTAAATTATTTATGACACTATGATGATGCAGCGATTACCTCATTATTTGACGATTTTAATAAAATGAAAATACAATGTAAAATCTAAGACCTAAACATGTCCAAAACCTATTGGATGGGTTTATTTCGAAACCTTATCACCTTATCCTAAATATATATCAATGTGGGACCTTTAAAATTGGATACTCATTTTAAAATAAAGCTACATTTCCTTACTTTCCAAGAGTGCCCCTCTTCTCCTCTTATAAAAGGCCCACACCTCTACCTCCATACCCACACATCCAAAGCCTTTGGCTAGGCCAACCCCTGACCATTTTGTCTCTCCACATCCCTCTATTACTCCTTGAAGCCTCAATTTGGGCAGAAGTCTTCCCAAGGAAGACTTTGAGCTCAAACCATAGGGAGTTACCCGATTTTACGCTAATGTCTTCACTTGAGTCCTTTTGTTTTATTTTTCGTTTCAAACCCCCTAAAATCTTTTTATTAATTTCCTTTGTAACAACTACAATATCTTCAATATACTAGTATTTTGTTATAATAAGTATTCATGCGACAATTACACACACCTACATCTAATGGTTAAAGAACATACTGTTTCCGTGGATGGCGAATTTCTGCCTCTCGAAACGATGATTGTTCAGCATTCTTTTAACACATTCAAAGGTGGCCATTAAGATGACACTATATTTATATATGAAATATAATATGTTTACGTTTTCCTTAATCTTCTATATTTTTCGTTTTGGTCATACCTTTATGGTTTCAATTATGGGTAAACGTGATATCTTCATTTAAGGAAGTGCGGACTACGGCCCCCTCAATGTGATTTGATTCGTTAATACCATATGTAGGACGTATAAAGGATGGATTTATGATATTATATATGATATTACACTAGAATTATAATATACCTTTATATAATTTGGATTCCATTCTATAAAATACAAAATAGAAATGAAAGTAGGGTTCATGCATATGTACGGCTTACCGTCTCCATGAACGGTGCATTTCATTTATTACGTATAAATGATTATGTAATATTATAAATGCATGTATATACTGGATATAAATGATATATATTATATATAAATCATGATTATAACTCTGTATATAATGGATACATGAATAAATTTTAATTATAAAGAGCATATTTTGACTCAAGTACCAATGATCGTTAAAACAACTGTTATTAACTAAAATAATTACATAGTGTTCATGACTGGTAATAAGTGATATAAAAGGAATAATAAACGTGAAAAATGTTCTTAAGAAAGTAGAAATTAACTCAAGTTTATTATTCAGGAGATTAAAGAACGATGATGTCAAGTCGGACACGAGGTATGGGACTTCGTCTCAATCTCCTTTCATTGAGGCATATTTTGTTTTATACGCAACCTTCATTTATACGGTGTATAAACCAGTTTGACTTTTACATTTATTCAAAAGGTATTTTTTTTATACGAAGTGTTTACTAAACAACAAAAGGGAATTTTTTTTGTCATACGTATGCGGCGACAATGACTTTTCCGCCGTCATGACCATTATTTTAGTTTCGGCTTCCTCTACAAGCCATACTTTTTTTAAAGAAAAATAAATACCATGTTTTACTTTTCTTTTATTTGGGTATTGAAAATGGTTTTCATAATTTTCTTATATTAATGTGTTGTATTGAAATCTTGTGATTGAAAGGTGGAAATGTTATGTTTCCATTATGCATGTTTTATGTGATACGATTATGTTGTGGTTCTTGGGCATTATTATGAAGACGGGTGGTTCCGTGATAAACTAAGGGCGGGTGATCCCGATATAGCTCTCCAATACATTGGGTAACGTGAAGGAGTGAAACGTTAAGGTTTTTCTGAAGAGATTTAGGGAATATACCGTGATGGGTATTCCAAACGTAACCAAGAGGGTTACTCCCTACGTAAGAATGTTATGAATGCCTCAAGTTACCTTTATGTCTTATGATTTCTATGATTTATTCATGATATGATGAGGTATGTTGAAGTGCTTATGTTTTATGGATAAAGTATGATTTTATACTTATGTATATATGATGTCATATTTCCTTTCTATATTTTTATAACCCATACTGAGCTTTTTATGCCCATCCCAAGTTTTTTGAAATGTTTTTCACAGGTCAAGGGAATGGTAAATGATATGATGATAGTGTTAAGTAAGTGTCAAGAAAGAATCTATGTTTTATTTTAAATATGTTTCCATTGATGGGAAAAATGAATTTTATCTTTATGTAACCACTTTATTTAAATGTGGAATGTAATGCAAGTTTTATGATCTAATTATCTAAAACTCTAAATCAGAAAAGATCCTCAATGTGTAATCTTGTAATAACTCAAGATTGAGTAAGGATTAAGGATGGGGCCTTATATTTGGTATCAAAGTTCGGTTTAGATAACTTTAGGAGTTAGAATTATATTAAATGATTATCCAAAAATATTTTTTTATTGTCAAATTGAAATGATATAGGATTTGAAGATTACCATGTTTCTTCATCTAAGACATGTTTGTTTAGAATGGTTTTCCGCAGAGGAAACAGGGAAGCAGTGCTACGAAGGCATACAGAAGGAAATAACCTTCCGAATCAGTATCCTGATATGGTTGGAATTGGAACTGAATAGTTTGTTGCAGTAATGGTGTAGTTGAATCAAGCGATAAATGGTGGTGGTATCCATGAACAAGATTAGCCAGATCAACTGCAGAGGAACATGTCAGTGGTTGAACATTTCATGAGGCAACATCCCCCATCATTCAGAGGATCATCTGACCCTGTGCTAGCTGAAGGGTGGATTAAATCACTGGAGATTATTTTCGATGTCATGGGGTGTTCATACAATCCAAAGGTTAGTCTTGCTATTTACCGTTTGGAGGGTAAAGCATATCAGTGGTGGTCGATGGTTAAAAATATCAGGGATGCTGATGAGATTGATGCTCTCGACTGGTATGAATTCAAAGGTATGTTTCTTGAGAAGTATTTTCCTAAGTATATTCGACTTAGGATGGAAAAACAATTCCGGGAATTGAGGCAAGAGGAAGACTCAGTGGCCACCTATGAAGCAAGGTTCACTCGATTGGCAAGGTATGCTCCAAATTTTATCTGAGACCTTGATAGTAAAATCAATCATTTTTACTCCGGATTAAAGACAAAATATCGAAGGGCATTAGCTTTTCGTGAGTTTAAAATTTATGAAAAGATTTTTCGATGTGCTGAGAACGTGGAAATGGAGTTTTCCTATGATCAAATGTTCTATAACAACCAGCAGAAGAAGAGACCAAGGTGGATGGAGAAAGGAAATAATTCTTAAAAAAGGTCTGACGGTAAGAAAACTAAGTTTCCAGTTTGTGATAAATGTGGTAAAAGGCATGATGGGGAATTTCTTCTGAATTCTGTAAAGTGCTACCGATGTGGTAATATGGGACATAAGGCTCATGATTGCACTGAAAAGGATAAGGGTGATGGTAAGACCAAAATTGATTTACATTTAGTGAAATTTTTTAAGTGCAATGAGATGGGTCACTATGAAAATGAGTGTCTGAAAAAGAGCTTGAGTGATGGGAAGAAGTTAGACTATAAGCAGAAAGGGGTGGTGAAAATCTTTGCAACTACTTCAGCAGATGTCGGGCAGTCAAATTAAGTTGTATCAGGTACTTTGTTTGTTTTTTCAGATTATGCCAGTGTGTTGTTTGATTCGGGGTCTAGACATTCTTTCATTTCTGAAACCTTTTCTAGTAAAATGGGATTCCATCTCAAGAAATGACTCCTGAACTTGTGGTAAAAAACAGCTGGGGGAAATGTTGAGGAGAAGATAATTTATAAGAATCTTCATATCCTTATCCGTGGAAAGAACCTACTTTCAAACCATATTGTTTTACCTCTAGTAGAGTTTGATGTTATCCTGGGTATGGATTGGCTCTCTATTTACCATGCTAAGATTGATTGTAGAGCTAAAGAAGATTCTTTTCAAAAGGACATTCAGTTTTTGTAAAAACATGAACCCTTACTGTTGATATCATATCAAGAGGCCAAGAAAATTGTAAAAGATGAAAATGAATGCTACCTTGCACACATCATTGAAAGTAAAGGAACTGTTCAGATTAATGATGTGCCAGTGGTAAATGAGTATCCTGATGTTTTTCCTAATGAGTTGCCTAGAATAATACCAGATCAGAAAGTTGAGTTTACTGTTGACTTAGTTCCGGATGCTAAGCCAATTTCAAAACCCCCTTATTGAATGGATCAAATTGAACTTTTAGAGTTGAAGGAGAAATTGCACGATTTATTAAAGAAAGGTTTCATTCGACCTAGCACATCACCATGGGGTGCTCCTGTTTTATTTGTCAAAATGAAAGATGGTTCTATGAGACATTGCATTGATTATAGAGCCTTGAATAACATCACTGTTAATAACAATTATCATTTGCCTCATATCAATGATTTGTTTGATCAGCTCCAGGGAGCTCAGTATTTTTCAAAGATTGACCTGAGATCGGGGTACCTTCAGCTGAAGGTAAAGGAAGGAGATGTTCCGAAGACTGTGTTTCATACAAGATATGACCATTATGAAATTTCAGTAATGCCTTTTGGGCTAACCGATGCACCTGTTGTATTCATGGACTTAATGAATATAATTTTCCATGAGTTCATGGATATGTTTGTGGTTGTTTTCATTGATGATATTTTAGTGTTTTCTAAAAGTAAAGAAGAGAATGAAAGACATTTAAGGGTTATTTTGAAAACCATAAAAGAAAATAAATTTTATGGGAAATTTATAAAGTTTGAGTTTTGGATGCAAAAAATTTCTTTCCTTGGTCATATTGTTTCTAAAGATGGGATAACTGTTGATCCTGAAAAAACAAAGGTTGTTGAAGAATGGCCAAGACCCACAAATATAACTGAGATTCATAGCTTCCTTGGATTGGCAGGCTATTACCGAAGGTTTTTTATAAATTTATCAAGGTTATCTAGTCCAATAACTAAGCTAACTCGGAAGGGTGTTAAGTTTATCTGGACAAAATAATGTGATGATTGTTTTCAGGAGATGAAAAGAAGATTGGTGAATGCTCCAGTTTTGGCACTTCCTTCTAGGAATGGTGAGTTTGTTATCTACAGTGATGCTTCATTGAAAGGAATTGGTTGTGTCCTTATTCAGAATGATCAGGTAATTTCTTATGCTTCAAATCAGATGAAAAATCATGAGGTAAATTACCCTACACATGATTTGAAATTAGCTGCTGTTGTTTTCGCTTTAAAAATTTTGAGGCATCATTTGTACGGAGTAAAGTGTGAAATATATACTGATCACAAAAGTTTAATGTATATATTCACTCAGATATAATTGAACATGAGACAGAGGAGATGGCTGGAATTAATAAAGGATTATAATTGTACAATTCATTACCATCCGGGAAAAGCAAATAAAAGTGGATGATGCTTTGAGTCGAAAAAGTAATGCTTCATTAACAATGTTTAATTTGGAAGGTGATACTTTGGTTAAGTATTTGATGAACTTTGGAATAGATGTTGTTGGTACAGGATGTCCGTCTGTTTTATTTTAGGTATGAATGAAATCTTCTCTATCAGACAGAATCTAGCAAGCACAGAAGAAAGACAGTGAGTGGCAGGAAAAGGTAGAGCTGGTTCAGAAAGGTATGTTGCCTGAATTCAATATTGATAATGATTTTGTTATGAGATTTGGGAAAAGATTGTGTGTGCCTTGTGATTCACAGTTGAAGAGAGAGTTGTTATGTGAAGCTCATAGTTCTCCGTTTTCAGTTCATCCTGGTAGTACTAAGATGTACATAGATCTGCAAGAGTATTACTGGTGGGAAGGAATGAAAAGAGATATTTCTTATTTGACTGTGAAGTGTTTGACTTGTCAGTAGGTTAAAAAAGAGTGGCAGTTACCGAAAGGGATGCTTTAGCCTTTACCAGTTCCAGAGTAGAAATGGGAGAATATATACATGGACTTTGTTCTGGGATTACCGAAGACATATCGAGGTAATAATGCAATCTGGGTTATTGTTGATCGCTTGACTAAATCTACTCATTTCCTTCCTATTCGAGATAATTTCTCTCTAGATCAAATTTCTCGATTGTACCTTAAAGAGATAGTCAGGTTGCATGGAGTTCCTCTATCCATTGTATCTGATCGTGATCCCAGGCTTACTTCTAACTTTTGGAAGGGCCTTCAGAAGTCATTGGGTACTGAATTAAATTTTAGTACAGCATTTCATCCTCAATTAGATGGGCAGTCAGAATGAAAAATTCAGACTTTGGATGATATTCTACGGGCTTGTTCGATGGATTATCAGGGAAGTTGGGACCAACATCTTTATTTGGATTAGTTTTCATATAATAACAGTTTTCATTCCAGTATACAGATGGAACCATTTGAGGTGTTATATGGTAAACGGTGTCGAACTCCAGTTTTTTGGGGATGAATTTGGTGAAAGGAAGTTGATAGGACCCGAATTGGTAGAAGAGTTTGCAAAAAAAGTTCAGCTGCTATAGAAATACATGAGAACAGCTAAGAGCAGGCATTAGAGTTATGCGGACAACAGGAGGAAAGATATCTCTTTAGAGGTAGTTGATCATGTTTTTCTCAAAGTATCATCATGGAAAAGTGTGATGCGATTTGGTAAGAAAGGAAAGTTGAGTCCAAGGATCATTGGACCATATGAAATTCTGGAGAGAGTTTGATCAGTTTCTTACCGAGTGGCTTTACCTCCGAGTTTATCTCAGGTACACAATGTTTTTTATGTTTCGATGTTGAGAATGTATATTCCAGATCCATCTCATGTTTTGAGTCTAGAGGTAGTTCAGTTGGAAGAGAATCTATCTTATGAGGAACAACCGGTTCAGATTCTTGACCACAGGGAGCAGGTGTTATAGAATAAGGTGATTCATCAGGTAAAGGTTTTGTGAAAAAACCACATGATTGAAGAGACAACATGGGAATCTGAAAATGCAATGAGGGCTAAATACCCCCACTTATTCGTTAATTAAATGAATTGTAGGGAGACAATTTTCTAAAGGGGGGAAGGATGTAACATCCCAAGTAAGTAATGAATAATAGATATTTTTATCTACATCTATTAATGAATTAGATGGTGTTTTAGAGGCTTAAAAAGAGAGTAAATCCAATCTTAAGCATGAAATACACTAATATTTTTAAAAGATTGTTTTACTGCCTTTTGATGGAAAACCATATTTTAAATATATATTTTGACAATTTTATAAGCTCTATATGTCATAAATACTTATTCTTTATGATTGGGATATCAAAATTTACTTTGTGTAAATTTTTGTTATTTTTCTGACAATGTTCATTATTTTAATGAATAGTGAAAAAAAATAATGCATTTTACATCAAAACTGCTTTTTAATCTAATTTATTTATATGATTAGATTATCTTTTTAATTGGTTTTAAAGTGAAATTAGAATATATTTTTACCATTTAATCCAATAGTGGTCTTTGGAATTAATTTCACTTTGAAATTGGACTTAAACTAGTGTCAATCTTTTATTACTTATTGTTTCATAAAAACACGCAATTTGCTATGGCAGCGGGAATTAATTATTAAATTAATTAATGAAACTTATATGATTTGAATTTTGTAAAATAGACATCATTTTTGAATTATAAAATATCAAATATATCTTATGGTGAATGTTTGTTAATTTTCTGAAAAACTTCAATTTTTGATGAATAGTGAAATCACCAAGTGGTAATTATAAAAACTGATTTTCTGTTTAAATGAAAATTTTTCAATCTTTTTGTTTTTAATTTCAAAAATCTGACATAAATGGTTGTAATTAAGAAGTAAAATTTGATTCAATGGGATTAAAATAATTTTTTGGTGAATAGTAACTTATTATGTTTTTAATCGCGATTAGAGGTAATTAGTGTAGTTTAAGGTAAAAATAATGTTTTAAGAATATGAGGTGATCTTGACACATGTCCTACACTCATTGGATGTTTAATGGCCTACCAATAAAATCCATGTGTCAACTTGGGGACCCCATGGAGCCACTTTGGTTTGAAAATGACATAAATAACTTTTTACTTAATGTTAAAGTAAAAATGACACAAACATGAGGTATTTTACTAAAACAATTTTTACATGGGGTCATACAGGTCAGATTTTTGACTATAAATATTCATTGGAAAGATAAAAATATTTCCTTCATCATAGTAGTTTTTTTATAATTTTTAGACATTAAATAAATTAAATTATTTATGACACCATGATGATGGAGCGATTACCTCATTATTTGACGATTTAAATAAAATGGAAAGATAATGTAAAATCTACAACCTAGACATGTCCAAAACCTTTTGTATGGGTTGATTTAGAACCCTTAACACCTTATCCTAGATTTATATCAATGTGGGACCTTTTAAATCCGAAACTCATTTTAAAATAAAGAAACATTTCCTTACTTTCCAAGAGTTCCCCTCCTCTCCTCTTATAAAAGGCCCCCAACTCTACCTCCTTACCCACACTTCCAAAGCCTTTGGCTCGGCCAACCCATAAACATGTTTTCTCTCCAAATCCCTCTCTTACTCCTTGAACCCTAACTTTGGGAAGTTGTATTCCCAAAAAAGCCTTTGAGCTCACACCAAAGGGAGTTACCCGATTTTAAGGTAATGTCTTCACTTGAGTCCTTTTGTTTCATTTTGTTTCTCCAACCCCCTAAACTCTTTTTATTAATTTCCTTTGTAATAACTCCCGTATCTTAAATATACTAGGATGTTTTTATAAAAATTATTTGAGCTACACTTATAAACACCTACATCTAATGGTTAAAGAACATACTGTTTCCGTGGATGGTAAATTTCTGCCTCCCGAAATGATGATTGTTCAACATTATTTTAACACCTTCAAAGGTGGCCATTAAGATTACACTATATTTATATATGATATATAATATGTTTATGTTTTCTTTAAGCTTATATATTTTTCATTTTGGGAAATCCTTTATGGTTTCCATTATGGGAAAACGCGATATCTTCATTTAAGGAAGTGCGGACTAACGCCCCCTCAAAGTGATTTGATTCATTAATACCATACGTGGGACGTATAAAGGATGGATTTATGATATTATATATGATATTACACTGTAATTATAATATACCTTTATATCATTATGATTCCATCCTATAAAATATGAAATAGAAATGAAAGTAGCGTGCATGCGTACGTACAGCTTACCGTCTCCATGAACTGTGCATTTCATTTCATACCTCTAAATGATTATGTAATATTATAAATTAATGTATATACTGGATATATATGATATATATGATATATAAATCATGATTATAACTCTGGATAGAATGGATACATGAAAAAATTGTAATTATAAAGAGCATATTTTGACTCAAGTACCAATGATTGTTAAAACGACCGTTATTAACTAAAATAATTACATAGTGTTCATGACATGGTAATAAGTGATATAAAAGGAATAATGACCATGAAAAAGGTTCTTAAGCAAGTAGAAATTAACTCATGTTTATTATTTAGGAGATTAAAGAATGATCAAGTCAAGTCGGATACGAGGTATGAGACTTCGTCTCAATCTCCTTTCAATGAGGCAAATTTTGTTTTATACACAACCTTTTTTTATTCGGTGTATAAACCCCTTTTACTTTTACATTTATTCAAAAGAAATCTTTTTTTATATGAAGCATTTACTAAACTACAAAAAGGAATGTTTTTTTGTCGTACGTATGCGGCGACAATGACGTCTCCGCCGTCGTGACCATTATTTGTGTTTCGGCTTCCTCTACAAGCCATACATTTTTTTAAAGAAAAATAAATACCATATTTTACTTTTCATTTATTTTGGTATTGAAAATGGTTTTCATAATTTTTTTATATCAATGTGTTGTACTGATATCTTGTGATTGAAATGTGGAAATGTTATGTTTCCTTTAGGAATGTTTTATGTGATACGATTATGTAGTGGTTCTTGGGAATTATTATGAAGACGGGTGGTTCCATGATAAACTAAGGCCAGGTGAGCCTGATATAGCTCTCCAATGCATTCGGTAATGCGAAGGAGTGAAACGTTTTGGTTTCTCCGAAGTGATTTAGGGAATATACTGTGATGGGTATTCCAAACGTAACCAAGAGGGTTACTCCCTACGTAAGAATGTTATGATTGCCCCAAGTTACCTTTATGTCTTAAGATTTCTCTGATTTATTCATGATTTTATGAGGTATGTTATAGTGCTTATGTTTTATGGGTAAAGTATGATTTCATTCTTATGTATATATGAACTCGTGTTTCATTTCCATATTTTTATAACCCATACTGAGCTTTTTATGCTCATCCCAAGTTTTTTGAAATGTTTTTCACAGGTCAATAGAATGGTACATGATATGATGATAGTGTCAAGGAAGTGTCAAGAAAGAATCCATTTTTTATTTTAAATATGTTTCCATTGATGGGAAAAATGAATATTATCTTTACGTAACCACTTTATTTAAATGTGGAATGTAATGAAAGATTTATGATCTAATTCTCTAAAACTCTAAACCTGAAAAGATCCTCAATTTGTAATCATGTATAACTCAAGATTGAGTAAGGTTTAAGGCTGGGACCTTATATGCAAGGTGTGAATAAGGTTGTAGTGGTGGGGGGCTTTTATAAGGGGAGAGGAGGGGCACTCTTGGAAGTTCATGAAATGTTACATTATTATGAAGTGATTTTAGGATTTAAAAGGTCCCACAATGATATATTTTGAGGATAAGGTTATAAGGGTTCGAAATCTACTCATCCAATAGGTTTTTGACAAGTGTATGTCTTAGATTTTACATTACCTTTTCATTTTTTTTAAATCGTTAATTAATGAGGTAATCGTTGCATCATCCTTGGGTCATAAAAAATTTAATTTCATTAATGTCTAAAAATTATAAAAAAATTACCATGATATAGGAAATATTTTTATCTTTCCAATTAATATTTATAGTAAAAAATTTAACTTATATAACCCCATGTAATAATTGTTTTTGGAAAACAACACATGTTTGTGACAATTTTATTTTTACTTTAAATAGAAAGTTATTAATGTCATTTTCTTTCCCAAGTGGCTCCATGTGGTCCCCAAGTTGACCCATTTATTTTTGTGGTCATCCATGACTCAGCCAATAAAGGTAGGAAAACTGTAATGGAATTTTCATATTTTTATAATGTCAGTTTTTACCTTAAATTTCACTAATTACCTTTAATCTCGATTAATAAAATTAAAAGTTACTATTCACCAAAATATTATTTTCATACTACTGAACCACATTTTACATTATAATAAAAACCATGTATGTAGGATTTTTTAAAATCAAATCACATAAGTGGTAATATTTCATTTAAACAAAGAATCTGTTTTTTAACTACCACTTAGTGGTTTAACTATTCATCAAAAATTGAAGTTTTTCAGAACAATGCCAAAATTTCACCCTAAGCTATAATTGATATTCCGAATTCAAAAATGATATGTATTTTACAAAATTGAAAACATATAAGTTTCATTAATTAATTTTATAATTAATTCCCGCTGTCACAACAATTAGCATGTTTTAAGAAACAATATATATCAAAAGATTGACAATTGTTTATGTCCAATTTAAAAGTGAAATTAATTCTAATGACCACCATTGGATAAAATGGTAAAAATATATTCAAATTATACTTTAAAACCACTAAATAGTATAATTTATCACTATAAATTATTTTGATTAAAAAATTTGTTTTTAAGTATTTTTTACTATTCATAAAAAATTTGAAGTTCTCAGAAAATTACAAAAAATTCAACATAGGATAATTTTGATATTCTGAATACAAAAATGAAGTCCAGTTTGAAATTTAAAATTTATATATTTTCAAAAAGTGGGTATTACTATTCATAACAACTACTTTGATTGGTCGCGGTGTGATAGAATCTCAAACTTGCGTACAATGCAAGCTATTGCGTTATTGAAAGAGAAGTGTATCGTGGAAGCTTGGGGTGTTACGTTCTCCCCTCCATCAATAAATTTCATACTCACAATTTGAAATTTTTCTTTGAAAATGAAAGGTTGAAAATAGAAAATACCTTTGTAGAAAACTCACATCAGAAATACGGTTAATAAAAATATGACTTTAAATGAAAGAAAGAGAAGTACAAAGGTCACCCGAGATAGCCCATACTAAGATTCTATGAAAATATGGATATGGGGGAAAAACAGACCATCAAGGTATGATGGAGAGTTGTAGAAAACAGGGTTAGGAGAAAGTTAACTATATGAAAATCACAAACCTATGATTGGTTAAACGATCATTGATTCCCCAGTAGGAAAAGTTAACCAACAGCGTTTCTGTTTTAAGTAACCTTTTATAAAGTTGAGGATTTTATTTTAAAGATTTACTAAGGACGTAAGGGAATATACATACTTGTCATGTAGACTTTCATTCTTTATTAAATTTTTACCACAAACCCATCTTTCATTCAAAAAGTTAATAGAACACAAAAATATTATATTTATCCTAATCGTACACCGTTTCAAATATTAACACATACCATTTAGATTAGGAAAACTATTTTGTAATAACCAGGGACTTCCTGTAGGCTAGTGGTAGGTAATAAAGGCATGTCACACTATGGTTGTGGGTTCCATTCCTACAGCTTTGTCCTACGCAACGGGTTTTCCCCCAACCTACAGGTTGCCCTTTTCCTAAAACTATAGTATTATAATATACCAAAACTAATCTTCAGAAATGTTTTAACCTTAAACAATACTATCCAAAGATCAACTTAATCCATTCCAACCTTTATAGTTATCCAAAATACCTCTGTCCAGAATTTCTATAAAAGGACTCTAAATTCCAAAATCAATTGTAACATCAGATTCCCCAAACAAATTAATTTTTCTCTTATTGTCACATACTAAAAATATGATTACATTCATCATATTCAAACATTAATGAAACAACAAGTATTGTAGTACAATCCTTATATATATCACATTACTCTTATAACCAAAATATAATCCTTGAGTCCAAAAGCACCAATACATTAATTATTCCACTTCAAATGTAGGAATAGCATAAGATTGCCCTTGATCCCTTGGACTTTTCTGAGGTAAGTTTCCCTGATGCTTAGGACATTCATTTTCATAATGCCCCATTTCCCTACAATTGTAGCATTCAACATTGATAGCCAATTTCTTTCCCTTGCAATCACGAGCCTGATGACCTTTTTCTCCAATTTATAAAAAACTCTCATTCCTTTTAGGCAAGCACCAGGGTGATTCTTCCCACAATTATCGCATAATTGAAAATCCTTCTTTCCCATTTTCCCTTTATCTGTCTCTTATTCCATCGTTCTCTTCTTCTCTTGCTTGACATTATTTTCATAAGATTTAGAGAATTCATTTTCTGTCCTGATAGCACATGAGACAATATCTTCGTACGACGAGAAGGTTTGTGAGACTAATGCTCGATGGAGAAATGGTTTCAACCCATCCAAGAAATGATTGATCTTACTTCTTGGGTTACGTATAAAATCTTCAGTATGCCTTGCTAACCGTGTTAAGTTAGACTCATACTTTGCGACATTCTCATCCTCCTTTTGCCTCAGACTCAGAAATTTCCTTTCCATATCTGCTCGATGGTCACGAGGAAAGCATTTTTATAAGAAAATCTCTTTGAACATTCTCCATTCCATACTTGATACTTCTTCATCTTCCTTTTTATTTTGAATCAATGACCACCATTGATCAGTATCTCCAGTGGGGCGGTAAACTTCCATGATAAACTTTTCCCTTTCACTACTCCCAAGGCATGGAATATTTTCTCTAAGGAATTTATCCATTGCTCAGCTACTAAGGGATTTGTACTCCCATTGAATGTTGGTAGTTGTTTCCTCATGAAGTGTTCTAACATTGATACTCAATGTTGTGGATCAGGGTGCTCCATACGAGTAAGGTTGTTATTCATAACCTGAGTGAGTTTTCCCAGTAGGTTGATAAGCTGATCAGCACCAGTTGTATCACCATCTCCATTATAATTATCATAAGAAGAAGGGAAATCCCTACATGGAGTGCGTGTATTGATACGGTTTCCATTCCATCCACTAGGCACCATTTCTAAACAATGTCATAAACTAGATTAGTTTATGAATCTATATACACAATAAAAAACATGAAAAACACTTAACATAAATTAAACTACTTATGGATATAATCCATAATCATAAAAATGTTTCCTTTAAGGATGTATACACTCATAAACCCTTCATAATGTTTTGTAAAGAAAATGAGAATAATCCTAAGCATATCCCCTGGGAGTGTTACAACCAAGAGTGCAGCAAGGCCCATTTTCGTGCACCAGTTCCCGTTCGAGTCTAGCTCAAAGTGGTGTTTTCGGGTTTTACCCCTAGGTATATCTGTGCCAGATCCACCTCTACCTGCTCGTATCCTGACAGGGATGTATTTCTCGGAAAACTCACAAAATCTCTATAATACCAAAATTTTAAGAAGTTATTCTATTATAATCCTCAAAGTCTATCTTTGGGCTATATGCTCTAATCAGAGTTTATCTAAATCTAGATTCCTAGGTTAGTACTAAACTGCCTCAGATACCAACTGTAACACCCTGACCCCAGCTACCCAGAGTCGGTGCATTATTGCGTAAAATTGGAATGATCACAAATGATCAAGTCTCGAAAGAGCGATTAGTTTAGTAGCCTTGGAAACACTAGATACATTCATAAATGGTACATTACATCATAATGTGAAAAACTACAATAAAATAGTCTCCATAGTCCACTCCCATATCCCTTTCAGACTATCCCTACAGGTCAGTCAGAAAATATTTCTTCACATCCTGGGAAAAATAAAACATTGAAAGGGGTGAGCTCAGATGCTCAGTAAGGATAACAATATAGTGAAAGCTATCATAAATAAACATAAAGATTTAAGTCAATGTATAACTAAAACAAAATCCTTTTAAACTTGAACATCAACATAATATGGAAAAAGAAAAATTAGATAATTCCATTTACTTATTCACATGGATATTCTACTGTTCGAATAATCAAATGCAATATCAATAACCACTTTCACAATGATGGAATGCGTAATGGCAGACTATCATAACCACGTAGACAAGGTCTCGTGCCAAGACTAAAAAGAAGATTTTGTCAAGGCCTCATTCCAAGACACTCGTTTGTCTCATGAGACCTGCCGATGCATCGAGGAGTAATATCAGGCTCCACCCGTCACTTATTAAGTCCAATGCATTCCTCATATGAACAATTTTAAACATATCATTAACCATAACATAATTGTATCACATAAAACATGCATAAAGGAAACATATCATTTCCACATTCAATCACAAGATATCAATACAACACATTTATTTAATAAAAACAATATCAAAATTATTTTCAATACCAAAATAAAAGAAAATTAAAACTTGGTATTTATTTTTCATTTAAAAAAAGTTATGGCTTGTAGAGGAAGCCGAAACTCAAATAATGGTCACGGCGGCGGAGAAGTCATTGTCACCACATATGTATGAAAAGAAAATAATTCCTTTTTTTGTTTAGTAAAATGATTCATATAAAAAGAATCATTTTGAATAAAATTAAAAGTCAAAGGGGTTTATACATCGTATAAAGGAAAGTCATGTATAAAACAAAATATGTCTCAATGAAAGGAGATTGAGATGAAGTCCCTTACAAATATAAGTTTTTAAATAAAATAGATCTATTATGTGTATTCTTTATATGTACACATACAGAATGTATAAATACAAGATAGGACATAATAATGTCCTGACATAATTTTAAAGTAGGATATTAACCCAAAGGATGTAAATTGGGTTAAGAAGTTCCCTTACATCATGTCCGAATTGACTCGACCATTCTTTAATCTCTTGAATAATAAACTAGAGTTTATTTATACTTTCATAAGACATTTTTCAAGTTCATTATTCCTTTTATATCACTTTTTACCGTGTTATGAACATTATGTAATTATTTATGTTAATAATGGTCGTTTTTTTCGATCTTTGGTACTTGAGTCAACAATAAACTTCTTATAATTACATGTTATTTTTGTGGTAGAATATCAATTATCTTCAATATTATATTCATTATTTAGATATCATATATATCATATATATCGCGTAGATACATTAATTTATAATATTATATAACATTTAGAGGTAAGAAAGGAGATGCACAGTTCATGGAGACGGTAAGTTGTACGTACGCATGAACGCTAATTTCATTTCTATTTCATATTGAATGGAATGAAATTGTAATGATATAAAGGTATATTATAATTCCATTATAATATAATATATAATATCATTTAATCCATTCTTTATAAATCCCACATATGGCATTAACGTTTCAAATCACTTTGAGGGGGTTGTAGTCCGCACTTCCTAAAATAAAATTATCACGTTTACCCATAATGGAAATCATAAAGGTATTACATAAATGAAAAATAAAGAAGAATAAGGAAAACATAAACATAATAAATATCATATATAGAAATATTGTCATCATAATTGCCACCATGAGAGGTGTTAAATGAATATTGAACAACCATCATTTCGTGAGGCAGAAATTTTCCACCCATAGAAACAATATGTTCTTTAACCATTAGACGAAGGTGTGTATAAGTGTAAATAAAATACATCTCATAAAAACATCCATGTATATTAAGGATACTGTTTTTTTTTACAAAATAATGTAACAAAAAGAGTTTATGTTGTTGGAGAAGCAAAATAAAACAAAACAACATAAGAGAAGACATTATCATTAAAATCGGGTAACTCTTTTTGATTTGAGCCAAATGCTTTCTTGGGAAGACTTCTGCCCAACGTGAGGATTCTAGGAGTAAGAGAGAGAAGTATAGAGAGTATTTGGGAAGAGGTTGGCCGAGCCAAATTGATTGGAATGTGTGAATAAGTTGGTAGTGGTGGGGGCCTTTTATAAGAGGAGAGGAGGGGCACTCTTGTAAGGTCATGAAATGTTACATTATTATGAAGTACTTTTCGGATTTAAATGGTCCCAAAATGATATATGTAGAGGATAAGGTGATAAGGGTTATAATTATACTCATTAAATAGGTTTTTGACAAGTGTATGTCTTATATTATACAATATCTTTTCATTTTATATAAATCGTTAATTAAAGAGGTAATCGCTGCATCATCATTTTGTCATAAAAAATTTAATTTCTTTAATGTCAAAAAATTATAAAAAAATTAACATGATTTAGGAAATATTTTTTTCTTTCCAATGAAAATTTATAGTCAAAATGTTAACTTATATAACCCCATGTAATAATTGTTTTTGTAAAACAATACATGTTTGTGACAATTTTATTTTCACATTAAATAAAAAGTTATTACTGACATTTTCTTACCCAAGTGGCTCCATGGGGTCCCCATGTTGACCCATGGATTGTCTTGGTCGGCCATGACTCATAAAATAAGGTTAAGACAAGTGTAAATGTATTTTGATATTTTTATAATATCATTTTTACCTTACATTTCACTAATTACCTTTAATCTCGATTAATGAAACTTAAAAGTTACTATTCACAAAAAAATTATTTTAATCCCATTGAACCACATTTTACTTCCTAATGAAAACCATGTATGTCGTATTTTTGAAAATAAAATCACAGAAGTGTTAATGTTTCATTTGAATGAAAAATCAGTTTTTTAACTAAAACTTATTGGTTTCACTATTCATCAAAAATTGATGTTTTTCATAAAAATGCCAAAATTTCACCATAATTTATAATTGATATTCCGAATTCAAAAATGATGTCTATTTTAAAAAATTCCCAACATATATCTTTCATTAATTAATTTTATAATTAATTCCCGCTTTCACAACAAATAGCATGTTTTTAAGAAACAATATATATCAAAAGATTAACAATTATTTATGTCCAATTTCAAAGTGAAATTAATTCTAATGACAACCATTGGATAAAATGGAAAAAATATATTCTAATTATACATTGAAACCACTCAGTAGTATAATTTATCACTATAAATTATTTTGATTAAAATAGTTGTTTTTAAGTATTTTTCACTATTCATAAAAAATTAGAAGTTCTCAGAAAATTACAAAAAATCAACTTAGGATAATTTCGATATTCTGAATACAAAAAATGAAGTCCATTTTGAAATATAAAATTTATATAATTTCAAAAGGTGGGTATTACAATTGATAACAGCTATTATGATTGGTCGTGGTGTGTTATAATCTCAAACATGCGTACAATGAAAGCTATTGCATTATTGAAAGAGAAGCGTATCGTGGAAGTTTGGGGTGTTACAATAATCATTTCATGTTTTGTATGTAACATATACCATTACTATTATGTATTTTTAAAAAAATTATTAAAAAAATTTTTATGATATTTTTTTTCATTATTTCACAAATCTATGTTTGTTTTATTTTTCCATCTCTAATGGAAATGCTTACAATAGTGGAAATAGTATAATTCATTTCAAACACTAATTTTATAATTCAATGGTCCATTCCAATATTTATCCAATCATTTTACTTACATATTTCTTCTAGTATAAATGTATACCATTTTTGCGTTATCATCATAATATATGTTCCTAGACCTCCCATGTATAGATTACTTATCATATAGATATTAATGATGTTGAATAAAATTTATAAAACAAAATCAAATTATAGATACAAAAAACATTTCCAAACACATCAACAAAGTTATATTTAATGAATTTTGTATCCATATAATATTAAATGTTTAATTTGAATAAAAAATAATATTGGCCACATTAGTGGTGACTAAATATCCATTAAAATTTTTATATTTTAATAATGAGTTGAAAATATAGTTTATCTTATGCCTTTTTTATTTCTTATAGAATCTTTTGAGGTTATTTCTCATCTTGAATGTAAATGTCTTCAATTTTTAATTTTATAACATTGTTTCATTTCATATACTAATTAGAAATGGGTTATCTAGGGAATTCCTACTATGAAGAATGTATAAATTTAGATTTACTTATTAAATAGCTTCACCGGTTTGTGAATCAAGAAGGGGTTTCTCTAAATAATAATTTTTTTTATTTTAGAAAATATATTCATATTTCTATGAACTAGTTAAATAATTTTCCACGTTACTATTATCTATAATTTAAATTGATATCGGTGATAATATTTATTTTAATTCATTTTGATCATTATTGTAACAGCCCAAGATTTTATGGAAAATATATTTTTTTAATTTCACTAATGTCTTGTGTTGTACGCAACACAAAAAGGAGCTTGCACAACACGCATCCTTGACTTTCCTTGCATTACACGCAATCGCGACCTTCCTCGATAGCGTGTGTAGTACGCAATAATGTGTTTCATTAAACAACAATATGCTATTAAAATATTATTAAAACTATGCTTTATGAATAGTAATAACCACTTTTCGAAATTTTGTATAGTTTATTTTTCAAAATGGAATTAATTTCTGGATTCTTAATATCGAAATTAGCTTAGGGTGAAATTTTGGTACTTTTCGGATAACTTTCATATTCTGATGAATAGTGAAAATTACTAAATTGTAATAAAAAACAACATTTTTTAATCAAAATAATTAATAGTGATAAATTATTAATTTGAGTTGTTTTAAAGTATATTTAGAATATTTTTTTACAATTTAATACAATGTTGGTCATTGGATGCAATTTCACATTTAAACCAGATATAAACAAGTGTCCATCTTTTGATAGATATTGTTTCTTAAAAACACGCTCTTTGTTTTAACAGTGGGATTTAATTATAAAATTAATTAATGCAACTTCTATGATATGAATTTGTTAAAATAGACTTCATTTTTGAATTCGGAATATGAAATATAGCTTAGGATGAAATTTTGGCACTGTTCTGAAAAACATCAATTTTTGATGAATAGTGAAACTACTAAGTGGTAGTTAAAAAAATTAATTTCTTCATAAATCTTAATTTTACCGCTTCTGTGAATGGAATTTCAAAAATCCGAGAGACACGATTGATTTCAGTAAGTAAAATGTGGTTCAATGAGATGAAAATAATTTTTGATGAATAGTATCTTTTTACTTTTATTTACCACGGTTAAAAGTAAATAGGGTAATTAAGGGTAAAAATGATATTCTTATTACCATAACACATGTCCTAATTCTATTGGACAAGTTTAATTCGACCAAAAACAAGCTTAGGAATAAAATATGACCATTTAGGCCCACTTGGATTAGATTAGGACATTTATTATTATTTAATTCAAAGAAGAGTTAAAAGAGTCAAAAACAAAGTTTATTTACTAAAACATTTTTAATATAGGGTTTTACATAAGATAAATTCGATTTTAAATATTCATTAGAAATATAAAACGATTTCCTACATGATGGTATTTTAGTTTTAATTTTTAGACATCAAATAATTTAATTTATTTATGACACAAAGATGATGCAGTAATTATCTTATTAATGAAATATTGACATAATTGATATTATAAATACCAAAATAAATGTAATTTGAGGCTTTTTATGAATTCCACTAATTTTATAGGTTACTATGATATATTGTTGTCGATTTAATAAACTTGGTTCTAACATATAATTCTTTTATGACTTTCACAAAAATCATGTATCAAATATTGTCAAAATTGACACAAAATAGTTTTTAAATCAAATATTATATTATTAATTGTTATTTTCTTCCTAAAAATCTATGGTTCGGCCCAATGACTTAGATAATGATATATGTATTAATAATATACAATTTGGGGTTCTTTTGGCATGTTATAGTAAGTGTATTAACCATATAGTGAAAGAAAACAAAAAGACACGGTAAAAGTTAAATTATTTAACTTAGAGTTAAATCTAATTGATAAGGTTAAAATAATATCCTAAACTTGTCTAAATACTATTGGATGATAGGATTTCGACCCATCCCCACTTTAGCTTCGAAATAAGACCCTTTGGAACCATTATAAACCGATTTTGACTTTAATATAAAATAATATTTTGAGATATTCCTAAGGTGCCCCTCTCCTCCCTTATAAAAGGATACCTCCTCCCCCTCCTCCTCACACCAATTTGAGCACTCATGCTCGGCCAACCCCTGCCAAAATCCCTTCTCCACTTCCCTAGAATAATCCTAGAGGTCCTGGTCTTCTTCAAAGGCCAATCCTAGTTCCCTAAGTGGAGGATTCAAAGAGGTGTTCCAAAGAAGAGGTAATATCCATTACCGATCTTTTTCAATTTCTTTCTTCTTCAACTTCTTCTTCTTTAGTTGTTTCATGATAAAGTAATAACATCAGTATTTCTTATATACTGATATGTTATTATAAATATGAAACAACTCTAATTAACCTTATATCCATCCTACGGAAAAAGGAAATCACCGCGCGTGCGTACGTACGGAATACCGTCTCCACGCAGTGGTGTAATCTATTTTCCGCCACCTCCTTAATTGGATGGGTATAAAGGTGTAATGAGTAAATATATATGATTATTATAAAGTGATATTGATACTGAAATAGTATACATACACTTCAACACAATTCCACGACCATGGGAAAGATATCATCACTCGTGCGTACGTACGGACTACCGTCTCCACGACGCGATGAGATTCATTCTCAATGATTATCCATTCATGAATGATTATAAAGTATATATAATAAGTACTAATGAAATATATGACCTAATAATTATACTGGAATTATTTTTATGTATTTAATCTACTTACTTCCATTCAAGACAATAAGGAAAGGAAAACAGCGTTCATGCGTACGTACGGACTACCGTCTCCATGAACGGTGTTTTTCATTTCATTTATATATCTATTATATATATATATACTGAATATATATGATATATAAATCATATTTTATATTCTGGAAGTAAGTAAATAATGATATAAGTAATAATAATATCAAGAACAACAAGTCAAAACACCTACGATAAATGAATCGATTTTACCCAAAACGCTTCTTTAACATGGAATTTACAAAAGAACGGGTAATATAATGTCATAAGTGAACCATATATGATATCATAACAATGAATATTATTCTGTAATAAGTCAATGACATTATTTAAATCATTATACAGGAGGTTCAGACACATACGAAGCAAATCGAACCTAAGGTAAGGGAAATATCACAATCTCATTTTTATCTGAGATTGTTTATACTTTGGTATTTACTGGGGTGTATTTTATCATCCACATCCATGTTTCCTCAATATGTAATATTATTTCCATCCAACTACAATTGTTTAAATCCAATTTTACCCTTCGGTGAGTTTTTAGTAAAAAATATGAAAGGAATCTTTTGACGTTTTTCATACGAGGTGCTTTTTGACTTTTCCGACAAAAGTACGAAGAATGTTTTTTTTAACTTATACGGCACGAATGGATTTCTAAAAAATTATTTCCAAGAATCTACCTTTACAAGTATTCAATTTTATTTTTAATCAACTTCTTTTAGTTTAAAATTGTATGACATGTTAAGAATGGAAAAGTGTTTTTGAAGTAGAAAGGATATTTTCCTCAAGAATTAAGTTCAAGTATTTTATCAAAATTATTTTCCATCTAAGATAATAAAAGGGTTCTGTTTTTATCCCTATTATTACATGGATTTGATTATGTTGTGATGGAAACATTTTTATGAATTCCTTTATCTTATATGAATTGTTTTATGATTTCATGTTGTTTAAGAATCCCATTTTTATTACATGGATTATGCGATGATGTATGATTTATGATTATGTGGAACACATAAGAAAGGATTCCTTATAAGATAGGTGGGTCCTATATATCCCTCCAATGCATTGCGTAAAGATTTTATATCTCATGAGATAGACAGGGATGGAACGGTAGGTTATACCGGTTCAGTGAAACAGGACTGAAACGAGGGTTACTCGATTCAGAAAGGGACTTTGTCCACTAAGATCGTCTTGGCAATGAGTCTTGACTAACAAGAAATGATTCTCTATGATTATGTGTGAATTCCACAAAGTTTCATGTTTTAGGTTATGATTATTGTGATAACATTTCACTGCCATGATTTACCCCATGTTATGAAATTATGATCTCTTTTGCAGGTTAAGATTTTCAAAAGTTATGTGCTTATGTATATGATGTGATTGATATTTCTTTTGTTTACCCTTACTGAGCATTTGAGCTCACCCTTTTATGTTTTCTTTTCCCCAGGATATAAAGAAAGGTTTTAGGTAAAAAAAAGGGGAAGATCTTTATGGGAGATTTTGAAGATCTTTCACCACGATTAGAAGATTATATTCCGAGTTTCCAAAGACAATAAACTATTACGATCCTTGTGTGTGTGTTTTCTTGTTATGTACTAAGTATTCCACAAATGTAATGTAATGTCCATGTATGTTAAGTTTCGGGTCTCTACAGTTGGTATCAGAGGAAAGGTTTAGTCAACCTTTGGAAACTAGGATGTGAAAGCATTAGTGAGATCCCTAGAGATATTTCTAATGTATGTCTAGGGATGTCCCCAAGGATAAGTATACGTATAAGACACAGTCCTAGAACTACGGTAACGATCTTAGAATTTAACCTAAGATGTTAGATATTAAGGGTACTCCCCCTTTACTATGTTGTTTTCCCTAGCATGATTTTTTCCTCTCACAAGATTCTTTTTGTGTTTTAGTTAATGGAGGGAACCAGAAGGAATTCGGTTAACATTGAATCCAATGGAAAAATTAGTGACTATGAGAAAAAAAATTGTGTAATTCCTAGAGAGAAAGATCTTGTGATTATGCCAAATTAGTCATCACGATATATGATTAACAAGGTGAAATTTAGTGGTATTCCTAATTCATCAAAGAAGAGGAAGATAAAATATTATGCATGTTCGCATGTTGAGGAGCATATAGAAAGGAAGATTGAGATTTCTAAATAAGGGAAGAAGAACCTTCAGGAATAACTCAAATGGAGGGACCGATGTTATCTGTGTGGAGAAAAGGGTCATAGAGTGACAGAATGTTATGGAGTTCAATGTCTTATTTGTGGAGAACATGGGCATTGCCCAACACAATGCCCTGACCTAAAAAGTTACTTCTAAATCAAGGAAGGACTTCTTCCAGGACAATCATTGAAGTGGATGGACTGAAGTGTTTATGTATTGGTATTCAGGAATAATGTTGTTGAGGTACTTTTATGGTGTATTGAAATATTCAAGTATTGGTCTATTGTGGTTTTCAGTAATTTTAAGGTACCGGTAACCAGGAAAACTCATTCAAATATTTTGGAATGTAGATGATATGCACATAATGAAGGGATAAGGAGAAAATGAAATGTTTGACATTATTCATGAACTCATGATTGATATAAGGACTAAGTGATATCATGGTTTGAGTATATAGAATTTTGAGGATTTTGGTATGTGGAAAGTGTTAAATTTTAACTGAATTCATGTTTTCACTAAGGTATTCAAGAGAATACATGATTAAGGACTTTGAATGTTTGGAATGTGACTAAAAAAAATATCTTCTGATATATGGGGATCGATGATGGTGATAAATCTATGGTAATCGTTTTCACTATGTTATGAGAGTGGACTGCAGTAATATGGATAAGCCTAAAGATTGGAATGGATTATGTTGGACATAAGTTAGTTATGGGATGTTATAGTAATGTAGTTTTAGAAAAAGGACAACCTGCAGGACGGGCGACAGCCCATCGCGTCGGACAAGGCTGTGGGAATCGAAGCCACAACCGAAGTGTGACTGACCTTTATCACCTACCACTGGCCTACAGGAAGTACCTGTTTATTAGAAACTAGTTTTATTATATTATGCAGTATGATATATGATGTATAAAGTCCATTTTAGGAACCACATATGATTAATCTCACTATAGATCGACTTATGTATATAAATTTTGCTAACCTTTTGTTCGAGACAGATGGAATGACCCTTCATTCTATCACATGATCTGCTAACATTTCACAAATAACAAATTCAACTTCTTTTATTTAAGAGATGAAGTGGAAATTGTTAAACGCACGAACAATAGTGAGATTGTACCAAAATAAAGTAAGTATTTATTCTAATTCAAATTCTTTAACTTTAGGGAAACGATCTTGAAAACCAAAAATGTTGTCCTAGTGATGTTATATCCGATGAATCAAATGGTACCTCAGACCGTCACAAATTTATGGCTTTGTTATTGCTGGCTTTTCCATAGCCATGTTCTCTACCACTCTCCATCAGAACATGATGGTTAGATTTCTCTTCCATATCCATATTTTCACCTATGTGGAAACCCAGTGATTAGTTTATTTTGGGTAATCGTTACATTTCATACTTTAGTTTTTAAAGCCAAGTTTTGGTATTTTTTTTACGATGTGGGTTTCAATTAAAGAAACTTTCGAATAGTAAACCATTTATAACCCCGACGAATTTCGAGGGCGAAATTCATTTTAAGGGGGGTAGAATGTAACAGCCCAAGATTTTATGAAAAATATTCTTTTTAATTTCACTAATGTCTTGTGTTGTACGCAACACAAAAAGGAGCTTTCACAACACGCATCCTTGACTTTCCTTGCATTACACGCAATCGCGACCTTCCTCGATAGCGTGTGTAGTACGCAATAATGTGTTTCATTAAAAAACAATATGCTATTAAAATATTATTAAAACTAGCCGTTATGAATAGTAATAACCACTTTTTGAAATTTTGTATAGTTTATTTTTCAAAATGGAATTAATTTCTGGATTCGTAATATCGAAATTAGCTTAGGGTGAAATTTTGGTACTTTTCGGATAACTTTCATATTCTGATGAATAGTGAAAATTACTAAATTATAATTAAAAACATCTTTTTTTAATCAAAATAATTAATAGTGATAAATTATTAATTTGAGTTGTTTTAAAGTATATTTAGAATATATTTTTACAATTTAATACAATGTTGGTCATTGGATGTAATTTCACATTTAAACCAGATATAAACAAGTGTCAATCTTTTGATAGATATTGTTTCTTAAAAATACGCTCTTTGTTTTAACAACGGGATTTAATTATAAACTTAATTAATGCAACTCTATGATATGAATTTGGTAAAATAGACTTCATTTTTGAATTTGGAATATGAAATATAGCTTAGGATGAAATTTTGGCATTGTTCTGAAAAACATCAATTTTTGATGAATAGTGAAACTACTAAGTGGTAGTTAAAAAAATTAATTTCTTCATAAATCTTAATTTTACCGCTTCTTTGAATGGAATTTCAAAAATCCAAGAGACACGGTTGATTTCAGTAAGTAAAATTTGGTTCAATGAGATGAAAATAATTTTTGGTGAATAGTAACTTTTTACTTTTATTTACCACGGTTAAAAGTAAATAGGGTAATTAAGGGTAAAAATGATATTATTATTACCCTAACACATGTCCTAATTATATTGGAGAAGTGTAATTCGACCAAAAACAATCATAGGAATAAAATATGACCATTTAGGCCCGCTTGGATTAGATTAGGACATTTATTATTATTTAATTCAAAGAAGAGTTAAAAGAGTCAAAATCAAAGTATATTTACTAAAACATTTTTAATATAGGGTTGTACATAAGATAAATTCGATTTTAAATATTCATTAGAAAGATAAAACGATTTCCTACATGATGGTATTTTATTTTTAATTTTTAGACATCAAATAATTTAATTTATTTATGACACAAAGATGATGCAGTAATTATATTATTAATGAAATATTGACATAATTGATATTATAAATACCAAAATAAATTAAATTTTAGACTTTTTATGAATTCCACTAATTTTCTAGGTTACTAAGATATATTAGTGTTGATTTAATCAACTTGGTTCGAACATATAATTCTGTTATGACTTTCACAAAAATCATGTATCAAATAGTGTCAAAATTTACACAAAATAGTTTTTAAATAAAATATTATATTATTAATTGTTATATTATTCCAAAAAATCTACGGTTTGGCCAAATGACTTATATAAGGATATATGTATTAATAATATACAATTTGGGGTTCGTTTGGAATGTTATAGTAATTTTATTAACCATATAGTGAAAGAAAACAAAAAGACACGGTAAAAGTTAAATTATTTAACTTAGAGTTAAATCTAATTGATAAGGTTAAAATAATACCCTAAACTTGTCTAAATCCTATTGGATGATAGGATTTCGACCCATCCCCACTTTAGCTTCGAAATAAGACCCTTTGGAACCATTATAAACCGATTTTGACTTTAATATAAAATAATATTTTGAGATATTCGTAAGGTGCCCCTCTCCTCCCTTATAAAAGGATACCTCCTCCCCCTCCTCCTCACACAAATTTGAGCACTCAAGCTCGGAAAACCCCTGCCAAAATCCCTTCTCCACTTCCCTAGATTAATACTAGAGGTCCTGGTCTTCTTCAAAGACCAATCCTAGTTCCCTAAGTGGAGGATTCAAAGAGGTGTTCCAAAGAAGTGGTAATATCCATTACCGATCTTTTTCAATTTCTTTCTTCTTCAACTTCTTCTTCTTTAGTTGTTTCATGATAAAGTAATAACATCAGTATTTCTTATATACTGATATGTTATTATAAATATGAAACAACTCTAATTAACCTTTTATCCATGCTACAGAAAAAGGAAATCACCGCGCGTGCGTACGTACAGAATACCGTCTCCACGCCGTGGTGTAATTTATTTTCCGCCACCACCTTAATTGGATGGGTATAAAGGTGTAATGAGTAACTATATATGATTATTATAAAGTGATATTGATACTTAAATAGTATACATACACTTCAACACAATTCCACGACCATGGGAACGATATCATCGCTCGTGCGTACATACGGACTACCGTCTCCACGACGCGATGAGATTCATTCTCAATGATTAGCCATTCATGAATGATTATAAAGTATATATAATAAGTACTAATGAAATATATGACCTAATAATGATACTGGAATTATTTATATGTATTTCATCTACTTACTTCCATTCAAGACAATAAGGAAAGGAAAACAACGTTCATGCGTACGTACGGACTACCGTCTCCATGAACGATGTTTTTCATTTCATTTATCTATCTATTATATATATATATATACTGAATATATATGATATATAAATCATATTTTATATTCTGGAAGTAAGTAAATCATGATATAAGTAATAATAATATCAAGAACAACAATTCAAAACACCTACGATAAATGAAACGATTTTACCCAAAACGCTTCTTTAACATTGAATTTACAAAAGAACGGGTAATATAATGTCATAAGTGAACCATATATGATATCATAACAATGAATATTATTCTGTAATAAGTCAATGACATTATTTAAATCATTATACTGGAGGTTCGGACACATACGAAGCAAATCAGACCTAAGGTAAGGGAAATATCACAATCTCATTTTTATCCGAGATTGTTTATACATTGGTATTTACCGGGGTGTATTTTATCATCCACATCCATGTTTCCTCAATATGTAATATTATTTCCATCCAACTACAACTGTTTAAATCCAATTTTACCCTTCGGTGAGTTTTTAGTAAAAAATATGAAAGGAATCTTTTGACGTTTTTCATACGAGGTGCTTTTTGACTTTTCTGACAAAAGTACGAAGAATGTTTTTTTAACTTATACGGCATGAATGGATTTCTAAAAAATTATTTCCAAGAAGCTTCCTTTACAAGTATTCAAGTTTATTTTTAATAAACTTCTTTTAGTTTAAAATTGTATGACATGTTAAGAAAGGAAAAGTGTTTTTGAAGTAGAAAGGATATTTTCCTCAAGAATGAAGTTCAAGTATTTTATCAAAATTATTTTCCATCTAAGATAATAAAAGGGTTATGTTTTTATCCCTATTATTACATGGATTTGATTATGTTGTGATGGAAAGATTTTTATGAATTCCTTTATCTTATATGAATTGTTTTATAATGTCATGTTGTTTAAGAATCCCATTTTTATTACATGGATTATTCGATGATGTATGATTTATGATTATGTGGCACACATAAGAAAGGATTAATTATAAGATCGGTGGGACCTATATCTCCCTCCAATGCATTGGGTAAAGATTTTATATCTCATGAGATAGATAGGGCTGGAACGGTAGGTTATACCGGTTCAGTGAAACAGGACTGAAACGAGGGTTACTCGATTCGGAAAGGGACTTTGTCCACTAAGATCGTCTTGGAAATGAGTCTTGACTAACAAGAAATGATTCTCTATGATTATGTGTGAATGCCACAAAGATTCATTTTTTAAGTTATGATTATTGTGATTACATTTCACTGCCATGATTTACCCCATGTTATGAAATTATGATCTCTTTTGCAGGTTAAGATTTTCAAAAATTATGTGCTTATGTATATGATGTGATTGATATTTCTTTTGTTTACCCTTACTGAGCATTTGAGCTCACCCTTTTATGTTTTCGTTTCCCCAGGATATAAAGAAAGGTTTTAGGTAAAAAAAAGGGGAAGATCTTTATGGGATATTTTGAAGATCTTTCACCACGATTAGAAGATTATATTCCGTGATTCCAAAGACACTAAACTATTACGATCCTTGTGTGTGTGTTTTCTTGTTATGTACTAAGTATTCCGCAAATGTACTATAATTTCCATGTATGTTAAGTTTCGGGTCTCTACAATTATAAAAAACATGAATCTAATGATTATTACACTATAAAAATCATATAATGAAGGCATTATAAAAACTTATCTGAGAAATTATTATTCTATAATTTTCATCATATTAATTTGTGGAAAAAACACACATTTATACTTTATTTGAGAAACATTGTGATTTCACTCATCTCATCACTAGTAATATAAATTATTATATCATTAATATCATATATTGATAGTATATTGATTATTTGAAAACTATCTTCCAGAATCCTTCAAGAATGTTATGTAAACAACAATTATTTGGAAATATAATTTAATTTGGGAAACCTTGTAACTATATCAACCAAACTAATTCACTCATACCAAGATAGATTTATACATGACCATATTTAAGCCACCCCATATGACCAAGTAACCAAATTAGTGGTGATGGTCTTAACATTCCTTTTTGTGAGGATTTACCCTTAGTGTCATCAACTATACACCAAAATCAGAAAAAATTGTAAATAAACATCCCTGAACAACATAACAGAAACTAATGAAATCATTATTCTATAATTAATTTAATACAATATTTAAAATAAAAAACCTAATTCCCCCTAATGTGGTAGGTTAACCCATTTCTTATAGACTATTAAAATAAAATTGTAAATAAAATAAAATTGTAATAATACTATGAAGTCTGTCATGACATTGTCTTTGTCCATTAAAATCTTCCTACTCATCTCCACAAAATAGCTAACATTTCTCTATCGTTATACATAACAATGAATAACGCTTTCACATCAGGTTTCCCAGAATCCTTTGTGAATAAATATTGCAGTACACCACAAATGAATTCATAGAATAAGTGCAGTAATATAAAAATTCTTATTCTGTAGCAATAATGTAGTGCATAAATGATGGGTCATGTGGAAAGTCATCATGTTCTAACCGAACCTCCATGAACACCAACTATACCAACTTCAACACCAATACTAAAAGGGAAAAAATATAATCATTTCATGACATATATAATTCCATGTTTTCCTCTCATTGGCCTGAAAAATTAGGCTAACTATACAATTAACATTCCACCATTATGAAATAATTTGACTCCCCCATTTAAGGGAAATTCATAATGTCTATTTATTGACCTACATTATAGATCTTGGAAAATACACAACACTAAATTTCATCCCGTTATACATATTTATGGGAATCCACATAACCAAAAGCCTTCTTTAAAGTTCAGATCACAACATTCCAACAACAATGAAAACACCCCCATCTATGTGGAAATCTAGTAAAGATTGGAAAACATGGTACCCAGAATTCAATCATTGAAGAGCCGCACATTCATCCTAATATATTACATAATATAGTAAGTAATTATCCTATTATAGTATTATGAATATCAAAATCTAAAAATGACCCAAGATACATATCCCAATAAGAAATGGTCTCATGGGCCAGATGCATAACCTCATTCATATCAAAACAAGAAATTTTATCACGACTATAAAATCATACACATGGTTATAAATACAAATAAGATTCCATGGATATAAGAACACCCAAAATTATATCAAAATAATATAGATATATATATATATATATTCAACAACATGAATGTTATGACATACAACTACTATATAAAGGCCAAAAAATTGTAAGGACACTCTACATAAATTTCGTTACGTCCATTTCTAATAGTTTTCACTAAAACAAATCCATGAAATAAAAAATAATTATAACCAATTCCAACACATAACAATTATAACTCAAGAATCATGATGAAATAAGGATACCATAATATGTGGTTATAAATATTCCATCATACCCAATGAGAACCTCCAACAATGAAAGATCCTGATCTATTCAGGGGAATGATTGAAAGTCTCTAGGTTTGGTTTCTATAAATAAAAAAACATAAAATTATCAACTTGGTCAAAATAGAAAATATATATGTCTAGAATGAATAGAATATTTCTGGGATTAATATCAAAAGTAGAAGATTATTCTTTTATGATAAATTAGTCATACTATTTTTTATCTAACAACCCAATCCATGCATGAAAACTGAAGAGTAGGGAAGAAGAGAACCAATTACATTGAAATAGATCTCCAAAGGATGTTTTATATAAATGATGGTGGAACATGGAAAGTAGAATATAAAAAATTAGTGTCATGTAAATGTTATGATACCACCCATAATGATATCTCAACCAAGGAACCAATGGAAATCTGATGGCTCAACTGACATCAAGGTGGTCTCCAACTTCTGAGTTGGTAGCTATAGGTATAATCATTAGATACTAAATAATACAATGGCTAGATGATAGAACACAATTCTATCTTATTATTCTACAAAACTATTTACTAGTTGGTGAAATTTACCCCCTAGCCAATGTCACACCAGATACGTTAAGATGTATTTTGGTTTTGTCGCTCCATCGCTTCAAATTCATAGCTTCTAAAGGACTCCAATAAGACACAAAACATTGAAAAGATAAGAATACTGTTAAAAAAAATAATCCCAACATACCTTGTAAGATTTTGGTTGTCACAAATCATCCCTATTAATGAATTATAATCCCCTAGATGTGTATGTAGTCATCCTACGTGAATAATAAGGTCTGCTGGTCTAGACCATTAAACTGTCTCTCTATATCTCCTTTGAGATTCATTATTTATACAATATATTTAAAACAAGTGGATCCATATTCCCCCACAACATGTTCTTTCCCTAGTATAATATATGTAATTATCACTCCGCAAGGGATGCATTTAGTACAAATAAATAATCCTTATTTTTTGATCATATGTGTTGGTCCGTGCTCATAAAACCAATGATGAATCATAAGAAACCAATTATTCATTCCTAGATACCATGGAGATAGGTCCAATAAAAATAACCCTATTATGATAAAAATAATAAGATAAATGTTATAATAAACTATTGTTGGATCTAAATCTATAGATTATACAAAAGAGGGGGGTGAATTGTGTCTTTTGCAATTTTTCGGTAACTCTTTGATTGAACAAGTTCTGTCCTCTACGCTTTATCAGATTTGATCATGCAGCAGAAATAAATAAAAGTAGGGAAACAAAGATGTATAGTGGTTCGGGGAACAGAAGGCCCCTAGTCCACTCCACCAATGCTCAAATCCATGAGCTTAGTGATTTTCACTATCTGGTCCTCGTTTCAACAGACCTGTCCACAACTGAATACAGGCAGTTGACACCTTTACAATCCAAGGAAAAACAAAGTCTTCTGGTTCAAACATGAATCTACACAGCTTAGAACGAGAAGCTGGTTACTCAAGAATAAAAAGAATTTCAGAAAGAAGTTTTCCAGTTGATCTTCACAATTGCAACAAAATGCAATTGACAGCAGATGAATCGTCGTCTCTAGAATTATTGATTTTTATAACAAAGAAATTCTGAGTCGATCCGATTGCAGTAGATATAGAGAAAGAGTTCACAACATCAGTAGTAGTAGATCCATAATATATATTCGATGCAGAATAAGGGAATATTCTATCGAGTTCCTTCTTCTTAAATGAACAAAGCTTTGACACACCATTTTGAATCAGCAGATCAACGTGAATTTCGGTAGTCTCTGTTTTCCACCTTTTTAATAATAGATTGATCACCACTCTCTCATATATGGTGTTTGTTCAGAGAAAACATATATAATAAATCTGAGCATATTTCAAGCATATTTAGATCCACAAAAGTCGCCTTCTGATTCGCGATATTTAAAATTTTGAATTTACAGAGAAGTCATAACTTCCCTTAAGACTCAGCATAAAAAGATCCTTTAATTAGATCATAAATCTAATAATAAAACAGCATTGAATTAGTCATAGTCATACTTTAAAAAAGACTTTAAATCCGGCTTGAAATCCTCCCAATAATCATCTTACTGATCATTGCATAAAAAATAACATCTGTCAAAATTTCCAATGCCAAACGTAAGGTTGATGATGTGGCCTCCAAACGTAGGGTTGACAATGTAAGGTTGAATCATAAACATAGGGTTGATGTTACTTTCTTCAAACATAATGTAGATCTTAAATGTAGGGTTGATTATCCATACTTTTTCTTCAACTCTCAAACATACAGTAAAAGATACATACTTTTACTTGATCCATACTTTTCCAAGAACGTATGGTTGTTTACAAAAGTAAGGTTGATAAACCAATCTTTTGAGAAACAAACGTAATGTTTAGTACTTATGTACGGTTCTCCTTCCATTATTTGCTGATAACCAAAACGTATGGTTCCTTCCTAACATAAGGTTCTTCTTCCATACTTTTCTGAAAGTGTATGGTTGTTTAACCATACTTTTCTCTTATCTCAAAAAGTATACACGCATTTCATCCTTATGCTACATTTATCCACATAGGCTATGAATAGTGATTACAGAACGTGCTAAAGCATATTCTGAACAAGTAATAAATTCTCGTTAATTCATGAGTAAAATAAATTAATAAATTCCGAAAAAATACTAAATAAAATCATTAGAAAATAACTAAGGGTATTTGTGAGCATCAAAATGATCATAAAGAGAGTGATTATTATTTTCAATAATCTCCACCTTTAAATAACATTATATTGTGTTTTTGAAAACAATAATTTGTTCAAAAACTATGACACCAATTTACCCTATTTTCTCAAATATCAATACACTAACAAAGTTGAAACTAGCTGGAAAACCCAATCAGCCAAATCGGACGACCTTCCCTCAATAGTAATTTATCACATTCGATTAAACTGAATCAAATTAGAGGTCTCCTGCACTATACTCATCTAAATGAAATGTGTCTCAGAATCCTCCTACAAAAAAACATCAATGACAAAATCCACTATAATAAAACACAGACTCTGGAGTTTGAATTGAATATTGGTAAATATTACTGTATGAAAGCTCTTACAAGGGAAAATTATCATCCCATACTACTCTGGAATCTATGATGCATTCTATTTCAACATACTCTAATATCTAGATCATCCTATCTACATTTCTGTATTTTTGTAGATGATATAGTGTACTCATCTTCAATTGAGTCCTTATCACCTTCTATATGTCTTTCAAAAACTGTGTTGTGAATCGAGTTTCCTATACACAATCTATTCTTGTAGTCACTACTTGTGGTCCAATATCATTTTATCACAATTTACTCCTAATTCATCTATGTAGTGGGGATCTCATATCAAAATAAATGTTTCGCATTCATCGACTAATCAACCACAATCCACACTACACATCAGCATATTGGGCCATAGGGAAACCCTATAACAAACATTATTTTCACATTTTCATATATCATTACTAGAATGCGAATAGATTGAAGAAATTCACCAGGATAATGATTCTCATCCTTAATCCATCGAAATATATGGAAATGAGATACAAAACCAACGATGTCCCTCTTCATACATATACCCTAGAATCAATATCTAACATCATGATACAGATTTTTTATAGGGTTTTACACCCATTATAATGAATGATATTCGCTCATCCAATAATCCCTCATGGAAGTACAAAATAAAACTCTCCCATGAATCTATATCATTTTATCATCAATTAAAGACCATTTAATAAGAGGGTTTTTCCCACTGGCCATTCTCCAATCACATTGCACTATGAATTTGAATCTTCACTAGTTTTCAACCAGTCCACCAAGGAAGACATGATTCATATGGGGGAAATTCTATTACCCATTAATTATCATTTTCTCCAACTAAATATTCATCCCGAATTCCATCTAATATCAATTCCTCCTCTAAAGGCTAACAACCAGGATCTTGTGTCTTCCAACATAGATCTTATGCAATGACATTAAATTTTTTTGGTTTATATTCCATATAAAAGTCAAAAGTCTATTTATAATGAATAAAAAACATTTTTTGTATATTCTAATCTCGTTGAGATAAAGTATACCAAAAAATCATGTGATTTTTTTTGATAAAAAACCAATCACTAATAATATAACGTCTATAATATTTCAAGGAATGATCCACTATAGCTAACTCTAGTTCACAAGTAGGGATGTTACAGTCAATATATTTTATTTGAAGAGTCCCATAAGAATCTACCTAATATATCAACATAAAAATAGATCACATACCAAAAATTAAGGCATGAGAGTATACTATATATCCTTTCACAATATTATGTAAGATCAAAATTTATGTTGATTTTACTCTCATCGTCAACTCAATAAAGGCCTATTCACACTAATTTTTTTTAACTTAAACCAGAAACCATTCATAGTTTTCATTTCCATAGATTCTTAACAATGGGAAAACATCTATATGTACAATCAATAGTACCCAATAAAACATTTTAAACACTTAATATTGAACATGTTCCTATGTAATTCTGAATAAATCATTGGATCTACCTCCATCAGATCAACATATTATCCTCCATCAAAAATCACATTCCCAAGGAAGTTCATATCATGAATCAAAAAGTGAAAATTCAATATATAGTAATATAAATAATGTTTTCAATGTTTACTCAACACAAAATCATGGAATATATCATGCATCTACATCTTTTATTAGTATATCAAGATGTAATTAACAAATATAATGATAAAATAGGAAATATTTTTACGAAATATAATGTTCGTTGGTACCATAAATAATGTTGGACCATTATTAAATCCAAAAGGCTTGATAAAAAACTCTTATAATCCATACATTAACCTAAATCAAATCATAGGTATATCCTTTACGTTGATCCACTTCTTGTTATAGATTGAGCGTAATTCAATCTTGGTCAACCATGTACCTCCATTAAATAATCCAATAAATAATTGACCCTTAGTAGTTGGAACTAGTTATTTATGGTAAATATATTCAACATTAGTTTATCCATGCATAATTAATGTCCCTCGTATAAATTTTTAGGGAAATAAAACTGGAGCACCCTAAGGAGAATTTCTTAGTCTGATAAATCTATTTTCCTCTAGATCATCAATTTTCCCCTTTATCTTCATTAAATGAGCTGGTTCTATATGATATAGAGGAATTTATATAAGCCTTTCCCTAGGAATTAGTTCTATCATTAATTCAATTATTCTATTTGGAGGGAATATAGAAATATATTTTTTGAAATTAAATCATATATTGGACTACCATTGATTGAAAAGATATGTAAGCTACTACAAGGACTACATAAAGAACTATTATTACTACTCCAACTATAAGAACTAAAAAATAATTCATGTATGATCCTATTAATACTACTCAAACATTACCTTCACTGGTCAAAAAACAACTTCTACCCCTTGGGAGTAGTGAAGGACAATAACAACCCAAAGATGTCAATGTGTGCATGATAACTGCTCAACTAGTGCATAATTAAAATCACATATAAAATACTCATATCAATGATCATAAAATCAAATATATTCCCCTAACTAACAACTACTACATGATACTATGTACATATATAAATACAATATACATTATTATCTAGGGGTTTTTAAAAGATTTTCACATGGAAGAAAACATAACCAAATAGTACAAACCATTAATAAATTTATTTCATATAAACAATTAGAAAAAACATAAAAAAAAGAAGTTTAAATAACACTTTTAATATGGTCTATTCCTCAAACTATAAATGGTCCCTATAAAAATCATATTGTGACGAGTTCCAACTCATAATCATTTTATTTTATAGATCAATGAACCTACCCCTTAAGGCTGGTGTATCACCTAGGTATAAAAATTATAATAGTATACATGTATTTTTGGAGGTTATATGACCACACAATGTATTGATTTCCTTCAATAAAATAATGATAAATTTATGAAAAGTTATAGAAGAGATAATTCTTACAATATAATAGAAAATCATGAATATTATTTTGATATAAATTTTTTAATATCATTTAATTCAATAATTATAACATTTTAGAAAACCCCCCTCCAGGGAGGGATCTAAAAACACTATTATCTTCCCTAGAAAAATTCTTTCAATCTAGTGAATATTCACTAAATTAAACGTCATAGAATCCAAAAGGCACCTAAAACACTAGTAGTGATGCAACATCCTATTATACTATGTGATGGATTATGTAATGAAAATTTTTAATCATATGGTACCCTCTTAATTATTATATCCCAATAAAGAATCCTAGATTATTTAGACAAGTGTAAATTCATAAAATGGAGCTTCATGTTAGGCTGAAGGACAATATTAATATATTAGGACCCTTGTGCATCAATCCCATCCTAAGGAGGATAAAAATAAAGATACTATATAACAAAATAAAAATCCACTATTATTATACCCTAAAAATGGTATAAAGACACCTTGGTGAAATCAGACACAAACATATCAAGGAAAAAATATTTTAAAAAGTGGTTTTTTAAATCCCTTTATGTCAGACGCTCAAGGATCCTAGCATAGTTTATAATGCACCACCATCTCCTAGGAAATACCTAAATCATAATAGAAACCAGTTTAATCCATATTTAATTCAAATTATCCAATAGGTCAAGGATTCCATGGATGATTTCAATCCAATCGGCAGTATTTTTGGGTAATACAGTACCCTAGAATGATGGGTATGTTAGATTTGGAAATATCAATAATAAATGACCATTATCCAATGAGATTATACACATAGAATAGAAACTATATGAATGATTATTGGATGAATGGTTTCTATAGACTTTACCACAAGAGTTGATACTATAACATGTTTATCTACATCCTCCTAAGCATTTGGAGGCACTGTGGGAGCTACCACTATTACTGGAAAATCCTAACCTATATTTCTAGGTGATCCTATTGTATGGAAGCATTGATGCATTATATAAAACATGAATATAATTATTATAAATTCATTTAATATATTAAAAAACTATACTAGTGAATTAATTATAGGAACACACAAATTATCACTATATAAAGCCTCTTCCAAAAAGTATAACCATTTCTATAATTCAAAATCCTATATCACTAACCTGATGTTAACCCAAGTCTCTAGTACCTCCATGTTTTTCATAGAAAAATAAAAAATACAGCCTATATCATGCTTAGTTTAATTAGTCAACATCTTAGTACATATAAATAAGAAATGTAGAAATGAAAAATTAACAATGAAATTTAACTAATTAAATTTAATTATATGATAAGAAATCATATGCATTACAAGTGAACCAATCATCCAATTACGGATTAATGAGAAAAATAAATTCCCATAAACAATAATAGAATAAAAATAATTATTCTCAACAAGAATCTCTAAAACCTCAATAAGTAGTAGAAATAAAATCCATGGTAACTATAAGGTCTATTAAATAAGGGATAGTGTGGTAGTTATATAACTCCAAAAAGGTGTTCAAAATAGACTATCTCATTTCTATCATTTACTAGACCAAGAATGAAATAAATTATAACCTTCTTTATTGCTAATTCAAAACACCATGACCCAAATCCCCCAGTCTATGACAAATTGCTACATGACCTCATTCCCACCTCCAAAAACTAAAGAGATATACAAATAGTGGTGAAGGTATTTATGGTTTAAGTGGGAGGTTGTACCCTCGGTATCAACATCTATATCCCGTAATTACAAATATTTGTATATAAATGTCTAAATACAACACAATGAAAACTAAAAAATAAAAAACCTTTAATAAATATAACATCGATCAATCAATATAATAAAAAATACACAAAATGTGGTTGTTCAACCAATGTAAAATAAATAAATAAATAATATAAAATATAGTATAATATTCCATATTCCATTGTGAAATCACCTTTGTCAACCAATCTCAGCTTGATCTGCTTTCGAACAATGGGCCCCTACCCTTAGTTTGATCATAGATTAATAATTATACCAAAAAAATTGATTCTTACGTAGGGTGAGTATAAAACTAATAAGACACCAATAATTCATCCCTAAAATATTTTCACATATATATAAATAAATATATATATATATTCCATAATAATAATGTAATTAAAAAATAACCAATCATATGATAACCAAGCTACCACGAACCTAGGGTATAACAATATTAGTATTAGTTACAAAAATATGTTTTTGTTATCTTTTCATGATATTTAAAATAAAAATTAATCCCCAAATTATATCAAAATATTCAACCAATCGTCCAATATCCAAATTCAACCATTAAATAACAATTAAATTCCAACCATTAATAGAATTCCCAAATTTTAAAAATTTACAATTCAGGGGTTTGGGGAAAGTCACACTACCGCATGACAACCAAATAGTTGGATATTTATCAATCCACATTTACCCATGAAAACCTAGTATCCTGTTATGGGGTAAAATCATAAAAAACTCATCTCTAATAGTGTGATCATAATCTTCCAACCCCAATGGAGGGACTCCCCATTTAAAGGTGCAACTGGTCGAGATAAACTAACCTGATACCTTATAAGTTGTCACATTAGACCAATATGTGATTCCATAATGAACCAAAATATAGTATATAAAAAATAATATAAATAATGTATGGTCTCACAAGACACACATTATACCACAATTATATAAAAATAATAATTTTGATTCATGGACCACATATGTACCCTTGTGCATTTTACAAATAGTAAGTGTGTCTCAAATACTCATACACCCACATATATATCACATAAATATATGGTCTAGGGATACACATGTTTCTATGTCAATGTCACAATAATAAATTGCTATATGACTATATATCCAAATACATTCATGTCACAAAATAAATTTAATATATAAAATAAATAAATTTTTTATGACTTCGTACCTCATGTTCATCGATGTAAATTTCCAAGAGCCACCACAGAATGACATCAGGGCACAAACAATATATAGTTTCAATAAAAATTAATTATAATAAAGAATTTAGAATCAATATTGAATAAGGTTAATATAATATGGACTTAAAGATATACCTTTTTTTCCAATGAGATCTTCCTCAAATGGAAGATCTATATACATTCAAGAAAGGGATTGAAATTCTAATGACTCGATACCTATCCATAAAGTAATGATTAATTATCTATTAGATAATTATGTAATCCATAGGAATAGAAACACTTTCATATTTATTATCAATATCAAGAGATTTATAGGATTTGTCTAGAATAGATGAAACATACTTTCCTGAAGAAAAACTATATAGGGGAACACTCTCAATAAGCAGACCTTCTAAGAACCACCAGGGAGCTGATGGCTCTCTTTGGATAGTATATAGCTCACCAGATGGGCTGTTGTTTCTATTCAGATAGATAAAGGGTACAAGAAGATGATTGAGTTGTATCCTCAACCAGGTATTATCTAGTGACATAGTATCCGTAGTCTAGTGGCACCCATGAACTTTATGGGATACTACCGCTTCCACCTACATTCTGGTGTCACACCAGCACATCCAAGATGATGATTGGAGGCCCCAAATCCTTTACATATTGTTTTAATCATTGAGAAGCCATTAAAATCCTCAATATTTAAAAAACACATCCTATAATTGTTAAAAATTACACTGAACCTACCATGTAAATAAAAGGATGTTATAGTATCTACCTAGATTTTCTACGTATATAATTAAATAATGATTATTGAAAATTTATTTTAGGATTAATATTTTCATATCATCTATTGAATATATATTAATTAATAAGATAAATAAAAAATTGTTTGTTATTACAAGTGAATTTTGAAAATGTTTCTAATTTTTTCGGGTTTAGAAGATGGGGTTCTTGTTTGTTTGGAATCCATATTTCAAGGGGATGATTGGTTAGGTTACACCAAGGCTACATCATCAACATCATGTAAATGAAGTCATTAAAAATTGACAATAAATTATTTCTTAAAAGGAATTAGTTTTCAAATTTTCACTTTCATAGGTGTGAATTACCTAGAAATTACACAACATTTTAGGTTTTAGCCTAAGGGTTCCAGAAATGCTATTTCATAGACACTAAGATTAAAAAAACCATATAAATGGGGAAATATTATAATATTTATCATTATACTACAAAAAAAAATTTAATGACCAAAATTATATCCTAAAAACATTATTGCGGATACTTTATGAATACAGATGAATTTTATCAAGGTTACTTCATCTCTTCAACTAAACATTGTTGTGGATATATATTTTGGCACAAGATCATCTGTAAGATCAAGATCATTCTTTTCATACAAAAACATTAATTTACACACTAATAGATCTAATAATTGGGATGTCAAGACAATGGATATATGAGATAATAGATTTATTTTTCATTCCTTATAATATGTATTTAATGAAATATGTTGATTATTTGATATCATAGATATTATTTTGAAATCTTCTTGTATAATGAATCTATATAAGTGACTTTGATAATATTAATTTAATAAGATAATTTAATTTTTCGTCCTCATCTTGCAATGATTCAAAACTGTTTTAAAAAAAATTAAAATTATTTAATAATTATTGTATATGGAAAAAAAATTCCATGAATTAGGATTTCATGTATTGGGGGATTTTTATTCCAGTAGTTATTTACCATAAAAAAGGATGACTATTCAATTAAATTGAATTTATAAATTGATTTAATCATATTAATAACAATTTTAGTATTTGTAAAGAATCTTTATATAAAAAGGAACATCGATATAATTTTTTATATAAGTTATAATGGTTCTTAGAATTTGATATTTATAAAAAAAAAATTTAAAATAACCATGAAAAGGAAATCACTTCAAAAAGGAATAAATTTTATATAGGAGTTATTCATTACTTTATATAGAAAAGAGTTCACACGTGGAACAATTTTCATAACTTTTATCATTTAATTATGTAATAGAGGATAAATAGATAGTGTTTGTTATGGTGAGAAAATATCATTGTAAGAGAGTTTTTATGGTGAATCTATATGCTTTATCATTATAATAACAATTCTTTAGGGTAATAATTTAAAAACGTGTTCACTAACCATACCAATTGGACTGTGTGAATGATAATAGAATTTCTGTTATGGGAGTGATTACTTAGGATAGGTAGTTAAATAGAATATAATAATTTGATTGTGATCAATATTTTCATTACTGGGAGTATAATTTTTTAGAATGAGGACTTTCTAGTAATAGATCTTAGAAATAAGGTGTTTCCTTCAGAACATGTGATTTTTTAATTTTTTATAAAATTATATTCTATTGAAGGGGATTCATATTTTTTAAAAATTATGGAAGGATTTGATATTTTTAAAATAAATTTTAGATTCAATGTTTCTTCGATAAATTTCAATATGTTTGTTTTTGAAAGTATAAAATAAATTAATTTTATTTTTTAAATAAAAATTTTATTTATTATTGTTTATAAAAATTTCATTATAAAACGTTATCATGCATGTAAGAATATTGGAGTAATTTGGGAAAACCTAAACAATTTAAAATCTTACACTATATGTTAATTTGGATGGATATATTGACTGGAATTATCATGATTCTTGAAAAATAAACACATTCCTCAACATCCTTGGTAAGCTATAGTACCACTATAGAGATATGGAAGAGGAGTTTGAATAAAGTCTACATATACTAAATTAATTTTATTATAGAATATAATGTTACTTATTTTTAATTATTGATTGGATTTTGTAACAAAAAAATGTTTGGAAAAATGAATTTTAACATAAAAATGATTTATATCAACATGAATCACTTAAATTATATTTTATCATTTTAATGTAAAATATTTCAAAAATATTATATTATTTCCATTACTATATATTTATAACCTTTTGTGAACTATTTTCATGGATGAGTACATGTTTATTTCTTATTTGGGCCTATGGGTATAAATTACTTGGTCGGGTTGTTGTGGGATAAATTATGTGATAGAAAAATAAAATTACAAATATATATTTTAATATATTCAACAAATATGAGAATATTCACCAATATTATTTTAACCATACACAATATAATCCTTATTCACCCATCTTCAGCATCACCTCTAAATTTGGATGATGGATTTTTTAGAAAGATTCGAATTTTTAGGGAATCTAAATTTTAATATTTTCAAGTTGTTTTCAAATTCAAAAACATGGTATATCTTATATTTCCATTACATAAGAAATATTATAATGATAAATTCTTTGATAGTATTCATTGAATCTAATAAAGTGTTACAAATAAAATAATTAATAACAATATATAAAAAAATGGTTCATGTTACCCCAAAATAAAATAACATTTTATAACCACACAGCATAATACATATCACAAATATTAAATAACATATGAATTAAAGAAGTTCTATAGAATAATTTCAAATTAAAATCCCCACCAGATCATGTATTGTGTAATTGGGTTTCTTCCCCATAATTTCCTTAATAAAGAATATGGTCCATCAATAGTGAGAAGTAAAAACTATTCATATAGTCCATATTTAAATTCTCTTGAATGATTAAAATTTAAATATAAACATACTACTGTATATGAAAAAAATTTAAACCATTAATATTGATTTCATAACCATGAATGAAATCAACTAATTGGTTGAATGAATTGTAATTCTACATCATACCAAGCATGTAACACTTTATAGTCCTATAATAACTGCTAAATATTTTTTTTAAACATTGTCTAATTTATACGTACTTTCATAATAAAATAACCATATATTAATGAAAATAAATAATTATAGAGTTAATAAACATGATAAAATTTGAAATATTTATACATGAGGTAATCATTTATGTTCATTTTGTATATAATTAATTATAAACCACATAACATATAAATTCCCTTTGGGGAACTCAATAATATAGAAATATAACTACTAAATATTTATATTTAAAATATGAATAAAAAAATTAATTAATTACATGGAATATTTATAAACACTTCTATATTAAAATATATTTTTCTAAATTGAATTAAAGTAGTTTATATAAAAAAATATAATAATATTTAATATTAACAATCTAGCCAATTTTATTATTATAAAATATTATATATTTTGTTTATTTAAATCGTCAATCATATCCACAACAAATATTTTGTCTAGGATTATATACTGTCCCAAATTAAAGAAATTTACTTAAATGATTAATAATATTATTAATTAAAATTTGAAAAACGATTTATAATATCTTATATTTTCCCTTAATTTAAAATTTTATAACACTTTATAGATTTATAAAATATGGAAATAAATTTAATACCTTGATAAAAATATATATAGATATTTTATATGTTATAGAGAAAATTTTAATGATGGGTTTTGAGAATGTTATAAATAAAATTTTATAAAACTCCTAAAACTATTTTTTTTTAAAACATTATTTTTTTAATATAGATTAATTAACTTATTTTTTTGATATAATATGTAAAATGTAATATATGTCATTACCAATTCGAAAATGTTATGAAAAATGGAGTTCTACACAATAATTACTTGTTTTTCTATTGAAAAACATAATTCATATAAAAACTATTATTGTTTATTTTAAAATTATGAATTATAGATAAATATTTTTTATGAAGTAATCATATGATTAATTAAATATGGCCCTTATGATGTTTTTATACTTTTTTACTCTATGTAAATTTTATATTTTAAAACATAGTTTTTATAAATGAAAAATTATTTCCTTATATTCATTGTTAGCTAACATATCTCTCTAAATAAAATTTTGGGGTTATGGATATCACTATTGTGTTTTATCATTGAACTATAATTTTTTTCATGTGGAAAATACCAAGAAAACACATTTTTTCTATAATATCAATCCATAAATTATTTGGACTAAATGAATAAAAATAACATAATAATACTTTTCATAAAAATAAAATTTTCTATTTTATTTATATATCAATATATTAAATCCCTTAGAATCGAAAATTTGAGTTATTACCCTAGATAATTCCATGAGGCGTATGTGACTAGTACAATTTGTAATGTATTTCTCCCACTCACATGAGTAAAAAACCTATTTTTCATGAATATTGATTAAATGGGTGATAAATCAGTAATGACTATGCAGGATGGGGGAAGACAGTTATGTTTTATAGTTTTTACCAAGTTTTATAATAATCAAAAAAAGACCTTGGGGATATCATATATTTTTCAATTTTTAAATTTCAAATACATTTCATTTTTCTAAATGCTTCTAAAATTTAATGACTATAATTTTTTTTAAAATCTACTATGTCGCTAAAAAACAATTATTAAACCCTTTAATAATTATAATTATTTCATTATGAACTTTAATTTATTATTTCATAATGTACAAAAATATGAATTCCTTCAGCGAATAATGATTAGGAAATGTGATATGTAATTATGAATTCACTACTATGCATATAACCATGATATTAGGAAAATAACAATGATGTGATTGTATTTATCCATCACCACACGATGGTTTTATTCCTCAAAACAATTATTTTATTAATTATATGTTTAATTCAACATTAATGTTTCTTTTGTAATGTGACATAATAAATTATTCTAAAAGTATTTTAAAACAGGGCACAATTTTATCAAAATAAAATTTATTATTATAAGATATTAGTCTAATCAATTTTCAATATTCAACTAACCTATTTCATGGTTAATGAATTATTTGCAATGAAAAACCAAAAACCATACATATATACTTCTGTCATAATTGAATAATTGAATGAATTTACATTATTATTTTTTGGATAATTAATAAATTCCAATATAATATTAATTAGCGTTATTTTCATTAAAAAATAAATTTAACATATGTTTCAGATCCAACAATATTTATATAATATAATATAAGATTCCCCCCATCTGAAACCAAATATTACTTACGTAGAATCAAAATAAATATAATAATATTATGGTTGGAAAAATTGACTCATTAGTTAAATCCCACTAATAAAATAAGAAGGATAGTAAAAATCATCATATATCAAATAATATTTAAAGATATTCATTTGCATCTTCTCGGAACACCATTTGACTATAGTGTTCCAAGAAGAGTGTATTGTTCTCAAATAATATACTCCTTTGAATTATTTTCTTTTTTATGAATTAATTTTTTCCCTTTATAATATTATTAAAAAAATTCATACTTAATTTTTTCTCTTCTAAATTCATGAATCTGATTATCATTTTAAAGGATTTAGTTATATAGTTCATCCAAGTAACAGGGTCTTACCAATTTATCCCAAAATTCTCTGATATGTATTTTGGTATGATCTATTATTCCATTTTTTCATTATGACGAAAATATTAGTAGTTATAGATGAAAAAGTAAATATTTATTACATTGAAATGATATTTTAAATGTTTTAAATTAATATAATTTTTCATATATAAAATGAATATCTTTTAACTTATCCTAATAATCTATCTTTATTGAGTCTTTAGTTTATTTTATTATTTATGTTTCATTGGGTGAAATTCAAATTATTAATGTTTCTTTATCTTTTAACATTTCCATTCTTATTTTATACCTTATAAATTAGATTAAAAGTGTGTAAAATTAATAAACCCTAAACAATGTATAATATACCATACAAATATCATTTTTATAAAATGAACAGTGTTATTTATCATTTATAAATCTAAAACATCTTTTTCTTCATATAATAAAAATATATTATTTATATTATTTTTTTAAAATAATATTATATTCAATATCAGGATGTAATCTAGTAGTTATATATCAACTGTATCTCATAAATTATTGTAAAAATTGGATCCTTAAAAACACAGTGATAAACTTTTTTCCTTAACAAAATTTTTATTTTTTTGTCTAAAAAAATATCATATGAATGTTTTTGTGTGAAATTATAAGGGATATATATTTATAGATCCATAGGTTTTATAATTATTTGGATAGATCCAATTCTAATTTTAGATACAATGATCCTTTCTTAATAGTTTCAATTTTCTAAATATTATAGATTAAATAATTCATAAATGATACCAATGTTATAGTGGCCCATGGAGTAATAAATTGTATGTTCGACGAATGATTATTATGTTTATATTAATGTATTTGTACAATGTCGTGGGATATTACCAAATTGTTTTTATAGGATTACCAAAAAAATTGGATTCATATTAAAATGTTGCTACTTATGGGGTAACATTTAGAGAAATTAATCATATTTTTTCTAAAATATGATTTCGAAGGAAACAAATGAAGTTTATGATATGGTTTAAGATGTTGATGAATTTGATATGAAATAATGTGAATGATTTATAATCACATGAGGGATTTCAGAATCTAGTGGATTTAAAATATATACACTAATGGAATATCCACGGTGTAGTTTACCATTTCATGGTCAATTTCTAGAAACTGTGGTACTATGTTGGGTATTTATGTGTTATATAACTATGAATTGGAAAAATGTACTCTCCAACTATAATATGGTAATGGAAAAAAAATATTTATATGATTAATAAGATAAATCTTTTTTATAATGATACTTTTTTTTATAATTCCGAAGGGAAGTTAATAGAGAGTATATAATAAAATTAATAATATTACATGTCAAGTAGTAATCCAAATTACTACTAATAAGACATGTACATGGATATAAAATCAAATGAATAATTTCCTACTGAAGGTATACTATATAAGATGAAACTCGTCTAGAAATATTACACCATAGATGAATGCAACACCCTCCTATTTTTATGGAATGTTTCTCATTATATAATTTTATTTATTTGATATTTTATATTACAGGAAACAATGAGTTTAAAAGAAAAATGAAACATTATTAAATTATCTTTATATTAATCCATTTCTTTTGGATTGATAAGTATGAATATTAATAACTAAAAAATGAAAAATTTATTTCATCAAACAAATTATAAATTTAATTCATTATTTATCAAATTATTATTCTTAAAAAACCAAGTTTATTTGAAAATAAATGTGATGTTTTTTCTAAAAGAATTTTTTGTGTGTAGAAAAAGTACATAATATAAATAAAATAAAATAAATTATATAGTTGAAATAATTTAATGAAAATTATATACTATTTACTTGATCATGTTTTCATATTATTCATCCAACATTTTTATAGGAATATGATATGAATAAATATAGTTTAATGTTTAAATTGTTTTTATCAAAAAAGAAGTCTTTGTCGTATTCTCCAAACCTACATTAAAATTAATTTCTACCATTTATAGGTATACAATTATAAAAAATGAATGAAATAATTATAATTTTTATGAAAATGTTTTTTAATAAGGATCATTTAAATTTAGGTCAATATGAATAGTAACCTTAATAATTGTTGATCCCATGGTAAAGGGTAATTTGGGAAATTAAACAAAAAAATAAATTTAAAAGGATAATTAAATGAACCTAAAAGTTTTCATGATTTTATTTTATGATTCAATTTAATCTATAGTCATCCAAGAGTAAATTATATGGAATATTATGTATATTTTGATAATTTTATAACCCTTATAATATTTAATTTTATAAATGTCATACATGTCACATTCATCTTTTGGAAAATAATAATATTTTTAATATGAGGTTATCTAGAGGATATGATCAACTATAAATATTCTTTTTATTACTAACGGACTTATCTTCGTTATGATACATTAATTTACACATTTAGAAATGAAATAGATACCTTAAATGCTTTAACAACACCAATGCATTAAATATTTAATTATAGGAAATGAGAAAAAAATATATTAAAAATAATGAAAGTATTAAAATTTTAGATACTTAATGTTACCCAAATATTTTATATCATTATAGTATATTTTAGGTGATAAAGAATTATATTCCAATTACCCCTTTTTATTGATGTATTTGATGTTAAATTAAATAAATAGTGTAAATTTTTTCAATAATTATATTTTATCAATATAATGTTGTATTATATTATTTAATAATCATAAAAATCATGAAATGATAAAATTTTGTTATGATATGATCTAAATTTTAATAAACTAGAAATTCATGGTCTAATTGTAACCTTTTAATAAAGAATTTCAATAATTTAATATTGAATTTTTTATTACTATTATTAGTGTTAAAATATGTTAAGAAATTGATAATCATAATGATATGGTTTAAAATTACACCTAAAGGAGGACTGTCGTTGTGATTAGTGACCAAATAAAAACAAAACAAAACAAAGGAACACAAATTAAGGAGAGGATCAATCTAATGGTGCTTGTGTGATGTGTTTGAATCGGTGAGTGAGTTATGATTTGTATATGTGAATGTAAAGGTGTGAGATAAAATGAAAATAAGGTAGAGATAAATTAGGTCATAGTGAAGACAATGAATGCATGAGTAGGGGAAGTCCCCTAGCTAGCGTAAAAACTATTTTCACTTGTCCATGCAATGGAGTTGAATTATTTGGATCTGATTAAATCTTTTTATCCAGGTTTTTTGTCTGGTCAACTTGTAACTATGTGACTTTCTCAGTTTATCAACTACTGAAGTCATTTGATCACTTGTAAAGAGACAATCAATAGAGCACTGAGTTCAAAATGTTGGTAGAACTCTGTGTCGCCTCTATTTTTTGAATATGATTCACATTCTAGAAGAAATATCATATTAAGAGCAGATTGAATTTAGATTCCATCAAAATCAGTTATCATTGATTCTTGATGTTTTGAAAAATACTAAATTCAATAAGAGAGAGAGAGAGAGGCAGTCCAGTTGAGAATTAGGCAAGAACAAGAGAAACAAATACCACTTAGCCAAGTCTATTCTCCCCAAATGAAATTAGACATGATAAGTTGTTGAGATAAAAATATTAACAAAATTAACAAATAAATGTTCATATCAAAGAATGTATTGATATAGATCAAGAGAAAGATGTTCGTCTCCCTGCTTGATCTCCAGAATCCCTAACTCTATTCTCTTCATGATGGTTATGAAGAAGTTTTCTTGATTTCTTGCCCTGGGAATTGAGAAGAGTGATTTTCTGCTCTGACCTTCTTCTTTTTAGAAATTATTTATGAAACTAGTTGTCATAAATGGTTTGGATGTGGATGCTTATGTCTGAATGATCTTCAAGTGGTGTATCGAAGTGAGTGTGGTCAGTGGATTAGTTCCTTGAGATTGTGGAAGGAGGATGGAGTATGATATTCTCTCCTCACTGAATGAATTGATGTTGACTCAAGTAGAACTCTTTGGAATTCTCTTAAAGTCTTCTCGGACCTCCACATGTTTCTTCCACTCCCAACTATTACTGAATCATGTGCTTCCTAACCGAATGAAAAAAATGTGTACCAAGATCCTCCACTGAAACAGAAAACATGAAAAGGAAAAATTAAATATAAAAATTATTCGAAATAAATATACAAAATTAAAACTACAGTCTATTATTACTATATATTATAATATAACATAGATAATTAGAATAAATAAAAAGAGAAAATCAAAGTAATAATTAACAAGAATACAAATAAATAAATAATGAAAATATTTATTACAAGAATTGTTTTTTATTTACATAAAATAATTATAAATATTTAATATATATGTGTGTCTGTGTGTGTGTGTTTTTGTTTAAAATTTATTTAAAATAACTACTCATAATCAAATGAAAAAATCGATTTTAGCTAAATAATTTTTTTTAAAAATATTAATTCACTATAAAAAAGTTGGTATAAAATATATACAAGTATTAATAAATATACTATTAATGAATTATTAATATATATTATCATCATTATTGTTATATATATAAATATAAATTTTTATTAATATTATATATATATATCATTTAATTAAATAATTATCTACAAAAAATTTGAATAAATACATTTTTTACAAACATTTTTATTTTTAAAATATAAATAAAAATAAACAAATTTATTGTGTAAAAAATAATATTTGTTATGTATGTTATTATATATATATATTGTATGATTTATATTATATATAATAGATATTATATTATAATAAAAATAAAATAAAACAAAACAAATAAAAATTGGATTTGAGTGAGGGGTTCATGTAGAGGAGAGGAAGAGGGAACATGGTCATGCCAAGGTCTAAGAGAAGGGGGAGGGGGAGGTGGCACAGTGGTGCTGGATGGGAGATAATGATGCGGTGGGAGCAAAAGGAAAGGGGCTTTGTTCGAGCAAAGATAAATGGGTAGGGGTCAACGACTAAAAGGGTTAAGATATCAGGTGAGAGGAGAAGGGTGTTAGACATGGAAAATAGTTTGTGGTGGCTATGCTCGGTGATTTAGGTGATGTAGTGAAGGGTCATCAGAAACTGATGATAAGGGGTGAAATGTCATGTGTGGTAGCCTATAGATTCTTTAGTGGTGGTGGATTCAGTTCATCCACCAGCGCTCGTAGGTTTAGGTTCAATGGGATACATCAGATCTAAATAAAGTTTCTTGTTTTATTATTTTGAGATCAGGTATGTTGAATCTGTATTGATTTATTTCTCAATTTAATTTTATTTATTCATTTTGATTCAGATGTTGGTGATGATTAAAATTTATCTTCTATGCTTTTGGATTCTATTGAGATTATGCTGTTAACTTTTTTTTTGAAATAAATATTGTTGGATTTTTTTTGTTCTACTAGGGATAAGTGGTTGCATGATGATGAGTCTCGAAACATCTTCAGGGAAGTGTTTTGTGGTTTGATGACTGCAGATACTTGTTAATGGAGGTTCTAGTGATAGTACGGAGATGGAGCGGTGCGATGGGTGAGAATGATGTTATGGAAGGAATAGGTGGGTGGATGAGGCACCTTGAGGGAGGTGACAGTAAGTGGGAGTGACACTAGAATGGTGAGATGTCTCACAACTGATGGAACAATAATACATGGGTGTAGAAATAGTGACACTAGTAACCATTCATAGAATGGTGGAAGAGGAACTTGTAGTGAAGTGGAGGTGATAAGCGATAACCGTTGGTGGTGATAGCGTTATTGAGTAGTAGTGGTTTGGAATGGTGGTAGTATAAGAGTTTCACCTAGAACACAACTAAAACAAAAAAAATTATTTATTTTAAAATAATAAATATTTAATTAGTTAAACAGATACAGAAAATAAAATCAATAAAAAAATACCATTCTAATTTAAAATTTCATAATAAACATAAAAACAATTATGTTACTTGCGGGTTTTAATTTATTAAAACATAATTTAGAACATGAAATTAAAAATCAATAATCAATATTGGTTTATTAAATTAAAAAATTAAAAAATTAAAAAATTATTAAATAAAATAATCAAATAAAGAAAATAATAAAAATAATATTTAATGAATTGAATTATTTAATGATTTAATGAATTAACTAATGAAGTTAAATAATTAAATTAATATAAAATAATTAAATGAACATAATTAAATTTATATAAGTAATTTAATTAATTAAAGATAAAATAACTAATATATGTACAAATGAGTTCATGAATTAATTAAATTAATGAATTGAAAATTATTTAATTGAAAATTAATTAAATAAATATTTAATTAAATGAAATTGAAATTAAAAATTAATTTTAATAATGAAAAAAAATAAACACCAAAAACAACTTTTAATATAGAATCATATTTTTAACAATTTAGTTTAAAAATTACAATAATTGATAAATATTACACAAAATAAATTATTTAATTAATAGAATGGGAAGACAATCCAAATAATTATGTTTAAAAATGTAATGAAATTGAGACACATAGAACTCCCCCACACATTAGTCTTTGTATTTCTTCAAAAGAATGCATGCATTTGACTTTAAATATAAAAATGATTTGTGAGAGTCAGTTCAAAAATTGAATGACTAAACTCTAACAACCCCGGGAATAGCTCCAGGTAGTAGGTTAGTTTTTGAAGTATGTGTTGAAATATTAGGCCCCTACCTAGCTTCAAAAATAAACTATAAATAAAAACTATGACAGCCTCACACACTATCAATTATGTCATGCCTCCACTATGAACTCATTAATTGTCCGACATCAATATCCAATTCACATTCTGATTTATGGAGTGATGATATGTTAGATCAAATGGAATGAAAACCCTAACCAAAGGAACGTTCAATTATCAATTTATACTTGGTCCCAAAAATTAAAATTCATTTATTTCATCACATTATTGATTCCACTCAAATGTATTTTAACTAATTAAATTACTCCTTTCATAATTTGGATTCAAAATTCCCCTCACCATATTGAGTTCATTTTTGATAAGGTATTTATCTTACTTTTTTCACCGCCATACTCCATGTGCAAAACACTGTTTGTAGCACATATTCAGATTGAAATTGTCATTATTTATTCACAAAAAATGCTCCCAGTGAACCTTATCACAGATACTCACTATGGGATCACATTTAGAAATTTTACCCTAGTTTTAAAAGATTTAAATAATAATCATTCGAGTGAACTTCTTAAAGTGATTGAATAACATATTCATAAAAAAGTGGGTCCCCGAGTTTCGAGTGAAAACTTCTAATTATCCTAAGATATTATCCTAATTCCACTAGAATAATCCCATCACACATCCAACCTCAGTTCCAAAACATAAGGTCCGTAGACAAAATGACCAATTTCACACAATAATAACTCATGATCAACAGTTTTCGACTATGTGAAACTCTCCACATCATGAAGGTATTCATCCACTAAACAGGAAAAAATTAAAGTACCAACTAGAATCAAATGACCCTTATGTGATGAAATAATTTGAAAATTTTGGAATTTTTTGAAATTTTTTGAATGAATTTGACCATTTGTTCATAAAAAAAAATCAAGTATGGGGAATTTGATGTGAAACTAGAATTCCCCTATCTCCAACACTTAAAACTCAACATTGTCCCCATTGTTGAAATCTATGATAGGATACAATATTCAATGTTCTGAGATAGTTTTGTATGGGTTGCATTTAGGTTTAAAAATAATTTTTAGACATACACAAAATAAATGGAATGGAAGGAAAACATATATACAAAGTAAGAAAACGTGATTTTTTTAGATTTTTATTTTATTTTTTTTAAATACTAGAAGAATCATATCTTGCACAGTGAATACACAAGCAGTATAATAAAAGTGAATATTACAGAAATGTGTACACAATGATTTCACTATTTAGTTCAAATGATTTTTTTAACTCTCTAGATTAAAATAAGAAAACACCCTAGAAGAATTTGAACTCTAAATAGATACAAAGGGTACTCCCCCCACATTGGTTTTTGCAGAATGTTGGTAAAATTTTACAAGATAATTAAAAATGGTAAAAATAATAAAAAAATATCTTTAATTAAGTGGTTATTTATGATTAATGTTCATTGATGATATCCTCTTTTGAATCACCATGTAAATACTCTTGTCTAACACCTAGAATTTCAGAAATATAACATAAGAATCAAGAATTTATAGTTCAAAAAATTAAAACCAAGGATTGAGTTATAGAAATATTATCGATATACAGTGGTAGAATTATCCCTCAGTTTTCCTTTATCGATTTTATGGATGGAAAAAATATCTCTCTCTAATAATAGCAGGTCAGGAGGAACCATCAAATAGATAGGATTACAAATTAAATAATCAAGCAGTAAGAGTTATTTTTATGGGAACAAACAATTAAAATAGAAATACTCATAATAACCGAGGGATAGTTCCCATGAATCATTGAGATTATTATCCTTTGTTAGACTCGAGATAGCTTATTCTTCCATCATATAAATTATAAACAATCCATTTGACCACCCTTCAGTTAAATGTTTTACAATTTGAACATTGAAAAAAAGCTCTATTCTCCTATCCAACCAGCTCTACTCACCCAATAACAATGAGTATCGTAATGGTAAAGGGTCCTAGACACATGGTCTTCAACTTACTAGGAAAAATACTCAATCTATAAATGAATAGAAGGACCCTCTAACCAACCATAAATTTCTATTTTGAATTATTGAGTTATGAAAATCCTTTGTTCTATCCTTATAAATTTCAGCATCCTTATAACACTCTCTTCTAATCTCCTTCAGCTCACTCAGCTCTAACTGTCATCTCTCACTATCAGAATTGATGTTAATGTTCAGGGACATCAGTGCCAAAAAATATTTTTGCTGCAACTCAACTACCAGATTGAATGTTTTCTCGAAAAAAATCTTGTATGGTGATATCCCTCTATGCATCTTGTTAGATGTTCTATATTCCCAAAAGCCTCACCAAGATTCTCTGACCAATCCTTCCTAGAGAAATAAGATGTCTTCTCAAAAAAAAAGATATATATTTGAATCTTATGCCTACCCACTATAGTTTTGGTGATATGTAGGACTTATCCTATGAGAACACTCATAATTCTCCATCAAATTCTTAAGCTTTTAATTTTTGAAATGAGTTCCATTTTCATTGATGAATGACCTTGGAACACCAATCCTAGAAAATAAGTTTTTTAATGAATTTAACAACACTTTTAGAATTGTTGGGTATGACTACTACCTCAACCCACATGGACACATAATCCATAGTAACCAAGATGTACTCATTCTTATAAGAGAATGTGAATGGTCCCAGGAAGTCACAACACCATACATCAAATACATATACCTCTAGAATATCTTTTTTAGGAAACTCCTACATTTTTCCATCATTACCCAACATCTGACACTTCTCATAGACAATACACAAACTCCAAGAATCTTTAATCAATGTTGGATAATAGAAACCATCCTGAAGAACCTTTTGAGCAGTCCTCTCTGCTACTTGGTGTCCACCCCAAGGTGATGAATGGGAGATCTTAATTATTAAAAACATTTCCTCATCCACCACACATCTATTTTAAATCACATTAACACACCTACTAAAGAGAATATATTCATCCTAGAAATAATATTTCAATTCGAAAATGATCCCCATTCTTTTTTTATGTGATTGGTCCTTAGGCTTGACATAATTTGCTAGAAATTTGTCATATTTCGGATGACGAGAAGACTACTTCACAAAGGAAGAAAAAAATTGTTCATTAGGGAATGATGTGTTTACGTCATTTGGTTCCTCACTTTGGGTATTGGGAATCCTAGACAAGAGATATGCTACAACATTCTCATACTATTTATTATCATTAATAACCAAAGAAAATTACTATAGCAGTAAGTTCTACCACATCAATCTAGATCTTGAATCCTTATTATCTAGCAAGTACTTGAGGGTAGAACGGTCTATGAAAATGATCACTCTAGACCCTATCAAGTAATGCCTAAAAATTTCCAATGAAAACATTACTAGAACCATCTCTTTTTTAGTGGTGGAATAGTTCTTTTGGGAATCATACAATAGATTGATGTCATACTAAATCAAAGGAAAACTCATATCCTTCCTCTTTCCCAAAACAACTCTTAATACCATGTCACTAGCATCACACATTACCTAAAAAGGGAGCTTCCAATCAGGGACAGTGGTCATAGGTGAGGTTGTAAGCTTTTCCATGAGCAGCTAATAGACTCTAGAAATTTCTCATCAAAGACAAATGGCATGTCTTTAACTATAAATGATCGCATGAGTATAGTAAGTTAGGGAAATTTTTAATGAACCGCATGTAGAACCTAATGTGGCATAAAAAAAATTCTAATTACATTGACATTTTCAGCTATGGGTATGATTTGGATAACCCCAACATTAGCATTATCGATCTCCACCATCCCTTAGATCCCTTAGGACCCAAGACAATACATTTAGTGTCTATGACTTGGAACATTTCCCAATTTAAGACCATAATGGTATCTTTTAACCTTTCTAGCATAGGTTCCAAATTTTTCACCTAGTTCTCAAGTTCACTTCACACAATAGAAAAATCATCCATAAAGACTTCAATTATTCTATAAATTATGTCTAAAAAATAGCCATCATGAATATTTGAAATTTCGAAGGAACCCCACACCTGCCAAATGGAATCCACCAATAGGAGAATGTCCCAAACAGACAAGTGAAGTTGTTTTTGTATTAATCATCAGTGGAAATAGAAATTTGTTTGTAACCATAATAATCACCAAGAAAATAGAATTAGTCAGTTCATTCCAACCGCTCCATCAATTGGTTTAAAAATGGTATGGGAGAGGCATCCTTTCTTCTGGTAGCATTAAACATCCTATAATCTATACATACTCTCCATTTTTTCACTTCAATAGTTTTGATTTGTTCATTATTCTAATTTTTTATCACATTTACACTAGCCTTTTAAGGGATCCAATGGACATGAATTAACAAACGGATATCAGAAATGGGGAAAACAATCCTAGCATCAATCAGCCTCGTCAATTTCTCCCTCACCATATCTATCATGTTGGGATCGAGTATCATTTGGTTTTCCATTATAGGGTTATACTCAGGTTCTATGGGAATTTTGAGTTTGTAGAGGGCTGGAAATATCCCCTTTATGTCAGCTATTGTCTGGCACCTGAACTACATGTACTTCCGCAAAAAATTTATCATGTTTTCCACTTGACTCACTTATAACGTATATGAAATGATAATACAAATTGTGGAACTATCTCTTAAAAAGGGATATTTGAGATGTGCAGGGAGGGGTTTGAGTTCAAGAATGGGTGGTGACTCACTAGATGTAAGTTAATTAGGTTAATGAGGGGCATGGACATGAAGTAGTTTCTTGAAGAAGGAAGTATAGAAGGCTTCCTCTTTATCACTATAACATCTAGAAAAATTTCAGTCACACTTGTAATACTCTCTCATGTATATAAATATTTCTATAGAATACTCACCTAGGTGTTAAAAAAACTCTCCCTTATACTCATCAACATATTCTATCTCCTTACTTGAGCTGATCCACATGCAAGTGGAAGAAGTGATATCAAGTTCACTATTATTTATCTCTGTCATTGTTAGAAACTCCTCATCCTCCATATCAACAGAGTATTTTACAATTAGAAGATCATCCTTGGGAAGTATTGGGGGGGGGGTAGTTAATTTTCTTGAAAACATTGAATTACACTTTTTTCTCACACAAATTGAAAATTAACTTACCCATAGATTAATCTATGAGAACACTCCCTATTAAAAGGATGGGTCTACCAAGGACGATTAGAACCTCCTGGTCATAGTCCATATCAATAATGATAAAGTTAGTAGGAAAAAATGATTTTCGTACTACCATAGTAAAATCATCAACCCTACACAATGGATGAGTAATGGATATATCAGTAAGCTATATCACAATAGTGATGGGTTGGGGAACTCCAATTCTCAGGTGCTGGAAAAGTGACAGAGGAATGAGATTAATGCAAGAACCATGGTCACTGAAATAGTTGAACATACTACATTTTTTCCAAAAGGAGTAAGGGATGACAAAGATCCTTAAATCCTGAAGCATATTAGGTATCATATTCTGCAACATAGCACGACACTCCCTTGTCAAGCTAAACGTTGAAAATTATTCTAGGGTGTTTTTGTTTGAGGATATTTTCTTGAGTGATTTAACATATGATGGGATTTGAATGAGAGAATCAAGGAATTAGATATCAGTGTTCACCTTCTTGACCACTTTAAGAAATTTCTACAATTCGAATCTTGGGTTGTTTTGTTTATTCATTTAGGAAAAGGGATTATAGGGTAAAATGTTCTCAAAATGTGGGGAATCCCAAAAAATTCCTCCTCAAGATATTTTTTACTTTATTTTAACTGTTTTAAATAACTTTTCCATGTGACATTGATCTAGAATAGTAGGAACCATTGGGGTTCCAATGAAACTATCCAGTGTTCCAAATTCTTTGTTTTCCATATTCATGTTTTCAAATTCATTCAGATAAATATTTTCAGTGATTTGGGGTTTTTTGTAATCTCTTAGTGGGTTTGGAGACCACTGATAGTGGTCACATAAATCTAATTCTTTCCTGGGTTGTCTTTTGAAGTACATGGAAGCCTAACTTTGTCTCAATTACTAACATCTATAGCCAACTGGCCCATTTTTATTTCTAGACTTTTCATTATTGCATGAATTTGACCTTTATCAGAATAATGTTTTTTCTTTTTCCCATCAAACCTTCCTATAAACTGATGAAACATATCCTTCACATCATATTTGTAATTGGTTGACTCATCCTTGGGTTGGGATTGGGGTTGGAACAGCTTCCATAGAGGCTGCTGGAACTAGGAGGGGCAAAAGGTTGAAGGAATCCCTTATCCCTCCAAGAAAGGTTCGAGTGGTACCTATACCCCTGATCATAGGTAGTTGATGAAGGGTATTCCCTAGGTTTATCCTATCACAATAAAAATCTATGTTTTCATTCTCTAGATCATGGAAATTCATGTTAAAATTTGGACAGTAGGTTTGTGAATGGCCACAGATGCCATAGTGGTGGAACTGATCCCTAAGGGTGGTGTGAGTGTTCTCTTTAAAAAAGCCATTAGCATGGGATTCTACTTGAGGAACTAGGTTTGGTTCCTTCCTCACAATGGATCTCCTCCTAGAACACAAATTCTAGTATTTTTGAGCTATATTGTTGAATTTTTTTAAAACTCATCACCAGTCCTGTCACTAAAGTCTCCTCCATCCAACTAATCCACCATGGATTGGTGGTAAGTGGTGACACTGTTATAAAAGTTGTTCATGTGAAATTTGGGGGTATATTGGTGATTTTTACACTATATAAGAAAACTTGTAATCCTATCCTAGGAATCATGAATTAGCTCACCCTCGTCTTGAATGGAGCCAGTGATATTATGCCGAATCATAGTTGTCAACATCCTAGGATAGAATTTGTGGTAAAGGCATTACAAACATGATCCCACATGAAAAATATTTTCTCCCCTAACTTTTAAAACCATGATATTGTATTTATCTTGAGGTAAAATGAGAAAACACTCAACTTAATCTCATTCTCACAATGTCCTCTCAATGTAAGCTGCTAGACACAACAATAGAAAACCAAAATAATGTCAAAAGAGTCTTCACTAGGAAAACCATCGATAGATGTCTGCTCACTCAACATAGACTATTTGATTTCATAGTTTATTGAACTATGAGAGATCCAAATTAAAGACGGGTTTCTAGACACAGACGATAGTAGGAACTCTCCCAAATTGTGCATCTTAGCTACATCATTACTATGTGGGTTCGCATTTTCAGGTCTGTGCACGTTTTGGTTTTCATTTTCATACTCAGCATTGAATTCCATTTAAATTATGTTCTTGTTATTTTTTTCTTATTTTTTCATGGTATTTTCAGTAACATGGTTAACATATTCTAAATTTTAATATTTATACCTAGTGAACATACAACATAATTTTTATAATGTTTTTTTTTGAATTTTAAATGGAAATTTTTTATAGTTTATTTTTGTATTTATCATTTTTTAAAAATACTTTCTTTATTTTTTTGTATTTTTTTATTGAAGTTTTTTAATTTTTTTATTGTTTGTTATGTGAATTTTGTATTTATTTTAATTATGATCACATGTGAAATTTCAAGAGATGATGCCAAAATTTTACTATTTCACATCATTGAGCATGATAGAGAAAATTAAAGTTAATAAATTCCTACTTACTACTTATTATAGTTGTAATTCAGAGTTGAACCACAGGTATGACTGATGTTGTGCTTATTCCCAAAAAAAAACAAAAAAACACACAAAACAAAGAGTGGTGCATTATGATTGTGATGGATTGAATTGTATACAATGCTGAGTGAGTGAAAAAATCTGTGTGAGAATGCGAGTGTGTGAGATGAGAAGAATATAAGGCATAAAATAAGTAGGTAATAGTGAAGACAATGAATGGTTGATTAGGGGAAGCCCATTAGCCGTCTCTAATTTTTTTTCTCATGTTCATGCATAGGAGTTGAATTATTTAGTTTTGATTAAAGATAGTTGGCCAGGTTTGTTATCTGGTTAACTTGTGACTAACTGAATTCCACATTTTATCAACTGTAGAAGTAACTTGATCACAAGTATAGAGCCCATCAGAAAAGCACTAAGTTAAAAATGTCTGTTGAACTTAGTGTCACCTGTCTCAATTTATTCTGATTCATATTCCGGAAAAAAATATCAGATTAAGGGAATATTGAATTTAGATTCAATCAAGATCAGTTATCACTAATACATGATGTTTTGGAAAATATTATTATCCATAGAATAGAAAAACATACATTCTAGTTGAGAATTTTGCATGATTAAGAGAAAAATGATTCAAATAGCCTAGCCTATTCACTCGATGGAAAATACTGATGAAATGTATTTGAATTCAATATATTATCAATATTATGTAAGAAAATGTTCATATTTTAGATTATAGAAATACAGATCAATAGAAAGATGTTCTTCTCCCTGATTGATCTCAACAATCACCAACTCTATGCTCTTCCTAATGGTGGTGAAGAAGTTCTCTCTATCTCCTGCTATGGGAATCGATTAGAGTGATCATATTCTGTAACCTACTATTTTCTGGATATTATGTATGAAATTTGGACTCTTCAATGGTTTGGAAGTGGGATTCAGTGTCTGTATGATTTGGAAGTGGTGTATGGATATGAGTGTGGTTAGTAGGTGAGGTCCATGTGATTGTGGAAAGATGATGTAGTATTATCTATTCGCACCATTGAATGAAGTGATGCTTCCTCTAGTAGAACTCTATGAAATCTTTCAGATGACATCCCAAGCCTCCATGTGGTGCTATCACTATACAACTTCTTCCTCGACAATTAATGAAGCATGTACTCGCTAACCAAATGAAAAAATGTATTCCATGAGCCCCCGGAAATAGAAAACAGAAAAAGAAAACATAAATTAAAAAAATATTAGAACTAAATACTAAAAATTAGAACTACAATCTATTATTTCTATATATTATAATATAATATAGATAATTAGAATAAATAAATAAAGAAAATCAATAAAATAATTTACAGGTATATAAACAAATAAATAATGAAAATATTTATTATGAGTGTTGTTTTTATTTACTTAAAATATACACAAATATTAAATATATATACATAAGTATAAAAATTATATAATATAACTACATACAGTAAAAAAATAATCAATTTTATCTAAACAAAAGAATAAAAAATTATTAATACACTATAAAAACAAATTTAAATAATACATACAAGTATTATAATTATATAATTAATGTATTATTAATATATATTATTATAAATAATGTTTTATATATATAATTAAATTTTAATTACTATATATATATATTATTTAATTAAATAATTATGTACAAAAAATAAATGTATAAATAAAATGTTTATAAAAAATTTGTTTGATGAAATTCTAAATAAAATTAAATAAAGTTATTACATAAAAAATAGTATTAATTTGGTATGTTACTATATATATTTAAATATATATATTATATGTTTTATATTATATATTTTAGACATTATATTATAATAAAAATAAAATAAAAAACAAAAAGAGGAACCAATTTGGGGGGTTGGGTTTTTTCCCATGACAGTATAAGGGAACAAGGTCATGGTGAGGGGAAAGAGTAGGGGGGGCGCAGTGGCACCAGAAGGGAGATGGGGTGGCGGAAGGAGCCAAGGGAATGTGGCTTCATTCGAGTAGTGGATAATGGTTAGGGATCAACAGCTAGAAGGGGGAGGAGATCTGGTGCGAGTAGAAGGGGGTTTGTTAAAGACAAGATTGTGGGGTGGCTCTGCTCGGTGATTCTGGCGAAGAAGTGTATGGTTTTGGGGATCAAGTAATAGGGGGTGTGTAATCTCAAGTGGCATCTTGCAGACTCTTCGGTGGTGACAACTTCATATCAACCACCAGTGCTCGTGAGATTAGGTTTGATGGTATCCCTCAGATCTAAAGAAATTTGGTGGTTTGACTTTTTGAGTTCGTGTAAATTGATTATGAATTGAGTTATTCTTCAATTTTATATGATTTGGTCAATTTTATTATGATTGAATTATATATTGTATTATTTTTTATTCTTTTGTTTTTCTTACTGCTAATTTGGTTTGAAACCACTATTTTTTTATTATCACGTTCTGCTGCTGATATGTGGTTGCGCGACGATGAGTCGTGATACATCGTACGGGAAGATTTTGGGGGTGAAAAGACTGTGGATGCTAGATAAAGGTGGTGCATGTGACAATATGAGATGGAAAAAATCAATGGGTGATAATGATGTTAGGGAAGGTATTGATGGATCGTAGAGGTATCATCATAGTGGTGTATTGAAGAGGAGGAGTGTTGGAACAAGGAGATGTCTCACCATTGATGGAACAATGAGACCATGGTGTGGCAACTGTGACAGATGACACTGTTTAAAATATGGTGGTAGGGGAACCTGTAGTGAAGAGGTGGTGACTAGAAGTCACCATTGCCGGTGATGGTGGTAGTGAGCAGTAGTAGTGTGGAAAGGTGGTTGTGGAATAGTATCACCTAAAAAATAACTAAAACTAACCAAAATTAATTTATTTTACAATTGAAAAAATTTAATTATTAAAACTATAACATAAAATAAAAATAATAAATCAGTACATTCTCATTTAAAATTATAGAATAAACTGAATTGTAATTATGTTTACTGTGCATTCTAATCTATTTGAACATAATATAAAGCAAAAAATAAAGAATCCACAATAATGCCTATTGAATTGAATTAAAAAATTAACAAATTAAAGAATTACTAAATAAATAAACAAAATAAAACAATGAATGAAAAAAATTTACATATTTGAATTATTTAATGAATTAATGAATTAACTAATGAGGATAAATAATTAAATTAAAATAAAAGAACAAAATGAGTATAATTAAATTATTAGAAACAATTGAATTAATTAAAAAAATGTAATAAATTTATTTACAAATGTGTTAAGGAATTAATTATATTAATGAATTAAAAATCATTAAATTGAAAATTAATTAGAAAAAGAATCAATAAAATTAAATTGAAATAAAAAATTTATTTTATTAATGGAAGAAAACCAAATAAAAACAAATAACCATTTTAAATACCGAAAAATGTTTCCAAAAATTTAATATACAAAATACAATAATTAATAAATATTATACAAAATACATTATTTAAATAATAAAAAAAGAATAAAACCCAAATAATGATGTCGAGAAGAGTAATGAAATTAAGACACATCAATATATTATATATGTGATATAATAATGTTTTTTAAAAATTTAATTACTTTTTACATTTTGTTTCATCCCATTAGTCGAAAAATGGTGACATCATTTATGTGTACAAACGACCCATCGTCTCCATTAATGGTGTAATTAATTATTATATTTATATATTTTACAAATGAATATATATATATATATATTAATATATATTTTTTATACCCTGATTAGAATTACGGAAATTTTTCGACCATGGTCTATGTATAAGGATTGGGATTGTCGAACCGAAAAATTCATGGAAAACGAAGTAGTTATTAACCAAAATAGTGATTTTAATAATATTTTATCAATAAATGGGTGATAAGATGTTATAAATAAATCAAAAATGGTGTGTAGATATGAATATGGTTATGTAATGAATATATAATAAATGGTTATTTATTATATAGTATATTTAATCATGAATAGTGAAAGGATAGTCTTTAGGTAAGAGTTTAATTCACAGTATCAACAATATATGGGACTGATTAGGCTTATGTCTCTATTGAGTAATATTTATATTCCATGTATATGTCCTATAAAAAATGGGTTAAGAATTTCTTTTACAATTCTGCTAAAAAAATAAAATTATTTGAGACCGTGATTTAACTTTTATATAATGGTTTTAAAAGAATATTTGAGTTATTTTCTAAAGGTGTTACTTTTGGAATTTTCTGATAAAAATATGAAAGGAATGTTTTTTATATAATTTGATAAGAGAGAATTTTCCCACCATCATGATGCATCAATGATTTAAATAATCCTTTTAAGTATCACTACTAAAAATTTGTGTATTTTCTATGGGGAATTTACAATAGTGTCCCAACACAAATGTCACATTGCAGAAAACTGGCGTCATAAATACATTAAATGAGCTTTAAAAAACCCATTACGACGGTAAAATATACCCATCGCAAAGTGATACGAAAATATATTTTTGCGATGAAAAAATATTCCTTTCAGAAACACGTTAAAAAATAGTGAAAAAATTAATATTAATAAAATCATATTTATAAAATAATTTAAATAAAATAATAATAATAACAACCACAATAATAACACTAACAATATAATATTAATATAATAATATTTATATTAATATTAATAAAATTAATAACTGAAATATTAATAATAATAATAAAAATAATAATAATAATAGTAAAAATATTTGTAAAAATAAAAAAATAAATTTTTTTAATGTTAATATAATAAATAATAATAATTTTAATCAAATAATAAATATAATAAAAATCAGTAATAAATTAATATAATATCTAAAAATCAATTAAATAATATAATAATAAAAAACATAATATTTATAATCATATAAAAAACACACTAAACCATGAGTCAGGCGTCGCATGAATGTCATCATTTTCTGTTGTTGTTGCTCCCTTAATTGACATATCTTCTCCACCTATTATTGTTACTTCTGTTATCAACACGTCACATTCTTCCTACCCCAGTATATATCTGTAATAGTGTGTGTCAAATTGAAGTGCAGTTGATTCTTACATTTCTCAAAGTGTCAAAAAAGTCATAACTGCCAATACAACAATTCTTTTATTTTCATTCTATGTCGAACTGCAAACACTAAAAATTGTCTCAATTTTCATAGCTGAATTGTTTTCCCTGATGTTAAAATTTAAAGAGAAAAATAATCTCAAGTTCCCATTATATCATGAGGTGTGACTACATTGGGAACATGGGTTTCTTTACTCTCTTATCCTTCAAAAAATATGATTTTTTTGTTAACAACATTGAATCTATATGTAGTGTTGGCGGTTCGACAAAGAAATATAATGAATTTGGAAAACGTTGTTACATTAGAAGAAAGAGTAATTATCTATATTTTATGACATTTTGTATATAGTTGAAAACAAAACATGACTTCCCAGAAGATCATTGAAAAAATGTAATTAATTATTAGATAAAAATGATAAAGAAATTAACAAACAAATAATAGGTAAAATAATGAAAAAATTAATTGAATTAGTAGTAAGAATTCTCCTTTTCCTGATGGATGTATGAATTTTGATGTATTTCTTAACTACAATTATTTAATACTATTTATTAGTATTTGTTACTAATTATTACTAATTATTAGTGATTATGATTAATTATTAATGATTATGACTGATTATGACTAATTATTACTGATTATTATTGATTATTACTAATTATTTCTAATGATTAGTAATTATTCTAATTTATTAACAATTATTACTAATTATTCATATTTATTACTAATTAATCATATTTATTACTAATTAATACTAATTATTACTTATTAATCTTAATTATTACTAATTTTTACTGAATATTACAAATTAATCCAAATTATTCCAAATTATTCCTAATTAATCCTAATTTTTACCAATTGTCCCTAATTATAACTAATAATTACTAATTATTACCAATTATAACCAATTATTACTAATTATTACTAATTTAATTATTAATTATTACTATTTATTGTTAATTAATTCTAAATATTAATAATTATTAATAATTATATCTAATTGACACTAAATAATTCAAATTATTAGTAATTAATTATAATTGTTTGTAATTAATTATAATTATTACTATTTATTACCTATTATTACTAATTATTTCTAATTATTACTAATTATTACTAATTAATTATAAATATTACTAATTGATTCTAATAATTAATATTTATTAGTAATTATTACTAATAAAATTTAACTATTAAAATTATTACTAACTAATCTTAAATGTAATACTAATTATTCCTAATTAATTCTCATTAATCATATTTATTAACAATTATTAAAAATTATTAATAATTAATCCTAATCGTTACTAATTATTATTAATTATTTGTAATTATTACAATTTATTAATAATTATTTCTAATTATTTTTAATTATTTCTAATTAATCTTAGTTATTAGTAATTATTAATAATTATTACAATTTATTACAATTTATTTATAATTATTTATAATTATTAATATTTATTACAAATTAATCATATTAATTACTAATTATTTATCATTATTACTATTTATAATTATTTAGTTCTCATTATTACTAGTTATTACTATTTATTACTAATAAATCATATTTATTAGTAATTATTACTAATTATGACTAATTATTACAATTTATTATTATCTATTACTATTTGTAAATATTTAATTCAATTTACTACATATTAATGTTAATATTTACTAAATATGAAAAATTATTTCTAAATATGGATAATTATTAATAATTATTAATAATTTTTCTAAATAATACTAATGACTACTAATTAATATTAATTAATATAACTATTAATCAATAATAATTAATACTAATCACATGTAATTATTTTTTAAAAAATAATACAAAAAATAATGATTGTAATCTAATTTAATTTAATTGAAGCTAACAAACAATAAATATAACTAATATAAAATAAATATAATTAACAAAAAATAAAATATAAAGATAAATAACATAAAATCGATTCTTTTTGAGGATATAAGTCGTGAATATTACATTGATTTAGAACATTGTGTTATGAAAAATTTTGAGCGAAAAAATATAAGTAGAGTGGGTGGAAGAGGTGGAGAAAGGAGTGGAATACGAGAAAAAACGAGTGTGGTATATATAGTATAAACTATTTACCACATGAGTATTTTTGACAGGCTTCATGTCACTAATGCCATACCAGCTATTAATTAGGAGCAGTGGATAAAAGGGTATTTGCAGCAATTCCTGCCACAAATACCCTCCTGCTGACATAATATTGGCAACGGGATGGATCACCCATTCTAAATACTAAAAAATACCACCTATATTTGCAGCAATTATAAAAACAAGTCGCAAATACCCTTCCCAAGGTTTGGCGTGCAATCCATGCCAAAACTCCCGTGACAAGGACCATCTCCCTGTTGCAAATAACTGCTTTTTTGCAACGAGGATCGTCTCTGATCACAAATAGTGTCTTTCGACAGTCTATTTGCGACGGGACCCCTCCCTATCGGAAGTATCCCCTCACAAATACCTATTTCTCCCGTAGTGTTTACATGTTTATTTTCAAGAAAAATGATATAATTTATAAGCGCTTATATTTTAAAAAACAGAAGAGATTATAAAATTTAAATGTTACTTTCCTCAAGAATTATTCCAAGTGATCTTCCAAAATAATTTTATTTATATGATGAAATTCGTTCATGATACTTATTCTTTATAGGGGATATGGTCTAAGGATACCATCATTGTTTATTTTATGGATGTATTATGTTTATCAATGCATGTTGTTTATTAGTCTCATTTATTTTCCACGAGTTATGTTATGATGAATTGCTTATGAAAACCATTTATTTTCATTCGTTATGATATGATAAATGTTTTATGTTGTTGAACACATGTGTATAATTCTCATTATATGACTGTTCTGAGCTATATTTCCCATAAATTCATGGGTTAATTTATTACATCTCATGAGTGAGTTATAGGAATCATGTCAATGTTCTTGATTCCTTATGAAATAAAGTTGAATTTTTTGATCAGTTATATGAAAAATTCGATTTTCTTAATACACTATGAGAAATAAGTGGTGATTCTGTATTCAATGTTCTTAGAAACTAACCATGACATATAAAATGGTTTTTATACCTATGATGATGAAACACACATTTATGACATGAACATATGGTTCATGATTAAGTTATGATGAATTCACTTGCTCATGATTCATGTATTTTGAAATGATAATATGTTATGACATAACTCATGTTTTTTATATTTGTCATTTTGGGAATGAATTTTGCCTGTTTTGATCAAGATCTAATTCTTTTATATGACCGTCAATTGATATCTTCTATGTTTACACAAACTAACAATATGATCTCACCCTTATCTTCTATTTCATTTCCCTAGGTGATGAAGAATGTTTTTATTAAGATATTTCTATTAGGTTTAACGTTTGGGAAAAATATTTATTTGATTTGATGATGGTCATCCATAAAATAAATAGATTTTATATTTAGTCTCAAAAAATCTAAAGCAGTATGGTTCTAAGAGGAATCATATTTTCATATATTGAGTATTCATCAAAATATAATTAATATATGTGTGCAAAAATATCGATCCATTATTTTTGGAATAAGTGGAAAGTTTTTTCAAAATTTAGATTTTAGGGAAATAAAAATTTTATGAAAAAAAATCAGGAAATGTCTACGTGAGGGATAAAATCATAATGTTTTGATAAAGAACATGAATGACTTAGATAATAACTATTGTATCATAAAAACGTCACATGATTTATACATTCTAATAATGATTTTTTTGAATCATATGGTTTTCTACTATGATTACCATCTCTCACACTATTATTTTTATCTTTTAGTAAATAGTTAGAAGCTTAGGTAATCATGTTAGTGCTAAATTTGAGGGAAATTGTAATGGTTTTCCAATTTAGAAACCAAATTTTATGGGTTATAGAATGTATAATCTCTCTAAAATTCTCAAAAAAACATTCTTAGGTAATAATCATGATGAAATTGCAAATGATCAAAGGAGGGAAAAATATACTATTAAATATTTTTTAAAGAAACATCCACCTGAATTTAGTGGATCTTCTGACCTACTAGTGACTTATAGATGGATCAATACCATCGAGATTATATTTTAATTTCATGAATGCATAGGTAATAAAAAAGTGTTCTGAACTATTTTTCTACTAGGATATTGAAGAAGATCAATGGTGTAATATTATCAAGAATTCCAGGTGAGAGTAAGAAAGTGAAACCATGGAATTGGATGAGTTTGATTGGATATTATTAATTACGTAAAACCATTTCATTTTATGTTACAATAAATAAAGATTGAATTTATTAAGATGACGAAAATGGTTTAAGAATCAATTGGAAAGTATGGGGATGATTTTATATGGCTTTCATGGTATGTCTTTAGTTTAATTATCATCGCTGAAAGTATAATTGATCGTTTCTTTGGTGACATAAAGTAAAGTATCTGAAATAAAATATCTATAATATAATTTAGTATCTATGAAGAAATAATTCATTATGAACTCATGGTAGAAATGGAAATTAAATATTCCCATAATTCCCATGGTTTTAATAAGAAAATAATGATAGAGTATCATGAAAAGTCAAATAAATCACATGGTGGAAAGAAATTTCAACCATCTACATGCCTAAAATGAGTTAAGAAACATAAAGCTAAGAGTGTGAATGGAACTGGGAGATTATTTTAATGTTTAACAGTGGTTACTAAATCCATTTAATTTTGAAAGGGGGAGAATAGGCCTGTTAATGCTACATAGGAAAATAAGATGCAAAATAATGCACCACCCATGCTCAAATCCTTCTAATTAAAGACATTTTGGAATTATGAAAACTAGTGCACGAATCTAAATGTTTTTCTCATAAGTGTCCAAAAACTCATAATCCTAAAGAATAATGCAAAAATTATGTGATTGGGACTGCCCAATTGGGTTTTGAAAATGATGTGGTGAAGCATAGAAAATTCATCCACTCTAGAATAACTAATGAATTATTTGATTTTGGATCCACCCACTATATTATTTTTTAATATTTTTCAAAAGGGTGTTATCATACCTCTTAAAAAATTTGTTGTTTTTATATTTATAAAAACATATAATGTCACAATGGTGGAATCTCAAATTTATAGTTATGATTTGGTTAAAATATTTAGGAATGTGCTTCCTACGGATATTGTGATTCCCCATTTTATTGAATTCAATGTGATTCATTGCATAGATTAGATTTCTCTATAAGGATCCCATATCAATTATAAATAATGTAAGTCAAATTTTATATTTTTTATGAACATATGATCTTTTATCATTTCATGTATGAATGTGATCATATGATATAAATTACATCAATTTTTTGGGTTTTAGTTCCTACGCATGAAGGATATCTATCTTAGATAGTTGGAGATAAAATCAACATTATTCATACAATATTCCTATGAGTGTTTATTTATGTCTTTCTAGATTAAGGTATGGTTATTCCAATTTATAGTGAAGTTAAATTTGAAATTGGGCTCATATTTAATTATAGTCATCTATTAAAGACTCCTTATATTAGTTCCCCAATTGAGTTGCTGAAATTTATGATGCAACTCTAGGAGAGTCTCGGGAGTGGATTCATATGCCCAAGTGTGTCACCAAGGGGTGAAACTATTGTATTTGTTAAGAATAATGATTGGTCAATGTGCCTTTTTATTGATTATCATGAGTTTAAAAAAAACACAATCAATAACATGTACCTCATCCTCATATTCATGAATTATTTGATCAACCATATAGAGCTTGATATTTTTTGAGGATTGGAATTCGTTATTGATATAATCAATTGATGGTCAAGAAAGTTTATATACCCAAAATGTTATTCCACACAAGGTATAAACAATTTGAATTTATAGCTATACCTTCTGGTCTTACTAATTCCCCCGCTCTCCACATACACATAATGAATAGAGTCTTTAGAGACTATCTCAATTAGTTTGGTCCAGTATTTATAAACAATATTTTGTATATTTTAAGACAGAGGAAGATTATAGTAACCATTTGAGGATTGTGGTGAAGATCTTGATAAAAGTTATGATTTATTAAAAATTTACAATGTTAGTTTTTTGGGTTTATAATTTCTCATTTTGGAATTATATAATCTCTTATGATGGTATATTAATAGATCCATCAAAAAAATATGTTATTGAGAGATGTCTTATACCAAAAACAGTAACTAAAATGCACCATTTTCTTATTTTTTATTTATATTATCAAAATTATGTGAAATATTTATCTTGATTATCTAATTAACTCACTAATTTTATTCATAAAGAAGTAAATTTCATATTTACATATGAATGTGATGAGAATTTCAAGGAGTTGAAATGAAGGTTTTTCAGTTCACCATTGTTGACCCTACCTGGTAATGGTGAATTCTTTATCATATAATGTGATTCAACAAAGAATGGAATGTGATGAGTTCTCAAGAAAAATGTTATGTTGATAGATTATGCCTCACTCCAATTAATGGTCCATGAGAAAAATTACCCAACTCATAATTTATACCTTTCTAGGGTAATTGTTTGCATTAATGATAAAGAGGAATGATATCTATGAAGAAATGTGTGACATGTATACTGATCAAAAAAATTTAATGTATATTGTTTTCTCAAAAAGAGTTAACCATGTTCCAAAAGATGTTTTTTGGGGATGATTTAAGATTATGAGTGATTAATACATTACCAACCTAGAAAAGTGAATTAGGTGGAAGATGCATTCATCCAAAAGGATCACAATAGATTATGTATGATCAGGATAAAAAACCATATGATATTTATGGATTTACAAAGGATTTATATTCAAATCATAAAGGATTGGGATAAATATTATATAGATCAAATGAATATTCATACATCTATCAATGTGATGATTAAAGAGGTGTATATGGATGATTTAGTGATGCAAAAGAAGGCGAGAAATGTTCCCAACATCAACCTTTATGTTTATTTAAAAATTAGTATTATTAATCGTGTTTAAATCATACCAATACTTGATTTAAAGAAGGTTCTTTTGGATGAGGATTTTAGTTCATCATTATCTATTCTTCCTTTAAATACAAATATGTATGGAGGCATGAAATAATTTTCTTATTGGAAAAAATAATAGAGACAATGAAGAGGATGTTTCAAAGTTCATGGTTTTTATCAAGTTTTGGAAGAGATACTAATGTTTAATGTGATGTTACAACCATTAAAAATACATTAATAGAATTGGGAAAACATCAATATGGATTTTTTGTTGGACTCCACAAAACATATAATGGCAATAATGTTATATGGGATATAAGTGATCCAATTTCAATGTGCGAACACTTTATTTAATTTAGATAAGTAATCTATCATAATCATATTGCTAGAATATATATTTAATAAATGGTATGACTTCATGTAGTAAGACATTGTATTCTATCTAATTGAGATATGAAGTTTATCTCAATGTTCTAGAGAAGCCTTCAACAGGCACTGGATACAACGTAATGTTTTATCACTTCAGGTCATCCTCCGATATGTTGTTATTCTTAGGGGTCAATTAAAACACTAGATGTAATGTCTAGAGCTTTATCTATGGATTTCAAAGGTAGTGGGGATCAACGCCATCCTTTGGATGAATTTTCATACAATATTTTATTCCACTCTAGAATTCATATGGATCCTTATGAAGCCACTTATGGTATGTACAATAGAACTAAAACATTGTGAAATGATGTTAGAGAATAACATCTATTGGTATTGGATCAAGCTATGGAAATTACACAGAAGGATAGATCCATTCAACAACATATAATAAAATTTTAGATTCGACAAAAAAAGTTATAACTATTATAACTAGAAAGACTATTTGTTTTTTATTTTTGACAAGGATATTCGAATGAATATCTCCAATGAATATTCTGTTAATATTTCCAAATAATGGAAATATAATCCCAAGGTATATTAGTCCTTTTGAAATTCCTTATTTCATCCCAATGGTAGATTTTAGACTGAATCTTCCACCAAATCTCTTTCATTTTCATGATGTGTTCCATATCTCTCTAGATGAAGTAAATACCAGATCATTAACACATACTAAACATAGATATAATAGCCCTAGAGGATTAAAATTGTTATAAAGAACTAATAGAATACATTTTGGTTCATATCAAGAATTTTCTATGTAACAATATCACTCACATTGTTAATGTTTTTTTGGAAATGCCACCAATTCAATGTTTCAACATGGGAAATATAGGATGTGTTGAGGTATTAGTACCCCCATCTATTTTCTTTGAGGGGAAAATTTCAATGTGAAAATTAATTTTAATGGGGTATAATATATCGTGCTATCATTTTTATGAAATATGCCTCCTTCAGTAATTTTATTTCCATGATAGCTTGTCTTACAAAGAACAAAAATTTGACATGAACCACCAAACATTATTAAAAAATTATGTTTCTATTAATTCATAGTCATTGGATTAGTGGGGTTGAATATTAATAAATAAATTATGAAAATTATTTGGTGTACACATTTATAAAATAAATTCACCACTTATCAAATTATTTTAAATAAACAAATTATTTGAAAATTAATGTAAAGTTTTTTTTCTTAAAAATCATTTTAAGTATGGAATAAATTTTTAAAAAATAAATTAAATTAATTACTATAATTGAATAGTTTAAATGAAATTTAAATATTATTTAATTTTCTAAATACATTATTATTTAAAAAATTATTTTTTTAGCATAGGATATGAATATATAAAGTTTTACGCTTAAATTTTTTTTCTTCTAAAAACACATTTGTCGCATTTTTCACACTTTTATTAAAAATAATTTTTCAAATTTATAGGTATTTAATTATATCAAATAAATTAAATATATAGAATCAAGAGGTTCAAATTTGGTAATTATGCTACTTTTATTTCTAGTAAATATTAATAATGACCTTAATAATTGTTTTTTCTATGATAAAGGTTAAATCAGCTAATTAATGTCAAAAAAGTTATGGATTATAAAATGACCGTAATAATTGACATAATTTTATTAGATTAGTTAGTATAATAAATATTCTTCAATGATTTTGTAATATGAAATTTTATGGAAAATTGGATGAGATTATGCCATTTACAATATTTTATTTTAAGAATAGTGAAACATGTAACACTCTCATTTTTAATAACATAAATATTTATATTATGGTGTTTCCAAAAGGATATGTATGACTATAAATATTCTTTTTAGATATAAAATAACTTCAATTATAACAATAAATTGATTTAATAATTAGAAAATATATAATTATGTTAAATTCTTTCAGAACACTAACGCAATAATAAATTATTTAATTGAAAACTGAAATTAATGATTTTAGAAATATTAAACATATTATAATTTTATATTATTAATGTAACCCATGAATTTTAAATATATAAATTACATATTGTGGATTTTTGAAAGCATTATATTCTAATTCCCCCACATTCTTCATTTATTTATGTTTAAATTAATTGAATGCTGTCAAAATTGACAATAATGATACTTTTTAAAAAATAAAATATTATTAATTTATTTAAAAATAATAACATTAATTAAAAAACAAGGTGGTTATTATGCTGTCTAAATATATTTAAATTTTATATTTATGGTCAAATTTTCACCTTTTATGTGATTATTAGAATATTATAATATTTTCATTGTTGTTACCATAGTTGGAATTATAATAGTTTAATTAAGGGATAATCAAAATGATAAGGATAGAATTAAAAAAAACTGTAAAAAATATATTGTTTGATTATATTAGAAAACTAGACACCAAATATTATAATATATTTCATTTTTTATTCATTTTTCTTGAGATTGATTTTATTATAATATATTCTCTTGAGAAATTACAAAAGTTACACTCACCTCAATTATAAAAGGGAACCTCCTCCCTCACACAATTAGAATTAATTGATCCTTATATACAATCATAATATACCAAATTATCTAATAAACTTCAATTAAAATATTCTTGAGGTTCTAGTCTTCTTAAAACACCAACCATTGAACCCTTTAGAAAATATCAAATGAGTTGTTTTGAAGTAGAGGTAATATCACTAACCGATCAATTTCATATTATAAACTTTATTATCTCTTTTAAATATATTATATTTATCATAAATTAATATCATAAATAACATAATAATGAAAATATGTTATTATTATTATTAATACATGATTATACAACCACATTCCCATTAAACAAGAAGTGAAAGTATCACATGTGCATAAGTGCTGCTTACTGCCGCCACATAGCAATATAATTAATTTTCATCACCATCATCTATGGATGTTTATTTTGATAGTTTTAATGTTAATATATGATATTTATGACATAATTCTACCTTTTTAAATACAATATCATGCATAACTATTTAACATATAATCGTTTGTGAAATAGTAACCTTATTCTTTCATCCATGTGGACTACCAATTCCACGATGCGAGGATATTTATTTTTCATGTATATATTAATTGGATTGTAATATGGATGAATTGGATGAATATATTTGATATATGTGATATACTAATTATTATTTTAGGTTTTATTATTATTTCCCTTTCTTGGATTCCATCAAATGAAAAATTGAATCAATGTTCATCCATATGAACGACCTCCCATCTATATGAATTGTGTAATTCATATATGTATATATTGTTTTTTATGAATGATTATAAACATGAATGAATATATATATATATATATATATATTTTATAAAATTATTATCATTTTAAAATTATGGGACAATGATCAATGAATAAGGATAGGGATTGCTGAATTGAAATATTCTTGGAAAATGAATCAATTATCAGATAGAACTGTGATATTAATAAAATATTATTAATTAATGATTGATAATTTGTTATAAATAAATTATAAAAGGTATGCTAGATATGAATATGGTTGTGGGAAAAATTTGTAATAAATCCATATTTATTATATATAAGCTCTGAACGTGAATAAAGGATGGTGTGAATTGAGTTAAGGTTTTATTTCACAATCTAAAAATTATTTGGGCTTCATTATATTTAAGTCTCCACTGGGGAATATTTTTTCCCTTTATATATTTTATAAAAAATTATTATTATTTTTAATCTCTAAAACATATTTAAAATTATTTTCACCATTCTTTTAATTTTTACACTATGGTTTGAAATGGTTTTAATTTTTATTTTTCAAACATGGTACTTTTGAAAAAGTTTGAAAACAATATGGAAGAAATGTTTTTCATTATATGGTGATCGATCATATTTTCTATAATTAATGAGTCATTAATATATTGAAACATATGTTACATGTTTAAGAGTTTTTTTTCATATAAAATGTTTTCATTTGTAACATTAATGATTTTTTTAAATAGTTGTGATTTTAAAATGGTAATTTTATTCTCCACACGAATTATTGAAAGTAATATTTCAAAATCATTTTCTATCTATGATGAAGTATTTTTTTTGATAATTATGTTTTACCATAGATATGATCAAAGGATACCACCCTTTTTATTTTTTAATGATTTTATATATATATGCTGGCATAATGTTTCTAAATCCCATATACATTCCATGAGTTATGTTATGATGAAATGCTTATGCGAAAAATTTATTTTAATGGGATTTAATATGATGAATATTTTTTATCTTTGGATACATACCTATTTTTTCATTATATAACTATTGGTACCTATATATACCAACAATTTATTTTATAAAATATTATATCTCATGATATAGTTAGTATAAATAAGTAAATGTTCTTGATTAATTAGGGGTATCTTGTTGATGTACTTGATCCTTTATTGGAAACAAGTCTACGTGTATGGTCCACTATGGTAAAAATGTGTTTAGGCATAATTAAATTACCTCAGTAATTATCATTGAAATATTTAATGGTTTCTATACTTATGATGATTGCACACAAATATATGATGTGAGATTATGTTTCATGATTGAGTTATAATGAATTATAATTATAATGATTGTTTTCTTTTGAAATGAAATTTTTTTATGCCATAACTAATTTTTATGATCTTTTTCATATTGGGTATATATTTGTTTGTTATGATCAAGATATCATGTTTTAATATAATCCTTAGTTGATATCTCCCATGTTTACACTCATTGATGATGTAAGCTCTCCCTTTTCTTATTTTTCCTTACACATAGTTATGAATAATGTTTTTATAGGGTATTACTATGAAAATTATCACGAGGGGTGATATTTATGGTACATAATTAAGATATTTCCTAAAATAAGAATATTTTATATCTAATATCTAATGACTCTAATACTTTTATTTTTTGGTGTGAATTGTATTATTATTTATTTCATTTTTAATAAAATAGATACAATATTTTTTTAAAAATGATCAGTCCATTACCATTTAATCTATTAAAATAAAAATAAATGTTATAAATATTTTAGGAGTTATCAAAGGAATTGTAAAATCCTTTTGTAATTATGTGTTTAATAATTATTATTCGTGGTGTATATAGGATATAAATTAAATTATGACCATTAGGGTATGAATATTTCATTATTTTTATATGATTGTTATACTATGAAGCTACTAGTCAATGTAATAATTGGAAAGGTTTAAATTATAAATTGACCATTATAGTTATTTTATGATAAGAGTAACCATACAAGTTAATTAAATCAACAATGTAAAACTTATGAACTCAACTAGTAGAATCATGCCTTATGGATCTCATTTTTCAGATCTACGTATGTTGGTAGAATAATTGTTGTTTAATCTTCATCAATCCATTTTAGATCAACAATAAGTGATTCTCAAATGAAACCACCTATAAATTTTATTCAAGGTAGAGTATGTAACCACTGGAACAATGTTATCCGAACAACCTCATATGACTACCACCATCGCACACCATATCCTTAGAGTTTTTTTCATTGTGAAAAGGGTTTATATAACTCTACCATAGTATTATCAAGGTTTAATTATTTTTGAAAATAAATAATAGTATTATTGATTCCACATTATTATTTATTGGTACACCATTATATAAAATGCATATTATTAGGGAATATGATCGAAGGAATTTTTATACAAAGATATCATGAATGATTTTTTCAAGAATGTATATATATTTAATTTCAATTAAAATAATTATTTTCAGAACTATGGTTTATTAATGGTTCTAAAAAATTAAATTAACTTATAAATTATTTTTATGCAATTATATGTAGTTTTTCTAATGGAAAAATATTTGACTTTATAATAAAAAAATCAGCGGATTCAATAAATTATTGTTTTATATAATAATTAATATTCTAATATTTATTAAATTTTCCTAATAAAATTTATGATATTCTTTATACTATCACATATATATGATCCCATAATTATTTTTTCATAATTTTATGAGATGATCACTTTTTGGGAAAAATATATAATATAGTATGAAATATGGCATGTATTATGACTTTCTAAATACATAAAAGTTATTTAATAATTATGATATTTTCTTTACAACCAAAAAAATATTATTTATTAATATTATGTAATTTGATGTATTTAAATCAATCTCCTAACCCATAAATGAATTTACAAAATCGAAAATGGAATGAAATATTTTTTATTTTTTAAAAAAATTTCTATTCTATGGAAAAAGTTATATTAAAAAATGGATTTCGATTCTAATTTACCAATTTATTTATAACATGAAAATATTATATATCCACGAGAAAAAAACAACGATTAAGACATTTTTTTGTTTTCAACAACATATACTTACAAGACATATATTTATAAATTATTAAACAATTATACATATTTTACTATAAATGCCCAAAAATACAACGATAATTTTCCACTATAAATTATTTAAAAATAATTTTATTGTCATTGTACATTCTAAGGAGTACTTGTAATGTTTACTTATGGTATTAAGGTTTCATCCTATGATTTTAATAAAATAATCTTTATGTTAAGGGAAATGTCCACTTTTGTTTTTCAATTCATGTACCTATTTTGTGGCATGGATTCAAATAGTTTAATTTTATTCTTTTCATGAGATATTTATTATCCCATTTCTATATATATTTTGTTTTATAAATGGGAAAACACTATTATCACTCATTGCTACATTTTTATAATTCACATTGTATTCTCGTTACCCTATTATAATATTTCTGTATATTATATATTCTAAAAGAAATATTTAATATTGTGAAGACAAAAAAATCTTCCTTATACAAAATATTAACCTAAAAGTAAACATGATTTATTTATTGTGAACATAAAAATATTAAACCATCATTCCATTATCACCAGTTAATAATGTTTTAGTGATATTGTCTTTAAGAAATTATAATTTTATAGAATTGTTCATAAATACTGATAATTATTTCCAAACATTTATTAATGAAATATATTCTTATAACTTATATGGAACACGTGACTTTTAAAATGTAAATATCATTCTTGTATATCACATCAATTAACTGGGTAACTAACTAAACATTGGAGATGAAATTTTTTATGATACCTTTTTGAATAACCATGAAAATTATATTTTATAACTCGTTAGTGATAAACCATGGTGATAATCCATTAGTGTTTAGTTGAGACAAATAATCTTATCGGTATTTTCAACTTCAATAACTAGTTGGATTCAGTGTGTTAATGCCTAAATTTTAATGTTATAGCTCAAGTGGGTTGGAGTATAAATGATTACAGATGAAATTATTGTATATCTATATCATAACAAATACACATTAATCAACTTCATTCTATGATTGACTATCAATTGTTTGTCATCATAACCTGGATAATGTTGGTAGCTGATGACATATTTTTGGATATTTTTAGTTTTTAATCATTTCATTTTATTTAGTCTACAGAATATTTAGCTTGGCTCATGTTTTTTTATTAATAAAATTTTCATAGGATCATTTATTTGGTCTTCAAATAAATGGTTCAAATTATTTAATAATTTTTCATTTTTATATTTATTCTACATTTCCATGTTATTATTCATGATCATTTTATTAGGATATGACTCATGCTCTTATGATCATTAACTCTTGTTAGGCCACATGATTAGAAGATATATATATTTTTGTTACACCTTTAATGGTTTTTATAATCACCTCTTAATTTTAGGGTATTTTCTTAGGATATGAGATGATGTAAAAGTAACATAGCGTGATTCTATTAATGATCCTTTCAAGTGGATTAAAATAATTTTTTTGATTTCTTTTATTGTTTACCTAATTTTAAAGAAACTAAACCACAAAATATATTATTTATCATATAATTTCATACTATGTAATGATATGTTTTCTTAAATAGGTGGGAAAAAAATTAGTATTGGATAATGGTTTAGATATTACTAGAAATTCAGACTAGAATGCCTTGTTAAGAACCCTTTGCATATGTTTAAAAATAGAAAAAAAATGTATTAAAATTTTTGTGTAGTATAAAGCGAGTAGTCCCCATGTAATGAAATATATGTCTGCATACTAAAATAATATGTGGATATAATATAATATTACCTAGGATAAATAACCTTGAAAAAATATCATTAAGTATTAATGAGATAGTGAAAAGGTTCATAAAAAATAGCCTTTACTGCACACCTAGTATGATACTTCTAGGGGATATGGTTGTTTAATCACATGATTTTTATGAACCATTATAATGTACATATATATAATGAAATTTTTATTAGAGGAGATAGGAGAATATCATCTTTGAGTCATGTTTTTGTAGGATATAAAATACCATTAAAATAAAATGATTCATAATAGTGACATGTTTATTAGTAATGTTTTCTTATTTAAGAAAAATGAATTGAAATTGAAGGAATTATATAAATGATGAGTGAAATAGATGATATACTAATTCCATTGAAGCATAATGAATTCTAGAATATTAAAAATAATTATGAAAATGAATCGACTATATAAAGTTAAAAATAATAAACTAAATCACATTGAGAACCCAAATTCACCACAATTGATGAAACAAGCAGTTGAGTAATTCACACAATAATGGGCACATTATTTTATTGCATCTACTAAGAAATTAATTAAATAACAATAGGATACCCTTATAAGAATTTTATTTTCTATTCTCACTTGTTCATAGTAAGATAATGTCTCCCTGACAGTATACTACATATAAAGAGAAGATGATTAGAGGTTGACACTAATTAAGAACATGAATGCATGTGGGGGGTTAATTTTATAGAATAGGAAGTGTTTTGGATTAAAACATTTAAAAACTCTTTACATGTTTCATGTGAATAAAAAATTTCATGGAATTCATCGAATTGTAGCACAATGAAAATGACTTATTGGGATGCTATTAAATTATCATTATAGAACATTCTCAATTATATTCTATCTTTGTTATGGATCCTACATAAAAGGATTACAGTTTATTATTTGGACTAAAATACAACTTGTGGAGGAATCTAGAAAATCATGACGATAAAAGGACTAAGGAGATATATCATTTTTTTATAAAGTTTGAAATATAGTGATTAAATGGCTTTATAGTTCGAATGAAAAGAAGGAATAAATGATGCTAATCTTAATGAAGAATTATGATCATGGGAGTGAAGGAATGAAATTGACACTCTCAACGAGTAATAAATGTATGAAGATAAATTTTAGGAATTACATAATAGAATGTGGAAGTGTTATAAGAATGAAATAGTTGGTCAAATAGCATCGAACAATTCTGGTGAGGTGATCCCTCAACATATCATGACGAAAAATAGAGATATTATAGTGAAATAATAACCAAGAGTTCAATTATTCAAGTGTAAATATATAATTTTATTCAAAAAAAAATTACAATATCATATGAAAATGCAGTATAACAACTACAAACCTCAACATTGGACAATGTATTAGGTTCAGGCACTCAAAATATATATTGATAAAGTAGAGAATCCAAATGATGTTATGGAAGGTACAATGTTTTAACTAAATGCTTGTAATTACATAGTTTTAATCTAGTTAAATAATTATTTTATTTCATATATGTTTCCATAGAATGTAGAATCAAACCCCGAATATCTAAAAGTATAGTTTTTAGTTATGAATCCGCTAGGGATTATCTAAGAATCTATGTGTATATTAACACTATAATCAACTTTTGTGCGTAAAATATCATAAAAAATATAGTAGTTATTCCTATAGTGTAATTATACAATATAATATGTATTTATGGTATCTCAATGTATATTTCTGTGATTTACTATAGAAGTATTTAAATTTCATTGGACCTGAAAAAAAACTAGTGTTTTTTCTTAAACGATAAATATCAGAGACTTATCTTTAATATAACATAGAATTATTTCCTCAAGAGTTCACTAAACCTCCCTCCCCTATAAATAGAGACAGAAATACTCATTTAACATATACCAGGATCCAAATTAATATCAATGAATACATATATAGTAAAATATACAGATTAAGAATTTTTAAAGAATAAACTTTAAGAGACATTAAAAAAGGTTTTACTCTACCATGTGTGTCTCCATAGACTACAACAATTATATTTGTTAAAATTAAACATGTATCGATGCGTCTAAAAATTGACTACATATATATTAATGGGATAAAAAAAGAATAAATACCATCTCTAATGGATTTATGATTCATTGGACGAACTTCAAGTGATTCAATTCCTCAATAAGATTGACATCAGATTGGGATATCATCTGTTGGAGGTAAATAAGTATGTTATCACAATGTCCCATTTATGAGCATGATTTTGGGACAATGAGTATGTTGTTATGTCATTTTTGTTGACTAATTCACCTATTATATTTATGAAATTTATGAATAGATTCTTTAAGGACTACCTTCAATTTTTTTAGTAAATTAATAATGACATTATGATATATTTCAAAATTCAGGAGGACTAAGAGGATCGTTTTAGTTTCATTATAAACTCTGAGGAGGAATAAGAATATTGGTATATTTATAAAATGTGATTTATATTTAAAAAATGTTGAATTCTTGGGGATAATTGAAGCTTTAAAAGGATTAAGAGTTAAAACTTTCTAGATAATGGTTTTAGGGGAGTGGCATCAGCCTATTTAAGTAACTAAAATTCATAATAGACTTGATTTAGATTGATATTTTTGAATAGTTGTGAAAAAAAATTCAAGTATTTGTAATCTAATAACAACATTCAATTGAAAAAGTGTTATATTTATCTTGATAAAGGAATGCGAAGAATGTTTCCAATAACAGAAGAAGTGTTCAGTAACTACACTTATTCTATGTCTACCATCCGCCATAAAAATATTTATTATATATACTGATTGTAACGACCCAAACTTTTATAAATAAAATATTATTTGTGGTTAAATTAAATTCATTATTATGTATTTCAATTATAGAAAACACAACCACTTTTGTGGTTTTATCATATCCTAACAGTTGTCAAGAAACATTAAACATCATAACTATTGGTAATATAACCATTCAAGAGTGATAAAATGATTAGTATAAATATAGGGTTTTAAAAAATATAATTTACACACACAAAATAAGTGATGGCCTCCAATAGTAGGATTATACCCTATTAAACCCATTTATTTGTCATTTTGAGGTAGATAAAATCACATAGATTTTACCTTCAACAAACCCAATATGAGAACCAATAAATAATGCATGAGTAAAACCATTTATGGGGTAATTTCATTATCATAGAGATCATGACCCAAAAAAGGTATTCCAAACCACCCCAGGAAAGTCTCACTGTTGCAAACCTTACCCTTAGAGCATTTGATGGTGTTATAAAGGTCAATGTTTCCGGAACATAATAATAGAAATTTTGATTTTGTATTTCCAATATATTAATATTTATATTTACTTATTATTATTGTTACCTTATAAATGATTCTAATTTTTATTTCATAAAACAAAAAATTTATTTTTCTGTAGTAAGAAATTTCAATAAATACATTTAGTTTAACAAAAAATGGATTTTGAAATAAATAATATTGTAAATATATATTATTTTTAGACTATTGTGATTATATATAAATGATAATATAATTTCTCAAATGTCAAATGTAAATTCAATAATAATTCAAAAATATTTATTTTTAAAAAAGTAGGAATTTCACAATAAAACTCAATTCTACTTTAAAATTGAATGTTCCAATATTTATAAAATTATTTAAAAAAAATAAATATTATCTTTTTCAATTAGCATATCGAAATTATATAATTTTTAATTTTTTATAATTTCTTAAGATAATCTCTTTTTTGTGTAAAAATTAAATACGGTATCAATATTTGGTGTAAATAGTGACATATTAATGAAAAAATGATATAATAAATTATATTAAGGGTTTATAAGACAGTTTCATTAATTATCATTCAAATTAATGTATTATTCGGGTTATTTTACTGATTTTTTAAATCCTTTATGATTCCTCCAAAACAAATTTTATGTTTTATGTTTTTAAAATCATTTCTTTAAGAGCGTAGCTCACTTCCACATCACTAAGGGTAATATTATAATGGGATCAGCCCATGCCCTTATTAATTAATGTAAAATACTATTCTTTAGATAAAATTATGTGTAAATACAATGTGAATTTTTTTGTTTTTAATTTCATTATTTTATAGAGTCCAAAACCTAAGTGTAAGAAATAATAAAGTGCTCCCCCTCCCTTTTAATATACAAACCCACAGTTTCTCCCATGAAATTTCACTAAAATTATCATAGAGAATTTACTAAATCTTCCCCTATATTTAGTTATCACATGTCTACCTCAAGCCATCATTATGGCCCTCCCATTCTTTTGGAATCACAATCTCATGGTAATGGATCCTCTCTTTCGACTCATTATTCAAAAATTGTTATAATTGTATGCCTTTTTTCTCCAGTTCCTAATGATGTGATATGTTCTTCCCTTTCCAACATACATTAAATATGATTTATAAATGATTATATAACCCTTTAACTATAATTAATCCCTCCTAAGAACATTTATGTTCCCCTCAAATGCAGCTAAAATATCATGATGACTTTCCATGCCAAACAATTATGTAGTGAATGCCCATACCCATTAACTATCAAAGGTGTTAAAAATTGTAAACATATACATATATGAATTGGGAATTACAATTATGTAATTCAAAATCCATTTTCATGGGATTAAAAGTGATGAAATATATTCTAATGTATATGATCTATGTAGATCACTTTTGAATGAACATGGTATTTTTATGTTGGGTGAGCCCAAAATTTTATCCAATGAATTGGGAAATGTTTTAGTACAATGAGATTCCATCTATGGTGTATAGGAGTTTATCATAAGAATATTCTATTATGTATTATTTATTTTTAACTATAACTTATTCTTATGATGGGATGTTTAATGTTTTTTCAATTTTCCCTTGTTACATTCATGTTATCCTAAAATATCATCACTCATTGTTTATACTTTTTATTCTAATACCTTTTATGATCTATTGATATTCCTATTTCCTAACATGTAATAAATTTTTCATGTTATTATTTTCTTGTTCCATTATATGCCATTAGTTCTCAACCCTATCATAGGTATATCCCCAGGTTACCCCATGTAGTTTCGAGTAGGATGGAACATTATTGTCCTGTTAAGGTAGTGTTATATAATGGTGATATTCCCCATATTTCAATATTATTATGCAATATAACTAATTCCAAAAGAAAATTTAATTATTGGTCATCTATATTTTATTTTTTTCCCTATTATGTAATAAATCATGAGTTAATATTTAATAAATACAGAGGTTTTTATTATTTTAATGAAGGAATGGTTTATTTATTTTTGGGATTAGGATTATAAATATATTGTGAAATCCTTAGATAAATGATTAATCTTAAGAATAAATCCCTATATATTGAAAAATTATAGGAAAAGTATTTTCCATGAAAAATATATTCATGCATGGATACAACAAGTGGATGTGGCTTGGTAACAGATACACCTAGGAGTAAAACTCTAAAAAACTACATTGTGCTAGACTCGATAGAGTCCTGGTAAATGATAATGAAACATTATTCACACCTATTTTAAAACACAGGGGAGATATGCTTTGGAAAATTAAGAAGTAGATAATGAAGAATTATTAAGGGAACAAAAATTCCTATAAGATTTTATGTTTGGAAAGGTATCATGGATATCATAGAATAAAATATAGAAGTTCCTATGTTTAAAAATACATGTAATGAATATCCTAAACATTAAATGTTATTGTATTCCCATTTATTCTTTTAAAAACATAAAAATACTTATCCATAATTTTTCATTTTTTATATATAGTTTAGAAAAATTGGAGGAACCATGTAAACAACCAATATGAAGTGAAACTTATGACTACCCAAATGAAATTCCCAACTTAATTGTAGAATGAATAGTTGAATATATTACAATAATCTCTCTAGTAACTTAGTTTTTGAATAGAAATATAAACCCAGAAGAATTAACAAACCCTCTTAATAATGATCACGCAATAATTGAGGTAGTTTTGCAAAAAAATACATTGGAAATTCAATGAAATTACTGATGCATTAATCATTAAACAATGTATACACTATATTGAGAATATATATTCCATCCATCAATGTTACCTTCAAGATAAGGCTATATTGGATGTTAATTGTTCTAAAGGGGAAGATAATCAGTGGAATAAATTGATCAATAATTTATTTCCTCAGCGAGATGTAAAAGTTATCTGGTGGACAGAAATGAAGAAAATATTTTTTTACAATTATTTTCCTCACTCTATCCAATATAAAATAGGAAGGTGTTTCCTTTCCCTAAATAAAAAATGTGATGAATCTATTGAGTGTGTGATGAAAACATCACCAAAAAATCAAGATAAACATCTAAATTTGTCATTACCCGTGAATGAAATGTTGATAGCTTATTTTAAGTGATATATATTTGTCAATGAAACTATATGGAGAGATAATACTATGATATCTATGAATAAAGACGCCCCATTATATTTGAAATGGATATCTTTGAATATCAAGGGTCTCATTGGGATTACAGGTAGAAATTTGAGTTTAATTTTGGAAGTGAGATAATGAAATAAAATGTTTCAAATAAATTTGAATATCCAAATTTCCAAATGTGAGGAACGAATCACCAAAGAAATTTCCTTTGGGTGATAAAGAAATTATTTAGGTGTAAAAATTAAGGGAACCTAGCTTCAAATTATTTATAGGAGGAAGCCACAAATTCAATGGAAGAAAGGAATAATATATCCTACACTCAACATAATTTCCACTATTTCAACTACAATGAATAAAAAAACAATAGTGATCATATTAAATCACAACTGCTGAGGTGGATCCTGGAAATAAAGAATTGATAATTATTCTAATTATTCATTCATGAATAGTAAATATAATTTTGGAAACTATTTCTTTGAATTCTTTCAAATCATAATTTTTTTGACAAATATTTAAACACCATTATAAAAAAATTTAGTAGTGTTATCGGTGAAAATGAAAAATGGGGAAATTATTTCATCACAAGTATATAACTCTTCCCCTATAAAAATTTATGGGATGTATATCCAAATGATAATTTCGATAATAACTATATTTTAATTTTATTAAATTTATGGTATATATTGCGTTTCCTTATTTTGAGCCAATATAAATTATAGGGGGTGGGAAATCATCATATGTATAATGAATCGTCCCCTAATTCATTACATGTGCAGGGAGAAGGGTTAATCTTATCTAGCGCCAACATCTCAAGGGTTGATATTATTTCCCTATAATCATTTGTTTCCGGATCGATTGATTGATTCAATGGAAAATATCATCTTTGAATACATTCACATTGTGAGGGAATATGATGAAGTGTTTCCCATGTAATTACTTGGACTTCCTCCTAGCTAAGAGGATAAATAATCAATAAAGATTTTACCTGGGTATTTGACATTATTGAAGACTCAATAGAGAATGGATCTTGTGAAACATGAGGATATGAATATAAAAATATAATATAGTCAGTATTAATGGTTTATACACCCATTTGATTCACCGTGGGATACCCCTGTCCTCTTTTTCAAGAAGAAGGATTGGTCAAAGTGCATATTCATTGATTATCATGAAACAAAAGATCATGATAAAGGTAAGGTATCCTCTTACATGGATTGACGACTTGTTCCATCAGTTACATGGACCCCAATGCATCTTCAAGGTGGATATTCAAACATGTTATTATCAATTAAGGTTGAGGAAGGTGGATATCACTAAGACTATGTTTCTTAATAGGTATGGGCCCTATGAGTTCCTATTATTTCCATTTATACTTATCAATTATCATATAATCATCATGAGAATTATGAATAAAGTCTATAGATATTACCTTGAAAAATCCTTGTTATTCTTTAAAGATGATAATATAATATTATCCAAAATAAAAGATGATCACGAGGATAAATAATTCACTATTCTAGAGACCTTATAAAAGGAGAGGATTTATGCAACGTACAACAAATGGCCATTCTAGTTGAATGAAGTATCATTAATTTAGATTATTATAACTTGTAATTGTATATATGTGGACCCATAAAAGATATAGGAAATTTAACAACGGTCAAGGCTAGCATTTGTGACACATATCCATGGTTTCCATGGAATGTATAGGTATTAACATGGATTTATGATAACTTTATCATTAATTTCAATCACTCTATCTTAGATTACTCATAAAGGAGTAATATTTTTTTGGAATATTAAATTTGAATAGAGCATAAAGAATATGACAGAGAGGCTTATAACAACTCTAATACTTACTATACCCACAAGTGGGGAACACATTATTCTATACAATATTTCTTTGAAAAAGGGTTAGGGATATGTATTCATACCTAATGAAAAAGTAATATCATATGCATTATTTTAATTGAATTTTCATTAGTGGAAATAGAAAACACATGATTTGTAGATGGATGTGGTGATCTTCATATTAAAAATCTAATGGAATTATTTCAATGGTTATAAGTGTGAAATATGTACAGATCATAAGAGACTCAATTATATAGTCACATAGGAAGAGCTAAATATGCAATAGTGTAGATTACTACAACTTATTAAAGACTATGAAATCTCAATACACTACCATCCTAGGAATGAAAATAATGTGTATTTCACCCTAAGTACAAAGGATTAAGAATTTTTGTCATTGATGTGAATTGAATGGGATCCAATATTGTGATATTTAAAAATTATGGACATTTTAATGATAAAATAAAATCATCAATTCATTCAAAATGTATTTCTCAACCACCACTTCTATATAAGATAAAGGATGATAAAAGTGACAATAGGGAAGTTTTGAGAAGGTGTACATTATAATAAGTTAAATCCTCAAAGATCAAAATTAAAGAAGGATTTTTAAGATCTTGGTCATGAATATTTTCCCATCAGATATTGAGTTAAAGAAGGAGAAATTACTTGATTTAAATAGATAAACATTATCCATCAATCCATAGAGAATATAACTATATTAATATCTATAAGAGTAATATATGTGGAATAATTTTATAAAGGATATCATAGAATATACATCAATGTGTTTTGTATGTCAGGAAGTAATGGCTGAATGAAAAAATCAATAGGGAAGTCTCAACCATTACCCATACCTACATGGAAATTGGAAAAAACAACCATGAAATTTTTCACCAGTCTTATGAAGACATTGAGAGTAAATAATTATATATGGGTTATGGTAGATATTTTTAAAATATGTTATCAATTCATTACAATTATATTGGACTTTTCACTTGATCAACTTGTAAGGATATACATCAAAGAACTAGTGAGGATGCATGGAACACCACAATAGATTGTATATGATCATGATCTAGGACATACCTCCTCATTTTAGAAGAGTCTCAAACATTCAATAGATACTGATTTAAACTTCAACTCAACTTATAAACCTCTAACTAAAGGATAATCTTTGTAGACTATCCATAAACATGAAAATATTTGTAGATTATGCTCAATAGACTTCATAGGAGGATAGGATAAACATATTTATCTAGTATAGATCTCATAAAGTAATAATTTACAATAAAGAATCCAAATAGATCCCTATAAATCCTTTTATGGGATGCGGTTTAGAATAATTGTATGTTGAGATGATGTAGGTGAATGAAAACTATTAGGTCCTAAAATGGTCATGGAAATAGTGTAAAAGGTCAGGGACATTTAGAAGAAAATCATAGTTACATATAGTTAATAGATGAGATGTGCTAACAATCATCTAAAATACCTAGAGTTAATGGTTAGAGGTAATTTATTCCATTAAAAATGTACAAGGTATAATGTTATGAAATTAGGGAAGATGGTACGGATTAGTCCAAGATACATTGGTCCCTTTTAGATCCTTTATCATAACTGAGTGGTGACCTATTAATTAGAACTCCCACTTAACCAATTTCAAGTACATGATGTGTTCCTCGTATTTAGGTCGATGAAGTACATACCACACCACTAACATTTACTAAATTTAGACGAGATACCATTAGAGAATTACCTTTTCGTATAATGTTCATATGGTGAATATCTTAGATCATATGGAAAAAGTTATATGAAATAAGATAATACAGAAGGACAAAGTGGTATATAGAAACCAAAATTTTGATGAACCAACATGGGAACTAGAGGAGATGATAAAATAGATATATCATCATATGTTTTAATGTGTGAAATGAAAATTTGGTGGATTAAATTTAAGAAGGGGAAGATTTTAATAACCAAAAGTTTATAAATATAATTCCATTTTTGTTTGAATTAAATATCTAATTATATATCATGATAGTAGAATAAACATGTACTTATTTTCTTTTATTATATCCTATAATATTCAAAAAACTATTAATAATATCAATAATTTATAATATAGCCAATGGATAGAGATCATATGAAAATTATAAACATAGAGTTCTGTAAAATCCAATTTCTAGAGACCCAAATCTTGACGTACATGGATATTAGATTACTATTGCGGAATACTTAATATATAACAATAACCAACACATTAGGACCATTATTGTTAGTGTCTTTGGAAACTCCGAACACAATCTTATAATTGTGGTGAATGATCTTCAACATCTCCCATAAAGATCTTCCCCTTTTTGTTTTCTTACCTAAAACCTTTCTTTAAATCTTGGGGAAAAGAAAACATATAAAATGGGGAGATCAAATTCTTAGTATGGTTAAGCATGGATAAAATAAAACAAATAATATACATTTGAACATAAATACATGAACATAATGTTTAACCATGATGATCTTGAGCAATGACATAAAACATGGCAGTACCTAAGGCATAGATCATAAAGAAACATTAATCCTGATAAAATATCATGATAATAAATCATGTAATTGTGGAACCATTAAGAACATGTTATGATTTAAATAGTAGCCAAGGAATTTCTACCAAGACCATCTTAGTGGAAAAAGTCCCTTCCTGAATCGAGTTCACTCCTCGTTTCAGTCTTGTAACACTGAACCGGATTAACTTACCATTCCAGCCATGTCTATATAATGAGATATAAATCTTTACCCAATATATTGGAGAGAGATATAGATCCCAGCCATCTCATAATGAAATCATTCTTACTTGTGCCACAACATGAACATAAATCATTCATGATTACCCAAAGTATAAAATGGGTTTTATAAACATCATCCCATCATAACATAATCCAAACAAAAAAAGGATATCATTTCATCATAAGAAAATGGAAACCATTTAAATCATATAGAAATTATACTTGAAACATACACATATGAAATAATGCCATCTTATATGGAAGATGGTTTTGATAAAACACTTGAAATGAATTCTTGAGGAATATATCCTTTCTTCTTCAAAATCATTTTATTTTCAAAAAATGCCATGCAATTTTAAATAAAAGTTTTTTTAAAATAGTCATAAAATCTTGTAGAGTAAGATTCCTGAAAATGAGGTGTTATGAAACCGTAAAAATCCGTTCAGGATGTATAAGTTAAAAATAACATTCTTCTCGTACTTTTGTTAGAAAAGTCAAAAAGTTCCCCATGTGGAAAAAAAAGTAAGATTAATTTCATAACATGTGGTAAATTTCAAAAATGGGTAAAAAGGACATTAAAAATACATGATTTTTTTTAAAAAACATGGGAATGGATGATAACAATAAACCCGGTAAATACTTACGAATAATAATCTCGGATAAGAATGAGATTGGAATAATTATCCCTTACCTGATGTCCAATTTCTTCTGTATGTGTCCGAGAATCATGTATAGTGTGTTTAAACATATTATTAACTTATAACAGAACCATAATAATATTTATGATATCATATATGATTCAGTTACGACTTTAGAGTATCCGTTCATTTGTCAATTCCATGTTAAAGCCGCGTTTTGGGTAAAATTGTTTCATTTATCATCCATGTTTTGACTTGTAATTATTAATATGATTACTTAAATCATGATTAATTAATTTTAGAATACAAAACATGATTTATATATAATATATATTCAGAAAATACATATATATAATAGATCGATAAATGGAAAGAAATACACCGTTCATGGAGACGGTAGGACTTACGTACGCATGAACGCTGTTTTTCTGTTTCCTTATTGAATTGAATACAATTAAGTAGATGAAATACATATATATATATACATAAATCCTGTATCATTATTATGTCATATATTTTATGATTACTTATTATATATACATTATAATCATTCTTGAATTGTTAACATGGAAAATGAATCTCATCGCGTCGTGGAGACGGTAATCCGTACGTACGCACAAGCGACGATATCGTTCCCATATTTATTGAGTGGAATTGGAGTGGATGATATATTATCATAGAATAAGTATGATGTTATAATACTCATATATAGTTATTCTTTACACCAATATACCCATCCAAGTAAGGTGGTGGTGGAAAAACTGATTACACCACGGCGTGGAGATGGTATTTCGTACGTACACACACGCGGTGATTTCGTTTTCCGTAGGATGGATAAAAGGTGAAATAGGGTTGTTTAATATTTATAATAACATATAATTATATAAGTAAAACTTATGTTATTAATTTATAATGATACAACTAAAGAAAAGGAATTAGAAGAAGACAGAAACTTGAATGAGTCGGTAGAAGAGATTACCTGTTCCTCGACGCACATCCTTTAAACATCTTCTTAGGGAACTAAAGTTGGTCTTTTGAGAATACCAAAATAGATATGAGATAACTAGAGAGGTTTAGAAGAGGAATTGGAACGGTTTTTCTGATCTTCAAGGCTCAAAAGGGTGTGAATAGAAGAGGGAAGGGGTGCCCTTTTTATAAAGGAGGAGAGGGGAACCTTTGGAAAAACTTAAAATATTATTTTATAAAAAAGACATATTCAGTTTATAATAGCTCCAAATTGATTTATTTCGAAGCTAAAGTGGGTATGGGTCGAACTCCTCTCAACCAATAGGTTTTAGACATGTTTAGGTTACTATTTTAACATTATCATTTAGAATTAAATATAAGATAAATAATTTAACATTTAATGTGTCTTCTTGTTTTCTTACACTATATGGTTAATAAACATACTATAACAAGCCAAAAGAACCCCAAGTGGTTCATTAATAATATCTATAACCTTATCCAAGTCATTTAGCCAAACCTTAGAGTTTTATGAATGTCACAACAATTAATAATATAATATTGTTTTTTGAAAACTGTTTTAAGTCAATTTTGACAGTATTTGGTAATTGATTTTTGTGAACATCATAATAGAATGATTAGTTCGAAAAAAGTTAATTAATTTAATACTAACATGTCATATAAACCTATAAAATTAGTTAAATTGATAAGAAGTATCAAGTTACATTTATTTGGGTATTTATAATATCAATTTTTTAATATTTCATTATTTAGGTAATTACTCCATCACCATTGTGTCATTTATAAATTTAATTATTTAATGAATAAAAATTATAAATAAGATACCATTAGGTAAAAAATATTTTTATCTTTATAATTAATATTTATAGTATAATTTATCTTATGTATAATCCAATATTAAAAATGTTTTAGTTACTAAACATTGATTTTAACCATTTTGACTCTTCTTTAAATAAAATAATAATATATGTCCTAATCCAATCCAAGTGGACCTAAAGGGTAATATTTTATTTCTAAGGTTGTTTGCATTCTAATTACACTTATCCAATAGAATTAGGACATGTGTTACGGTAATAGTAATATCATTTTTACCCTTAATTACCCTATTTACTTTTAACCGTGGTAAATAAAAGTAAAAAGTTACTATTCATTGGAAATTATTTTTATCTTATTGAACCACTTTTTACCTCTTGATAGTAACCGTGTCTCTCGGATTTCTGAAATTCCACTCACATAAGAGGTAAAATTATGTTTTATGTAAATTTTCAAATTATCTTAGGAGGTGGGTAAAAGACATTGAAAAGTTCAACAAATTATTTATATATCTAAAATTATTATAAAATGACTCCAATGAATTAAATTGAACTTATATAGGTATTATGTATCAATTTTGACCTAAAATAAATTTAAATAAAATAATTAATTATTTAAATAAAAAGTTGGTTTTTTAATAGTAACAAAGTGTTTTCACTATTCATCAAAAAATTGAATGTTTTCAGAAAAATACCAAAAATTCACCATAGGCTAATTTCGATATTCCAAATCCAAAAATAAAGACCATTTAGAATGATAAAATTTATAAAATTTCAAAAAGTAGGTATTACTATTCCTAACGGCTAGTTTATATAACATATCGTTGTTTAGTGAAACTCGGTATTTAGTACAACACACTCTATCATGGAAGGTCGCGATTGCATGTAATGCAAGCCAAGTCATGGATGCATGTAGTGCAAGATCCTTTTGGTGTAGCATACAACACTAGACATCAATGAAATTAAAAAGAATATTTTTCATAAAATCTCGTTGTGTTACACAGTTTACATAGAAAAATGATGTGATGGAATCAACTATGCCGATATTACACTATGATGCCCATTTATCGGAGATTCATAAGGATATTGAATCATTTGAATTTTTCTATAACCTATCCCAAGATAATATCTGAAAACTAAATCACAATAGAAAAGTTTTACAAGAGAAGTTCAAGCTTATAGAGAACATGACCCAAAACATGTATGTTGAAGCATCCCATGAAAATCTCACCATAACACAACATACCCTTAGGGAATTTCTCAGTGTAATAAAGGTATATGTTTCAATACCCTAATAAAATGAATATGTATATTGTATTTTCAATAGATAATTGTTTTTTATTTATTTCTTATTATAGCAACAATATAGATAATTTTTATTTTTATTCAAGAAAAAAATTATAATGTTGGGAAATACTCAATTTCAATTAAGACATTTATTTTGATGAATTAATAATATTTTTTTTGAAAAAATAATATATTAATAAAATATTAGTATTAAAATATTATAATTAGTTTCTTATTATAATAAAATCTTTTTTATGTCAAATTTAATTTCTAAAGTGGTTCAAAAACTATTATTGAAAAAAACACATCATTTCTCGATAAATGGGGAGTCTATTTTCAAAGTAAAAATTTTCATATTTAGAAAATTATTTTTTATAATATAAATATTATATCTCAAATCATCAAATAAAAATCATCTAATTGATAATTATTTATGACATTAGAAGACAATCAATTTTTTTCAATAAAAGTTTAATATAGTACAAATTTACAATGTATCTTATGACATTATAATGATCCCAAAATGTTATAATAAATGATATTAAGGGTTTCCATGAACATATATATTTTCCTATATAAATTAATGTTTTTTATGTTATGTGATCTATTTTATACATCCCTTTTAATCCTCCAAAGCCTATATTATATTTTATGGATTTAAAATAATTCTTTAAGACAATGACTCAATTTCACATTTGAAAATTTAATATTTTAATGCCTTCATACCTTGTAATTATAAAATAAGGAAAAAAACAATTCATTGGTATAAAATATAGGAAAAATCATAGTGAGTTTTTTGTTTCTGATTACATTATTATATATAATAAAAAATATATATTTGAGAAATAATAAAGAACTCCCCTCTATTTTACAATATAAATCCACCTATGATCCCAGTAATATTCTCTAAAAAACCTCGAATCATTTACTTACACTAAAATTCCCTCTTTAGATTCCTCCAATGATTCTCCAAATTGCTCAAGAGGCCCCTCCCAATCTTTAGGAATCTCCCCCTCTAGGTAAGGTATGATATCTTTCTCATATTTATTCATGCATCTTCATTATCTTATGAATTTTATCCCCAATCCCAAATGTTGGGATATGATATTCCATATAACCTTTACATAAATTCTTATGTATATAATATGAGAGTCCACTTTCCGTATCAATTATCCTCCACATGAATATTTATGTTTCCCTAATATGCTGCTGAAATTGTTGCTGTGATTTTTAATGGTAAACAATTCTATAGTGAAAACCCACACCCATTTCTTATTAAGGGTGTTCAGCAGTATACACTTATAATTATTTTATTATGTATTTACATGTGTGAAATCAAGAATCCATTATCTCGGGATTTAATATGATGAAGCATCCTCTTATGTATATTAAATATGTGACACACTTCTTTATGTATTAGATATGATTATGATTGCTACACCAAGATTGCTCTGCAATGAATCGGGTAATGTATTATGTGTCATGACATTCCGTATATGGTGAATGAGAGATAATACTATGTGTATTATGTTATTTTTTTTAGTTTTTACCGTTTAATTAATCTTAATATGTCATGTTTATTGTTTTTTCCATATTCCCATGTTGCTTTTATGAAATTATGATATATCATACCTCATTGTTCAGGATTATGATTCCCACCCCTTTTATGTACCATTAATATACCTATGGTCCGAAATGTAGTTACTTCTTCATGTTACGATTTTCATATTCCATTAATAGTATTTATTTCTCAACCCTATTTATATATGTCACCAGGTTATCTCATTCAATTTTAAGAATAATGGAAAATTATGAGCCTGATAAGGATGTTTTCAATAATGGTGATGTTACCCATGTTTTAAAAATGTTTTGTAATGTAACAATTTCAAAAGGAAAACATAATTTTCTATCATTATGGTTGTATTATGTGTATTATTAGGTAATAAATATTGAATAAATGTGTACTAAAGAAAAGGTTTTTCATAGTAATACATCTCTAAAAGGGTTTGTATGTGTTCCGATACAGAATTACATGGTTGTTACATTTGTGTCTCTATAGTTAAATCCTTTTAAGAAGAATAATAGTCCCTATTAATTGAACATAGAATCATTTTTATTTTTTATGACGATATGTAGATACTAAATGGTGGTGAAAATGTGATATATTTAGAGACCAACATGTATTTATATATGTAATAACCCAAAAGAAAATAGACATGATACAGAGGAGATGCTTGTCTCTTCTAAAAGATTATGATTGTTTAATCTGTTATCACCCAAGAAAAGAAAATTTGTGATGCATATAAATTTAGTAGGAAAGATACTGATGTTATTTCAATAATATAGATTTATGGAGATCAACTAGGGAAGGACCTTGTATGGATGACATAGTAATCAAAAGTGAAGGGACATCATTAATTCTCTCATAAATTATTTCTCAGTTTTCATTAATAGAGAGGATCAAGAAATGTCAAATAGGTGATTATATGATGTAAAATAACATATAGGCTATGAAAAATGGGATGTTTTATGAATTTAATATTATTGGAGAATGTGTACTAAGAATGGGTACAATGCTATGGATCCCATCTTATCTAGATGAAAAGAAGTATATTATGGATGAAGCTTAATGTTCTAAATTCTATATACCTCATGAAATCACTAAATGTATAATTACCTTTAATTTCATTATTAATAGGATAAAATGAAAACTAGTATTAATATTCACATTACTAGGTTCATGGTGTGTCATGAAGTGAAGGTGCAAGAAAAACTTCCAAATGGGGGACTAAAACCACTACACTTACCTGTGTGGAAGTTGAAAAAAAATTCTATGGACATTTTCAATAGACAATACATGATATAAAAGTGAAAAATGCTATATTGGTAACCATTTATAGGTTGAAAGGGTAAACTAATTTCATTTCCACATTATTGGATTTATCCCTATAATTACAAGATCACTAATATATTCACGATGTAGTAAGACTCCTTTGATAATTTTTATTTATTATTAACTAAAAAGTTCTATTATTTACATCTATGTTTTCAGGGATCCATTAAAGGTCAATGAATATAGATGTAAACTTGATAGTTACCCATCATCCTCAAATTGATATCCTACTGAGAGGAAAATTCAAATATTGGAAGACATCTTAATGGATAACATGCATGTTTTTAATGGATTTGGGACCAACATATTCCCCTTTGTTGAATTATCCAATAACAATAGTTTCCATGGGGGGTATTCAAATGTAACCTTTTAAAGATATATTTATAAAAATGTTTTCAACACTAAAATATTGGGATTATATTTGTTACATAGAATTTTTGGTACTAGAAATTGTGATTTAATCTACTAAAAAGATATATGTGATTTAGAAACACATAAAGATTGATCAGGGTTGACTAAAATGTTATTTTGAAAAGTAATATAAATACATAGAATTTTTTATGGGGATCATTTATTTCTCATGATATTTTTTTAAATGAGTTATGAGTTTGGGAAGGATTTGGAAACTATATTCAAGGTAAATTTAACAATTTGATATTTTGTAATGTGTTAGAGTGATTTATTATATAATATAACTACCTAAAATTCTATCTAATGTTTACAAAGTCTTAAACATGTCTCTACTGAGAATGAATATATATTAATCAACAAAAGAACATGATATTGAATGTGTGTAATTTGAACCTATATTGTCCTATAAAAAGGAACTTATAGAGATTCTAGACCTAAGGGAAGAGTGTCAGGAAACATAACATAATTACATGTGAATGTCCTTTAGAGATATCACTTGTTTAAAGAAGCTAATTGAGAACATGAATATAATATAAAAGAAAAATGACCCATATTTTTGATGGATGACACAAATTTCAAGGATAAAATTTCTTAAGGGGGAGATTGTAAAAAAATTGAAAATTCTCTATATCATTATCAAAAGAACACTTTTTTTCATAATTACTATTTTTTATATTTTAATATGGAAGTGTACAGAATGTATTTCAAAAAACCATAATATTACATATCTTGTAATAATACCAATTAAAAAAACTATTATAAGAAAAACATTATCAAAACCGATGAATAAAAACCACACAATGGTATACTATAATGTATCAAACTCTACTATGGAGATTACAGTTTCCATTAAAACTGTTAAATGAAAAATGTAACATTGGTAATATGATAAACATTGCCTCATAAATTTTAAAACCCCTTGGGAATGAAGTAGGAAATTTCTATTGTTGGTGGTAAATATATAGTATTCAATGGTAAATGTTTTTGTTAGGGTAATCATGTTACATTATAATTGTAGGATTTTTTTATATATGAATACTTGGAATTATGGACATTAGTAATGTTGTCATTCAAAATTGACCATTATAGTTAGTTTATATTTTGGGTAATGATAAGGTTTAATGGAATGACAATGTTTGAAATTATGAACTCAACTAGTAGAATCAATCTTTATGAAGGAAATATTTTAGAGATATAGTGAGAGATATAATCATTAATATTTTCTATTGATTAATCTGAAGAATATATTCAATAGGTGAGGATCGAAATAATTCTCATACGAGAGATGATTAACTTAGTGGAGATCACCGTAGGATCCATATTAGCTGACCCTACTCATGAAACTATTACCATCGAATATGATACCATTAGAGATAATCAATCCAGAATAAGTGGTTATGTACGAATGCCATTGTATTATTATAGTTTAATTATTCTAGAAATGAATTTAAAGTCATACTGATTCTATATTTTTATTTATTTTAAAAACTTTATATTAAATGTATATTATTTGATATTATGGTAAAATAAGGTTTTACAGAATGATATATTGATTTCATTTTTATTAAAATTTTATATACTCAATTTACATTTAAAATTAATTTTTTTAATAATATGGTTTATATAATGATTAAAAACCAATATAAATTTATAAAATATTTTTATGGAGTTACATATTGAATTTCAAAAGGATAAAAATTTGACTGTATAATAAAAATGAGTTGAATAAATAAATAATTTTTATATTTTAAAAAATTAAACATCTCATATTTAGAAAATATTACTAATAAAAATGATGACATTTTTAAAACTATCTTTTCAAAATTATCCAAAAGTAAATTTTTAATAATTTTATGAGAAATCAAATTTTTGAAGAAAAATATAAAATATAGAACAAAATAGATTAAGAATTATGAAAAAATTAATATAGAAAAGTGTCGTAAGAATTATGTTAATGTATTTCTAGACCAAAAATATATTATTTTACAAATATTATGAAATTTAATGTATTGAAATTAATTTAAAAACCTATAAATGTCTTTCAACAATATGAATAGAATTTATTATTTATAAAACAATATTTTGAAGAAAATTTTCATTCCATGGAAAATTTAATATTGAAGAATGTATATCAGTTTTAACTCCCTTAAAATTTATAAAATATAAAATAAATGTATAAAACCATGACTTGTAATCTTGCATAATCTAGAGGGTTATCATTTCCCACAACCATGAATTCCAAGACATATATTTATACATTTTTAAATAATTAAACCTCCTTTAATATAAATACCAATCAATAAAACCTTTACAATCCCATCCAAATCCTTTAACCGTGGGGTTCTAGTCATTTTACCACCCAAAGAGTCCCTCCATATTGTCTGTAATGACTTCAGGTCTCATCCTCACGTTCTAGGATGAAACTCATCATTGTTAGGTAATTATCATCGTTTTCTTTTCCATTCAAATACCTTTTTGGTATGCTTCCAAAATGGTTAATTACATTATTTTCATTCACATTTAATCATACAATTTGTTCAAAAATTAATTTTTATCAATGGGTGACCTTTGACCCAACTCATTATTCTGTTTCCTTAATCCATATATTACTCTGCTTATGATGACAAAATATTTGAAAATTTTATCTATTTTACCAGAAATATTTAGTATTATCAATAGAAATACCTATTACTTATCCATGGGTATTAACTTATATGTAACCATGATTTAATGATCGCGGAATGATAAATATGAATATTTCATTCTGTTCGCATTGGTAATTTTGGTTAATTCTCATATCTTTAAGTATTTAAAAATTTAATGACATTATCATTAATCCTTGTTATTAATTCTCATAGGTATTGAATAAAAAGTCTTCTAATAATCCATGTTGCACAAATAAATTTATAAATATTAAGGGTGAACCTTTATAGATATTAAATTCACTCAGAAAAGAATTAATCTCTATAGATGACATATTTAATGATACCTTGGTGAATAACCTCGGTAATTATATTTTATAACACATTGGTGATAAAACCTAGTGTAATTATTATGGAAGAATAATTTTTATGTTGATTCAATATTTCGACATCATGGCTAGTGATCGATATATTGTGATATGTGTCATATTCTAAAGAAAATTCCATATTTTTCTACATTATGATCAGAAGATAATTATTTGTTTTTTCTCTTCCCTTACAAGGATTTTTTCAAACCCCTTTCTCTTAATTTTTGTACCTAGGATATGAGCCATAGTAAAATTATTCTAGTATGAATCTTTGATTACACCTATCTTGTATATTATATGAATGTATTTGTTTTCATTTATTTCATTCCTAATTTAATTAAAACCAAACCTCATAATATCATCACAATTAATAAAATTTGTACTATGTAATGAATGTTTAAAAAAAATGAATGATTCCATAAATTGAAAATTTTTAGATCGATGGATTTTCCAAGGAATGTTTTCTATGAATAAAGGGATCATAAGTATTGGAACAATCAATGAATGGGAAACCACTCTTACAAAAAAATTGTAAATGAGAGTACACTTTTTTAGATAATAGATGTCTGGGGAGAAGGAACCTTTCTGAAAAAGGATGAAGGTGCCATGTGGTTTAATGTCATGTGATCCAAAAATTGACTATGTAGTTTAACATGAAGTTCACATATAATACACACTATAGTTTAAATTCATACAATAAGGAAATTTTTCATTACAGTTTAACGTCATGTTGCAAGGACATTATGTTGTTAATTTTAACATCATGCAACAAGGATGTCATGATCTATAGCTTAATGTAATACAAAAAATTATTTTGGGTAGTTTAAATTCATGCAGCAAAGATATTATGATTTGTGGTTTAATGTAATTTTTTAGAGACATTATGTTATGTATGTTAAATTCATGCCGCAAGGACATTATGTGGTCAGGTTTAAAGTAATGAAGTAAGGAAATTATGGGGGAATTAATTAACAACTTTACATTTTACTTATTATTTAATGGTTCTTGAATTCTTGATAATTTATTAATAAATGTGTTAAAATATTCTTGTATTTAAGAAGAAGTTTGTAATCTATGATTTGGGGATTCTTTGTTCTAAAGTGTGGTATGGGAAAAAGGTCTTATGATGTTAGAGTAGGTATCCCCCGAGAATGATGTTACCACTACTTGAAAACCCCTATTATGGGCATCGTATTATGAAAGGACAATTAGGGAACATACTATATAGTCAATAGTGGGATCCTTTGGCTAACAAACCCATTATTGGTGCAACTTATACAACGCCAAATGTGGCGTATACTACAAGGTCAAAAAAATGAGATCTCAAGAATTCCATCACTCTATCATTAATAGTTGAGGAATGTTTCTAGATATTTAGATATCCCTAAGCACAACGTTTAGATTGTGGAGAGAAGTACCTGAATATAAAAGGGATATTTGAAGTCATGATTTCCAAAGAATCCAGATAAATAAGATCTCTATGAAGTTCTTTCCCCAGAGCATGACAATGAATACCTCTCTTATCTTAATGAGGTAGATGAGATCAAAACCAATGAATAATATTTGTTTTATAGGATACCTGATCAAGAGAAACTACAAGATGACATCACCACTAGTAGCGTACATCCCGATAACCTCACTATAAAAAGTATCCCTTGTCGAAGGAGTGCACTAAAGTCCAAGGGACATGGTCTCCTTGGGTTTCCTTCAATGGGAAGAAAACAGATGATTAGGAATATGTTATTTCCATGGTTTTGGGGAGGAGGTCCAGTACAAAAATGTGGTGGCATATCATGAGCATGAATACAATTATGCCCCTCATACTACATCCAGCCACAGAAATACATTGACAATCTATAGACATATGAATATCCACACTCGCTCCTTTGAATACAAAAATGAAAATAGGGTGGAAAAATACAAAAAAAATCATATTACTTCAAGTGGTATCCTATCCCGCCATGCAGACCGAGCATTAAATTATAGCCAGATGAAAATATCTACTAATAGTAAGATTCTTGTCATCCAAATAGAATGAAAACCAGATATCATCAGGTGAAAATTCCAACTGATGCACAGAAAGATCTCTATCCAAATATGGAGGCAAACCAAGGGTATTAATATAACACTACTGATAAATATTAATCCCCCCATACAAATACGGTGGAATGAAAATATGAGTATTGTGAAATTCCAGCAAATGAAAGTCAATCCCATGAAACAAATACAATGACAAACAAGAAGACACATATTCCTTCATGGAAATATATATCCCACGTGCCATATATGGTGTAAACTAAAGAAACTATCCAAAGAAAAACTCATTCCTTTTTCCTGGATCAAGATAACTTCGAGTACCAACTAGAAATCCATGGAGGACTAGAGTAGACAAAAAATCCAGCCCCAACATCAGAATGGGAATTCATACCTGTTCCATCCAAAGATGTATCTCAACACATATTGACAATGATGTATGATCGGTCACTGATCCTGGGCTATATCCTATAGATGTGTCAAAATTTCATTGTGTTGTTAAAAAAAGTGAGGAGTCGAGCCCACAACCAGATCTCCATAGGAGAGGTGATTTATCCACCAAGTTAGATAGTCACCCAGGAGCAGACTGACATACCGAATCCATTACTGGAGGGTCGATGACCATATTTTGTGATAAATGGAATACCAGATTTGGAAAAAAATTCATTTTTCCACTGGGGGTCACCATCCCAACATGGTGGTCGCTCCACTGTTGGTATATATCCCATCCAGAACTTGAGATATTCATTGGCGTATCCCGGTGACATCGTGGGAACCAATTAGATAGTGACTCATTTATAAAGGTCTGTACCAATAGTAGGTGGACCTATTTACCAACAAGGGAGTCCATAAAATAATGTATTCTAATGGAAATTGAAAAATGAAGAAAACAATCTTGATTATGCTCTATTAGAAGATAGCGTTCTTGATGAGACATAACATTTATCAATAGTGGATCAAGATCCTATCAGTTAATTACCAAATTATAGACATAGATATATTAATTCTGAAGGTCCTTCCTACAATATTTCAACCAGCATCTCGGATGGTCCTCCCCAGACCACCAAAAGGGGCTTACTATATGGTACCGAAATGATAGATCATGAGATCCTATCTCCTGATGTGCATCTGGGTAGCCCTCCCTATAACTAGAGGATTATACAACAAGAAGTCCCTCCCCTTATTATAGTCTTCCCGTATGGTCATCCCTAAGGTATAAGTAAAAGATATGTTTCTCCCAGTAGTCAAATGTCATGATGTGATTGTAGTCCTTTCCATGACGACAGTCGCTATGAAGGTTCTGTCCCCAATGACATCAACAACCAATAATATCCTCCCCTCATTAAATTACTTAATGAAGGTACTCACCTATATGTACACTATAGATATTATCCCTATAGCTATAACTATGATGGTAGGTACACCATAATAGCAATCATTGTGAAGGTCCTCCCCTTTCATGGGTCCACACTGAAGGTTCTCCCCGTGGTATACAATGAAGAAGTCATCTCCATGTCTAGACACTAATCTATAATTGTAGTCCTCACCATCATTACTCATACTTCCAAGGTCCTCCCCCAAGTCAAAATTTATGCTGATGAGAAGGTCCTCCCCTCGGCATGTCAACTGCGATAAATCCCTCATATGTAGTGGAACAAGAAAAAATGTAGTACGGCATGTGTGATACTCTCTCCATGTCATGTGATATCCATTCTCAATTGGAGTATGGATTGAGGCCATGTTCTTTATTAAATCCACCCTCAAACCATTTACCTTTCAATGAGACTCCCTCTAACCGCACTGCTTTGAACGAAATCATTAAAGAGAATCCAAACACAGTGGATCATATAGAATAGTACCTAGCATAACAAAAACAATACATGTTTCTTATGAGAACAAAAATAGAGGGGGATTACATACCAGTGATTTTTTGTCCTACGACCCCTTCTCAGTTCAACATACCAAATGTGTTATCCGAATAATGGTCGCATAACATTCTCCTCAATATCTAGAAAAATATCTGCAAGTTAAAAGAATTTTTTTTCTCTATGATGTCCATTCAAACCATGTTAATGTATTGGGAGAGAATTTCTACTAGATAGATCTAGAATTCCTTCTATTTTTCTGGAATCCAAAATCAGAAGGGGAAGGAAAGAACTTGGGTTGGCCTCCACCAATTCATTTCACAAGTTACACTGCCTTATCAGTAATGCCATGTCGGGTGTTCATATCCAAGGATGGGGAGAACATGGATATCTAAACATTACCCCACTTCTCGACTAAAATAACCCACTTGAGTTGAAATCCTATATTTTCATCATCCCTAAAAAGTAATCAAATTATGTCCCTACCCAGGAAAGGTAGAACACTTGACAATTACTAGAATGTATTTAATCTAAGAAGCATTAGGACCGATGAGAGAAATCCGTTGAGAATATCCCGAACCATGACACCAAGATCATCTAGCTAGATTCCAATCTAATAGAGGCCAATCAATTAGGATTGATCATGTACTTGGAAGCCAGTAATTCATGTGCACACCTAGCACCATATCTAGATCACATCCAAATAGGAATTTTTGAGATCAATAAAGTGGAAATGGAAGTATCAGCTGCCACAATATGGGACCAGCCCCATCCAATTGGAATGGGGAAATTTTTAAAACAAAATGACCATATAAGACCTGCAAATCCAGACCAAGACACATCAATAATGGAATGGAAGAAACCCCCACCATTAGGGTTTTGGGTCATTTTCAACACAAATTCATGCCCAAAAAACATCTGTCTTTTCACGACTGTGGAGAAAAAAGAATAGAGTTTTCACCCATTCCATCTCATACCATTAACCTCATCCCTGAAATGGATGTGTACTACAAGGTCATATCAGGGAACCCTTCGAGTCACTTTTGGCCAATAAACTCAAAGAGTATCATAGAATGGATAGAGATAATTCACCAAAGGATATAATAATCTCTCTTACCATTCAAGATATGGTACAACAACCCAATTTTGGAATCCATCATTTAATATTGAAGAAATCATAACAAAAAACCATGCTAAAAAAGATATAAATAAAATGGAAACAAGAGAAGAGGATTCTCCCCCAAAGGCAGACCACACCGATCTCAGAGTGGTGAAAAACATGAACCATTGAGTTGTCATAAACTTTGGTTCCCATTCAGTTAATACACTATTTCCTCCATTGAGAATCCTCACAAAGGATATAGATAAGATCAAACTCTACAACCCACCTCCTCCTCCCTGTGAGGATGAATCCCCTATGCTTGATGTGAGATTATTTCGAAAAGTGGAAGAAATAAAAGAGATGATGCGACTCAACGCATAGATGCTAAGAGAAAGACATCCTACTATGTATCTTCCTCAGGCAGAGAATCAATACACACCCATTAGATGTACCTCTGCCTCACGGGCTCATCTCGATGGATGATGCAAGGTAGGAAATCTCATTCAAGCCAGCACTAGGACCATTAGACTACATGAACCAGATCCTGGGAGGATATGAATATTTCCCTCAATTATGTATGTAACCAAAATAGATTTAATAAAATCAAAAAATTATTCCCCCAACTAGGTATCCACCTCAATGTCCAACAACACTAACATATCCATTCTTTTCTCCTCCTGCACCTTCTTATGCGGAGGTCCAACAATTCATGCATCAAGGGATCTTTAATATTTTTGAGTAATTGATTACTTGAATGGAAGAAATTCTAGGATGGAATGCTCTTGTACAAAATGTAATGAAAGTAGTTCCCTGTTTGGGTGATCAACGTCCCACTTCTAATAAATGTTAGGAATCCTTTATTTCTAGTGTTCAATGTCTCATGTCACCCATAACATCATCTATTTCACTACTCTTATTACAATGATACCATAATGGGAACTCTATACAAAAAAGAAGGAGTGAATCTCAGATTATTTTTGTGAACCTTGAAAATTGAATCCTTTATATGGTACACCAGTTTGCAAGCTAACTCAATAACAGAATGGGCGGACCTCCTGTGCCAGTTCCTATTCAAGTTCAGCTCGACGTTTCCAAAAACAATAGTTAGTGACCTTTTGAACTGAAAACAGTGGGAGAATCAGAAAGTCTCATACTTCATTTCAATATAGAAATGTTTGACTTACTCCTTGAACTAGTCACTCCCCATAGATGAGATTCTTTAAATGTTAATCAATAATATCTAAGAAGATCTATGAGAGCCACACATTATTGTGAAGTATGTAAGTGGGTTCCGAGACTTCTACTCCATCACTCAGAGTATATAAGATTCCATGAAATAGATTAATATCATATCTCAGAAATCCCATAAGCCCAATTAATAAGATCAAGGAGAGATGAAGAGGCTTATGTCATGGTTAGGCCACCTCCTACACCAGCTCTAGCTCCAAGGCCCACACTAAACCATGCAGGGCCCTATGGACATTTTCAACCACCCCGCCCCATAAAGATGAGTGGAGGGGTTCAAAATGAATAAATTGTAGGAACATAGAAATAATTTATATTCATTTTAAGATGATCATATATGTGGCTAGTTTTTAGCTTGCATGAAATGAAACATTCTTGGGCTACCATGGCCAAAGCAGGCCGAAGAATTTGGTCTTCATGACTATCCAAATTACCATCCCTTCCATTGGATATTGGGACACAATATCCAAGGGTTTCTTTTCTTCAAGGAACTCCATAAAAAGATGATAGATTCTATATATGTCATGTTTGGACCACTTCCAGTGCTTGTAGCATATGTTTCCACCACTGATATGAAAAAATATGTGGATTATTGAAAAGTTGTTAACAAAAAAGTATCAGAATTTTGATAGTTGGATGAATCTAAAAATAGTCAAGCTTTCTCATGGAATACTGCATCCATTGTTTAAGAGACCAACCATTCCTTCAAAGGACCCCTATGAAACATGATCGTCATTAGAAGCTCCAAAATATTCCAAGGGATAGCCGTCCGGGAATCTGTTTAATCAGAATGGATGCAAGAATGTGTAGGGAGATGAACATTCACTAAAACAATAGTTGGATATGACACTTTCATATTTTGTGGCATCGAATCTATGGACATGGGAACCACCCAACCAAATGTAAAAACAGGAACCACCACACCAAACGGTATAACAAGAAGAATATACTGAGTCAATGTCATCATCAATGGAGAAGTTAATTTTTGGCTCCATTAATGTCATCCATTTGATGGATACCTTATCCAATGATGAATATAGTTATGAACCAAAATCCCACACAACCAATTGGGGGGATGGAGGATGAAACCATATAAGCTAGTTATATCAATGGATATGCAACCATGGTAAAATCAATTATATGGAGGCACCCCTCCTCAAACAGTTAGTGTCTTAGAAACACATAGATGGACCCTCCAGTGGTTTCAACAGGGATAAGAAAATTCTCCTACCCCCATGGGAGGCCACCCTGGTCCAATTATCTTGATATATCCATTTGAGGAAGAATAGATGACTAATTACCCTCGGCTGGTGAGCAGGCTTGCCTGACCCAATCAAAAAATGACAAAATCTCCTTCAGATCCAATCTCTAGGGCTGACCCATCATCATAAAATGTTCAATATCCTAAAGTGAATATGAAATAGTATCACCAAGATACTAATTTCCAAACATTAGAATAGAAATATGACCTTTTTATGAAACTAGTATGAGTTCCAGTTATTCTCTCAATGATTGATGCACTGAAGTAACTGCTATAGATGCATACAGAAAAGAGTCCAATCTTGCATAATTCTAAGTATTTATCTTCTTCATGGATAAATATGTTGTTTCTATCATGAAAGGACACCTAAAACCCTTATATGTGCATGGAATAATAAATGTTGTTGATACCTGAAATGTCTTCATTGACAATGGATCTAGGGTTAATATCCTCCCACTGAGGACACATCATCTGTTGGGATGATATCAGGATGATCTGATGCCCTACACCACAACCTTTTTGGGTTATGACAAAATAAAGTAGAATTAATTATGCCAAATCAACCTCAAATCTTGATTCAATATCCTCATATCTCACCCATAATTCATAGTGGACTGAAATAATAAGGACTTCAATGCTCTACCCGAGAGGACCTAGCTGCATAACATGAAACAATAATTATTTCATACCATAATTTACTAAAATATAGAATTAATGGACAAAGTGGGACACTACATGCTAATAAAGCCTCATTCAATTCCTACGAGTCACACTATATTGATGTTGGGTTCTATGAACCGATGGGAAAATAACCTTTAGTTAACAGAATTGATTGGGTCGCCACCCCCAAATTGTTTTGAAATGTTTCCCACTAATCCTCTCAAACATCTCGTGGAAGAAAATGTTGTTCCCATCAATCAGATTTAATTCTCAAGTCCAAATTCAGATATGTATTTATTAGCCCTCATGATTTTTGTTATGGATATTGAGCATGATAATGTTGAATGAGTCATTAACTCTGAAGATAATATAAAAGGTTCACATAAATATTCCAATGAACTATCACAAATGACCCCGGAAATCCATTCCTCACCCACTAAGGTAGTATGAGCTATCTCATCACTCAAAGAAGATGTGGAATCTATTTTACCCCTCTCTTTTTTCTTCTCTTGAGAATCCTCTACCAACGATTGAGGTAGAGGAGATGACTTCACCTTTTAGACACTAAAATAGCAGTTCCTCCCTATACTATGGAGAAATCCTTTCACCGATTGTTTCCCTATCAATAATGTAGAGTAATATGATGAGGATGTAGAGGAGGAAGAATAGTAACTAAGAAATTCCTCCTAGTATTTTAGGAATTCATTTCCACCACCATTGATTAACTTATGGAAATCAACTTTGGTATGGAAGAAGACCCATGACCCACTCTACTTAGTGCGGTCATGCCTTATGAAGACAAAGAGGTATATACCAATTTCTTGAGATATGATCAATATTTTTTCACCTGTAATTACATAGAAATTCTAGGTCTCAATCTCGAGTTGTCCACTCATCAACAGGTCCTACTAGAGGACCACCATCTATACAAGAGTGGTACTAGAAGGATGCACACGAAATATACTGCCAAAATATTGGTTGAAGCTCACAAGCTCATCAGAGATAGCACTTTTTGGTATCTCCAATACCCCATTTGGCATGAAAACATTGTCCCTTCTAAATTAATAAATTGGTAGACCTGGGCTTTCATCGATTTTAGGGACCCCAACCTACACTTCCCTAAAGATGATTTCACATCCCCAATCACAGAATTGATGATCGATGAAATTGTTGGATATAAAGATCTCTCCCTCATGGAAGGGTATTTGGTATATAGTAAAATATATATGTATAAGGAATATTAAGTTTCCACCACCTTTAAGGCTCCCTAGGAAGTGTTTTTCTACAAGGTGATTCCTTTTTATTTCAAAAATGTCAACTCCATATATCAGCATTCCATGAACCACATTTTCAAACCCCTTATGGGAAAGTTCATTAAATGCTTTGTTAATGATCTGGTGATTAAATCATGACAAATCTCAGACCATCTTGCCAACATTGAAACCATATTAAATAAAATAATATAAAAGAATCTGAAAATGAACCCATTGAAATGTGCTTTTGTTGTTACCTTAGAGAAATTCCTCGTCATCGCCGTGTGACATCGATGAATCAAAGTCAACTCTATGATTAAAAACTCCACACATGGACTTTCACTACCTCACTGCCTCACTGATTTTAGAGGAATCCAAGGACACCTATCTTACATTTGGTTCCTCATAGCCATCCTTTTAGGAAAATCTTTTCCCATCACCACATTGATGAAAAAGGTGTAGAATATCAATGGACTGATGATTGTGAGAAAAAATTTGACAATCTCAAAAATATATCTTGATTCATCTATTGATAATGCCTCCTATAGAATTAATACCACTAATTCTCTATGTAACCACCTTGGAGGGATCCCTAGGTTCCTTCCTCATATAATATAATGATGTCGTCAGCGAGAATATTCTCTATTATCTCAGATGAACCATGATAGATGTTGATAATTTTTTTTCAAATTTTTTGAAGTGCTTCCTTGCATTAATATTTGTGGTCCATAAGATGAGTCATTAATTGCCCCACCATGATGTCCATTTGGAATCACATAGAAAACTTCTTAATTACATTCTCATCCATCCAATGTTAATTGAATGCCTTTCATGGTGGGTGGTAATCCTACAACAGTTCAATATATGGTTTATACCTTAGAAATCTATCAATGTCCATGAATTATAAGATTTATCGGATGAGAATCCATAAAAAGGAGTGGCTCATATGATGCAGTTCTACATTTTAAGGTTGTTTTCACTATTTAAGAGAACTCCTATATGTGGTAAATGTAATTTGACGATTCCTCCAGAAGCCGGATAGGTAAAAGAATGGAAGAACCAAAATTCATCAAAGTGGGTCTGGGAGTCATTCTCATATACCTAGAAAAAGAATTCATTCCCTATTACTGCCTACTATCTGAAGGATTCCTAAATAATGAAGCAGAGTACAAGGCCATTATCGCAGGCCAGGAACAAGCACTTCAACTGAATGTTTAACCCTTAATGATTAAAGGTGATTTAGAACTGTTCAACAAAGAAATTCAATGGAGACTATGCAATCAAGAAAGTGTAGATGATCCATTTTATGATATAAGTTTGAGAATTGATGGGAGAATTTCTCATCGAATCCAACACTTGCTTATGTCCCTCATTCATAGAATATTCAAACTGATGCATTAGAAAATGCTTCCACAACGCTAGCTAATTCAGATCAGAATGTAACAGTAATTAGTGTTTCCCATAGATTAATGGTCTTACCATTCATTCCATCCAACATAAATTAAATTAATTAGATCAATCCCATCTATGAGACATATGGTCATGCCACCAGCTGGATGACTCCCATTGTGGACTATCTTAAAAAAAGAGAACTCCCACCAGATAGCTTTGGAAGAGAACATATCCGAAGTAGACCCTCCAATTTCATATTTTATAACAACACTAATAAAAAAAGATCCTAGGAGAGACCTTGTTTGAAAAATCCCGGTTTCGGACGCCACCCAAAGGCACCCCGTACCCAGTTGGTCACATGGCCTCAGGTGAATTTCCCCGAATGCCGGAGGCTGAAGACTAGCAGTGAGGGCCTTGGATGTGATAGTGGGGAAACTATGCCATCATTGGTAGAGTACAAAATGGAACTTAACAACATACAACATCTGAAGTAATAATAATCCATACAGAAATAATCACTAGAAGATTGAAAGAAGAAAACTGGAACACACATATATAATAATGATGCAATATATATATATATATATATATATGTCTAAGAAAATATCCAAACAAATCACAATGCTGAAAATAGTACTAAAATAAAGTACAGAAGAAAAACAGATGAGCGACTCCTCAGCATTGTGACCCTCGTCTTGGTCCCATGCCCTCCAAATCCATAGAAATAAAGAACTTAAAGTAAAAGGACGCTTTCCCTTATCTATATTTTCAAAAATATAATCTGTTTGGACCCAAAAGCATGTCCCAAATAGGGTGTGAGACAATGTCCCAGTAGGAAACCAACCAAATATCTGTGCCTAACAGTCTGTGAACATATGGCAGGTGAAGTATAGTAAGAAGTAAACAGTAAGCAGTAAATAGGATAATACACAGCAGTAATAGTCCACAATTTCTATCATATAGTTTACAAACAAGAAACATCCACTCAAGCAAGTATAACAAGATGGTAACCTATGGGTAGTCCTCACAGCCTAACCCCTACGGTTCAACCTAAAAGTACTAGCAACCCTCTGGGAGGTACACACAGTCTCACCCCTCTGTTTCATCTACAGTAAAAATAAATAGACTCTCTGAGGAAGCACTCACCATCAATTCCCCCTATAGTCTCATATCGTACTAATGGATCTTTGGAGAAGCACTCAACATCTCATTCCCCATGTGGCATGCGTCGAGGAACTACAGACTCTCTGAGGAAGCAGTCAACATCAATTCCACCTATGGTCTTGCATGTAAATTAAAGACACTCTAGATAATCCCTTATGTCCATTCTCTCTATGGTCTGCTACACTAGTATCTCACAACCCCGTTTAAAACAAACTTTCTTAGCGCACGTATCGCCCAAAGTAAACCTCTTGAACAACTTGGCTATCATTCTAAGGCACAACAGCATAACAATACAATAGTTCCACTATCCTAGAACTAGGCATGGAAACTGGAAAAACACCTAACAGGAAAAACATGCATGGAAAAACATCTAGAGCACAGTAAAGATTACCCTATTCATAAGCATCGACCTCCTCTCAAGCAATCAAAAAAAGTACGTAAATAACATGGGCAAAAATAGGAAACACACAATACCCCGTTCAATGGAAGTGGTGGAATTGCACCAAATATTCAAAGATATACTATAGAATGGCACAAACCACCTACCTCGATCCTAGGAGATCGATATACTTGAACCACGATGATTGATTTTCCTTAGAACGACATAGATCTACGAAAATGAAAAAAATGCTCAACCCACGATACCGTGAGAAAGATGAGGAATTGGAAAACAAATCTATAGGAGAAGGAAGTTATTACCATTGTGGTACCAATGTAATAGACGGTGGTTGATTTGGAGAACAGACGGAGGCTCCGGGCTTAGAGAAGTTTTTTGGCCGTAATGGTTCTCTCGGACGATGAACCTGAAGAAGAAGTGAGTTTTGTCCGTCTGGCGTGACCCCAGTCCATTTAATGAAAAAACAGTACAAGACATGTACATCTAGGGTACACTGCGTGTAATTTTCCTTTCCGTACTCTGCTTTAAGCGGCTTCCACATCACCCCTACACACCGTGTGTGTGGCCTGGAAACGGCCAACACACGGCCTGGCGCTGCATCAAAGTACACGGCGTGTTCTTATAATGTACATAGTGTGTACTGAGAAAATTTCCAAAATTTCCTTTTTTTCTTAAAAACGAAAAGAAAAGGATTAAAATACCTGAAACGAAGATCTGGGTTCTTACAATCTTCCCCCTTAAATAAATTCATCCCTGAATTTCCCTAGCGAGGGGTTGAAGATGAAACCCCGAACAGCTCTGGCCACTGTGATCGTACATCGGCCTCCCTCCCCCAGGTCTCGTCCTGTACTCTCCGGTGATGCCATAGCACCCATACCAATGGAAGATACCGGACACATAGAACCATCATACTGTGATCTAAAATCCGAATAGGATGCTTCTCAAACAACGCATCCGCTTCAAGCTCAACCTCTTCAGGTCGAAAGGCATGATAGAGGTATGAAAAGTAAATCGGTGCTGAGAGACGTGGAAGACGTCATGCATAGCCCGATACCTCTGAGGTAACTGAAACTAATAGGAAACTGGCCCAACTCTCTCTAACACCTCAAACGGCCTGACGTACCATGGTGAATGCTTCCCCTGTCTCAGAATCCTCTTGTGTCCCAACCATGGTGCAACATGCAAGAAAACCTGATCCCCGAACTCGAACTCGAGAGGTCATTTCCGCTGATTAGCATAAGACTTCTATCAAGACTGTGCAGTATCCATCCTCTTCCGAATCAACTCTATCTGATCTGAGGTCTCCTAAACAAGACGAGGTCCCAGTAAAGCTGCCTCTCCTGTCCTTATCTAGCATAAAGGTGATCGCCATGGACTACCGTAAAAAGCCTCATAAGGTGATATATGAATAGTCACCTAAAAACTATTGTTGTAAGAGAACTCTATAAGAGGGATATGTTTATCCCAAGAACCTCTAAGTCTAGAATGCAATTTCGGAGCATATACTCAAGTACCTAGATCGTACGCTCAGACTGGCCATCTGCCTGGGGATGGTATGCTGTACTCAAAAGTACCTGTGTACCCAAAGCCCTCTGAAACCCCTGCCAGAACCAAGAAGTAAAGCACCCATACCTGTCTGAAATAGTGGAGTGTGGAACTCTATGCAGATGTACAGTCTCTCGGATGTATATTCATCCCAGATCATCAACACTAATGGTCACCTTGATCGACAGGAAGTGAGAAACCATCATAAGCTTGTCGAAGTCAACCCAAACAGCATCATTCCCTTGAGGCGACCTCGGAAATCTAGTCACAAAGTCCATCACAGAATTGTTCCATTTACACTCTAGAATGTGTAACTACTGTTAAATTCCAGCTGGTCGCTGATGCTCCTCCATCACATGCTAACAAGTAGAACACCTCAAGACGAAACTAACAACATCTCTCTTCATACCTGGCCACCAGTACTGGCGATTAAGATCCCGATACATCTTGGTGATGCCAGGATGAACTGCCCAAACTGAGTAATGAAAATCCTGCATCAGCTCATCACGTATGTCTTCTAGAACCCATACACATCCCTAGAAATGAAAGATCTCATCCTCTCCCACTGTCTATCTAGGAAGAGGGTCCTCTCCTGAAACACTCTCCAGCAAGACTAAACCCTCTCAGTCTGATAGTTGCCTCATCCATACCTGATCAAGAAGTGTAGAGGTAATAGCTACAGAAGATAGGTAAGTCTGTCCATGTCTTCCATGCACCTCCAGATGCATCTTAGAGAATAGATCCATAAGTTGTCACTCACTTTTGGCCTCCTAAACTGCCTGAATATAACTTCTCCTGCTCAACACATCTACCAATGTGTTGGCCTTTCCCAGTACATAGGAAAGCTCGAAATCAATAGATTGAAGATACTCGACTCACCTGCACTGTCTCAGATTCAGATCACGCTGAGTGAAGATATACTTGAGACTCTTGTGGTCGGTGAAAAACACAATGTGCTCTCCCAGAAGGTAATGTCTCCAACAGGTCAAGGGATGAAAAACAACTACCAACTCCATATCGTGTGTCGGGTAGTTCCTCTCATGTGGCCTAAACTGCTGAGACCCGTACACAATGACTCCATCTCCCTACATAAGAACAACACCCAGCCCAATACCTAATGAATCAAAATAAATAGTATAGCTCTTGACTAGCTCTGGAAAGACTAGTATCGGTGCTGAATTAAACCTTCCCTTCAGCTCTTGAAAGGCTAACTCACAAGAATATCACCACAAGAACATCGCCCCCTTCCTGGTCAGAGTCGTCAATGGTGCTTCTAGGCGTGAAAATTCATGAATGAAGCGTATGTAGTATCCAGATATCCCTAGGAAACTTTGTACCTCAAAAATATTCTTCGGCAGCTCCCAGGAAATTACAGCTCTAAATTTCTCTGGGTCCACAAATACTCTTGCCTCTAAGATGAGGTGACCAAAGAAGTGAATCTGATCCATCAAAAAGTGGCAATTCGTGAGTTTAGCATAAATTCAATGCTCTCTCAGTGTACTCAGAATGATCTCAAGATGGGTAGCATGGTCGTGTCAAGTGTGAGAGTACACAAAGATATCATCCATGAAGACCACGATGAAGGAATCCAAGTAAGGATGGAACACTCGGTTCATCAGTGCCATGAAAACTGCTGGCGCATTCGTGAGACTGAATGGCATAACCGTATACTCATAGAGACCATACCTTCCCCTGAAAGCTGTCAGAGGTATATCTGATGATCTAACGTGCAACTAATGATAACTGGAACTCAAATCGATCTTCAAGGACACCCCAGTTCCTCGAAGATGATCGAAAAGATATCCAATCCTCAGAAAGGGATATCGGTTCATGACCGTCAACTGGTTCAGGTTTTGATTATCCACACAGACCCTAAGGGTACCGTATGACTTCTTCGCAAATAGGATAGGCGATCCCCAAGGAGAAGTACTTGGTCGGATGAAACCCTTTTCCTGCTACTCCTTCAACTACTTCTTGAGCTGCTACAACTCAAGTGTAGCAATACTTAGGGAGGAATATACACTAGTGTCACACCTGGCATGAGCTCAATAGGAATGTATACCTCACACTCTGGAGGAAAACCTAAGAAATCCTCTGGAAAGACATTTCTGAAACAATCCACCACTGGAGAAAAGTCCAACTGTGAAGTCCCATGATAATTTAGATAAAGACTAGCAATCTGGACTGTAACACTTCCTAGCCAAGGATGCTCGAGTCCTGCTCGACTCTCCTGAAGATCCAATTCACCTCTATGAAGAAAATATTCACCCTCTAGTGAAATGAAACTCACTCTGTAGTGATAACTGTCGACGACTGCCTAGAAGGGAACCAAATAGTCCATCCTAAGAATGACATCATAACCTGTCATCTCTAGGACATCAATATCCCATAAGAAACGATACCCTACAACCTTGAGAGGGAAATCTCTGCACTGATGTACACTAGACATACTCGTCCCCAAATGTGTGCCTAATGTCAACAAGTTGGAAGAATAAATGATACAGACACCAAGGATCTCTACAACAGCAATAGAGATAAATCTATGCATAGCACTAGTATTGAAATTAACTAAAGATAAAACTGAGGCTACTAAGATCGTACCTCAAACTGTAGAATATTCTAGATCCTTCTCCTGATAGGTCTGCTCCACCGCAAATTTCTGGCCTGCCCTGCGGCCCTGTGACCCTGCCTGACCACTCTGAGCTGATCCTACCTGCTGACTCTTAAATAATGGTGACTGACTGCCACAACCTCGACCTACACCCCAGCCCGAACGACTAGAATAACTCCATCTCCCCGACTGGTGATAAACTGGTGGTGCTGCTCCTGAATGAGGAGTAATGGAAGAACCCCCGTCACCAGCTACAAGTGGGAAAACCTGGTAGAAACGCTGAAGGTAACCCATCTTTCAGCAAGATCGACACTTCAATGGGTCTCTCTGGCACTGCGACCTTGTGTGCCCAGCCCTTCCACACTGGTAGCATACTACCTGGCTACCTGAAGATGTATCTCGGCTCTTCGAATCATCGGGCGTAGACTCCCTACGGCACTTCCTGCTATCAATTGGAGGAATACCAGCTCTGAAAACAGAACCGCCCTGGCTCGCAGCTCTAGAGTCTCTCAGATTGCGCTTCGCAATTAGTTCCTAGTAGACGATGGAAGTGATGGAAGTCAACTGAATGATATTCACCTTTGAATGGATCTCCCTCCTGAGACCATCATCAAATATCCTTGCGAAGAACATCCCATATCCACCCTGGAGGGGTGTGAAATGCAACAACTCAGTGAAACGAGAGGAATAATCCATAACAGAAAGATTACCCTGCTGTAGACTCATGAAATCATGGGCTCGATCGGCCCTCAGGGTCTCCAAGTAGAACTATTCATAAAACATGTGCTGGAACTCCTCCCAATCCATAACCTGCTGAGGACCCGCCTGTCAGATCGCGTCCCACCACCTCTTGGAGGAGTCTCATAGAATATAGGTAGCGAGCTTGAACCACCGCTCTAGAGGCGTTTTCAGATGCTCAATGATAGTCAGCATGGCGTTCAGCCATGACTCTGCAGCCTGTGGTCCTCCTTCCCCTGAGAATGTAGGAGGATGGTGCTGCTGGAAAACCCACGTTAAGTTTGTCATAGTCCTGGCAGGAGGCGGTGCTCCTTGAAAGGTCTGCATCATCCTCATAAAGCCTTCCCTAAACTGCACATCAGCGCAACCACCTGGTATGATAGCTGGTGATAAGGCTGGCATGACTGGAGGATCGGCATGGAGTCCCTGATCAGCCATATCTGGCGTCTGATCAATATCCTGCAACTGACGTACAACCGGAGGATGTCTTGGAGGAATAGCTCTGAAAGATCAAAAGCATACCTTAGATCAGGAATATCAAGTACAGAGAACAAGGGAGTAAAAAACGGAAACAATAGAAGGAAAAACTCATGTTTTACAAAACTTGACTACACAACGTGTATAAACTCTACACGACGTGTACTTAACTCTATTCCCCTTCTTGAGTCTCCTTGAACATCTAACCCACACGGTCTTCTGAAACTGAGACTAAATGGCATGTTCCTTGTGGACACGGCATGTAGTAGACAATGTTCTAATGACCTGTGTTGTTAGTTACATGGCTGGTTACATGGCTAAGACTACACAGCATGCTCTGAACAAACACGACGTGTACTTGAATATTTTTTCTGACCCGTGTAGTTGGTGACATGTCCGGGTACACGGCTGACCCTTACACAGCATGTTCTGAACAAACACAACAAGTATAAAAAGAGATAACATCGTCCCGTGTTGCTCGTGACACGGCTGGGTACCTAGAACAAGGATACACGGTGTGTTCATACAAAACATGATGTGTATTACACGAGCTTCCCCGACCCATGTTGTTAGTGACACAGCTGGGTACACGACTCACTACTACATGGTGTATATCTACCATACACTGCGTATTCCTGGAGATTTTTCACAACCTGTGCTTCTTCTCACACTGTCCGTGACATGGTTTAAAAACTACACTGTGTGTATATATAAAGTACACGCCGTGTATTCTGGTTTTTTCTGGGCAGAAGCTCTTAAATTGCACCGAACCCCATAAAACACTGAAAAACAAGCATTAAGGTGCCAAATTCCGATCTTTGAGGGCCCATACTCCCCATGATTCAATGCTTGGCATCTCCTACATATCATATATAAGAAAAAAAGTCAATGATCGACCAAGTTCCGATTCATGAAGGCCCATAACATCTCAAGAACCAAAAATTGTCGTTCATTTAAGCAAGGTACAATACAAAAAACCTCTTTATCAAACTGTAGGGATTCTATCAAGGCATCAATCTCAACAGCATGCATAATCTACACAACTTCTATCACAACAACATGCAATTTCTAATGTACCCTATATGGCATGGTAGGAATGCATGGCATGCGATTTCTAACAAGTTCCTATATGATGCATGAGATGGCATACCCTCATCTCATCGGGTTGCGACAAAAACAGAACCACAATATCAACAACAACAACAACACAATTCATGTGAATCACTGTAGGTCAAATCAGATCAACTGTAACATATCAAAACCAGAAAACTGTAATAAGAGAGGTAAATTGGATTTTCCCTATACACAGGTTAGATACTTCCGAGAATAGCTTACTACCAAGTACTGAATCCGTCCTATCCCTACATATGGATCCAAACAGAAAATCAAGAGAAAAGAAACCCTATGATACCACTTTGTAACGTCCCGGTTCCGAAAGCCACCCAAAGGTTCCCCATACCCGGTTGGTCACATGGCGTCAAGTGCATTTCCATGAATACCAGATGCAGCCAACTAGCAGCGAGGGCCTTGGGTGTGATAGTGGGGAAACTATGCCCTCATTTGAAGAGTACACAACAGAAGTAAACAACATACAATAGCGGAAGTAATAATAATCCATACAGAAATAAATAGTAGAAGACTAAAAGAAGAAAATTGGAGAGAACATATATAATAATGATTCATGATATATATATATATATGTCTAGGAAAGCAACCAAATAAGTCACAATTATTAAAATAGTACTAAACATAAGTACAAAAGAAAAACAGATGAGCGACTCTAGAGCATCGTAAGCCTCAGCTTGGTCACATGCTCTCCTGGTCCACAAAAATAAATAACCTGAAGTAGAAGGGTGCTTTCCCTTATCTATTTCTACAACAATATAATCTATTTGAGCCCAAAATCATGGCCCAAATGGAGTGTGAGACAATGTCCCAGTAGGCAACCACCCAAAGATCTGTGCTTACAGTCAGTGAACATATGGCATTTGAAGTACAATAATCAGTAAATAGTAAGCAATAAACAGTAAGTAGTAAACATTAAGCAGTAAACAGGATAATACACATCAGTAATAGTCCACAATTTCTATCATATAGTTTACAAACAAGAAACAAACACTCAAGCATGTAGAACAAGAAGGTAATCTTTGGGTTGTCCTCACAGCCTAACCCCTACGGTTCATCCTACAAGTACTAGAAACCCTCTAGGAGGTAAACACAGTCTCACCCCTTTGGTTCTACTACTATAGAAATAATTAGACTCTCTAAGGAAGCACTCACCGTCAATTCCCCCTATTCTCTCGTATCGTAATAAAGGCTCTCTGGGGAAGCAGTCAATGTCTAATTCCCCATGTGGCTCGTGTCGAGGAACTACAGACTCTCGAAGAGAGCACTCAACTCCAATTCCCTCTATGGTCTCGCCTTGTAAATTAGAGAGACTCTGGAGAAGCCCTTACATCCATTCTTCATATGATCTACAACATTAGGTTCTCACATCCCTATGTAAAACAAACATTCATAGCATGCGTATCGCCCCAAGTAAACCTCAAGAACTACTTGGCTATCATTCTAAGGCAGAACAGCATAACAGTAAAACAGTTCCACTATCCTACAACTAGGCATGGCAATTGGAAAAACACCTAATAGGAAAAACATGCATGGAAAAACATCCAGAGAACAGTAAAGATTACCATATTCACAAGCAACGACCTCTACTCAAGAAATCAAGAAAAGAAGGCAAACAAAATGGGAAAAAATAAGAAACACACAATACCCCGTTCAAGTGAATTGGTGGAATTGCACAAAATATTCAAAGACTTCATACATAATGGCACAAAATACATACCTTTATCCTAGGAATTGATATACTTGAACCACGATGATTGATTCTACTTAGAACGGCATAGATCTACGAAAACACAAAAAACGATCAACCCACGATATCTTGATAAAGAGGATGAATTGGAAAAAAATCTCTAGGAGAAGGAAGGGATTACCACTTCAGTTCCAATGAAATCGACGGTGGTCGATTCGGAGAATGGACAGAGGCTCGGGGGCTTAGAGAAATTCTGCAGTCGTACTGGTTCTCTCAGTCAAAGAACCTAAAGAAGAAGGGAGTTCTGTCCATCAGGCGTGACCCCGGTCCATTTAATGAAAAAAAATAATGTACAAAACATGTAAATATAGGGTACACAGTGTGTAAATGACCTTTCCTTACTTTGGTTTAAGCAGCCTCCACATCGCCCCTACACACTGTGTGTTTGGCCCGGACATCGCCAGCACATGGCATGGCGCTGCATCGAAGTACACATCTTGTACATATAATGTACATGGTGTGTTCTTAGAAAAGTTTCATATTTTCCTCTTTTTCTCAAAAATGACCAGAAAAAAAACATACATGAAACGAAGATCCTGGTTCTTACATTGATTATGTTCTTCTCAGGTGAATTGATTGATAAGAAACTACTAACTTCATGAAATAAGTGCATGATGGAACATGTGGGAAACACCAATAATTATCCAAAATATCTCATCAAATTTGATGACATGGGTATTATTGGCCTAGCATGATGTAGGATTGTTCCGATTTCACAAAAAATTGTCATTCCTACCAATTCCATGCTAATTTTAATGATCAATTCAAAAGGTTTCTTCACATGAATATGTAATAATGGCCATTAATCAGATAGGGAATGGACATAATGGGATTTTATCCTCCCTAAATGGCCATAAATTCATGTTTATTCTCACAAAAAATAACTTGTTTTCCAAATGGGCAGAAGCTTTACCCCTTAAAGAAGTTGGAAAAAAATCATAATAATCTTTTTGAAAGCCAATATGATCACCTGGTTTGGTGTCCCTCACACAAAATTGATTTAAAATGGAACTAATTTATTCTTTTTTTTAATTGGATGAACTCTTCCATGAGTATGGTGTCAAATCCAACCATTCATCCCTCTACCATGTTGTCGAAAAAAGATAGATAGAGGCTTTCAAAAAGTCCCTATCCAACATACTCCAAAACATTATAGATAGGGATAATAAATTTTAGTTGGATGAGCCCCTCCATGATCTTTTGGTTTACTAGACCATAACCCAAACTGCCTCGTAGGATACCCCATACTCGTTAGTATATAGGAAGGAGGTGGTTCTGCCCCTTGAAATTCAACTATCATCACACCACATCATTGATTGTGATTAACTATATGAAGATTAGAAATACCATAAATGGTTTCATGATCCAGAGTAGTTGGAGGAAATAATATTTCACACAAATCACCATTTGTATGTGTATGAAAATTGGATTTCCCGACCATTCAACAAGAAGGTTCACCTATGATCATTCCTCGAAGTAGAAATCGTGTTGGTCCTCAGAATCATGATGATACTTATGAAGAAGCCTCCAATATTTGATCCAAAATGGGAAGGACTATATGTTATTTACAATGTTTACTCCAATGGAGTGTATTTTCTATTTTCAATGAATGGATAGCTCATCATTTCTCAACCCAATGTAATGTTTTTGAATAAGTAATTTGCATAAAAATCATCAAAGTTGTCTCAGCTACATGACGTAAAAATACATTTCACTTCCTATATCCTTTCCACAAAAATGTTAAAATGTATGGAAGGAATCCTGATCACATGAGAATAAACTACATGATGATGTCATCCACGTTGCACGATGTATGTATTCTCAGCATCTCCTTCCATGTTGTATGATTTCAAACTTCTCATCATCATCTTCCCAACTGCAAGAAGTTAAAATTCATGGTGATCACTATGTTTTGAATAATGAACTATTGTGCATGAGTCAGATCTATACAAGGGAAAGAAAAAAATTCCCTCTTTCTAGGTATTGGTCAGAAAGACATAGGGAGTGAACCCTATAACTATGCCTGGCATGATTCCCATTCGTTAATAGGATATGTAGTGACACGTAGATCTTATATCCTAGTCCAGGCACCAAAACCAAAACAAGAAATGACTGCCTTCCTTTTGTGCTGGTTAGAACGGTACATGGAACATGTTTCAAAGAACTTTGTGTGGCTTGATTCCTACTTTTGAAGGATACATAGTGATTTTCGGTTCCCATATACGTTTTCATCCACCACAACAAATGAAATATGCTTCCCCTCATTGTGTATGGACAAAGTCTATGCATGGAGGGATTTTTTTTATAGAACTATGTACAACCTGATTCATATTCATCAATGGGATACACAAAGACAAATTGACCCTATGTCTTGGTCCAGCCATCACTCATCATGGAATTCCTCTAATATACTCTATGTTTCCTCTACACTATAAGGTAACTCCTTGTTGATCCTTTTTTTCTCACCCAAGGTATAAATCTTGTGAGCATAGGAATGGTGGTCAGGATTTACCCCGCATAGAAAAAACATAAACGAGTATAAAAATCCCATAATCTGGAAAGCATGGTATAAAATTCCCCCGTATCAACGAATAGGTTAGACCAGAATGTGGAGTCCTTATAACTTCGTATGGCTTGATTCCTACCCTCACAAGATATTTAGTGAGTCTTAGATCCTACATCCTGGTCCAACCACTAGTAAAAATCAATAACACCCCTCTCCCTATGTATATTTCAGAGTTTTGTAGGGAAATTATGAGTCTTAACTATATGACATTAAACTGGAAGGCCCTAAAAATGTTCTCACACAAGGGGACATTGCCTCAAGCCTCAATTATCTACCATGTTGTGCTACAGAACTATGTATGTCTTGATTCCTTCCCTTATGGGATACATAGTGATACTATGACCTTTCATCCTGGTCCAACCGCCAAAAAAATGACCCCCATTTTCTGTTCATGCATTAGACTAGTATAAAGAATATATTATATTATAACAACGTATGACTTGATTCACATATTCCTATAGGATACATAGTAACACTAGGGATATTTCATCCTTGTCTCGCTACCACCTGGTAACAAAATGTATCTTTTATACTCTTAAAATCCTCTAAATCATGGGAGGAGACCTTGTATATTTCTTATTTCTCACACCGATCATTACTCACACCGGTCTAGGAATGGTGGTAAAGGATTTAATGAGGATGAATAGATGATACATGTTTGTTATGGGACTATTTTTTTAAAATGTGGTTAAAATTTACCTCGCATCCCTGTTTTTGAGCCAATAAAATTCAGGGTAATATCCATATAACTACCAATGGTTTGATTCATGCTCCCATAGGATACATAACGATGATTGGGTTCTGCATCCTGGTTGAGCTGCCACCCAAAACAAACTCCCTCTGCCCTACATATGGATCAAACATATGATGAGAATTTCTATCAAGGACTATGCATAACATGATTCCTACTGTCATTGGATAAATATAGACACTATGAACCTAAGTCTTGGTACAAAAACCAGATGATACAAATTTCCCCCTATCAATGCGCATTTTAGAATGGAAGAAATTGTTCTCAAGAACTACTTATGGCTTGATTCCTTCCCATGATGGATATGTAGCGACGCCTGGAACCTTCATCATGGTCTAGCCACCATACTAAGGGAAAAAAAGATCCACCAATCTCTTTAATGTGAATTAAAAATATATGTATGAGATCTCATATATAGAATATTACATCTACAAAGTGAAAGAAATACCATAATTCCCCACACATACAAATCTGATCAATGTAGAAGATATCTTATCTCATAACTATTCATGTTCTGGATATTTTTTATTTACCCAAAAATCCCCATTTTCATCCATCAAACATTATGCCCTGGGAAATCATGGATCACTATAATCAGCCCTTGATATAAAAAATGGAAAGATAGTGTCTTGCAAACACCTTTTTTTGACTATGCACACTATTACCTATAGATTTTGTATACGTTGTCCACAATAATGGCCCATCAAAAAAAGGAAAAATTTCCCACAAGAGAGGTTGTTCCACTTCCGTACACTCATTGGTTCCTAAAACACACATCATCCCTACCTACTTGAGGGCACCCAGAATCATAGTTTACACCTTTTCTCCCTCACTAATGTCTGGGGTGTACAAGGAATATCTAGTCTTGATTATCTAATATTTTACGCACAATTCATATGATATGGAATCCCTGAAACATGAAAATTAAACTCTACTATTAATTTCATTTCTACATTACATTTAACTATATGGAAGACATCTTGAATGAATGACAATAAAATACACAGGGAATTCATCAAGGCTACATGATGTCAAACTACTTAGCATCTGTGTCTTCACCACTTGAAGTTAAACTACATAGACCAACAAAGATATTTTCCTTGATCCTACCATCCTTAGGTAGTTAAGTGAAACCCTTGTCACCCCTTATTTCTATAACTGAGCCTAGATCATTCAGGCTTAGCAATATCAGTAGGGGACTCCCAATATGGTCAGGGTGAATCATTTTGCAATGACTGACCCAAATAGAATGACTTTAAAGGAATATTAGTGTTTTATCATTTATATTGGGAATCCTAAATTCCTAACCATGTGATATTAAACTTCAAGGTACCCAAAATAAAGAAAAATTCCCCCTCCCTATGAGTCATACCCAAGAAGGATGTACAATATCTAGGTGTTGGGATCTCCAAACCTTGTCCCAACCCCACTGAGGGAATCAAAATGACTCACCCCATGTATGGGAGAGTTCCCCACTATATGGGTAAATAATGGCTTGAATACTTCTAATGAATCCAAGAACAATAAATCCTGGTGTGAAAATCCATGTTTTGAGTGATCATGGATCTTCGTAATCATCCACAACCATCAAAACTGGACGACCAGTGCCCTTAAGACATTGTTTCATGACTATAAATAAAATTACCCGGTGGATCTGTATATATTTCCCACAAAAATGTTATATCAACCAAAGAAAAATTCTTCCCCAAGAGAGGATTTTTCTATTTTTCATATGCTTAAGGGCCTCTAAGCCCCATGTCATTATGCTTGATCAAAGAACCCTTAAAAACATGGATTACACTTTCCATCCCACCCACGTCATGGACATGTCAAAAAATCTTGGCTTTATTACCATTTAGTTACTGGGGTTTTCTACATCAATGTCCTAATCACATTAAATTTAAACTTCATGGAACCCAAAACTCGGTATTCACCCCTAGGCTAGGTCATGACGATGGTTATTTCTCATCATGACCCTGCGCATGAAATGAATCTATGCAGGAATGTATGACACATGCTCCACCTCATTGGTCAATATGTATCCAAAACCATAACACCCCATCCATATGCGTGAATCAGATCCTCATAGGAATGAGGGTTAAAATAAATATGTATAGCAAGAATCTTGTTATCACTAGATACATAGTGACATCCAAATCTCATATTTCAAATTTAGCTACGAAACAACAATATCTCAACCCCACCTATATAAGGGTCGTACCTGTGTAGGGAAATAACTCATATGGATGAGATAAAAATGTCTCCACTTATTCCTCGTATTTCCCACAAATTCCAACAAAAAATTTCCAAATTCTATTATCAGACACCCCTCACCACACACCAAACTCTATATCGAGAAATGTTTGAATCCCCATAACCGTTCTAGGCAATGGTAATTAATAGATATTGTCTTTTGGAAACCCTTATTGGACAATGCACATAATTCCATGATGGATATGCATGTATTGCCCAAAAAAATAGTCTATCAACCAAAATCAAATTCATCCTCAAGAGTAGATTTTTTTATCACTGTATACCTTTATGTCATGGACATATCACCTCATTCCCCAGTTTCAAAAACCTCCTGGATTATGGTTTTCATATTTCCCATTTTTAATACCGGATGATAATGAACATTTCTAGTCAAAGTAACATTAAAAAAGATGATTCATTTACCCTTCTCTATCTAGAGTACAATTATTTCCTACCATAAGTCAACTAATTCTTTTATGTATGATGTTACACTACACCATGTACTTTACCTCTTTTTTATAAGTAAAATTCATGAGAGAGAGGTTTCTAAACCGGAACAAATAAATGCCACATAATTTTAGACATAATTCCCTTAACAATCCATCCAATATGGTCATCAAAAGATAAATAAATCCAATGTTCTATAAAAAACACCTTTTACCTCAAAAATAGAAGGCCAATGTCTCATGTACACCTTTTTTTGACTAAGTACATTATTCCCTAGGGACTCTACATATTTTGCCCAAAAATATGGAATGTCAACCAAAGGTAAATTCATAATCTAGACAAGATTTTACTATATAAGTATTCCCCATGGCTTCCATGCCCAATATCATGTCCTGTATCTTGATATCACAAGTAAGGGTCAAGAAAAATACCTCATCCATGTATCAATGTTGTCGATACATTCTCAGTTAGTGAGTCCTAAATTGGGGCCTCGTGCCCTTCATGTCATGGTCAAAGATGTTTGACCTAAAACATCCGTAATGGTATTCTGGTTAGGGAGACTCTAATCTACCTATTAAAAATAAACAACACTCATTAGGGTGAAAACCTACAAAGGCAACCCTATAATAAAGTCGAGTTCCAGCTCGCTAAACCAATGCTACATACTATTTAGGAAAAACATCGAGTGATAAAAAAATCATTAAGCGACACAAATCATGTTAGGTTACAAAACCATAAACTGTTTCCTCAGAAAAAGTAAATTTATTCTAACTATGACCACACCATAACAATCATAGGAAAAAATTATAGTGATCGCGAAAAAGGAACAATGTTTGTATGGTTCTCCATGTGACCCTAGTAAGAGTCAAACTGCGTTCGCTGAGCCCCCCCCAGTTTAGGAAAAAATTATATTATAACATTATTAATCTTTTATCCTGGATTATGACTCAAAAATATATATGTTTGAAATTATATTTTAAAATGAAATTGACCGTAATTGATTGAGATTCTTGGAATGGTTAAAAAAGGAACATGAGAAAGAAAAATGTTTCTGTTTTACAAAAAAAGTAGTGAGCGTGGGATGAAAATCCATAATCTAGATTCTCTCAATAATGAAAAATAAAGGTGGTGTAGGGTATCCCAATAGATTTTAACACATCCTGGTTTTCTCTTTCTAGCACATCGATAACTTCCCTATAAGGGCTGTCAAGGTCCTTTTCCAAAGAAGATATCTGTTCAGCATTAGCTTCAACCATTAGGCATAATCACTTAACAAAATTTTATTGGTTTATCCACTCCTATTGGGTGACCTCATAATTAGTAGTTTATGATGCCAGTTTTTCTTTTAGTCTAGCTATGTAATCCTTGCACTTGCACATTTCCTCCATCAGGGAAATCACCTAGTCATGAGCACTCTTTTCCTTAGCTTCTAGATGATGAAACTCAACATTAATATCAGAGAAAGTCTGGGTTTGGTGGTAGAATAAATTAAATGAGTTAGGTCACCTTCAAAATTTGGAATATCATCTCAAGCTATAACAATTTGGTGCACAAGGAGACACATGTGTCGATAATCAAAGCCACCCAAACCTAAATATAAAATTAATCATTAAAACTTATCCACCTTGTTAGAAAACTTTTTCCTGGGAGTTTATATGGAAAGAGTATGAATTTGATTCCATTCCTGCTGTGAAATATCTTGATGTCTCCTAATAGCAACAAAATCATGGTCTTCCTCCATCGTGATAGGTTCGCAATGAGGAAGCATCATTATTGCAGACGAAAGCACACTGAGTTGAGTCACCCATGATAGGGGATTTCTCTACCAATTGATTTTTCAACCTCCATGGCTAAATGAGGGGTACTGGTATCAAATTCACGAACATCATGTGATTTCCCACGCGAAATAGCTTTGGTAGGACCACATACCACATCTGCCAAAGATGCGGGATCTGAGTCACTTTCCATGGAGATGGGTTCTATTGGTGAAGCCCCTTCCAAATGCATCTGATGGTGGGAAGACCACATTCTCACCATAGGGAGGGGAAAATATGGAACAATTGGAATTGTTGTGTTATAATCAGAAATAGAAAATGGTCTCTGAACCAATCAAACTTTCCTTCCCGAAGCCCAATCGTGGTAGAAAACTACCATCAATTGGGAATACTCTAATGAAAGGTAAGTTGAACCAACTATGGGAGGAATGATGATTTTCCCATTATCATCCTCTCAAATCATGGATGGAAACCATTATCAATGAATCATAGTATTAGAATCCCTTTTAAACAATGTAGTAGGGAGATGTGTGACCTATTGATGGCATCCGAATTGCCTGTAAATTAAATAAGGAGTGTTGTGCTCGCTGATGGTTACCCTATCTATATGAGAATATAAAAATCTATCTCAGAGTGTAATAATGTAAGAAAACTCTTCCAAATACACTCTTCTGTTATACATCACATATTAATGGGTCATATAAATGGTGTGAAATAAAACTAAGAAAACATCACTGAACAGTTTGATTGAATCATCAACACTCAATGAATGTGGATGAATGAAGACAATGTTGAGAAGATCAAGGGGAAATTCTGAATATGGTAACCTCATAGTATTCTTGTAATCATAGTAGGGGACATATTCATCTATTCATTTATACAAAAATTGAAATGGTTTTCTAAAAATGTGTAGGGGTTTTCCTTCTTATATCTAGCATAAGAGTTCTTAGATTCATGCGACGACATGAATAACCATGTTAAGGGGATTTCCATCACACTAATATGGCTTCCATCATCATGGTGTAGGCCCTAACACTATTATAGAAATCACAGGATAGAAAGATTTACCCACTCAAGGACATAGTAATGAAAAAAAATACAATTGTACCTCAGGAGGTATGTCTGACCGAATTCTATACCCCCAGGTATTGTATTTTCCTTCCTCGAGTGTGTGTAGTATAAACCAGAAATTTGAAGTTATTATTGAGTGGGGTCAGTCTAGCTACAAAGAACCATCATCCTTGACCCATTCACATTAAAACATAATCTGGTCCAATTTTCAAATAAAATAATAGATCAATAATTGAGTGGTTGATTGAGTAATCCCTTTTCCATGACAAATTAAATTTCTGCTAGCGGAGATACTTGTTGGACATTCCCCTAGGAATTAGCCACTAGAAAAAAGTCATCATAAATGTTTCCTAGAATGGGAATCATTCTGGGTTGATGTATGTACAATAAACAAATCCCCACCTCCTAATGAAATAGGATCATGTTATTGGTGCATTAACACCAATGGATAATCAATTCGGGAAATATCTCATCAGGTGAATATATTTAAAATTGGGAAACCCATGATTCCTGATACATGTTCTCCAATTCCAACTGGCCAGGGGACTGAAAACATATCTAATGAACCAGGAAGGCATAGGCCCACTCATCAATGAAGCATCCTACAGATCACAAGTCCCATTTGGCACTCCACCTACCATTAGGATTCTCTCAAGAATGGTTGAAAATGGACTGGAAGTCCTGGATGGACACCCTCAAGAATGTGTTATGATGAAAATGATGACTCTATTTCCATGAATATCCTTCTAGTGTGAACATGTTATCTTGAGTAAAATTAGAAAAAAAAATTCCGTTGGATAAATTTAGTCCCGATCACACCCATGGGATTCCTTGAGGTGAATAATAAGATCATTGTGATTGACCAATGGTATGGGAACATCATGTAGGAGGAGAAAATTGTAAAGAGGATATTGAAAAGATAGAGGATAGGTTGTGATATTTGAAAAAAGGATGTATTTAATAATACCATATTGAGGAACAAAGTAGGAATGAAGGTTGTATTCCTAATTCTCAACCATAGATACCCTCCTCCTGAACGCTTGTACTAAGATAAAAGGGATGTCTATTTTGTCCTTCAAAGAAAAAAGATCAAATAAAGGGTCTATAAAATTAAAATGATTTGAAAAAAGGATAAAATGTAAAAGGACCAATGAATTATACCAAACATAAGGCTTTGTGTACTGAATCCTAGGAGCGGTTCACAGAATGCAGTCCACATGAACTAATAGTATAGTGAATGCCCCGTAAGATGATTTATTATGAAGCATTGTAAAACAAGTTGATCAGTTCATGGAGTGGGAAAGCCACATACCGAGCCTCTCGATGATGATATTAAAAGTTCATAGTTCAAATATTTAAAGAATAATTTGGAAATTTAATGTTATGTTCCTCAGCTTGAAGTTAAGTTTGCTAGATAGTTTATCCATGTAGCATCTTAATTAGTTGAAGTTTGATCATATGTTTTAAAATTCCAAAGTTCAGTTGGAGGATTCAAAGGATGTTTCATGGCCTAGGTAACCATGAAGAATACAATTTTCATGGAATTCAAGGCCTAGTTCATGGATGGCGAATTCACAAAAAATAAGGTATGTGGATATAAGCAAAGCTACGAGAACTTTGCAAAGCACTTTTCTCTGAGAAAATAGGTTAATGATAAATAACAGGACCCCCTATATATAGGTGTGGTACCCCAGTAGGTCCACCATTATACCATAAACCATTTAAGGATTGGGCTGTTTTCTACATCAAAATTTCCACCTCTTTGATCCTTCCAAACACCATTCCGATGGGGGTGTTTGAAGGGTCGCAGAAATTCTGCAATGGGAAGGAAAATACTCCAATGAATTTGATAAAGGAAAGACATACATGTGGGGATGAAATTTTGAGGAAAATATTGAATAAATAAACTCTAGAAAAGAATCAAAATTGGTGCCTTTATGGGATTCTAGAAATGGTCCGCGAAACGCACATACTATGAATAAAGCGTTACACGGATGGACTGTGAAATGCTATACCACAAAGAATTGTCTAGGAAACCAATATGCTCGTACAGGATATGAAAATAATGATCTAAGTTTTCAAGAACCATGTAGTTGGTGAAAAAGTGATAGAGAAGTGAGTCCACACACACCATCCCTGCGGACTGAGTAGTTCATGTAAGAGGCGGGGCTAGCAGTATCCCACAAACTGCATCGTTTGCAGGATTGAGGCGTTAATTTCCACAGTTGTAAACAAAATCCCCAAATCTGTGTTTGACCGATTCATCCGTGGGTAAGATGAACCCCCATGGGATTCCACAAAAGGTTTTGTGTACCATAGATATAGCTTCCCTAACACTATATAAAAGGGGAAATAAGGGGAACTGAGAAAAGTTGAGGATTTTGGGAGAGTTAAGAGTTTTCGAATGCAAGGATATAATGAAAAATCAATGAAGAAGTGTAGAACCGTGAACGTTTTTCTGTAGGAATCAACCCACCATGATCCATAAAACAAGGAAACTTAATAATAATTAACTGACCGTGAGCCTAATTGGAAAACTGCGAACCATAAGTATTTCATGGACGAACATCCCTTGAACCATAGGTAGAGTGCCCCTACCTCAGTCTGGTGAATCACATGGTGCATCGCTACATAGACAAGACCATGAACCACGTAGCACCATATTTTGGGAGTGGAACCTAAGACTGCATAACCCCATGGTAGGTGGTGGATCACATCTAGGTATGTGTACCACATCGGTACATAGTCAAACCCTTGACCTGCAGAGTAGTGCACAATACGGGGAATACCCCATCCCACATGAGAAAACGGTACATGGAATGGGGTATCTTTGTGTTTTCCACCTTCCTTTTCAAATCCTCTCATTTCATTCCCGACATGCCCTCTATGGCCCCTCCACTAACCAGTACACCAGAAATAGGGTGAAGACTCTTTCTAATCCACTAGACCTATAAGACCAGACCACCAGGCACATCAAAATGCCCCACTGAGTATATATACCCGAGGTAAGAAGAGGTGCAAAGGCAGTTCCCAAAAATGTTCAGACCCCTGATAGGTCATTAAGTCAACATTACTGTGGTAACCTGGAGTCCAACCGTGGGAGACTAATGTGAATATCCCTGTACTAGGGATCAAGGGAATCACTATATTTTCCATTCAAATAGGGACAATGACAAGACAAATGGATTATACCTGCTTTCCTTTTGGAAAGGATCAATGCTTCTCCACATTCAAAGATCTCATCATAGCTAACTCTTTATAAGATACGTCCCTATCCATTTTATGAGAGGTTGCACTTTATCCCATATCCGACTAGACATGGAATGTGTACCGATAGCTCAACATACATAACTATCCTAGATATCAACACAGGTGATGGGAGGACACATTCAAAGACACTATCCCTCTCCCATTGGGCTCATAGACAAACCCTCATCCACCTTCACCGTCCTCCTTTTCCCTCAACAGAAAAGGCAAAGTGTGCCATTATTAAATCTTTCAAATATTATTTTTTAAAAACCGAGCATGACCCACATGGGATTAGAGGTCTGTGATGAAATGATAATTCAGAACCTAGTCATGAACTACGAGAACTCTTATTCCAAACCCAAATGTGATATGTAGGAATCCTTTATCAAGGCCCTAGATCCATATCATCCCATTCAATGAATTGAGGGATCTTGCCCCCCTTTAAGTGGGAAGCTTCAATAGATAATCCCCACCCAAAATGAACTATGATAACTCTAATTCCTATAATAACTATGATATGTAGGATGACTACCTAAGGCCCTAGGTCAAGAGACATCCTCTTTAAGAGTGAGTCCCAATCAGAATTTCTTCTTACTCACTAGGTTATCCACTTCCAGAATATGCCAAACGTGACTATTTCAAGAATGTTCCCATCTACTGTGTAATCCCCAACCATGTCTTCTCAAATGAGAATATCCAATGTGTATGCCCAAAGAATGCCCCAAAAAAATGGGTCTCTTTCACGATATAAGATCCAATATAATCTGAACTATGAGAAATTTGATTACCAACTAAATTGGATATGTAGGAAGCCACTTTGGGTTCCGAACCCAACACCCAAATTTCCATACTATTCAGCAGGACATATCCATAGTGGGGCCATATCTACATAAGAGACCATACCCCTTCTGATCATCTTGGGATGTTTTAGTGTAAGTCCCACACAAAATCTTGGCAAGACATCTCCCACCTAGACCCCCTTGATGAATGATGTTAATCTTCATGGATGGGACATCATCATATGACCTTAAAAGGAGATGTTTCCAATTAAGTGGTACTGAACTACATGGGTTTTGATTCCTCTCATGAGGATACCTAGGAAGCCCACTCATGGGTTTGATCTCAATTTTGAAAAAACTAATGTCCTCCATAGATTGCGATAAAATCCATAGCACCAAATCAAACAGATTAAACTAGTGTCATCTTGGAAATTCCTGAAATATGCATATATATTCTTAATCTTGCAACACAAGGGTAATCCATGGATAAATTATTAGGAAATAACCAAGGATTCATGAACATATGAACATTTCTTATATCTATAAGGGATTCCTGAATTCAGAAATAATTCCCCCCAAAAGTGTTTGATGATCCTGAACTCACATCCTCTCAACCAATAGAAAACGTATGTTTCATTGGATAAATCATCTTCCAAGAAGCACCTGCCTTTGGAATGGAAGTTACTGAATCATGGATACATGTTTCGTTAGGTGTTTCAGCCTCCACGAATTAACATGTTGGAGACCATATGAGGACCTTGTACCTGATATAGCCTGATTTCACAAACACATAACCCCATTTAATCACCCACTATGATCATAAAAATACATCACCTCCACCACAACATGAAAAATGATATACTACCCAATCCCAATGGCACCATCTTTCCCAACCAAAGAGGATCATGATTTGAATTGGGATGTAACCAAAGTGGTGAACCTGAAGTGATACTCTATATTAGAAAGAAGTTATTTGTTATCCATCAGACCATTTTTCTCTCCCACACACACACGCCTAGGGACAACACAACAAATGGTGAAGCCAACGTGAAACTATATAATACAAAGAAATTGTCTACTAAACGATGGGCCATTCCATCCCCCATGGTATGATGTGAATCAGGATGAAATTGCTATATAGAGAGAAGGTTCATGTGAGTGATTACCTCTTAGATGATTATTACTATAAACATCAGGGATGTTTATTATTCCCTATAAATGGGGGATATCCAAAATGTGGGTTATAGATTAGAGAAAATATCATGGGATGATTTTTGTATTAGAATACTATTTCAATGGGTTCTTAAAAATGAGGTGAGATAGTTCATCACATGATTATTGGAGGATTATTTTTCAAATATATAATGTATTAAATATTTACTAAAAACACCAATAGTGTTCCAAATCATGACTATTAATAGTTTAGAAAATTATATGGATGAAAATAACAATTCATGGAATCATGCATGGTTTTTTATAATAATTTGATCTTTATATTATTTATTCATTATATTTTACCAACTTATTAATTATTTTTAGAAAATATCAAAAATAAAAACTAATCCAATATTGAAAGTGTAATTTTAAAAATAATTTTTTTAGGAAAATATATTTTATATTATAAATAATTATATTCCTATTTCTAAAATTCATAATAAAATGAAAAATAAATATGCTTTAAGGGTTACTGAACTTTTCACATATTATAAAATATAATTTTATACTTTTTATATTAATTTTATGGTTTGAGATATTTATTTTAGAATTTAAAAAAAATAATTGACTAAAAAGATTTTTATTTTTTAATTATTATAATAACTATTGGAGATCATATTTTACTATTCATATAAATCAATATATATTATTAAATTAAAAAAACATCTACCATTCACTAATTTCAATATGAAAATTCATGATTTTAAACAATTTTATATCAAAATTACTCTAAATAATGAAAACTACATATTTAAATTAATTATAAAAGCACTAGGGTTTCATAAATGATGGTAAACAAAAAAATTACTTAAATTATTATAATTTCATTATGTTCAATTTTTATATCCTTATCGTCAATAAATTAAATATAATTTTTTTTTATTGTTATGTTATTTTAATGGTATTTTTTTAGTTATGAATTTAATTCCAAAGATACTCATAGTGATCAGTTTAATTTTCCCATAGTTAGTGTAATATTATAAAATACATATTTTCAATGTAAACCTTTTCCAGTATAATGGTTTTATATACCTATATATATCTATACTATACTAGATTTTTCATTCACATGGGTTTTGTTATGGATTTTAGTATTTCTTATTTATTTTAAAATCTTATCATATTAAATCTTGTTTTATTTCCTTTTTCAATGACTTATAAAAAACTAATTCTAGGAGATCATGAGCCATTATAATTCTAATTTAATGTCAACTTATTTACTTGAATTTTCTTTCTAACTCTACTTTTCTAAATCAGTTGGGTTGTATAGGTGATTCATTAGTAATGTTATATTTTTAAGGAATAAATTAATATGTATTATGTTCTACTATGAACATTATTTTTCTATACTGTACCACACATTTGGGTATCCTAAAAATGAATGAAATGAATTATATTTATTGATGACATAACAAAATAAAAGGTAATATTATTTCATTTTTAAAAATATTTGTCTCTTTAATGACCACATCCACAATATGTATGGATCATTTTAGTCTATATAAGATAAATCCAATTATCAAGTGATTACCCTAAGGGTTTGTGTTTTATTTCAAAAAATTTAAATTATTATACCAAGGGATTAAAATTGAGTGGAATATGACATAAATAATAAGAAAATTTTGTAGGTATAATACGAATCATATTTATTTGAGAAAATATCAATGTTTTAATATCACTATGCTAAATTTAATGGCTTCGATACACCTCACTAATTAATATTATTTATTTACTCATATATATTCATTATTACTTTTTTTGTTCCTTTATCATAAATGAAAAATAATAATCTATGGCATGTTCTCATAGAATCACTCTAAAAATATTATATTTTTACTTTTAATAAACTTTTATAATTCCCAAACTTAATTTTGATAAATTTAATCTAAGGTGAAAAACAAATGTCATTAACATTAAAATATAATATCAATCAAAACCCACTGATTAAGGGTCTCATATTAGTCTCATTTATTATTGTGTGTTTTTATATAAAATATATTTTTCAATATATAGTGTAAAATCTACATAGATTATCATAATGTTGATTTTAATATTTCATAAGCTATTTCCAATTTATTACAAGAAAAATATTTAGTTAATGGTTTCTATATATTGTTTCAATATGAGTAGAAAACTTATCCATTGAAATAGAAAATTCCAATAAATTCTTGATTATGTTTTTCATTTTCCAAACCACCGTTAAAAAAATTTATTCTTTAGAAAACTCAAAAATAAATATTGATGCAACAAATATTGGCTACGCTACATTACCTTTTCCATTATTTTTTCAATCTATATAGAAAAAATTTAAATTTCATAAATAATATTATTAATATTTTCAACCAATTACATCAATCAAATATAATGTATAGTTAGGCCAAATGCATTACAATATTTTCTAACCAAATGATTAACACCGTATGTTAAAATATTACTAAAATCCTCCATCCAAAATAATCTAAAATTATATAACCTATCATGATCCTTAAAATTATGGTCGAAAAGATTTAGAATACAATATTACAAAACTGAAATGAAATCTAATATATATCATGATTATAAAATCCTTAATCCGTTTACAACAAGAATATAAATTATGACAAGGAAACCTGTTTTATAATCTCAGTAAACATTAAGAATATCCACCTTTCATAGGTTAATAATATAATATAATATAATATAATTTAATTTATTATAGATTATGTGTTAAATTTGATGAAAGTGACGTTGATGAAATTTCCATATTATATTTTATTTCAATCTTTTCCCAATTTCAAATGAATTCAAATTCATAAATTAAAAGATTCTAAACTAAATATGAGAATGGTATTAACATCAATGAAATTTTTTATTAATAACAATAAAAAATAGTTTTTAGGATCATATATACTTAATGGACTAATTATCCACTTAAAAAAATATTTTCAGTTTCATTAAAAAAATTTCATTCCTTAAAAGTGAAATAAAAAAACATCCATATAGAGTTACTAATAGGGGAAATTTTAATCATTCACCACACCTCAACCTTATAATATTCAAATAAAAAAATCAAAATGTTACATAATAATTATTTACCAATTATATATAATATAATATATAATATTACCCATAAGAAAAAATTTCTGTTTAGTGCCTTGAAAAATTAGTTTAATACAAAATTAATTTATATAAAATATTTTTATTTGTCTAAATCCATCATTATATTCCTCCTATCGACCCATCATTAACTTATTAATAAATACCATCACTGTGGTATATATTAATGAATATAATGGGATAACATCCCTATAATAATAGTTAGAATTTGAAAAAAATGAGACCTAAAACAACATGAGAACGTGGGTGTAACACTATGAAATTTTATTGAAATATTTCTCTTTAAAGAATTTCAATTCTTTAATATCTTCTATTTAAAAAAACCATGAGCTTAAACAAACCACAAGACACTATTATTATAACCTATACATTAATATTATAGGAATAAATACTAATAACTAATTAAGGAAATATCTATAACTTAACATAATATAATGGTATGTTCATAAAACATGATAACATAATTTTTAATAATATCACTATATTCTTCAACAATACATTTTCTTCAAAAATGAGTCTATATTATTTTTATTCTTATAAGGTATAGAAAATTAATTTGATAAAAATAATATAATTTTTTAATTCATTATTCCATAATTATCTTAAAATTATTTTTTTATAATTTTCTGAATACGTTTTAGGAATAGTGAAAATACTAATTTTTATTGAAAAATATATTTTTATTTTAATGTATTTACAAGTTAAAATTATGTTTTTGATTAGTTATAAATTTTAATTAATTCATTTTGATTAAAAATATTCTAATTATGTATTATTTAAATTTTTTTAATAAAAAAATTTTATAAAAAATTATTTTTTAAGAGAATTTTTCAGTAAAAATAATTTTCACGGGGTTTTATCGATTTTAATTTAATTTAAATTATAAGACATATATGTTTTAAATTTTGAAAAATGGATGGAAAAATTGGATTCATAAGGCCTAAATTTTTTAAATATGTCTATTTTATTGTTGGATAATATGAATAGTACCTTTGGTACAGTTTGGTACGACGGCAAATGGTTTTTGTAATTTACGTTAAAAATAAAATTATAAAGACTATAGAAATACATTAAAACATGATAGAAATTTATCGTACAAATAAAATTAGAACCTTAATACACAAGGATTGAAATAAAGTCATTTAATGACACATTTACATTAAAATGACATATATAAAAATTAAATCAAATAAAGTAATGAAATTCACTTTATTTGACTTTAATGTCCCTTATGTGTCCACATGGGAACACAAATATTTCATTAACAATTATAAATATAAATATTTATATTAATAGAAATATTTTCATTACATATTTGTTTTCATTTTGGGTCACATAGCGGAGATTATGGTATTTATAAAATCAAATTTAATAAAAACATAAAGATATCATATTCATGTTTTAATTAATATAACATATTTAATATATGGTTACTAAAAATATATATTATACTATAAATATTATTCTAAGATTTATAATATTTATCTTCATCATGGTATTTTTTTTATTTTAGACTAAAAAAATATTTATATAAAATATTTGTAAAACATTGATGTAGTAATTTTATTATTAATGGAAATATAAAATAAAAATTTAATATAAATATTAAAGTAAATATAATTTTAGGTAATTAATGTGATCAATGAAATATATAAATAACCCTGACCTATTAGAGATATAATAAAATATTTCGCTCAAATTTAACTTTTTATATTAATATTTGTAAAATTACAAATTATGAATAGTTTCAAAATTGAAACTAATGACATTTTATCAAAATATAATTTAGTAAAATTATTTAAAAATCATTAAAAATATTTAAAAATAATGAAATTAATATCAACTAAAATGTTGTAAATTGTTCAATTATAATTTTATTGACATTAAATAAGAAACTTTTTCTACCGTTTTAATATTTAAAAAATTGTTACCTAAGTTAATCATATAATATGTTAACTAAGGGTTAGTCAAAATGACATGTTTTAAAATAATAAAGTTCCCCTCACGTAAGTTATAAAAGGGAACCTCCTACCTCACTTATTCTCATCCCATTAAGACTTCAAACCCAACCATAATCTACCAATTAATATTATAACATTTCCAATACACATGATAGAGGTTAGGCCCCAATCATAAGACCAACCATATTTTCCCAAAGAGGATATCGAGGGGATGTTTTCTAAGGAAGAAGTAATAATCTTTACGGACTCATCCAAGATTATTTCTTCCTTTACATACTGTTCATATGTATTTTAAATTATAACGAAATTAATCCACTATCAACCACATTCTATGATGTTATTATGATTATTCAGAAAACATATTTATACTTTTATCTATCATATGATAAATTAATGTACCATACATGAATACGTATGACTTACCATCTTCATGCCATGGTGTAATATATTTTTCATCACTATATTACCTAGATGGGTATAATAAAAGAATTATTAGTTATTTATAATAATTATAACTTGATATTTATTCTATATCAATTTATATATCATCCACTTCCTTAAAACTTTAACGTTATGAAAATGATACCATCATTCATGCGTATGTAAGGCCTACCATCTCAACCACGCGATGCGATTCACATTCCATATTCACCAGTCATGAATGATTATATAAATGTATATAATGAATAAATATGATATATATTTTACATTTATATAATTCTGAAAATTATGGAACTATAAACTATGCACCTGAATTGTGACTTATATGACAAAACATGCATAGGAAAATAAAGCAGTTAACACCAGAAGGAAGAGTAATAATGAAATATTATTAAAAAATGGGTGATAATATGATCATATATGAAATCATAAATATAAATATGGTTCTATAATATGTTAATAACATTATTTAATCCCTTATTCATGAGGTTCAAATAACTATGAAGTTATTCAAACCTAAGGTAATGTTTATATTCATAGTCTCATTTTATTGGGGATTATTTATATATAAGTATCTATAGGGGAATATTTATCCTCCATGTTTGTTTCATAAAAATGTTTTTCAAAATATTTATACTGTTGTTTTTGAATTTTTTAATACATTTTTATCCATGGGTTACTTTTTACTAATTTTTTTGAAAGAATTTTTTTTTCAATTTTATAATGAGAAACATTGTCACTTTTCTAGAAAAAGTAAAAAAGGAATGTTTTTGAACTTATACACCATGAATAGATTTTTCTACATTCATTAATACTACATTTCATATAGCTTCCCTTATAATATTAGAAGTTTATTTCCAATGAAAATTTTTAATTTTAAAATATTTTGGCATGTAATAAAAATAAAACATTTTCAAAAAAGAGAGGATATTATCCAATTGATTTATTTTCACATGATATCTCAAAAAGTATTTTCCATCTATGATAACATTATTTGATGATACTTATTTTTCATTGTTATGTTTCTCAAGGATATAATTACTATTATTCAAATGGTTTGTTTATATTTATTATGTAATGATAATTATGAAATCTATTTCTTTTCCATGTCTTATGTTTTGATGGAGGTATTTTTATACAACCTATTTCATTTAATTGGTTATGATATGATGAACAATTTTTGTTCTTGTAGAACACACATGTATTGTTTTCATTATGAGATGGGTGAGACCTATATCACCCTCTAATGCATTGATTATGGATTTGTATCTCATGGGATAGACATGAATATAATGGGAATTGAGCATAGTTCAATAATATAGGGTGAAAACAGGCAGTAAACCCAGTTCAGTAATACATGGCTGAAATGAGAAGTAATCCTAGTTCAGTAACATAGGGCTGAAATAGGTAGTGAACCTAGTTTATTAATTGTGTTTTTCTACTATGATGGTCTTATTAGTGATCCTTGACTAATATGGAAATTATTTTCTATACTTATTTGTATTCCAAAAAATCATGTATTATGTTATGATAACATGAAATATGTTCTTTAGGAACATCAGTGATTTATTAAATGACACAATATCCTAATATTTCATATATAGAGAAAAATCTACAAAAATTATTCTTACGTACATATGTGTTATGATTATGATATGATTGATATATCCCTTGATTACACTTACTGGTCTTCTTAGACCACCATTTCTTATGTTTATTTTTCTACGATATAAATAGATGTATTAAATTTGATGTGTCAAAAGGGGGTCTAATTTTGGAGGAATTAGAAGGAGATGGTGTAGATGTTATTTGATCTAGTTCTGTATATTTACCAGTTTCCAAATACACTAATCCTATATGGGTTTGGCATGGTTTTTTATGTTATGTATTGAATATTCTTTTATTTCGATTTAATATCAAGGTATGAAATTATTGTGTTTTTATACACGATATCATTGAAATATTTAAATAAACATTGGAAACAAGGATTAGAGAACCATAGTAAGAACCTTAAGGCTAAGTCGATGTATAGGATAAAATCCTAGAGTTTTTAATGATCGCGAATAAACTAGGAATTAAACATATGGTGTTCTAAATTGAATTTTTTTAAGTAATTTTTTACTTTTATGTGCTTTTCCCATTATGAAGAGGGTTTTTCACATTATTCCTTTCAGTTTTATTAAATCTATGGAATGTAAAGGAACTATGTTAGTATTGAAAGGGATGGGATATGAAATGATTTTCCTCTTATGCAACTGAATGTTATGGGATTCCAAATGAAAAATCCATTTTGAATTATCAAAAAACAAAGTCTCTATATATTAATCTTACTGGACTTCCAAATGAGCAATGATGGGGAAAAAATTCTATTGACTCCTTCATGAGAAAATTTCTAACTTCTATCAGTAGTTCTACTGATCATCTAGTGGATGAATATTGTATTAGTACAATGGAAAATATATTTTTAGTTCTCCAATATCGAGAACATGAAAAATTCATATTGGTAGTCTATCATTTGGAAGGAGAATTAGATAAATTGTGGAATCTTATCAAGAATAAGAGGTAGTGAGATGAAATTGACTCCATGAAATGGGGAATTTTCAAGAACATTTTTTTCTGTAAGTACATTCCTCAAGTTCCTCATACAAATATACAGATGGAGTTCCATGAGATTAATTAAAATTATGATGAATATTTTGTTTCCTACAGAGAAAATTTTACTATATTTCCAAGGTACACTTATGGAATTATCATTCAACCTAAGACTAAAGCTAGTAAAATCATTAGTGTCTTAATACCATGTCTCTATATGGAATTATCCATAATGTAATTTAGAAGCTATGAGGAAATAATTTTATATTCACTCAATGTTAATATGGAGATTAGAGAGACACATCCATTTTATCAGTTTGATAGGAATATAAAAATGAAATTTAAGGGAAATTCCAAAAATGATAGGGAAAAGAAAATTTTAATTTCATCATACTCAAAGTGTGGAAGAAAACATGGAGGGAACTATTTTAAGGGGGCCATATAATTTTTTATGTGTTGTAAATAATGACATTTAGAAAATTTATTTCCAAAGTGATGGGTAAAATATAAATAATGGTGTAAATAGAGGAAAGGATACACAAAATGAACCTCTAACACTTCAATGTTACATGTTCATGGAATGTGAGATTTAAGAAAACCAATTACAAAATACAAGGGTTATATATAATGATCAACATCAGTATCATCATAAGTCCAAAGAAAAAATGTAATTACATGCAATCAAAACTGATGATGTGGAGTACAATAACAAAGTGGTAAAAGGTATACTTAACATCCACTATAATGAAGATAATATTTTATTTGATCCAAGATCCCCCCAATATTTTATTTGTAAATAATTTTCTAAGGGTATCTTTGTATTACCTCAATAATTAGATGCTAAGTTATCTTTGAAAACTCTTAATAGAACAAATGTAGCATCACAAGTTTATAATTATTCTCCAATGAAAGTTTGTGGGAAATTTCTACAAGAAAATCTTGTTATCCATACATTAGATTAATTTTTTGTGATTCATAGAATGAATGGGATTTCTATATATAAAACTCTTATCCATTTACAAGGAAGGATTGTCACATCCCACATTTTTAATGAATCTATGATAATCTATCAATGAATGATGAATACGAACTTCCAATGGAAATTACATCTATAATGTGGGTATTAATCCATATAAAGTATGGTTATCTATCTCGGATATAGAGAAATAATGACACTATTAAGGATAAACTTACTATAATTGATTTTGTTGATGTCTTTCTTGAAGAATTTCTAGGTATTCCAACGAATCGTGAATTTGAGATTTCATGAGAACTCATACTAGGTGCTATATCTATTTAGATGTCACTAATAGAATGATTCCAATTGAGTTAAATAAATTGAATAAGAAACTATAATATTATATTGACAAGGAATTCATAATCCCTAGTGAATCACATTGGGGTGCTCCTATTCTATTTGTTAAGAAGAACTATGGAACAATTAGACTCTGCATTGATTCTCGAGAACATAACAATAATACTATCAAGAATAGATATCCTCTACCCAATATTGTTTAATTATTTGACCAACTACATGTATTACTATAATATTCCATGATTTATATTCATTGTTGATATCATCAAATAAGGTTCAAGAAGGAGGATATACCCATGATGACATTTTATACAAGGTATGAACACTATGAATTCATAGAGATGATTTTTGTTCTTAATAATGCCACCATTATCTTGGATGGATTTAATGAATTGAGTTATTAGAAAATATTTCGATCAGTTTTGGGTAGTCTTTAAAGATAATATTTTTGTATATTCAAATGACAGGGTTGAACCATAAGATCACTTGAAGAATTTTACATATGACCCCGAGAACGGGGAATCATTATTAAAAATTTAATAGCTGTGAATTTTTGGTTTAGAATGATTCATTTTGGGGTAACGTAATCGCCTAATAGGAGTTGTCTATGGATCCAGTAATGATGAATGTTATTAAATATTGACCTAGACCCACAATGGTATCTCCGATATGATGTTAACTTGTTTTTTTGTATATTATTGACATTTTGTGAAATATTTCTCATTATTATCTAATCCACTCTCTATGTTTACATAGAAAATGGTTATGTTCATATGGATGGAAAAATAAGAATATAATTTCAATGAAATGAAAATATGGTTATTAAATACACCTATTCTCACACTACACTATAGTAGATTATGGTTTGTGATCTACAATGATGATTCCAAGTAGGTTTTTGGTTGTGTTCTCATGAAATATGATATGTTGATATGTTATTCACATGAAAATTGAATATCCATGAGAAAAATGGCCCAACTCATGATTTGAAGTTAGCTACATTAATTTTTTCATTAAATTTATGGAGGCATTATATTTATAGAGAAATATTTGAATATATATTGATAAAAAATTATTAATTTATTTTTTCACTCAAAAAGAGCTGAATATGCACCAAAGGAGATGGCTGGATTTGATTAAAGATTAAGAATTCTCAATATATTACTACATCAAAAAATATAACATTGTAGTAGATGCTTTGAGTCAAAAGTACCATGCTATCCAATATGTGATGACTATCACAAAAGTTCCAATATTTATGGATTTTCATAAGATGGATCTGGAAATATTAGAGTAAGGAGAAAATACACTCTTTTTCAAATGAATGTTTATCCATCTGTATAACTGATGTTTATGGATGTGAAGAAGAAATATTTTGAGATGAACAAAATGGTGTGAAATGTTTTTGATTTAAACATTGACTGTAATAGAATAATAAGGTTCATGAACAAGGTTTGTATCCCTCCCATAACAGAATAAAAGAAGGAGCTATTGATTGGTGAACATAGTTCATCTTTACCTATTCATCCTCAAAGCAAAAAGATGAATAAGTTCCTAAAATGGAATTTATGGTTGGATGAAATAAATATAGATTTTTCATATTATGTTTCCTGGTGGTTGGTTTGTCAACAAGTTAATTATAAGAGATAGAAGTCTATGGGGATGTTAAAACCATTACACATACTGTAATGGAAATTGGAAAATATCACAATGGACATTGTCTTCAGACTTCCCAAAAAACTAAAGGGCATAATGTTATATGGTTTCTAGTTGATCACATTATGAAGTCAGCACGCTTCCTTTATACTAGATAAAAATTCTCTCCTGATCATATTTCTAGAATAGATATTTTGGAATTGGTAAGATTTCATTGAGTACCACATTCCATTATATCTTATTGAGATCTGAGGCTTACCTACCTATTTTAGATAAGTCTTCTATAGGCTCTAGATACAGAGCTAAGTTTCAACACATATTATCATCCTCAGATGGTTGAATTTTCTAGGAGGAAAATTCAACTCTAGAAGACATGTTTAGAGCTTCTTCTTTTTATTTTGTAGGTTGTTGGTATCAACACATACCCTTGGTAGAATTTTATTAAAATAATAAATTTCACTCTAGTATTCAGATGGATCCTCATGAATCCCTCTATATTAATTAGTGTATAACTACAACATGTATGGATAACGTTAGGGAATGATATCTATTTGTACTTGATCAAGGTGAGGATATGGAAGAGAATGTTTGATCTATTCAACAACACATATGAGCAAGTCAGATTTGACAAAAAAGTTATGTTGTCCATTAAAAAAATACAAAGAGTTTGAAGTTAATGAAAATTTATTTATATTAATATATCCTTATAAAATAATGATGAAATTTGGAAAAAAGGGAAAGTTAAACCCTTGGTAAATCGATCCTTCTGATATTATGGATCTTTTTAAGAGGTATAATATATATTGGGACTTCCACTAAATTTATCTCAAATCTACGATGTGTTTCACGTATCTATCTTGATAAATTCCATACCAAATACTTAAAATATATTTAAATAATAAGTCATAAGATTTGAGAAAGATCATTCTTATAAATAACATAGATAGAAATTTTGGATCACAGAGAGAAAATTCTACAAAACAAGACCACTCAATTGGATAAAGTTTTATAGTGGAACTACTAATTTGGGGATGATATGTAGGAACATGGGAATGTAATGAGGTATAGGTATCCCCATCTGTTTGTATCCAAGTGATGAATTTTCAAGGTGAAATTAATTTGAAGGTAGGTAGAATGTAACACCTGGATATTTTATTGAAACATTTCTCTTTAAATATTTTTAATTCTTTAGTAGATTATTTTCTAAGAAACCATGAGTTTTGATAAACCATGAGACAATATTAGAATAACCAATCCTTTATTTTGGTTTAATTAATTTTAATAAAAGAAATTATTAAATAAATATATCTCCATATGAATATATTGGTATGTGCTAAAAATCTGATTAGACAAATTTTAGTAAAATTACCTTATTCAATGAAAATACATTTTCTTTAAAAATGAGTTGATATTTCTATTTTTGTTTTTAGAAGCTCTAGAAAATGGATTTGGTAAAAGGATTTTCATTTTTTAATTCATCAATTCAAAATTATGTTATAAATATTTTTTATAATTTTTTGAAAACGTTTATGGAATAGTGACTATAATGATTTTGATTGAAAACTTTATTTTTATTTTAAATTATTTAAAAGATAAAATTATATTTTCCATTTGTTTTAAATTATAAATATATTATTTCAATATAAAATAACCCAAATATGTTTTTATAAGGATTTAATTCCATACATTATTATAAAAACATTTTATGGTTTAAAGGGGCATTTTTACGAAAAACTATTTTTTATGGCATTTTCCTGATGATAAATTAAATTTTTTTCCTACATATATGTTATAATTTTAAAAAATGGCTTCTAAATTTAGATTCATACTATACATATTTAGATAATATTTCTATTTTATATTTCCCTAATATGAATAGTATCCATGGAAATGTTTTTTACCACGGAAAAAGGTAAATTTAGTAATTTAGGATAAAATTAAAATTATAAAGACAATAAAATGATCTTAAAAAATAAAAAAATTCCATTGTATGAATAAAATTTTACCCATAACACCTATGGAGAGAAATTAAATCATTTAATGGACATAATTCCATGAAAATAACTTATATAATATTTAAATCAATGAATGTAACAAAATTTTAGTTTCTCTGTGTTTAATATCACTTATATATCTACATGGGGGAAAAGTTAATTTTTGAGAAAATATTACTATAAAATTTTAACTTGATAAAAATAATTTTATGATATAATTTTTTTACATTTTGGGTCACATTGATGGGATTATCATTTTATAAAATATTTTTTAATTAAAATTTAATGATGTGACATTCTTGTTTTAAATAATATAACATATTTAATATAAATTTATTCAAAATAAATATTTTAAAATTAATATTATTATGATTTAAAGAATATTTATATTCATTAGGTTATTTTATTTCTTATTTTTATTAAATAAATACATATGTTAAATTATTTTTCAACAATCATGTAGTAATTATTCTGTTAATGGAAATAATAAAATAAATTGTATTATAAATATAAAAGTAAATATAATTTTAGATAATTAATGTGATAAATTAATTTAATAGATGACATTGACATATTTATTATATAATAAAATACTTGGTTCTATGTTAATATTTTATCAGGGAAATTTTGAAACTCTAATTAACTAATAGTGTCTAAATTGATAGTAATGAAATTTAATCAAGATAATATTTTAATTTTTTTTTAAAAATAATGAACATATTTAAAAATACAAAAAAATTAAAACATTGTATAAAATGTTATAAATATTTCATTTATGATTTAATTGACATCAATAAGTAAAATTTACCACCTTTTAATATTGAAAATGTTGTTACCTTAGTTAAATTTAAAATTGGTCAACTAAGAGTTAATCAATATGATAAGGTTCAAAATAATAAAAAAACTTATCTAAAATCTTTTTTGATGATATATGAACCACAGTAATCATATATTTTATTACATTTCATTTTTTTGTATTTTTATTGAGATTGAATCTATTATAAATTAATATTTGGAGAAAACTCCAAAAGTGCCCCTTACCTCAAGTATAAAATGAAACATCCTCCTTTGCTTCTACACTTCCCATTGACCCTTAAATATGAAAAATACCATAAAACGTACTCATATAAGAATCAATATACACATTAAAGATTTTTTTTATTCCCATAAGACCAACCCTACCATCCCTAAGAGGATATCTAAGTGTAGTTCACCAAGAAGAGGTAATCCCTTTTACCGACTATTCCAATATTATATCATCTTGTACTACCAATTCATGTGTTTTTTCCATTATAATGTAATAAATAAAATATAAACTATTTGATTAGATATTATTATGATTATGTAACTAGCATGTTCCACCTGTTATCCATCCTACTAAAAATGAAAGTATCATGCATGTGTACATACGACATACCATCTACACTTTGTGGTGTAATCTATTTTTTATCACTAATTTACCTAGATGAGTATACTGAAGGAAATAATATATATATATATATATATAATATTTATAAAATGATATTTATTTGTATATAAATACATACCATCCACTTCCTAACCCTTTTCTAATTAAGGGAATGACACCGTCGCTCATGCGTACGTACAGTTTACCATCTCCACAATGCAATGTGATTAATTTTTCATATAAACCATTGATGAATGTATATATAAATTTATATAATGAATAAATATGATATATATTACTTTAATATAATTATTTTAATGATATAAAAAATTCTATGTTCAATAATTGTGACTTATAAGACAAAACATGCATCGGAAAATGATGCAGTTAACAGCCAAAAGAAGAGTAATAATGAAATATTATTAACTAATTAGTGATAATATGATGATATATGATATCATAAATATGTATATGGTTCTTTAATATGTTAATATCCTTCATTAATCCATTATAAAAATTTTTAAATATGTACGAAGGGACTTGTTTCATTGATAAAATTACGGTTTGTCACAATATTCCACACATATGAAATAACTCCCTTGAAATTTAATTTTATATAAATAGGTGATAGCACGTACCATTCATTACTTCTTATGTTATCTATATTACCTCCTCAAACTTATGGTTCTTACATTGTAAATTGAATAGTTTATTATCCCTGTTAGATATAACTTTATCTCTATGCTGCAAGATCTTCCCAGGATGCTCCTCAAATGAGTGATCATTTTACAATTTTACCACCCATGAGTTCAGTACTTGTGAGGGATCTTCTACATACATTCTAAAAAGGGATACACGTATTACATCATTTACATGTGAAATGGTATGTGTTTGTTCTATTAGATTGGATACATCTATGAAATGATCAAGACTCTCGAAGGGGCAGATGTATCTGGGACCCAAATTTCCCTTCCCACCAAATCTCATGATCCTATTATATAGAGATATGAGGAGTAATACCATGTATCCAATCTCAAACTATAGGTCCCATCAAAGATTTTATGAATAGATCTTCTATCAAAATTGGATCTCATTGGTGTTCTGAGGAATGGTTTTCACCTTTTATACCATTTCATTGACCATTTAGGTTCCTAGCATCATATGTTCACCAAATTTATACTATAATGCTGACATTATTAATCTTTTCCCATAAAGGGATTCATAAGGAGACATTTTAATTCTTGGGTGAAAACTATTACTATTTTAGAACTCAATCATAGGTGGGTGTTTTTACCATCCTCATTTTAAATCCATATAACATGCCCTCAACATGTCTTCTAATGTCTGAATAATCCTTTTAGATTGGTCATTATTTTGAGGATGATAGGCTGCGATGAATCTCAACATACTGTTTAGAGAATATTGGAGAATTTTTTATAACATAACTATGAAACTCGAATATTTATCAGAAACAATCGAGAGTTGTATTCCATGTAGGCTTATAACATATCTGATGTATATCTGTAGAAATTGATCTAGTGAGAAGTCCTCTCAAATTTCAATAAAGTGACATATCTTTGTAATACGATCCACAATAACCCATATAGAATTATTTTATATAGATGTCCTAAGAATTTAGGTGACAAGTTTCATGGGGTTGCTTTCTCATTTCTATTATGGAATGGGTAATGGTTGAATAATTCCTTTAGAATTGTTCCTCCAAGACTTCACTTACTGACATACTAGTCAACATGATGTATACTCAGTGATCTCCTTCTTCATATTGTGCCACCAATAGTTCCCCTTGGAGATCACGATATTTATTTTAAATCCCTATATTAATAGTGATGGTTGAGCTATATTATTTATTCCTAATACATTTCTTATATCTATATTGGATGGTACACATAGTTGTGACCAAAATTACATGACTACTTCCTTATCAATTCATAACTCTATGGATTTCCCATTTCGAATATATTCTACCTTTTTTTGAATTTCAACATCATTTCTTTGAGAATCATTATTTTTTTCTACCAGGTATGGTTGAGAAATCATTTAAGAGGGAAATTATGATTTTCCATCCATAATGATTCCCATTTCCATCCCCGTTTTGTCTCTAAATTCCCTTCATTGATAAAGATAAAGGATTGTTTCTACTGAGACCATCCTCCACCTTCTTTTATATAACAGTATTATAGTGGATTGAGCAGTCAGAATCCTTGATGGTATCTATCTATATTCATTGGAACATATTAATATAATTCTATATGAATATATATTTGATTATCTTTTGATTAGTATATATATCACACTTCCCCCAATATAGATGTTGCTTCCATATTTTCAATTTGAAGATCACAACTGCCAACTCTAGATCATGCATAGGAAATTCATTCTTATGAATTTCCAATATCCTTGAGGTGTAGGATATCATTTAATAATTTTCATCAGTGCACAACATAATTCATTCTTTTAAGCATTGTTGTATACCAAAAAGAGTTCCACACTTTTCGGATGTGTAAGTACTAGCGCATTGATAAGCCTCTTTTATAACTCTTTAATGTAATCTTCTCATTTATTGGTCTGGACAGACTTCTCTCCCTTATGAGTCTGCTAGGTTAGTGGGATTTAAAATCATTATATATTCTTCAAAAATCACCATCAAAACCCAAATACACTATGGAAACTAAAAATATCCATTATAGAAGTTGGTCTGGGCCATTCTTCAATTGCATTTGTCCTGGAAGGATGCATAGTTATTTCTTTTTTGGTGATAACTTGTTCCAGGAATGATAATAAATCTAGAAATCACATTTAATATAATTTTCATAAAACATCAACCTTAAAAAAATTCTATATCATAGTATTGAAATTATAATCATGTTCCACATTTATCTTGGATTAAATCATAATTTCATCAATAAAGATACCATAAATATGTTGAGGTAATCTCTAAATACACTATTAATTAAGTATGTGAATATTTTTAGAGAATTGGTGAATCCACAAGGCATCACTATGAACTTGTATTATCTATACCCTATTCGAAAGGCAGTCTTGGGAATACCTTCCACCCTAACATTTAATAGGTGATATCCCGATTGAAGATCCACCGTAGAGAAATATTTGTCCCCACGTAGTTGATCAAAATATTCATCTATCCATGGAATGGGATACCTGTCATTTATCATGATTTTTTTATCATATAATTATTAATTTAGAGGTTCATTGATCCATACTTCTTCTCGATGAAGAGGATTTTTTTCACCCCGTGCTGAAGAAATCAAGTGTATAAAACACTTATTCAAATTATCTTTTAACTAATTATTTAGTTCTTCCAACTCAATGGTTGTGATTATATAATGTGTAATTGATATTTGAAGAGATCCATCAATAAGATAAATTTTGAAAACACCTTCTTGATTATGAGGAATTTTTGTAAATTCTTTGGGGAGCTCAATAGTGTATTTCCTCAGAATGATCATTTCTCTGATCATGAATCTCTCCTTTGTCTCGATCATTTAATATCTAGATGAATTCTCATAAGGAAATAATATCAACATTTGAAACGATTTCTTTGATATAGATTCATCTTCCTCATTAAACCTTTATAGAATTGGAGCATGCCTTTGGATGTTAGGAGAGATATCACTTTCTAAAGAGTTGATGTTTTCTCTGAATAAATATAGCCAATACTTGCCCGAAAGAGCATCAAACTCTACCAAAAAAGTAAAAAAAAATATTTAATGGGATGTTTACTAAAATTAACATTAACTATGGAAGAAATATTAAGATATAATTTATCCACTTCCTATTGTCACTGATAACCCAAACTCCATATTTTGAGGTGGTATATGAATTGTTCAACTAAGCATGAAAGATATGAAAGAACGCGTAGAAACTAGATCAAATATTTGGTTATCTATTAATTATTGAATAACTAGTGTACCTATCACCACATCATTTTTGGTCTCCATATCTGCGATTGTGATGGAATAAGAATTCTCTTTATCCTATAGCTTTGGAGAATACTGACACTAATTACCCTTGGGGACTCAAGGTTTTGTGTACTAGCATGAATAATGACCTTTCTCTCTATAATAAAGCATTAAATTATAGGTTGTGATCTCCTTTCATCTATAAGGTTTTTCCTATTCCTCATGTCTATTCAACATTCATGAGCATGATGTCCTCCTCTCCAAAACTTGAATAATTTCCACATCCTTTTGAGGAAATTATTATGAGACTTCTTCCAACATTTTTAACATGTGATTGGTTGAGTTCTTTTCTAGAATTATATTAGATCCCCATTCTTGAAAATAAATCTTTTGTTTCTTATCTCCATATCCATGGGATGATTCTTCAAAATCTATCTACACTTGGAGATAACATAGACATACTTTTTCAAAATTCATAATGTCTCGAATTACTAGAACCATTGAAGGTGTGGTTTTAAACCACTAAATAATCTATATATTTTCCTATCATTGTTCATAAAAAATTTTGAGGTATACCATAGAGGATTTATGAAATTATCATCATAAAACATGATAGATACACCTTGATTTGGCTTCAAATATATGAATTATCACTCCATCATTGAACAAAGAGTTCGAGGAAAATACATGTTAAGAAATATTTTCTTAATTTCTTCCATATCCATCACTTCAATTTCATAATTTAGATAATAATTATTAATCAACACCCATCATGAACTATCTTCTCTATCTAAATGATAAATGGGCAATGTCACCATTTATATCTCATAATAGTAAATCACATAAAAGATCATCTCTATTGTGTTCACCCACTGTTCCATGACTATTGTATAAGAATATCCACTAAAATTTTGTGGTCATTGCTTCATAAAAGAATCAATAGAATGTTTCTCCCCCTTAGTTGAAATATAAATTTCTACATTATTGAGGTAATTTTTCATATCCTAAGATAGATGGGTATTGATCTTCATAAAATTTTGATCTACAACATGCATGGAATTTGGGATTTCGTTTATAGAATCATTTAATTATCCATCACATGTGTTGTTGGACCGATTTCTTCTAGTTTTCACCATTTTCTAAAATAGAAATGGTCTGAACAAAACAGAAGTCAATAAGTGATGAATATATAATTTTTTAGTTTATGCAATTAACTATAAACGAATATATTGTGGGATCCCTATATTAATCATTTTTATAAAATATATCATCTTGGGTTTTTACATATATTTAGCCTTCCACTATGGTTTTCTAACCCTAATTAACATATTAAAAAAACCATTCTCTAATAACAACTATAATGACCTTTCTTTTTCTTACATTACTATAAAATCATTTTAACGATAAATAATAAAATATTTTTACATAACCAAGATTCAAAGGTTTAGTTTATTGGAAAAATTGTAACCAAACATAAAATTTACATAATAAAACATCAATACTAATTTAATTCATTCTTATTTAGATTATTATTATCCCCCATAATCTCTGTAGGATAAGCAATCTTGTTAGGATATACATCAAAGAAAGGGGTGAGATAAAATCCCAGTAATAGGATAGATAAGAACACGAATCATCAAGGGGTGACCATAATCATCATCATAATCAAAACATAAATATATTATTAACATCATAATATTGGTATGATGCATTATAAATAGTCATGGAATGTGGAAATGCATATAAATGAATTATCATGTCCTAGTGGTCAACTACCACACATAGTTGTGAAAAAATATACCATAATGTTCATGAATAACATATGTGAGTAATCATAAAATAATAAGTGAGAAAAAATATATCATTAGTTAACACATATAATACCTTATCTCATGAGATACATCACATTTCTTAATTCATTGGAGTGCTATATAATTATAGGTGCACCCATCACATCTTGTCATTTGCATAATCATGCATTGCACATATAACATATAGCAATTATAGACATAAAATAACCAAAGGAAAGTAATGGGTTTTATAAGGGTTTCATTCATGAATAAACATTGTGCTTCCAAATATAAAAAGTAAATAACAAACATATTATAAGAATTATCAATCCTAAGTGAATAAGAATCATTCTTAGGTGAAGTAAAAAATATGTTTTATGAAATAAGAGTTCGTTTGGAAAAATAAATTCATTTATCACATAATAAAAATTGAACAATTTATATTCCAAAAAAATTTAATAACAAAAAAATTATAAATGAGTAATATTAAATTAAGATTCACATTGAAATTTATCATGAAATAGGAATAACCCGATGGAAGGTAATTGGGTTAGAGAATCCCATTACATTATGCCTCACTGATTTCTTCAGTTTAATATACTAGGCAATCAAGAAATATTAAATAAAATTAAAAAATATAGAAACTATAATAAATTTATTTGATTAATTATAATTTCATTATGTTTATTTTTGGACATTTTGACAAGTATAGTGTTCAATTTCATCATTCATGAGTGTTCATTTTATTGGATTTCATGTTCGATTCACTTGTTTACATGTATTGAATTTCATATAAAATGAGGATAAGTTTACATGATTTATAGTATATATTATTAATTGAAATTTTGAAGATTTAGTGATCTAATATATAATTTGGTAATATGGTATCATGATAAATCAATTGATAAAACATTAATGACAATCGTTTAGATTAGTTTGGTTGTTTACGAATTATCAAAAACATGTTTCATTTTATTATTTAACATTATATATATATGTTACATACAAAACAAAAAAAGTTATAAAATAAATTTTCAATTTTTTAAACAATTATAATGGTTTTATGACCATTTTATAAGGTGGTATACGAAATTTAATGTGCATCATACATGATGGTGGTAATTCAACACATCATAGATGATGTTTTCATATTTAGAATAAAATGTATAGGGGAAGGGTAATTGATGATGTATTATTCAATTAACATAATAAATTTTGATAAAATTTAATATACCAAAGTTATCATGAAACTTTCATAAAGGGATATGAGGACTGGATAAGAAAAAAAATAAATTGAAAATATGTTAACAGAAAAGAAAGAGTATTTTACCTCTTGAATTCTTCTCATTGTGAACCCCATTATGTAAATTGGTTTTTGACTTTCAATGAGAAGAATGTCTCCTAGGCATGGGTTGGGGTTTTGGGAAGATTATTGGGTATAAAGTTTACAATATTAACAGATTTGATGGTGTGAGTTGAAGAGAAGGTGTGTGGTAGTATTTATAGGGGAGAGGAGGTGTATTTTTTTATTATTTTATTCATTAGATTATTATTATTGGGAAAGAATATAAATTCTTATAAATTATCATAAAATATATTACAATAATGGAGGTTTAAAGATTTTTTACATACATCATCTATAAATCATTTATTACTAAATGACTCAAATTTTTTCTTAAATATAGTAAATTATCGTTTTCCATTATTTACAAAAATTAATCTATGTTAGAAAAATACCAAAAATTCACCATAACTATTTTTTAATTTGTATAAATAAAAATTGAAGACCATTTTATAAAAATAATTTTCTAAATATTGGAAATTTGTTTATTTTAATTAAAATTATCATTTACTTGGAAAATACTGGTTTTAAAATTATATCTGATTTTATAATACATTAAAGAATTAATTAAGGCCTCAAAAAAATAATCCTATATACATAAGGTAAAATATATAAACTTTTTGAATATATTATATGAAAATAATCTTTATTTTAAGTCAATATATTAATTTTAAAATGTTAAATAAACATTTTTTTAAAATACCAACAATTAATTAATAATATTAAAAAAATTATTTACTTGTACTATGATATAATTATATCACATTATCATCTATAAGATAAAAAAATTATTTATACTTCAAAAAATGAGGTTACTATTCTATTGGTTGGATACTCTTCATAATGGTCACATTACAATTCAATGGTCATGTTACTATTCCACTGGTATAGGTTTCTTAACATCTAGAAATACCTCATATTTAATTAATTCATCATTAATAATGTTTTTATTATATTATATATGTTATTTTATGTACTTTATACTCTTTAAAATGAATATAATAAGGGTGTTTCCATTGATAAAATTCAGTGTTGTTACATTTACTCCATGGAATCATTTTTAGGTAATTAGAGGATTCCAACCTCGATCAGAGCCACAAAAGGGTGTGTGAGATTGAAATGAAACTCTTGTGTTAATTGATTAAATGACCAAAACACCGCCTAAGTGTTTGACATAGATTTTAAAAGGGGTTTACCACTCATATAAATAACTTATTAGTTACCAAATATCTTCCTATGGGTTTCACTTATATTGAAATGGAATTTTCATTCCTTGGTTAATAGAGTGTCATGTTTATATTGAATGGATTGACTCATGAAGGTTTCCCTTACTTAAACAAATTAAATTAATGAATTGGATAAATTATAATTGGTGGAATAGACACATGGATTGGTTCATGCTTTATATATATATGGATTATATAAATAGTGACACCCATTTTTATTATATTGGGCTCAATGATTATTTTGATAATTGTTATCCCATATGATATTATTATTATTATTATTATTAAATTTATATTGGATGGGGAAAGATGGTTATGGTACTTAATGATCATGATGTTTCGCACTGCCTTACATCGGGTGTTGAGCATGTCATCTCTTATTTTTATACTATATCTGAGTGACAGGAATGAGGTTCCACAATCCACCATTAAGGTTGTTGGTACTAAAAAATATCCCCACCTATCTCAAGATATGAGCATGAATTATCACATTTATTATGAGATTCAGGGAATGTACCCTCTGTTGGAGTATATAACATGTTTTGATGGGTTATAGATTCCTAAGTTACAGCTTGGTCCAACCAACACCTAGAATCAATGTATATGAATACATATTTCTACATGTACATAGTGAATATAGGTAGATATAGTACATAAAAATATTATATATATAATATTACTATATATATTATTATAGATCAAACCTATTCTAGATAATTCTGAATCAGTTAGAGTATCCAGGTGTCCTTTGGGAGCCTCAACTTACATGTATTTATTTGTCCGGAATTGATTATTATTCATTATTACCTGTACACTATTGATGCTATAAACATTTATTGGATTACTTAGAGACACATTTGGTGGTTCCCTATAAGGATTTTATCTCACACCAAACTCAAATTTACTTTGGTACCTGAGTATATTAAATGTTTGTAGTTATGGTTAAGTGAAAAAACCCTGCTACAGTTCTTGATCTGTTTATATTTAGTTAGAGGATTGGAGAAGATGACTGGGAATATGCTCGTGATGATAGTGGAGTAGACTTTTTACCATTTTATATATTTATATATCATGTTGTATATTCCTATCCATTATTTACCATTTTTTATATCATCATTCCAAGAAATCATTTTTTGTGACTCGTCCTTTTGGGTTTTGATTTTATTATTTAGTTGCTCTGCTATTTATGCTTATGTAGTTGTTTATTACACTAGTTTCAATACTGATATCCACTATGGTGGGTTAATGGTTCTTTTTTCACAATTTATGTTTATATATTTGATTTCTCTTATTTATATTAATTCGTATTATCTTTTGTGTCACTAAAATTTTAGGGTATAGTCACCCAACCATACCACTTTACACCATCACTGGTAGTCTGAAATATCTTGCATCAGAGGAAGCATGATTAAGTCCATGTAATTCACGAGATCAGGGAACATGTTATGTGTATCCTAGTTTGGGATTATACGAAACATATACTTACAATATTCCATGTAAACCATGAATGAATCGCATCACTTCATGAAGTAGTAGTCATTCATACACATGAACACCATTTTCATATTCCCACAAAATGGAAAGCATGAAGATATGCGTGATATAAAGAATCAAAGAATAATAATAAAATCAAAAAATTCATAAATATCATATATAAATAGTATTTCCATCATTATTCCCAACCTTTATATATGGTAATGAAAAAATGAACAAAATCAGTTCGTGATGTGGCTGTCCATCATACACACGAATGCTGATTTCGTAATAGAAGGGTCTATAGTTTTAGGTTATAAAAAAACATAAAAAATCATATTATATTAAATATAATAATGTTATTAAGTAATATTATACAAAAATAATTTAATGAGTTTCCATAAGAAATCAAAAAACATTCATTGATGAATGATACAACTTCTTTGGGTATCTCCCTTTAGTTTTTACCAAAGGCATTCCTTGGTTAGTTTCCTAACCAAGGCATGGCTTATAGGATGAGGAGAGGAAATATGGAAAGATATTTGGATAGGTAATTTCCAAGTCAATGGGATTTATAGTTATGATAATAGGGTAATATAGGTTATCCTTTTATAAGGGAGGTGATTGGAAAACGTGTAAATGTTTGAAATAGATAATTCCACTCCTAGTTTTCATATGGAAAAAGTATCCAAAAGGGCCCAACTTTAGACAGTAGGAATGATAAGGTCAATATATGGACAAAATATTTGTGTATGAAATGTTTGGGAGTCATATTCTAAACCTTATTTTCTATGTTTAACCACTAACTAATCATTATTTTAACATAATTTCTATAATTTAAACTTTATTTTCTTTCACGAATCACTTTGTTGAAAAATTATGTTCAAATTATTGGGAATTATAAATTGTAGTGATTCAAAATATATAATCCATTTTCCATAATCTAATCATAAAATTTGATAAAAATAAATTACAACTAACCCCACAAACATGTAGAGAAAGTGGGGTTTTAAAGAAAAAATGATCAAAAGATCACAATGTTTTTATATTTAGTTTCAAAATGAAATTTATCCCAATAACCAAAATAAGACTAATATATTTTTAATTGAACTAAATATACATTAAAAATAAATTAAATTATAATTTATCTATAAAATTAAATTATATGAAAAAGTAATTTTCAATTAAAATTTTGTATTCTTCACTATTCATCAAAAACTAAATCATTTTTAAAAAATCACAAAAATTAGAACTAAGTTAATTTAGACATTATGATTTCAAAAATAAAGTTTAGTTTTTCTAATTAAATTTATAAAAGTGTTGAAAATTAATTTTATTATTGTTCAAAACATACATAAAATCATGTTTGTGAGAAAATAGTTTTTTTAAACATATACATGCATTAAAATATATATTATATTTTATTATCAATATGATTCATTTATATATTAAAAATTATAATTAATATTTAAAATATATTTATTACTAATTATTTTTATATGTCTAATGGCTAGATAAAAACATTCACATTTAAATAACAATATTAATAGTATTTCTAGGTTTTGTTAAAAATCTATGTCTTATGTCACACAAGTTAAAAAGGTGTTTAATGTATTACAAGATAACCCATGGTTGTGTGTAACAAAATATTTATATGGAATGAAATTTAACAAAATCTATATGAAATTTAGTTTATTATAAAAAAGGTCATAAAAACTCAGGCTATTATATTGTAGAGACCCGAAGCCTGACGTACATTGACATTACATTACATTTGAGTAATACTTAGTACATAACAAAAACACACACACAAGGAACGTAATAGTTTAGTGTCTTTGGAAACTCGGAATATAATCTTCTAATCGTGGTGAAAGATCATCAAAATCTCCCATAAAGATCTTCCTTTTTTTTCCCTAAAACCGTTCTTTATATCCTGGGGAAAAGAAAACATAAAAGGGTGAGCTCAAATGCTCAGTAAGGGTAAACAAAAGAAATATCAATCACATCATATACATAAGCACATAAATTTTGGAAATCTTAATCTGAAAAAGAGATCATCATTTCATAACATGGGGTAAATCATGGTAGTGAAATGTAATCACAATAATCATAACTTAAAACATGAAACTTTGTGTCATTCACACATAATCATAGAGAATCATTTCTTGTTAGTCAAGACTCATTTCCAAGACTATCTTAGTGGACAAAGTCACTTTCGGAACCGAGTCACCCTCGTTTCAGTCCTGTTTCACTGAACCGGTATAACCTACCGTTCCATCCATGTCAATCTCATGAGATATAAAATCTTTACCCAATTAATTGGAGGGATATATAGGTCCCACCCATCTCATAATGATAACATTCTTATATGTGCCACAAAATGATAAATCATACATCATTGCATAACTCATGAAGTAAAAATGGGGTTCTTAAACAACATGACATCCTAAAACAATGCATATAAGATAAAGGAATTCATAAATAAATATTTCCATCACAACATAATCAAATCCATGTAATAATAGGTATAGAAACATAAACCTTTATTATCTTATATGGAAAATAATTTTGATAAAACACTTGAACTCCATTCTTGAGGAAAATATCCTTTCTACATCAAAAACATTTTTCCTTTCATAACATGACATAAAATTCTAAACTAAAAGAAGTTGATTAAAAATAAACTTGAAAACATGTAAAGGATTCTTCTTGGAAATAATGTTTTAAAAATCCATTCATGTTGTATATGTTAAAAAAACATTCTTCTCGTACTTTTGTCGGAAAAGTCAAAAAGTACCTCGTACGAAAAAAGAAAAAAGATTCCTTTCAAATATTTTACAAAAAAAACTCACCGAAGGGTAAAATTGAATTTAAACTGTTGTATGTGGATGGAAACAATATTAAATATTGAGGGAACATGGATGTGGATGCTAAAATACACCCCAATAAATTTCAATGTATAAACAATCTCGGATAAAAATGAGATTGTGATATTTCCCTTACCTTAAGTCTGATTTGCTTCGTAAGTGTCTGAACCTCCTGTATAATGATTTAGATAATGTCATTAACTTATTACAGAATCATATTCATTGTTATGATATCATATATGGTTCACTTATGACTTTATATTACCCGTTCTTTTGTAAATTCCATGTTAAAGAAGCGTTTTGGGTAAAATCGTTTCATTTATCGTAGGTGTTTTGACTTGTTTTTCTTGACATTATTATTACTTATATCATGATTTACATACTTCCAGAATATAAAACATGATTTATATATCATATATATTCATTATATATATATAAAATAGATATATAAATGAAATGAAACACACCGTTCATGGAGACGGTAGTCTGTACGTACGCATGAACGCTGTTTTCCTTTCCTTATTGTCTTGAATGGAAGTAAGTAGATGAAATACATATATAAAAAAATTAAGTAGATTTATAATGTCATATATTTCATTATTATTTCTTATATATACTTTATAATCATTCTTAAATGGTTAACATGGAGAATGAATCTCATCGCGTCGTGGAGACGGTAGTCCGTACGTACGCACGAGCGATGATATCGTTCTAATGATCTCGAACTTGTGTTGATGTGTATGTATACTATTTCAGTATCAATATAAATTTATAATAATCATATATATTTACTAATTACACCATTATACCCATCCAATTAAGGTGGTGGCAGAAAATAGATTACACCACGACATGGAGACAGTATTCCGTACGTACACACATGCGGTGATTTCCTTTTTCCGTAGGATGGATAGAAGGTTAATTAGAGTTGTTTCATATTTATAATAACATATAAGTATATAATAGATACTGATGTTATTACTTTATCATGAAACAACTAAATAGGAAGAAGTTGAAGAAGAAAGAAATTGAAAAAGATCGGTAATGGATATTACCTCTTTTTGACGCGCCTTCACTTATCCTCCACTTAATGAATAAGGATGGTCTTTAAAGATGACCAGGACCTCTAGGATGATACTAGGTATGTGGAGAAGAGATTTTGGCAGGGGTTGGCTGAGATTGAATGCTCAAATTGGTGTGAGGAGGAGAGGGAGGAGGTGCCCTTTTATAAGGGAGGAGAGGGGCACCATTGGAAAATCTCAAAATATTATTTTATATTTAAGGTCAAATTCGGTTTATAATGGTTCCAAAGAGTCTTATTTCGAAGCTAAAGTTAGGATGGGTTGAACGCCTCTCATCCAATAGGGTTTAGACAAGTTTTGGTTATTATTTTAACCTTATCAATTTGATTTAACTCTAAGTTAAATAATTTAACTTTTACCGTGTCTTTTTGTTTTCTTACACTATATGGTTAATAAACTTACTATATCAAGACACAATAACCCCAAGTTGTTTATTATTATTATATATATTTTTATCTAAGTCATTTGGCCGAACCTTAGATTTTTAGGAATAAAATAACAATTAATAATATAATATTTGTTTTAAAAACTATTTTATGTCAATTTTGACACTATTTGGTACAAGATTTTTATGAAATTTATAACAGAATGATACGTTCGAAACAAGTTACTTAAATCAACAATAAAATGTCATATTAACCTATAAAATTAGTTTAAGTCATAAAAAGTCTCAAATTACATTTATTTGGGCATTTATAACATCAATTATGTCAATATTTCATTAATAAGACAATTGCTACATCATATTTGTGTCATAATAAATGATAATTATTTAAACCCTAAAAATTCTAAATAAATTCCTATGTTGTAGATAATTGTATTAGATTTCTGGAAACTATTCATGTTAGAAGTTTCGTGAAGTTTATCACCAGATTAAAATTATTATTCTTATAAGATTTAAGAAAGTGACATGTTGTCACATTCATTGGTTGTAATAATAATTAAATTATTTTCATTGAAAAAATTTAATTAAATGAATCCAATCCTACCCTTAGGTGATATGGGTCTACTTTTAGTCATCCAATAGGATTTTGACCTTTGTTAGGGTAATTTTAAAATATTATATTTACCCTTAATTACCCGATTTACCTTTAACTATGGTAAATAAAATTTACCGTAGTTACTATTCATAATTCCAAAAAATAAAAAGTAGATTATTAAAATAATTTGGATCCACTGATACCAAATATGGAATCCATTTTTCCAAATTCAATACACAAAAGTTTCACAAATTAAATTAAAATTAATCCCGTTGTCGAAAGAAAAAAGGTTTTTCTTTAAAACATTGCAAAAGATTGACTTCATTTAACCTACCAATTCAAGGTAAAATCAATGCTAATGAAATAAATTATATGAAATGGTAAAAATATATTCTATTTATCCTTTAAAAACATTCAATATTATAATTTAACCACATAAGATATTACGATGAAAAAAGTTGTTTTTAATTAAAATATAGCGTGTTTTTACTATTCATTAAAATATGAAAGTTATCGAAAAAATATCAAAACTTTATCTAATGTAAATTTTTATATTATTATTCAAAATAAGAATTTTATTTTGTCAAATTGAACTTATAAACATGTCAAAAACTATATTTAGAGTTGGTGCGACATCAAAAGGCGACAAAACTGCATTTTTTTAAAAATACTTATTTTACCCGAAAAATTTATTTTGTTCTTATAACATGTTCTGGAAATGAGTAAGATGAATAATAATGTTATAAAAATAAAAATTTAGTTAACACTATTCATAACGGCTAGTTCATGACAATATTATAATAATATATCTTTGTTTATTAAAACCCAGTATTGCGTACAACACACGCTATCAAGGAAGGTCGCGATTGCGTGTAATGCAAGCCAAGTCAGGGTTGTGTGTTGTGAAAAAAATCCTTTGTTGTTTTGTATAACAGAATCCAACCATATTTCATTTATACATTTAATATATATATATATATATATATACTCAATGTTGCGTAGAATAACTATTATCAAAATTGTGTGTAACACAATCCAAGAATAGTGTTGCATATACTGCAAGTTAATACAGTGTTGTGTATAGGGCAATGTAATCATGGTGTAGAATACAACACAAGACATTAATGAAATTAAAATAATATTTTTCCAAAAATCTCAGGGTGTTACATTCTACACCGCTTAAAATGAATTTCGCCCTCAAAATTCGTCGGGGTTATAAACGGTTTACTACTTGAAAGTTTCTTTAATAGAAACCCACATCGTAAAAAGTAATACCAAAACCAATCTTAAAAAAAAAAGTATGAAACGTAACTGTTACCCAAATAAACTAATCACTGGGTTTCCACATAGGTGAAAATATGGATATGGAAGAAAAATCTAACCATCATGTTCTGATGGAGAGTGGTTGAGAACATGGCTATGGAAAATCCAACAATCACAAATCCATAAATTTGTGACGATCTAAGGTACCATCTGATTAATCAGATAAAAGAGTACTAGGACATCATTTTTGGTTTTCAAGATCGTTTCCCTAAAGTTGAAGAGTTTGAATTAGAATAAATACTTACTTTATTTTGGTACAATCTCACTGTTGTTCATGCCTTGAACAATTTCTACTTCATCTCTTAAATAAATGAAGTTGAATTTGTTATTCGTGAAGTGTTATCAGATCATGTGATAGAATGATGGGTTATTCCATCTGTCTCAAACAAAAGGTTAGCAAAAGTTATTAAATATACATAAATCATTATATAGTGAGATTAATCATATATGGTTCCTAAAATGGACTTATACTTCATATATCATACTGTTTAATATAATAAAACTAGTTTCTACTAAACTGGGACTTCCTGTAGGCCAGTGGTAGGCGATAAAGGCCAGTCGCACTTCGGTTGTGGGTTCGATTCCCACAGGCTTGTCCGACGCGATGGGATGTCGCCTGTCCTACAGATTGTCCTTTTTCTAAAGCTATATTACTATAACATCCCATCAATAATATCGAAAAACGTTTTATCCTAACTTATGTCCAACATAATCCATTCTAATCTTTAGGCTTATCTAAAATACTTCGGTCCAAGCTCATAGTATAAAGAAAATGATTACTTGAAATGTCACAAAAAAATCATGTGAATGCCATCATTTATCCCCCCATATATCATAAGATATATCTTGTTGGTCAAATTACAAACATGTGAATACCTTAATCATAAATTCTCTTGAAGAATGAATACCCATTGAACCTTAGTGAAAACATGAATGGAGTTAAAATTTAACACTTTCCACATACCAAAATCCAAAAATTCTATATACTCAAAACATGATATAACCTTCTCCTTATATCAGTAATGAGCTCATGAATACTATCAAAAATTTAATTTTCTCCTTATCCCTTCATTATGCGCATATCATATATATTCCAAAAATATCTGAATATCCTTTAATGGATACTGGTACCATTAATCATATACATTCAAAACTCAAGGAAAGAAAACAGTGTAACAATCCTTAGATGTCTCTTTATTCCATAGTACCCTGAGATTACTTATACAACATTACACATGATAAACATGTAATCCTTCCACTAAATTCATAAACCATTGACCGAGCTTCAACAATTCTTTAATCTCACATATCATTTGTAGTCTCTTCATAATCGTCAACATAAATACTACCCATACGACCATACTGATTCTCTTCATGATAATTTACCTTAGGGAATTGGTATGCATAATGCCCGTACATTCCACATTTAAAACATCAAACCATTGTTGATGTCGTAGCAATACCATTATCCTCATCCCTGGTGTTAACTGAACCTTTTCCTTTGCACTTACTGGATTTGTGTCCTTCTTTTCCACACCCAATGCATCTTCCAGTTCCTTTGAAACATTCTCCTTGATGCCTCTTCCCAAATGATTTACATAGGGGAAATTGAACATTCTTTCCTCTATAATCATCATGAAACTCCATCTTTCTCTTATTAGCCGATTCAGGAAACTTACAAAATTTTACTTTATTGATCATATTATGAGATTGCTGATTCGGCATAATAATGATGTTTGGAATTCCAAATCCCATTTCATTTGGTTGCTCATGAAAAATATCATTCCATTTTCCATCATATCCTCCATTATCGTGAATCACCTTGTTTCCAGCCATTTTCTAAAAAACAAAAAGAATATTGTTAGAGGCAAAAATCATAATAAAGGGGGAGTAACTTCAATATCTAACATCTTAGGTTAAATTCTAAGATCGTTACCATAGTTCTAGGACTATCCTATACGTATAATTATCCTTAAGGACATCCCTAGACATACCTTATAAATATCTCTAGGGATCTCACTAACGTTCTCACATCCTAGTTTCCAAAGGTTGACTAAACCTTTCCTCTAATACCAACTCTAGCGGTCTGGAATTACTTCCAGTGGACTATAGTTGATACCTATCAGGGCACTCCATGGGTGGCTACACCCCCTGGGCGGGACACACCACCATCCCCAGTGGCAGCCATTTCCTCATGAAGCCCTTGGGTGGAGAGCCATGCTTCGTCCAACGCTCACATGTGAGAGTTCCCAAGGATCGGATACATTCCTACCTCCTTTTCCTCTGATACCAACTGTAGAGACCCCAAGCCTAACGTACATTGACATTACATTACATTTTCATAATACTTAGTACATAACAAAAACACACACACAAGGACCATAATAGTTTAGTGTCTTTGGAAACTCGGAATATAATCTTCTAATCGTGGTGAATGATCTTCAAAATCTCCCATAAAGATCTTCCTTTTTTTACCTAAAACCTTTATTTATATCCTGGGGAAAAGAAAACATAAAAGGGTGAGCTCAAATGCTCATTAAGGGTAAACAAAAGAAATATCAATCACATCATATTCATAAGCACATAACTTTTGGAAATCTTTACCTGTAAAAGATATCATCATTTCATAACAAGGGGTAAATCATGGAAATGAAATGTAATCACAATAATCATAACTTAAAACATGAATTTTTTTTTCATTCACACATAATCATAGATAATCATTTCTTGTTAGTCAAGACTCATTGCTAAGACTATCTTAGTGGACAATGTCCCTTTCTGAACCGAGTCACCCTCGTTTCAGTCCTATTTCACTGAACCGGTATAACCTATCGTTCCAGCCATGTCTATCTCATGAGATATAAAATCATTAACCAATGCATTGGAGGGAGATATAGGTCCCACCCATCTCATAATGATTTCATTCTTATGTGTGCCACAAAATCATAAATCATACATCATTGCATAACTCATGAAGTAAAAAATGGGATTCTTAAACAACATGACATCATAAAACAATTCATATAAGATAAAGGAATTCATAAATAAATACTTCCATCACAACATAATCAAATCCATGTAATAATAGGGATAGAAACAGAACCCTTTATTACCTTAGATGGAAATTAATTTTGATAAAACAATTGAACTCCATTCTTGAGGAAAATATCCATTCTACTTCAAAAACACTTTTCCTTTCATAACATGTCATACAATTCTAAACTAAATGAAGTTGATTAAAAATAAACATGAAAACATGTAAAGGAAGCTTCTTGGAAATCATGTTTTTAAAATCCATTCATGTTGTATAAGTTAAAAAAACATTCTTCTCATACTTTTGTCGGAAAAGTCAAAAAGTACCTCGTACGAAAAATGAAAAAAGATTCATTTCATATCTTTTACAAAAAAAAAACTCACCGAAGGGTAAAATTGGATTTAAACTATTGTAAGTGGATGGAAACAATATTACATATTGAGAGATAATTTATGTGGATGATAAAATACACCCCAGTAAATTTCAAAGTATAAACAATCTCGGATAAAAATGAGATTGTGATATTTCCCTTACCTTAAGTCCAATTTGCTTCGTAAGTGTCCGAACCTCCTTTATAATGATTTAAATAATGACATTAACTTATTACAGAATCATATTCATTGTTATGATATCATATATGGTTCACTTATGACTTTATATTACCCGTTCTTTTGTAAATTCCATGTTAATGAAGCGTTTTGGGTAAAATCGTTTCATTTATCGTAGGTGTTTGGACTTGTTGTTCCTGACATTATTATTACTTATATCATGATTTAATTACTTCCAGAATATAAAAAATTATTTATATATCATATATATTCTGTATATATATATATATATAATAGATTGATAAATGAAATGAAACACATCGTTCATGGAGACGGTAGTCCGTACGTACGCATTAACGCTGTTTTCCTTTCCTTATTGTCTTGAATGGAAGTAAGTAGATGACATACATATATACATAAATTCAGTAGCTTTATAATTTCATATATTTCATTATTATTGCTTATATATACTTTATAATTATTCATAAATGGTTAACATGGAGAATGAATCTCATCGCGTCGTGGAGACGGTAGTCCGTACGTATGCACGAGCGATAATATCGTTCTCATGATCATGAACATGTGTTGAAGTGTATGTATACTATTTAAGTATCAATATCACTTTATAATAATCATATATAGTTACTCATTACACCATTATACCCATCCAATTAAGGTGGTGGCAGAAAATAGATTACACCACGACGTGGAGACGATATTCCCTACGTACGCACGCGCGGTGATTTCCTTTTTCGTAGGATGGATAGAAGGTTAATTAGAGTTGTTTCATATTTATAATAAAATATCAGTATATAATAAATACTGATGTTATTACTTTATCATGAAACAACTAAAGAAGAATAATTTGAAGAAGAATGAATTTGAAAAAGATCGGTAATGGATATTACCTCTTTTTGACGCGCCTTCACTTATCCTCCACTTAAATAACTAAGGATGGTCTCTAAAGATACCCAGGACCTCTAGGATGATACTAGGGAAGTGGAGACGATATTTTGGCAGGTTTTGGCCGAGCATGAATTCTCAAATTGGTGTGAGGAGGAGAGGGAGGAGGTTCCCTTTTATTAGGGAGGAGAGGGGCACCTTAGGAAAATCTCAAAATATTATTTTATATTTAAGGTCAAATTCGGTTTATAATGGTTCCAAAGAGTCTTATTTCGATGCTAAAGTGGGGATGGGTCGAACTCCTATCATCCAATAGGATTTAGACAAGTTTAGGTTATTATTTTAACCTTATCAATTAGATTTAACTCTAAGTTAAATAATTTAACTTTTACCGTGTCTTTTTGTTTTCTTACACTATATGGTTAATAAACTTACTATATCAAGCAAAAAAGAACCCCAAGTTGTTTATTATTAATATATATAATCGTATCTAAGTCATTGTGCCGAAACGTAGATTTTTAGGATTAAAATAACAATTAATAATATAATATTTGTTTTAAAAACTATTTTATGTCAATTTTGACACTATTTGGTACATGATTTTTATGAAATTCATAACATAATGATACGTTCGAAACAAGTTACTTAAATCAACAATAACATGTCATATTAATCTATAAAATTAGTTTAAGTCATAAAAAGTCTCAAATTAAATTTATTTGGGAATTTATAACATCAATTATGTCAATATTTCATTAATAAGACAATTACTGCATCATCTTTGTGTCATAATAAATGATAATTCTTTAATCCCTAAAAATTCTAAATAAATTCCTATGTTGTAGATAATTGTATTAGATTTTTGGAGACTATTCATGTTCTATGTTTTATGAAGTTTATCACTAGAGTAAAATTATTATACTTATAAGATTTAAGAAAGTGACATGTTGTCACATTCTTTGGTTTTAATAATAATTAAATTATTTTCATTGAAAAAATTTAATTAAATGAATCTAATCCGACCCTTAGGTGATATGGGTCGACTTTTAGTCATCCAATAGGATTTTGAAATTTGTTAGGGTAATTTTAAAATATTATATTTACCCTTAATTACTCGATTTACCTTTAACTATGGTAAATAAAATTTACCGTAGTTACTATTCATAATTCCCAAAAATAAAAAGTAGCTTGTTAACATAATTTGGATCCACTGATTTCAAATATGGAATCCATTTTTCCAAATTCAATACACAAAATTTGTAGAAATTAAATTAAAATTAATCCTATTGTCGAAAGAAAACAGGTTTTTCTTTAAAACATTGCAAAAGATTGAATTGATTTAACCTACGAATTCAAGGTAAAATCAATGCAAATGACATACATTATATGAAATGGTAAAATTATATTCTATTTATACTTTAAAAACATTCAATATTATAATTTGACCACATAATATATCACGATGAAAAAAGTTGTTTTTAATTAAAATATAGCGTGTTTTTACTATTCATTAAAATATGAAAGTTATCGGAAAAATATCAAAAATTTATCTAATGTAAATTTTTATATCTTGATTCAAAAGAATAATTTTATTCTGTCAAATTGAACTTATAAACATGTCAAAAACTAGATTTAAAGTGGGTGCGCCATCAAAAGGTGGCAAAACTGCATTTTTTTAAAAATACTTATTTTACCCGAAAAATTTATTTTGTTTTTATACCATGTTCTAGAAATGTGTAAGATGAATAATAATGTTATAAAATTCAAAATTTAGTTAACACTATTCATAACGGCTAGTTCATGATAATATTATAATAATATATCGTTGTTTATTAAAACCCAGTATTGCGTACAACACACGCTATCGAGGAAGGTCGCGATTGCGTGTAATGCAAGCCAAGTCAGGGTTGTGTGTTGTGAAAGAATCTTTGTTGTTTCGTATAACAGAATCCAACCATATTTCATTTATACATTTAATATATATATATATATATACTCAATGTTGTGTAGAATAACTATTATCAAAATTGTGTTTAACACGATCCAATAATAGTGTTGCGTATACTGCAAGCTAATACAGTGTTGTGTATAGAACAAGGTAATCATGGTGTAGAATACAACACAAGACATTAATTAAATTAAAATAATATTTTTCATAAAATCTCGGGGTGTTACATATATTCCACCCCCCTAAAAAATGAAAATTTCACAAAAAATTGTCACTTGGACATAAACAATGAAGAGCATTTTGGCTCATAATATCCTCAAATTCTGACATTAATTACTCAAAATGATGGTTTCACCATAAATATTTTACCAACTGAGTTTACTTTTTTTATAGATATTTCTCTATTTGATACAGAATCATCAGCGGTTGTTCCTTACAAGAAATATCCTACTACAACAGTATGACCTCGAGATTTAGAACATGTGAAGGGTAAGTTATGTACTTGTTTAAGAAATATAGATGGAACAGATCATGTACTTGATAATGGTTTGTGGAATCATCATGTTATAGGATACCATCCCAAAAAAATCAGTAATTTCAAATGGATCGATATAACTAGGAGTTAGAATCCCTTTCTTCCAAAAGCTCATAAACTTATTCCAATTGAGAAATTCTTAGAAAAACCTATTCCACAAATTCAAATTTCAGTTCATTCCCATTATTATTAATATAAATTTATGTTGACCATGATATACCATGATATGCTAATGAATTTCATTAAGCATCCCTAAAATTTCTTCAACTATCTTAGGTCACAAAATCATTCATCCTCTAACTTCATTCAATAATGTTGTAGCACTACATTTTTTTCTATATGGGGATGTATAATGATCCATATAGATTCTTTATTTAAATATATTATAGTATAAAAAAATAATTAGAGGTAGTCATTGAACCCAAGCTCCATAGAAATACAATGAATAAGATCTCAACATATCCTCTAGGGTTTGATTTATTCTTTTGACTAAACATCTATTTGAGGATGATAAGAAGTGTTGAAACTCAATTCTATATAAGGGGATTTTTAAGGACTTCAACATAAATTTTAGGAAAAATATAGATCATGATCAGCTATAATGGAATGTGGTGCTCCATTTAACCTTACCACTTCCATAATTTATATCCTTCAATGATTGTCCTAATAGAATTGTTCTATAATATCAATGAATTGTTTCTAATTAGTATGTATATTGAATATAACCCCTGCAGCATTATGCCATTTAGATATTTTGGGGATTCTAATTATTAAATACATTGGGATGTTCTCCATTTTATATATTGGTATGGGTAATAGATGCAATGTCCCCATACTATATTTTCTTTCATCTTTAAGATATTGGAAAACCAAGAACTGAGATATAAACTATAAAATATCTCCCTTCATGTTATCCCACCAGATGTATTCTTTCAAATGTTTATACATATTCATTCTTCAAGGATGATTAGAGAATAATTAACTATGAGATTCCTATAACTACTCTTTCTTTATGTCTTCTATGGAAGGAACACATACATTTTTATTGACCCTTCGCATCCCATCATGATGAAGGATAATGTCTTGAACATTTATAACCTTATTTTACAGCTCTAAATATTTTTTATACACAACTTTAATCATCACTTAGATACATTTTTGATAATTCAATTGAGAAAGTTAAAACTAATCCAATTCTTTTAGGATTTCCATAACCATCCTTTGAAAATCTATAAATATTGGATATTTTGTGATCCTAATCATGGATAAGTTATCATGATCCTTTTGAATCAATGGATAAACTATATTTTTCACTTCTCAAGGGTTGTATTGTATTGACCATACATAATCTTTAATCATATCTAACCATTTTCTCAAGATAATTTCCATTCTCTGTGTATATATTCTATAAAATTTTGTCATTGGTATATATATCACAATTAAATACTTAAAGATAAAGCCTCTATATCCTTAATGAAAAAATTACAATGACTAAATCCAATCATGAGATGGTTGATTTTTCTCATGAACCTTCAATTTTATTGATGAATAAGATATAACCATTCCATTCTACATAATAACACATCTTAACCCCTTCTCTAATTCACTACTATAGACTACAATCCATTCTCCACTACAGGGTAATGTATGCATTGGGGCACTAAATAACCATCTCTTTAGTTCTGTAAAATTTTATTGACTATAATCAGTCCCTAGGAAATTTTCATCCTTTAGATTAAATATGGTTAGAGGATTAGATATTAATCATATATTATCTATAAACCATCGATAATATACTACTAAGCCCAAAAAACTATAGATCTCAATCACCATGGTTAGTCTGAACCATCATTCAATGAACTAAATCATTGATGGATCTACTAATATACCCCCCAGTTTAGATTATGTGACCCAAAAAAGAATATGTTTTCATCCCAAATTCACACTTTGAATATATTTCATATAGTTTTTCTTTATATATGGTCATTAGTACAATTCTCAAGTGGTATTTGTTGTCTTCCATTCTCTTTTATAGGTAAGAATGTCATCTAAATATACTAACACAAACTGATCATGGTAATCTCTAAAGACACTATTGATTAAATCTATGAAGACAGTAGTGCCCATTGTAAGAACAACAACCATCAATATATGTTTATAGTGTCCATACCATGTTCAAAATACCTTCTTTGGTATATCCACCTTCTGGACCCTCAATTGATGATATTTAGAAAAACTTATAGTCTTGAAATAGTATGGAGATCTATGTAGTCAATAAAATAAGTCATAAATATATGGAGGAAGATATTTGTTCTTAATTTTGATCATGATTCTCTCCTGATAATAAATACTGAGCCACATGGATCAATATTTCATTTTCAAAAAAATAATTGGTTCACCCTAAGGTGAAAAACATGGCAAGATGAATCCATTATCAAGGACATGTTGGAGTTTCATATTATATTTCTCCAATTCAATTGGTTCCATGTTATAGGGAATCTTTGAAATTGGCATGGTATGAAGTATGATTTCTATTGATAAGTCCAATTCAGGTTTTGCTGGAAGGATATGAAACAATTCTGTAGAGACAACAAAAAAATATATAACAATAGGTATATCATCGATGTAAATTTTCTTCATAGGAATTTTATAAATAAAAACAAATTAAAAATGAAAATTAAGACCCATATATTGGAAATAATATCCATCGAAAGGTTATAATTATCATCACATTGATATAAAATAAAAGGTTGTTTTGGAATATCAAATATGACTTCCCATCTCTGAAAATTTAATTATGAATTATGTAGAGATAATAAATCAATAAAAATAATGAAATCAAATTCAACCATAGGAAGAATAATAATATTTAAAAGAATCACAATCCCACCATCAACAACTAGAGAGGAATCAAGGACATAATGTATGGATCCTCACTCCATGAGTCTCCCTATTCACCGCACGCTAGGGATCCTTCCAAGAATTGTCACTCCCTTATTCTATTCATTTCCCTCACAATATGTGGTTCCTATATGATATTCCCCTCTTTTCCCATCCTTCTCTCCTTGGTTTCCACTTTTTTTTATTCATCTATTTCTTTGGATTCTTCGCTTGTCTTGATTGGCAATGCGGAGTTTTGTTGCTACTTCACGGGCCTTGACCAATGAATCCATTTTTATTTTTACTAAAACCATCATGAATAAACACTATATTGGTTTAAATCTATGTAACTTCAACGACTTGGGATTATTGGTGGCATTTGGCAATTTTTTCATCTGGTTTCTAATTCTATTGGTGTTTTGTGATCAGACTCTTCACTTCACTTCCCAGAATCACATTATTTTCTGGCTCCTACATGATGGATATCGTGTCTCCTAGAATGAATTTTTTCTTCGCGTAGTGGTGGCACCTTCGGTAGGGCTCAGTGGACATGGCAGTGCCTGTATCTCTCTATTGTAGATTTCATCTACATTGAACACTACTACAGATCATGATTTCTTCCAATATTGTCCAAGTAGGATTCAAACTATGGTTGTCAAGGTGTTTTTGGAGGTGAGTTTCAAATAGTTGTTTGGGTTTCAGGTGGTGTTTTTCCTATGGTTGCTTCAACTCTGACCTTGGGTCACCAGACGGCTTGATTTTCATGATAGTTTGTTGTGCGGTTTCAACTCTTTTGTTGCTTCAATGGACTGTGTTAGTTGTTTTGGGTTTCAACGGTGGAGATGATGGATTCTCATGGATGTTGTCTCCGGCATATAGTTATTGACAATGGAAATGTTTGTTTTAAGGGTGTTTGATGTGAGGCTATTACGTGATGATATCTGTGGAAGGTGTTTTAGTGGGACTCTACTATACTGTTTTCAGCTTAGGTATTTTTAGTGTAGTTGATGGATTCTAATGGACGGTTCTAGTCGGCGTACTAGTGTTTTACCAGGGATCGACTGGTGTTAGGGTGAATATCAGGAGGCGATACGTGGTTTGATGCAGCGATGATGGTCTATGCTTGTTTTCTGATATTGTTTGAATCTTGTATTTTGAAATTTGATATCAAGCATTGAAGGTTTTTATTATGTTCCCACTTATCCTTAATGTGGATATTTTGATAATATAAAAAATGGATTTGAGTAAGAGGAATCAAATACATAAGATTCAATCATTGTACCATTAGTGGTCTTAACTTATAACTCTACATATTATCATTTGGGTGGAATATTAATACCCTTATTAGATTTTTTAAATATAAAAGAATGGGTATATCCATATTCAAATAAAATATTTATATTTCTTGAGTTAATGGTATGTGTACCTTTCACCATATTGTTATCCCAACCCTTATTATAAATGGTGATCACACAAGATTTTCCCCTGTCCCTTAGGTTAATTGATTGTTGATATTGATCATCTTCACTAACCCTTAGGTTTGGGCACAGGTTATCACAATTCACTTTATACATACACTTTAAGAACTGAAGTGGGGGAGGTGAATTCTATCCATATTTTTCTCTGCTGGTATTTTTATATAACTTATTCCCATTATATCATCAATCAATTTCTTAATTACCTTCATTCACACATTAAATATTTTTTGTAGTCCACCAAAGTCAATTTCCTCCACGTTTCATCATACATGTAGAGAATAAAAAAATATCATCCCCTTCTCGAAATTGTTCTCATATTATCCTTTGAACACAATAATCAATTTCTTTTAAAAAACAAGATTTTGGTATGTAACTTCAAATTATATTTCAACCTTGCTTGGACATTGTAAAATCTCTTCATAGATACTGATGTCTCCAATGGCTATCACCCTTCAAATTATTTATAACAACCATTCTCTTTATTTCATACATAAACAAAATTTATTACATAAAATATTCACATCATAAAACATAGTATATTGATAGGTATAGTGTCTTTGAGGCTTAGGAACATTACATAAAAACAAAAAACATGAAATACACTTCTTTATTGATAACTTCATTTACTTGACCACACACATTCCTTCATACTTAGCATTACATGGGATAACCTGAGGATATGCATTGAAAAACAGTGACCTATAAATCACATTAAGTGAGTAAAAATGACATAAAATTAAGGATAACATACATTTTAGGAAATATTAATATCAATGGAGCCCAATAGAAACATGAACATGAAGGCATGATAAAGCATGATTATCATAAAATCGAAATATAGAAACTAAATTTAACATGATATTTGCATGAGACAAGGCTAATTTCACAATGATCATGATTAAACCTCATTTCACTTGAATTTTCATGAGTAAACCCTCATTTCACTTTATGTATAATGATACTAATCTTTACCCAATGCATTGGATCTCTATCAGGGTTCACCCTTCTAAATCATTTCATTTAATGCTTAAGTGTGCCTCATAGATCATAGAAATGGATTCATTATGCAGCATAATTTATTCCAAGATAATGTAATATAGAATTCATACATGAAACTATATAATAAATATGTAAATGTGTGTAATAGTGAAAACCCTTGACAGAGAAATGGACATGGTGTTCACTAAACAATGACTTTTGCTTGGAAAATCACGGTGCAATTTTTGCAGCATAATGATGTGGCATAAGAATTCATAAAAATGGTGAAAGATAGTGGAAGGGATGTATCATTATATATATATTAAATGGAATGTTAGGGGGTCATATATATACATGTAACTACATATGTAATGTAATTTATATTCATAAAACAAAATAATAGCAAGAATGTAAATGAGGAGAGAGAAATCCCTTTCGAAATTTCATCATGGTAAAGGGTGTACATGAGAAGAATTAATGAAAGGTAAAGGGGTCACTAATCATTAAAAAAAGGATTAATTTATGAGTTAGGTGATAAATCAAACCCCAAAATTTTTAATTTAAAATATAAGGGTATAACAACATAGTGAAACGTGGACAAAAAATGAGAGAGGAAGTAATCCCTTACATGGAAGTGTGATCCAATGGCTTGAGAGAGGCTTGGGAAGGGATTATTAGGATCATGGTGTACCATGGGAGGATACTAGAGATATGAGGGAATATTTTGGTATATATCCAATGGTTTTGAGTGTAGAGGAAGTGGGATCTTTGTTGGATTTATATAGGAAAAGAGAGGTAATTCATTATTATTTAGGTTTTGGAAACCACACATTAAACTAATCATAAACACAAACCAAACCCTGGTTTTCCAATGTTATTTTCTATATAGGAGTGAAAAAATTATTTTATAATTCCAATGTCTGAAATTCTTAAAATATTATCCTTGCTTTTGTGGTGTTGAGTCACACTCTCAAGGAAATCATTTTTAAATGATAAAATCTTTTATAAGGCTTGGAGGGTCCACTAAGGCATTGTAAAATAAATAAATAAAACCTAAGAACACATTATTTTAATGGTAAAACATATATTGTACTAAAAACATTTTATATTATTTTATTAAATTACTATTTAGTCAATAGTATGTCATAATACACATTATATATTTACACAGTTTTTAATTTTTTCCCAAACATTTGACTGTATTATAATTTAATGAAATATCCATCATTGGATAATTTTAACAATCAGATTTCTAAAATAAATTTAATTTTGAATAAATAATATTATATATATTTTAATTTTTTACATTTATAAAAGATGCTGATATTTGTTGAAAAAGCATCAGTTTTGATGAAAACAGCTTTCAAACCATAATAAAAATTACAATTATATTCATAAAAATTATAATAAAATGTATATTTAATAAACATTTATTGTGTAATAATATTTTATTGAAATAATATTTAGCTCAAAAATACATTAATTCATCAAAATATATTTCTTAATTTAATATTAACTAAAATTAATATTTATGCTTGAAAACTATTTCAGAGTAAAAATAATATAAGGAATTTATATTCTCTATAAAAATTAATTCACATAATCATAGTTCTAGGCTCTTGTTACATAACCTGTTAAAACACCTGTATAATACCTAAGGGGAAGGTGTGAGATTGAAACATACTCTTTGGGAGGCTCTGATAACATAGCTCAGGTGGTAATCTATCTTAACTTCCACTTCTCCCATAGGCACTTCCATTCAAATTTAATGTGTTGAAGATTGGATTGGGCTTGGTCAAGAGAAAATCCTAGTGACACTACCTCCTTATCAAGCTCCAAAAAATGGGCTTCATATGGAGAAATTCTACTCGATGAGGTCCTCGTTTCCTTTTTCTGAGTAAAGTGGACTTGTTAAAGATCAATATTTATACAAATAATGTGATCCCTACACAACCACTATATTAGAAAAGGTAAAAATTATTAATGGTATTTTAAAATAAATACACATAAAACCAAATAAGTTCATATGTTATATAACCATTTTACATAATAAGACATTTAATTAGATAAAGAGAAGTTTTCATTAATAAATGTTTGGGTCATTACAATCATCACCCCTTAAAATTTTAACCCTAAAAAGTTCCATTTCCCACACTAAAATTGATGAGGGTAACTCTACATTACCACTTCCTTTGGTTCCCACATTTCTTCTTAAAACTTTTGGCTTTGTCACAACACCTTGAAAATGGGAATTTTATTATTTTTTAGAACATTTTTCCTACGATCTATGATCTTCAACTACTTCTCTTCAGAGGAGAGGTAATTATCAAATGGTACCACCGCTGGATTGAGTACATATGATGGGTCAGTTATATACTTCTTGTAACACCCCAAGATTTTATAATGTGTTATTTCTTCAAAATAATTCAATAACTTTCACTACACGCAACACCAAGTTCAATCGCACCATGACTTACCAAACAAGCTGTTCAAAAGAGGTTATGAATAGTGTTAACTAAATTTTTAACTTTATATAATCCTTATAATTTTAGAATCCATATTATGAGATTCTTAGTCATAATGCAAGAACAGATTCATTTACAGTATTGCACTTTTATCAACTTTTGATAGTTAAACCTTTTTAAATACAATATTTTAAACTTTTTGACTAAATGGAGACATCAAAAAATTTAAAATGAAACATCCCAAGCTTCCACGGTACGCTAGCGTGTGTTGTACGCAACACCGAGTTCTAACACACCGTAACCAATCAAATTAGCCGCTATGAATAGTAATACCTACTTTTTGAAATTATATATATTTTATATTTGAAAATGGACTTCATTTTTGGATTCGGAATATCGAATTTAGCCTAAGGTGAAATTTTGGTACATTTCGGATAACTTTCATATTTTGATGAATAGTGAAAATTACTAAATTTTAATTAAAAACAACTTTTTTAATCAAAATAATTAATAGTGATAAATTATGAATTTGAGTGGTTTTAAAGTATATTTAGAATATATTTTTACCATTTAATATAATTTTGGTCATTGGACATAATTTTACAATTAAACCGAACATAAACGAGTGTCAATCTTTTGATAGTTATTATCTCTTAAAAACACGCTTTTTGTTTTGACAGCGGGAATTAATTTTAAATTAATTTCTGCAAATTCTGTGTTTTGAATTTAGAAAAATGGATTCCATATTTGGAATCAGGATGTCCAAATTGTGTAAATAGGTAACTTTTATTTTTAGACATTTTGAATAATTACTGTGGTAAATATTTTATTTATCATGGTTAAGGGTAAATCCGGTAAATAAGGGTTAAAAAATAATATTACAATAATACAAAATTACCCTAAAACGTGTCCTAACCTTATTGGTGGACACATACCCGACCATGAGCATCCTTGGGTCAATTTGGGGACCCCTTGGAGCCACTTGTATGTGGTAGGGACACTTTATATTAATAAAGTTAAAATAAAAATAAAAATGGCATAAGCTTACATCTTTTAGATGAACAATTTTTACATAGGGTTATACATGATGGATTTTCGATTATAAATATTAATTAGAAAGATAAAACGATTTCCTACATAATGATATTTTATTTATAATTTTTAGACATCAAATAATTGAAATTATTAATGACACAATAATGATGCAATGTTTACCTCATTAATAAATCATTTAAATAAATAAGATTATAATGATTAAAATATTATCTAAAACCTGTCCAATTCTTAGTGGTTGATGTTATTTAGAATATGAGTCATCTTATCTTCGACCTCAATGATTTTTGGACCATTATAAACCGAATATAATTATATTATAAAATAATACTTTCACTCTTTCCTAAAGAGCCCCTCTTCTCCCTTATAAAAGAAGACCACTTCTACTCATTCCTCACACCTCTCAAGCCACTTGGCTCGTCCAAACTCTGCCCAACTAAGCTCCCCACATCCCTCTCCTCCTCCGTGAAGCTTCCCCTTAGGCAGAAAGCATTTCAAGAAGTCCTTTGGTTCCAACCAAAGTGAGTTACCTAAATTAAAGGTAACGATTTCTCTTAAATTATTTTCCTTTATTTTGCTTCTCCAACCCCCAAACTCTTTTTATTTCCTTTCTTTTGTAACAACAACAGTATCCTCAATATACAGGATGTTGTTATAAGAAGGATTCAAACTACACATACACACAACTCCAAATAATGGATGATGAACATAATGTTTCTGTGGATGGAAAACTAACGCTTCACGAAACGATGATTGTTCAAATACATCTTACCGCCTCTCATGGTGGCCATTATGATGGCAATGTAATTAAATATGATATTAATGATATATATTTTATATATAAGCTTCTGTAATTCCATTTTATTTCATACCATTATTTGTTTCATGTTGTATATACATACGATAATTTCATTTGAGGAAGTGCGGACTACCGCCCCCTTAAAATGATATGACTCGTTCATACCACACATGGAACGTATAAAATATGGTGTTAATGAACATAAGTAACATGTATAAAATATTATATTATACTGGAATAGTAATATACCTATGTATCATTTGTATTCGATTCTTTTAAAATAAAAATTAAATGGAAGTAGCGTTCGTGCGTACGTACGGACTACCGTCTCCACGAACGCGATGAGATTCATTCTCCATCGTATCCATTCAAGTATAATTATCATTTGAGGATTTAAAAATGATGTTTAAGGACTTTATACCATTCTGGATTTGAATAATATACAACTTATCCTTTACAAACATGTCTTACGTAACAAAACATACAAAAGCAAACAAGTAAGTTCACACCCGAAACATCGATAATACTAAGATATTATTATCAAATCAATATTAAAAGATCATATATGATATCATATTAATGTATATGATTCTTTTATAATTTAATAACAATTATTTCACCATTATACAGGAGGTTAACCTACCCCAACCAAGGAAAAGTACAAGGTAAGGGTTATTTCACAATCTCTTCATTATCCAAGGTTGTTTATACGTAATAATCTACTGGGATATCTTTATCATCCACATCCATGTTTCTTAAAAATGTATTTCAAAACATTTTTACTATTTACAAGAATATGGGTTAAAGTCATTTATACCCTTGTTTGACTTTTTATAAGAGGTTTATAAAGGAATCTTTCCGTCGTTTTTAAAACAAGGTCCTTTTTAACCTTTTCGACAGAATTGAGGTAAGAATGTTTTTTTTAACATATACGGCGGGTGCGGTTATTTTACGCCATTATAAAATCTTCAAAGCTTTCCTTACAAGCTTATAAGAATATTTTCAAAGAAAATGTTTTATTTTATATGGATCTTAAATGATTTCAAAATAAAAGGAGATATTTCTTTAAAAAGAATTTTGATTTCATCTATGTCAACATCCTTTGATGGATTTTAAGATTATTTGAAGTTGATTTATTATGATACAAAACTTCTATATTGTATTGAAGGTTTTGTGATATGTTTGACTATGGATGTGCTATTTTTATACCATTCATAGTTTATGGTGAAATTATTGACATTTCGTATGCTAGTTTTAATACGAATGTTTATGTTATGTTTAAACCTTTTCATATGGGAATGCATTGGACTTAATAAGTGACGGGTGGAGCCCGCTATAGCTCCTCGATGCATCGGTAGGTCTCATGAGACAAACTAGTGTCTTGGCACAAGGCCTTGACAAAATCTTATTTGTAGTCTTGGCACGAGGCCTTGACTATGTGGTTATGATAGTCTTGCATTATGCATTCCAACATTATGAAAGTGGTTATTGATTTTTGCATGTGATTATTCGATTAGTAGAATATACATGTGAATAAGTAAATGGAATTATTTCATTTTTACTTTTTCCATACTATGTTGATGTTCAAGTTTAAAAGGCTTTTGTTTTAGTAATGCATTGCCTTAAATGTTTATTCTTATTTATGAAAGTTTCCGCTATTTTGTTATCCTTACTGGGCATTTGAGCTCACCCCTTTTATATGTTTTATTTTTCCCAGGAAGAGAAGAAATAAATTATGAATGACCTGCAGGGATATTATGTGGGGATATGAGTGTGGATTGTGGAAACATTATGTTGTTGTAGTAGTTTTTTATTTTATGATGTAATGTAAAACTTATGAATATATCTAGTGTTTCCAAGGCTACTAAACCAATCGGTATTTCGAGATTTGATCTTTCTTGTGATCATGCCAATGTTATGAAGTAATGCACCGGCTTTGGGTAGCTGGGGTCGGGGCGTTACAGTTGGTATCAGAGGATGTTTAGTACAAACCTTGGAAGCTAGATTTAGATAAACTCTGATTAGAGCACGTAGACCTAAGATGAACTTTGAGGATTAGTATAGAAGAACTTCCTAGAATTTTAGTATTGTAGAGATTTTGTGAGTTTTCCGAGCAATACATCCCTGTCTGGATACGAGCAGGTAGAGGCGGCTCTGGCATAGATGTACCTAGGGGTAAAACCCGAAAACACCGCTTTGAGCTAGACTCGAACGGGAACTGGTGCACGACAACGGGCCTTACTGCACTCTTGGTTACGACACTCCCGGGGGATATGCTTAGGATAACTCTCATTTTCTTTGCAAATCATTATGAAGGGTTTATGAGTATATACTTCCTCAAAGAAGACATTTTTATGATTATGGATTATATCCATAAATAGTTCAATTTATGTTAAGTGTTTTTTAAGTATGGGATTATGTATTTTGATTCATAAACTGATCTAGTGTATTCCATTGTTTAGAAATGGCGCCCAGTAGAAGGAATGAGAACTCCAGAAATGCACATGATCCAAAGAGAAGGAAGGATCATATCTTTCATGGTCTTAAGCTAGAATTTATAAGAGAAATAGTCTCCCATGTATTATCATCATATGAACAAATAATATCATGTGTTGATAAGATAAGTAAAGTGTTTACTGAGTCCTATGGCTTTGAAGGGAAGCAAGAGAAGAAAAGGATAGAAGAGAGAAAGATGGATAAATGGAAGAGGGAAAAGAATAATTTTCCCATATGTGGTAACTGTGGAAAGAAACACCCTGGAACTTGCCTGAAAGGAATGGGAGTTTGTTATAAGTGTGGAGGAAAAGGGCACAAAGTACATGACTGCAAGGGTAAGAAAATGGTTTCAAATGTACAATGCTTCATTTGCAAGGAGTTTGGACACTACGCGAACCTATGTCCCAGTCATCAGACTATGCCACAAATGATGCTATTGGATAATAATCAAGTTATGATACTACCACAGATGAAGAGGAATGATTAGAGTTATTATGTTGATTATATCAATTGAGTGTTGTATCAACAATGTAATTTTTATAATAATTATGGAGTATATAAGGATTGTACTGCAGTACTATTTCATTAAGGACTTGAGATTGTGTGGAACAACGAAAAGTGACTCAATAGCAGGATAAATTTTTGGAAAATATATGGTTGAAAGAATGATAAACCATAATATAGTTCTGATACCAAGGTAGTGATTTTAGAATAATACATGATTGATTTGGATAAATTATATTGGATATTATTGACTAACTTGAAGCTGATTAATGATTTGTATATTCCATCATTGTTGGGGTTTAAAACATTTTTGGATTAATGAAGTATATCCAGCATTCTATATGGAATAAGGGAACATGAATGTAATCAATAAGGAATATGGTAATACATGATGAAGGTATTCATATGATATTACGAGGTAAAAAGGATCTATATTATGTTTACCTTCCTTATAAAGGATGGACTGTGAGTTTGGATAGAAGTATTTTGGATAGTTTAAGTTTGGATTATTTTGGATTTCCATAAAAGGACAACCCGGAGGTCGGGCGGCAACCCGTCACGTCCGGCAAGGCTGCGAGACTTGAACCCACAACCGAAGGGCGACAAGGGTGTATCACCTACCACTGGCCCACGAGATGTCCTGGATTAAATAATGTAGTTTTTATTAAGAGATCTTGTAGATTAATTATAAATTCGTTTATTTTGGAACCCTATATGAATAGTATAAATAGAATTTTTTTTTACGAGTGAAAGATGAGTTTGTGGTTGAAATTTATTAATGGATAAAACTCTAATTATAAAGTAAGTATATCTCCTTATGATCTTAGCCAATCTCATAAATAAATTCTTCAACATTAAGAAAAGCAACTTAGAACAAAAATGTTTTCCTAGATGGTACCTTAAATCATCACTAATTTATGGCTTTGGGATTGTTGGCCTTTTCATAGCCATGTTCTCTACCACTCTCCATCAGATAATTGATGGTTAGATTTATCTTCCATATCCATATTTTCCTACATGGAACCCTAGTATGTGTTATTTTCGGTAATCTTCATACTTTCGACTCTATTTTAAATAGAGGCCTCGTTAATTCATTTTTCGATGTGGGATTTCAACTAAGATATTTTGAAACGTCAAAAATGTGTTATCCGAATACCCTATATTTTGTTGAACCGATGGTACTTCAAATCATCATAGATTTATGAGTTTAAGGACCTCAATTATACACTAGTTTGTGATTGATGACCTCAATCACTACCTTTAAATATTTACGTTTTTCCTCCAATTATATATCTCTAATTGCCACCAATGTTCTCCTAATCGAGATCATAATTTGGTGGTGACCGTTTCATTTCTCTTTTCCTCATATTAAGATTAAATTTTAGTAACCCAATTTTCGATGTGGGTTTTCCCACAAAGATATTTTCTATTTTCAACCTTTAATTTTCGAAGAACAATTTCAAATTGCGAGGACACAATTTATTGAAGGAGGGGAGAATGTAACACCCCAAGATTTTATAGTGTGTTATTTCTTCAAAATAATTCAATAACATTCACTACACGCAACACCAAGTTCAATCGCACCATGACTTACCAAACAAGCTGTTCAAAAGAGGTTATGAATAGTGTTAACTAAATTTTTAACTTTATATAATCCTTATAATTTTAGAATCCATATTATGAGTTTCTTAGTCATAATGCAAGAACAGATTCATTTACAGTATTGCACTTTTATCAACTTTTGATAGTGAAACCTTTTTAAATACAATATTTTAAACTTTTTGACTAAATGGAGACATCAAAAAATTTAAAATGAAACATCCCAAGCTTCCACGGTACGCTAGCGTGTGTTGTACGCAACACCGAGTTCTAACACACCGTAACCAATCAAATTAGCCGCTATGAATAGTAATACCTACTTTTTGAAATTATATATATTTTATATTTGAAAATGGACTTCATTTTTGGATTCGGAATATCGAATTTAGCCTAAGGTGAAATTTTGGTACATTTCGGATAACTTTCATATTTTGATGAATAGTGAAAATTACTAAATTTTAATTAAAAACAACTTTTTTAATCAAAATAATTAATAGTGATAAATTATGAATTTGAGTGGTTTTAAAGTATATTTAGAATATATTTTTACCATTTAATATAATTTTGGTCATTGGACATAATTTTACAATTAAACCGAACATAAACGAGTGTCAATCTTTTGATAGTTATTATCTCTTAAAAACACGCTTTTTGTTTTGACAGCGGGAATTAATTTTAAATTAATTTCTGCAAATTCTGTGTTTTGAATTTATAAAAATGGATTCCATATTTGTAATCAGGATGTCCAAATTGTGTAAATAGGTAACTTTTATTTTTAGACATTTTGAATAATTACTGTGGTAAATATTTTATTTATCATGGTTAAGGGTAAATCCGGTAAATAAGGGTTAAAAAATAATATTACAATAATACAAAATTACCCTAAAACGTGTCCTACCCTTATTGGTGGACACATACCCGACCATGAGCATCCTTGGGTCAATTTGGGGACCCCTTGGAGCCACTTGTATGTGGTAGGGACACTTTATATTAATAAAGTTAAAATAAAAATAAAAATGGCATAAGCTTACATCTTTTAGATGAACAATTTTTACATAGGGTTATACATGATGGATTTTCGATTATAAATATTAATTAGAAAGATAAAACGATTTCCTACATAATGATATTTTATTTATAATTTTTAGACATCAAATAATTGAAATTATTAATGACACAATAATGATGCAATGTTTACCTCATTAATAAATCATTTAAATAAATAAGATTATAATGATTAAAATATTATCTAAAACCTGTCCAATTCTTAGTGGTTGATGTTATTTAGAATATGAGTCATCTTATCTTCGACCTCAATGATTTTTGGACCATTATAAACCGAATATAATTATATTATAAAATAATACTTTCACTCTTTCCTAAAGAGCCCCTCTTCTCCCTTATAAAAGAAGACCACTTCTACTCATTCCTCACACCTCTCAAGCCACTTGGCTCGTCCAAACTCTGCCCAACTAAGCTCCCCACATCCCTCTCCTCCTCCGTGAAGCATCCCCTTAGGCAGAAAGCATTTCAAGAAGTCCTTTGGTTCCAACCAAAGTGAGTTACCTAAATTAAAGGTAACGATTTCTCTTAAATTATTTTCCTTTATTTTGCTTCTCCAACCCCCAAACTCTTTTTATTTCCTTTCTTTTGTAACAACAACAGTATCCTCAATATACAGGATGTTGTTATAAGAAGGATTCAAACTACACATACACACAACTCCAAATAATGGATGATGAACATAATGTTTCTGTGGATGGAAAACTAACGCTTCACGAAACGATGATTGTTCAAATACATCTTACCGCCTCTCATGGTGGCCATTATGATGGAAATGTAATTAAATATGATATTAATGATATATATTTTATATATAAGCTTCTGTAATTCCATTTTATTTCATACCATTATTTGTTTCATGTTGTATATACATACGATAATTTCATTTGAGGAAGTGCGGACTACCGCCCCCTTAAAATGATATGACTCGTTCATACCACACATGGAACGTATAAAAGATGGTGTTAATGAACATAAGTAACATGTATAAAATATTATATTATACTGGAATAGTAATATACCTATGTATCATTTGTATTCGATTCTTTTAAAATAAAAATTAAATGGAAGTAGCGTTCGTGCGTACGTACGGACTACCGTCTCCACGAACGCGATGAGATTCATTCTCCATCGTATCCATTCAAGTATAATTATCATTTGAGGATTTAAAAATGATGTTTAAGGACTTTATACCATTCTGGATTTGAATAATATACAACTTATCCTTTACAAACATGTCTTACGTAACAAAATATACAAAAGCAAACAAGTAAGTTCACACCCGAAACAGCGATAATACTAAGATATTATTATCAAATCAATATTAAAAGATCATATATGATATCATATTAATGTATATGATTCTTTTATAATTTAATAACAATTATTTCACCATTATACAGGAGGTTAACCTACCCCAACCTAGGAAAAGTACAAGGTAAGGGTTATTTCACAATCTCTTCATTATCCGAGGTTGTTTATACGTAATAATCTACTGGGATATCTTTATCATCCACATCCATGTTTCTTAAAAATGTATTTCAAAACATTTTTACTATTTACAAGAATATGGGTTAAAGTCATTTATACCCTTGTTTGACTTTTTATAAGAGGTTTATAAAGGAATCTTTCTGTCGTTTTTAAAACAAGGTCCTTTTTAACCTTTTCGACAGAATTGAGGTAAGAATGTTTTTTTAACATATACGGCGGGTGCGGTTATTTTACGCCGTTATAAAATCTTAAAAGCTTTCCTTACAAGCTTATAAGAATATTTTCAAAGAAAATGTTTTATTTTATATGGATCTTAAATGATTTCAAAATAAAAGGAGATATTTCTTTAAAAAGAATTTTGATTTCATCTATGTCAACATCCTTTGATGGATTTTAAGATTATTTGAAGTTGATTTATTATGATACAAAACTTCTATATTGTATTGAAGGTTTTGTGATATGTTTGACTATGGATGTGCTATTTTTATACCATTCATAGTTTATGGTGAAATTATTGACATTTCGTATGCTAGTTTTAATACGAATGTTTATGTTATGTTTAAACCTTTTCATATGGGAATGCATTGGACTTAATAAGTGACGGGTGGAGCCCGCTATATCTCCTCGATGCATCGGTAGGTCTCATGAGACAAACTAGTGTCTTGTCACAAGGCCTTGAAAAAATCTTATTTGTAGTCTTGGCACGAGGCCTTGACTATGTGGTATGATAGTCTGGCATTATGCATTCCAACATTATGAAAGTGGTTATTGATTTTTGCATGTGATTATTCGATTAGTAGAATATACATGTGAATAAGTAAATGGCATTATTTCATTTTTACTTTTGCCATACTATGTTGATGTTCAAGTTTAAAAGGCTTTTGTTTTAGTAATGCATTGCCTTAAATGTTTATTCTTATTTATGAAAGTTTCCGCTAGTTTGTTATCCTTAATGGGCATTTGAGCTCAACCCTTTTATATGTTTTATTTTTCCCAGGAAGTGAAGAAGTAAATTATGAATGACCTGTAGGGATATTATGTGGGGATATGAGTGTGGATTGTGGAAACATTATGTTGTTGTAGTAGTTTTTCATTTTATGATGTAATGTAAAACTTATGAATATATCTAGTGTTTCCAAGGTTACTAAACCAATCGGTCTTTCGAGATTTGATCTTTCTTGTGATCATGCCAATGTTATGAAGTAATGCACCGACTCTGGGTAGCTGGGGTTGGGGCGTTACACTTCTTAAATAGTGCTACATGGAATACATCATGTACTTGAGATAGGTTTTGTGGGAGTGATAGTTGATAGGCCACAGATCCAATGCAATCAACGATACCAAAAGGGCTAATGTTCCTTGGACTAAGCATTCCCTTCTTCCCAAATCTCATAAATCACTTCTATGGTGATATGCGGAGGAATACCTTGTCTGAAACATAAAACACTAGGTTTCGTTGATGATTATCATCATAGCACTTTTGTCAACTCTAAGTAGGTTTAATTTCATTCTAGATGGTCTTAACCTTCCCTACTATTTCCTAAACAATTTCTAGACCTATGAGTTTTCACTCCTCAACTTCATCCCAACATGTCAATGTTCTTCACCTATTCCGATAAAGGGATTAGAAATGAGTCATTTGGATGCTTGAGTGGAAACTATTATTGTAAAAGAACTCAATGAGAGGTAGATCATGATACCATCCTCCTTTGAAGTCCATTTAATGTGATCTAAAAATGTCCTCATGTGTTTGGATTGTTTGCTCAGATTTGACATCAGTTTGAGGATGATAAGCCATACTAAAGACCATCTCAATATTCAAAACTTTTTGAAAACTCTTCTAAAACATAAAGGTTAATCTTGTATCTCGATGAAATACAATATATAGTGGTAATCCATGAAGCCTTTCAACTTCTATGATATATTTATGTGTTAGTTGATCTAATGAGAAATCCTCTCAAATTGCAATTAAGTGTGCAGTATTTATAAGACAATCCACAAAAACCCAGATAGCATTATTTCCTTTTGATTTCTTCATAAGTCTGGTGACAATGTCCATGGTGATGTTCACTGATTTCCATGCGGGTATGGCTAATGGTTGCATTATCCACTTAGTATCATTCATCTCCACCTTCACATACTGACATACCAAGGACATTGATGTATACTTAGTGATCTTGCTATTCATGTATTCTCACCAATTAATCTCTCAAAGATCTCAATACATATTTTTGTTTCCTAGGTGAATGGAGAAATTCAAACTATGTGCGTAATCCAAAAGTTCATTCATTAACTCCAGATTTTATGGAAGACATAGTCTTGACCTAAATCTCACAATTCATTCTTCATTGACATTGAACACCAAGGATTTCCATTTTTTGATAGTTTCCACTTTTTTCTGAATTCCTACATAATCCTTTTGACTATCCTTTAACCATTCCAAAAGAGGTGGTTGTGCAATAATTTGTCAAGGGATTGATGATGTTCCCATCTATATGATTATCATGTCTCTCTTCATCAAATCTAAAAATATTGGATCCTTTTCAGTTCTCATAAATTCTAGAATTTGTTGTTCCTTTCTACTTAGAGCATCCACCACCTTGTTTGCTTTCCCAGGGTGGTAAAGGATTGAGTTTTCATAGTCTTTGATCAGCTCTAGCCATCATTGTTGGAAAATATAAAACTCTTTCTATGTGAATATATATATGAGGATTTTATAATATATGTATATTTCACTTTTCTTGCCAATGAAGTAATGTTGTAAAATATTTAATGTGAAGATTACTGCATCCAACTCCATATCTTGTGTCAGATAGTTTTTCTCATGAACATTCAATTTCCTTGAAGAATAGGTATTGAAATTTTTATTTTGCATCAACACATATCACATTCCCTTCTTTGAAGAAACACTAAATACTAAAAAAAGTTCTCCACTTGTTGGTACTATGAGAACGAGTGCAGTGATAAGCCTTGTTTTCAACTCTTTGAGGCTATATTCACATTCATCACTCCAATAAAACATTACTCCTTTTAGAGTGAGATTTGTAAGAGGGTTGTAAAATTGTCATAAATTTCTGACAAATCAGAGATAATATCTATCAATCCCCGAGAAGCTACAGGTATTCGTCACTGACATTGGCCTAGACCATCCCTCAATTGTAGATATCTTGGAGGGGTCCACAGATATACAATTGCATGTGATGATATGACCCATTAATGAGACCTCCTTCAACCAGAAGTCACACTTGTTGTACTTTTTATAGAGCTTCTCCTTTTGCAAGGTCTCTAGAACAGTTCATAGATTCTACACATTCTCCTCATTGGTTTTGGAGTATAATAGAATATCATCTATAACGAAAACAAAAATTTTGTTTTGGTAATCTCAAAAGAATATATTCATCTTTTCTGTGAAGATTTATTGAGCATTAGTGAGTCTAAAAGGCATTACAATTAATTCATAGTGCCCGTACCTTGTATGAAAAGTAGTATTAGGGATATCCTCCTTCTTCACCCTTAGTTGGAAACATCCCGACTGTAAATACACAATTGATAAGTATTATGCTCCACATAACTGATCGAATAATTCATCAATTTTTGGTAGAGGATACTTGTTCTTTATCGTGATTCTTCTGAGCTCATGATAATCAATGCAAAGGTGCATTGACCAATCCTTCTTCTTAACAAAGAGGATTTGTGAACCCAATGGGGAAGCACTTGGGTATATATACCCTTTATCTAGATTCTCCTATAGTTGTTTCTTCATCTCCTCAAGCTCCAAAAAATCCATTCTATATGGAGTCTTGGATATTGGAAACCCCCCTGGTATAAGATCAATTGAGAATTTAACATCTCTTTTAGGATGAAGACCAGACAATTCTTTGGGAACCACTTCAGCAATCTCCTTTAAAATAGTCATGTCTTCAAGGTTGGTTGCTTCTTTAGACTCAATCACCTAATCAAGATATGCATTATCCTAAGGAATTAGTATCCATGCTTGAGATTATGGTTCTAAAGAATATTCCTACTCCTCCTTGTAGTTGTACAGAATCGAGGGTCGATTCACCACAAGGAGAGTGATTTCCCTCTCACGGAAATTTATGTTTGCCCTATATAGGTAAATCTAATCCATGGCATGAATTTCTAAAAATCCGACTATAGTGTGTATGAATAGGTTTTTTGGTTAGTTAAATACACATATTTTGATAGGGGAGGATTTATATTCAAGGGATGCGATGATTTCCCCATTTGTGATTCTCACCACCATATTTAATTCCATGATTTGTGGTGGTGTTGAAATTTTTTTACTAATCTTTTGGGATATAAAAGAATTCATAGAACCAGAATCAAAAAGTTTGTTTTCTATTTTTTTAATTTATAACAAGTGTACCTGTCACCACTTCATTTTAGAGGTTCACTTTGGTAGTAGTGATAGAGAAATACCACCCTTTTTGCCTTGGAGGTTGTTGGTGGCCTCCAAAAACCCTTTTCATAGGGAACTAGTTTGAAAAATTCCCAGATTATTTGTAATTGAAGTAACAAACAATGTTTTTAGGGTTTAAAAGATTGTTACTCTCCTCTTTCCTAGCCATTGGATTTTCTTTTCGGCAGTTAACAGTCTGGTGCCCTTCTCTTCCACACCAAAAGCATTTCCACATCCCCTTTAAAAAATTTCTACGGTGCTTTTTTCTGCATCTTTGAAAAGTGGGGTGCTTGATTTTCTTATCACTATTGGATTTATCCATCGGACCACCAAAATTAAATTCCACCTTGTGCTTCTTAACTCCACGATACCCTTGATATTTTCTGATCTCCATTTCGACTTTGAGGGAATATCTGACAATTTCCTCATATCTCACAAAGTCATCGATCACAAGGGGATTCCATAGGATATGTTTTAGCCCACCAAAGAAGTGGTAAACCATGAATTTGGGGGTAACAACAAATCCTAAGAAATATCATGAAATCCTTATGATGTTTTCCTCGTACGCTTCGATGGATTCATTGTCTTTTTGGTTGAGGTAATGGATGTCCCTTTCCATATGAAGTTACAGGGTCCAAGAAAAATATTTATCGATTTTTTTAGAAATAATTCCATTCCAAAACCTAGATCACCTCCTCAGGATTCATATTTTTGATCAATTTTCACCACTGATCAGTTTTATCCTATATACAATAAGCATCCCAATGAACATTCTCTTATTCAGAACATTGACGGGTGGAGAATATATTTTCAATGGACATGAACCATTTTTTAGAAATTGAGGGATCTAATGATCCATTAAAAGTAGGAGGCCATTGTCTCATGAAGCTCTCAATTGTGACATGTTCTTTCTTAAGGGGGGGGGGAGTTAAACGTTCTTCTTAACCCATGTTAATATTTAAAAAATTAGTTAACTGAGAGAGTATCATGTCAAAGTTCACGATTCCCACTCCCATCAGATTTGGTATCCCATTAGAACAATCATCACATTGATATTTCCATTAGTTGTTAGACTAAGTCCTCCTATTACCGACCATTGGCGGGAATAAAAAAGAAATCTTGGGGTAACACATAAAGGGGAATCCAAAGACATAAATCTATAACTTATAAATTACTTAAATTATAAATTTATAGGATACAATATATTTTATCCATGATCTACTTCCCCACATATATTCATAGGGGAATTTTTTATCCCTTAATAATGGTTTGTACTAAGCTTATGAATTTACCAAATCATATCCACTAGGATTTTTGTAACCAAGAGTACATCATTGCCCATTATCATGCAGCAGTTCCTGTTTGAGTCTAGCTCAATGCGTTATTTTTAGGTTTCAACCCTAGATACATCTTTTCCAGTGCTGCCTCTACCCGATCGTATACACATAGGGATGTATTTGATTCATAAATCACTTAACTAATACTCACCCAAATTATGGGATGATTCAATTATACTCAGTATTATCTGTAAGGATTTCACTATTGTGCTCTATTCCTAATCCCAAAAATAACTAAACCTATCCTCGGATTCCAACTATTACAACCCTTCTCTTTATTTCATACATAATAATAATTTATTACATAAAATATTCACTTGATACAGCATAACATATTGAGTGGTATAGTTTATTTGGTTCTTAGTAACACTGCATGACAACATAAAACATGAAATATACATCTTTATTGAAAACATCTTTTACATGACCACACACATTGATTCATACATAGAATTGCATGGGATAACCTAAGGACATGAATAAAAAAGGGTGAGAAATAAATTCTAGTAAGGGATTAAACAAGGCATAAAATTAATATTACAAAACATGTAAGGAAAGTGGGATATCAATGGATCACAAGAGAAACTTGAACATAAAGGCATGATATAGCATGATTATCATAACATGGAAATATAAAAATGATATTTAACATGATATTTTTATGAGACAAGGAACGTTGCACAAGGAACATGATTAAACCCTCATTGTACATGAATTATCATGAGTGAAAAATCATTTCCCTTGATGTATCATGATACAAATATTTTACCAATTCATTGGAGCACTATACGGGTGCACCCTTCTAAATCATTTCATTACTGCATATGTGTGCCACATAGATCAAACAACATGGATTCATTAAACATCATAATTTATTACCCAATAAAGGAATGTGTAATTCATAAATTAAACTATATAATCAATAAGTAAATGTTCATAAACGTGAATACACTTGATAGAGAAATGGGCATGGTATTCACTACACAATGACTTCGGCTTGGAAAATCATGGTGCAATTTCAGCAGCATATCAGAATGACATATGAATTTATAAAAATGGTAGATTAGATTTAAAGGGGTGTCTCATAATATGTACATGAAATTAATAGTATGGGGTCATATAGATACATGTACTGACATATGTAATGGAATTTTTATTCATAAAACAAAAGAATTCCATTAATGTAAATGAAGAGAGAGAAACCCCTTATTGAATTTTGGCATGGTAATAGGTTTATATGGGAGGCATTAATGAAAGGTAAAGGGGTATCTCATCATTAAAACACAATTAGGGCAGTATGGGGTAGGTTTAAAATAAAACCCCAAAATTTTTAATTGAAAAGACACGAGAATAGAAACATAAATAAATATGGACAAAAAATTGGAGGGGAAGAAATCCCTTACGTTCAAGTTTGATACAAAGGATTGTTAGAGGCTTGAGAGGGGATTCATGGGAGCTAGGGGAACCATGGAAGGATAATATAGAGATTATGGAAGTGTTTTTTCAAGCTCTTAAGTTTTTTATTGAAGATGAAGTTGGATCTTGGGTGGGATTATATAAAAAAAGATTGGGAATTATTTATTATTTAGGGTTTGGACACAATACTTTAAATTAATAAAAACCACAAACCATCCCATGATTTTTTACAGTGGTTTTTAAAACTGTAGAGTGGAAAAGGTTATTTTATAAGGCCAATGGCCGAAAATCTTTAAATATTTGGCTTTCTTATGTGTAGGTGAGTCACACTCTCAAAGAAGTCATTTTAAAATGATAAAATGTTTTATAAGCTTGGGGGGTCAACTATGGATTTTTAAAATAAATAAAACAAATGTAAAATAAAATTATTTTAATGGTAAAACATATGTTGTCCGTAAATCTCATTTATAGTATTTTATTAAATCATTATTGAGTCATTATGATGTCATAAAACACATTATATATTTAAACGGTATTTAATTTTTTCCCAAAAATTCGTCTACCTCAGAATATTATGAAAAATACATAGTTGCATAATTTCGACATAGAGATTCCAAAAATAATATTCATTTTATCTAAATAATTTTATTATTATGTGAATTTTTACTTTTAAAAGAAAAACCTAACATTTATAAAAAAATCATGGGTTTTGAAAACAAAAACTACTCTCAAACCATAATAAAAATTACAATTGTATTCATAAAAATTATACGATCATTTATATTTAATAAAAATTAAATTAGTAATAATATTTTACTAAAATAATATTTAATTCAAAATCCATTAATTCATCAAAATATATTTCTTAATTGAATATTTACTAAAAATATTATTTGTTCTTTAAAAACAATTTCAAATCTACAATAATAAAATTAATATATATTCTCTATAAAAAATAATGAAGATTATAATAGTGCACTGTTATTGTTACATAACCCATTAAATCTAAAACATAATATCTAAGTGTAAGGTGTGTGATGGTGTCATACTCTTGGGGGGGCTAAGATAACATTTCTCAGGTGCTAATCATTATTTACTTCCACTTCTCCCATATGCAGTTCCGTTCAAGATTAACATGTTGAAGTATGGCTTGGGATTCATCAAGAGAGAAGTCAAGGGATGATACCTCCTTTCTGAGATCCAACAAATGAGCTTCCTATGGAGAAATTCTACTGGATGAGGCCATCACTTCATTTTTCTTGAGTAAATTGGACTTGTTAAAGCCCTATATTTATACTAATCATGTGATCAATTATCAACGACTATATTAGCAGTGGTAAAAATTCATAATGGTATTTTAAAAATTAAAAAATGAAAAATAAAAGAAGAGAATATGTTATATAATGATTATAAATAATAAGAAATTTAATTAGATCAAGAGTAATTTTCATTAACAGAAGTTCACGTCGTTAAATTATTGGAATTATTTCACTGAAGAATCAAGCAACATTTCATTTTTATTGGATGATAACCCAAATATCGTTGGTAAAAAATCCATTAAAGAAAAAATTGAAGTATTTATGGGTTGATTTTGTTTTTTGAAAAGGAGTATTTTGATGGATATATGTAGAGGTACATAGATATTTTTCAAAAACATTGTTGACAGGGTTCCATGACAAGAAATAGATGATCCAAAGATTGTACAAAAAAATCATATACATTGTGTGATCATTTTCTATTGTTTTATATATTTTTTTGTCCAAGTATTGAATAATGGAGAAAATAGATTTGAAAAATTGGGTTTTCACTATTGTGAAGGATATTTTGAATGTTTTTATCCATTCATTATTTAACTGTATTAATTAAAAATATGGAAAAGTATGGAAGGGCGCGAAAGTTATTGATTTTCATGGAAGCTGAGGTCATGAGAACATGAGACTTTTGAGTCTAGGGATAATTTTTTAATGTTTCACACATGGATGCCAAAATTCCTATAAATAGTTAGCTACCCCCTTATTTGGAGAGAATCTCAACACTTAGAAAAAATCAGAGCCCTGGATGCACATGTGGTGGGATCACTCAAGTGGAGAGTTGTGCATATGTTGCATGCCAGAAGGGATTTGTACACCATTAGTGGGTTGGGAATAAAAAGGACGTGTCCCATATGTAATGTGTAGTGTCCAAGTTATTTTTTCCATGATAAATGAAACACCTGGAGAACATGCGTAAAGTAGTGTGCAAGTTACCCTATGGTTGTGTGAAAATTTTGTATTTTCCCAGTACATCTATGGAAAATAAGTATTCATCATTGGATGAAGGTGGGACTTCAATAGAGCATCTACATATTATGGAGGATGAATTCTTTATTGAAAATGATGGGACTTATAAGTCCACAAACTATTTGTGGATCCCTTCTAAAAACTAGTGAGAAAAAGAAGCGGAAGATAATGATACATTACACTAGGAGTAAGAGAATCAAAGAGACATTAGGAGTGACCATTGGGAATATAGTGAAAAGACCCAAGGATTTGTGAAGACAGTGAGCCTGGGCATATATGTGATCTTGCCTAAACCCTATAATTAGAAATGCACCTTAGTTTATTGGGTAAGTTGTCACATGGACAACCCCCACCCCTGGACAACCCCCACCCCCTTGAATACCCCTCCACCGCCTGGACAACCCCCACCCCTGGACATCCCCACCCCATGGACAACCCCCACCCCTAGACATCCCTCCCCCCTGTACACCCCCACCCCCTTGGACAACCCCCAGATACCACCCCACCCCTTGGACACCTCCACACCCTAGACACCCCCTTGTACATCCCCCCCCCACACACACCACTAGACAGCCCCCTAGACACCACCCCACACCTAGACACCCCCACCCCTGTACACCCCCACCACCTTTGAAATACCCCCTAAACACCCCCACCCCACTAGACAACCCCACCCTTGGAAACCACCACCCCCTAGATATTCCCCACCCCTAGACACCCCACCCTTGGACACCCCCTAGACAACCCCCACTCCCTGGAAAACCCCCTTGGACACCACCCCACCCCTGGACACCCCCACCCCCTAGACACCCACACCCCCTTGGACAACCCCCACCCCCTTGACAGCCCCTACCCCCTGGACACCCCACCCCCTTTGACAACCCCCCCAAGACACCACCCCACCCCCTGGACACCCCCACACTCTTGGAAACCCCCACACCCTGGAAATAGCCTTGGACACCACCCCACCCTCTAGAAACCCCACCCTCATGGACAACCCCCCAGGCAACCCCCACCCCCATGGACACCCCCAAACCTAAGACACCCCACCCCTGGACACCCCCACACAATGAATAATCTGACTTTGCATATTGAGTGTTACAAATACTCTTACATTTTCAAAACTATTTCCAATTTTAGCATCAATAATTTATTTAAAACACTCTTTTTACAAATTCTGTATCATTGATGAAAATAATTCACTATTTAATATCTTAAACAATGTTCTATCACTTCCAAGGCATCCTCTTGTATGTGAAAAATGATAAAAATTCCAAAACACATTTCACCTCAAATTTGGGCACACATAACTAAGTTTTTATATCTTAACATTATTTTAATAATAATGTATTAACCCAGGAATTGTTCACTACATAAACTAGAATCCCCTTAATTTATGGATTTCTAAAATGGGGACATATTATCCCATTTTTAAAATAAATTTATATCTCCTCAAATGAAATCTCCAAGTACATGGAATAATTCATCTTTTCCCTAGTAAACCTTTATCTTATGATATTAAAATCCTCTGAGTTCCATTTAGTCTTTCTTGGATCATGATCCACATGTTTTACCATGATGTTTCATTCCCTGAGGAACTTTTAACCATCATTTTTAAATTAAACATAAATATTATTGAATTTCTTTTAACGAAATAACTTATAAATTTTTTTTACCAAATGTATAGAAGTTGGATGTATGAAACCATTCTGATCTCAAGAACCTTTCAAAAAAAAATTCGATATATTTTTAGATTTTATATTTCACAATGCTTTAGATAGTGGTATCATACACTGCCTATATTACAAATGTATTGGAATAAATTGGTTGATCCGGGAAGAAGTCAGCTACCACATAATGAAATATGATTTTCAGAAAAACTACAATGTGTAGTATCATAATGGGGATAAAATGAAATCTAAAATTGTAGATGATCTAATTGAGAGGGCTGGATTTGAGAATTTTTTATTTAACAGGTTTCCATTTATTAGTCATCCTGAAAAAGATTGGATTCTGACACAAGAAGACATTGATATGAGAACACAAGATGTGTCTAATGAAAATGATGATGTTATCAGTGTGAAAAATTGAATTATGCTACCACGACTCCAGAATATCGATAATACAATAAAATGAAAAGGTTGGAATTTTTAATCTGATTATTTAATTGGAAAACTATGTATGGGATTTTTAATAATACCATCAATTACATTCTTACCTTCTTGAAGGACTTACATCTAGATGATGCATATATTCCCTCAAACCAATACATGGAACGACAGTTAGTTGAGTAACTTGTATATTCAATAAAAAAATTATGCTTCCCCAAAAGAATGTAGTTTATTCTAGGTGGAAACTGCTGAATGAAATGATCGTATAAAATGTGGGACATCCTACTAGATGTCAAAATTTGATGGAAAACCATCCCGTGTTCCCCATAATGTAATGTGACACTTTCCATCGATCTCTATACTACATAATAGTGTAATGTATGATGAAATATCAATGAAAATATGATGGCATGATGTCAAGAGAAATAAGACTAATGATGTGTTGGTTCACCCTACAGATGGATTTTCATGGAAGATATTTGATACTCGATATCCTAATTTTGTAGTTGACGTGCGTAATGTGAGGCTGGTACTTTCATGTGATGGTTATAATCCCTTTTTGTTGATTCTTACTTCGAATAGAAAATGGTCAGTTTTTATACACATGTGTATCCTTCCACAATGGTTGTGTATGAAAAAACATTTCACATTTATTATTACACTCATATATGGATCTTCAGATCCCAACAATTATATAGACGTATACATTCAACCTTTAACAGAAGAGTTCAATCTTTTTTGGAATGTGGGTGTACGCAAAAACGATGGATGTTTGGAAGAAATATTTTAGATGCGTGTTGTGCTTATGTAGATGATCAATGATTTTCATGTATAGGCAAGGATTTCAAGATGAATCATGAAGGGAAAACTATCATGTCCTGTTTTTATGAAGAATAAATGATCTAGAAGACTGAAACATTATTGTAGTTTTAGTTTTATGGGACATCGATGATTCTTTCCCATAGACCATTCATATTGAAATAATCATCAAAGATTTGACAATACTAGGGGGATCGATGATCCACCTCAGTGTATTTCTGGAACTGATGTGCTTTGTAAATTGTAAGATTTCAGTTTTTCATTCGAGAAGGGTGAAATGAATTCTGGAATGAGAAAAAATGTTTCCACTAAAACTTGTTACAATTAGAAGAAGATGAGTGTCTTCTTTTAATTTTCTTTATTAGTCATCCAATTTGTTATGTAATTTCTTATACATAATACCCACTAAAAAGAATATAGGTGAAATGTTGGTTTTGATTTCCTAAAAATGTTAAGGGAAAGAAAGAATATGACTTCTGGTCTCCACGTGATTTGGTGGATTAGGGCATCAGACCGGAATTGCATCCTATGAGTATCAGTGAAAATAAATGGCTTGTTCCATGTGATTCTTATGTGATGAAACGTATAGAAAAAAACAAATTTTTGGATGTACTAGAGACTATTGAATTTTATGATGGCTATACAAGCAACATATTTAAACAGGTTATCATAATACAGTGGAAGCTAAAATCGTTGAAGACTCATGATTATAATGTCCATCTTCCTGAGTTGATTCCAATAGTAATCTTTAATCTTTTGTTCTACAGTGTAAGGGTGAATGTTATTTTGTTTTTCCATTTGTTTACAGAACATTGTTCTATGAAGTTTTCCATGTTTTTCATTGAAAAAATGTTGGCAGATACCCCATTAATTTTTTGGAGTTAGATAAAATATTTCATGCATTATCTTTCACATGCATGATACATCTGACTATCCATATTCCAACTGAAATACTTTTCTGGGGATCTATTTCATTTCATTAGATGTATCTAACTTAATGAAATATGTTCACATTAAAGTCTTATGTACAAAATAAGAATCATCCAAAAGGTTCTTTTGGGAATGGTTACATGGCTCCAGAATGTAGGGATTTCTACACTATGTATTTTTCTAATATTACTACAAGAATGAACAGACCAATATGAAAAAAGAAGAAATGTATCAGAAAATTGACCACATTTTTCCATCACATCCTCAAACTTGAGGAATCTAGGATCATATACATTGACTATATTAATCAATGAATAGTGGGAGATGAATCATCAATCATTTTTGTCAAACTATGATTTTTTTGAGGACTACATCATGTACGTAAATTGAATATGTATATCTTACATATATATCTGTTAAAATATTACTATTTTTATCTATAGGGAATATAAATCAATGATAAATAGAACATATCATTCTTTATCTTTGAGAAAGAGGGATACTTCACATGGAAAAGATTTTTATACTTGGGTAAAAATAAAGGTAAATATATTACAATTTTAAATAATTAAATCAATATATAATTAAGTATTATAGGCATTAATATTTTAGGTGTTGAGTTATCATGCTGACTCTGTCTCGGAGGAAATAAGAGCTTTGGATTTTGGTCCTAATACTGTGGCCTTTAACTGTAAATCAATTGTTATTAATGGGTAGAGATTTATTATCAATGAACGAGAAAGGAACCTGATAACACAAAATGATGGTGTTATGGTTACTGCCACAACAGACTGTTATGATAGCGCATCATATAGTGGACCGTAATTTGAAATTGTAGGTTATTATGGAGTCATTGAAAAAGAAATTAATATTGGATTATAACTCTCATGGATGAGTCATGATGATGAAATTTCAGTGGTTTGATTCGATGATGAGGCATGGTACATTTGTTGATGATTTATGATTTTGAGTAATTGATATGACTTGCACTCTTGCTAGAGATGAACCATATGTATTGGAATCAATGGAGAAACATTTTTTTATGTCAAAGACCATATTTGACATGAATTTGGTGTCATTATTAAAGTAATTACATGACATATTTTTGATGACGGTGATGATGGAATTGACACCAAACCTACTTCCATTAGAGGAAATCCATTAATTACTTTTGATGACTCCAAAAGCTAAATTTTTAGAGATTACTATGAAACTGATTTTGTGGTGGGAAATATATAGAATCATCCATTCATGTTCTCAAGTCATTTAGTTTAGATTGTACTAGGTTGTTATGTTAGTACTTTTCAAATTTATTTAATATTTACTACAAATATGTTGTATCTGACGTAACCATTAGGTGAATTTTCAATGTTTATTGGTTGCAATTTTATTTGATTTTCATATTATAATTTCTAATAAAATTGTATTCAATCATAAAAACCCAACATTTCTAAATTGGTGCACATTTCAATTCATTATTGACCATGTATAAAATTAGTATAACTACCAGACCTACCTTTAAAATTTCACCAAATAATGTACATGATGGTTTGTATTCTTCTACAAATCATGTATAGAAACCTGTATCACCAACCTAGGCTAATGAAATTATATTATTCTTTAATTTTGACAAGTGTTTTACCCCTAATGAATCTGGTAGATATCTTATTATTGTTCATATGTGTATATTATCATTTACATATATCATAAGGGTTTAATACAGGATTTAAATTTTGTTCTTTTGGGTTACACACTATGTAACGCCCCGACCCCATCTACACAGAGTCGGTGCATTACTTCATAACATTGGCATGATCACAAAAGATCAAGTCTCGAAAGACCGATTAGTTTAGTAGCCTTGGAAACACTAGATACATTCAAAAGTATTTCATTAAAACATAAAAATGAAAACTAAAATAACTGGTCTCCCTTGTCCACACTCATATCCTCACTAACTATTCTTGCAAGTCAGTCATAATACACCTCTTCACATCCTGGGAAAAATAAAACATTGAAAGGGGTGAGCTCAAATGCTCCGTAAGGAATACAATATAGCGGAAACTTTCATAAGAAAACATAAGCATTTAAAGCAATGTATAACTAAAACAAAATCCTTATTGAACTTGAACTTCAGCATAATATGGCAAAAGTAAAATAAAATAATGCCATTACTTACTCACATGGATATTCTACTAGACGAATAATCCCATGAAATATCAATAACCACTTTCATAATGAGGGAATGTATAATGCCGGACATTCTGAAACATTTTGTCAAGGCCTCAGCCAAGATGTCTAAAATGATTAAGGCCTCAGCCAAAACCATAAATCAAATTGGGAAAGGGCCTCTGCCAATTCCTCGTCTAGTTGTCTCATGAGACCTACCGATGCATCGAGGAGCTATAGCGGGCTCCACCCGTCACATATTAAGTCCAATACATTCCTCATATGAATAGGCTTAAACATAACATAAATATTTGTATTAAAACTAGCATACGAAATGTCAACAATTTCTCCATAAACTATGGATGGTATAAAAATAACACATCCACAGTCAAATATTTCACAAAATGTTCAATGGAAGTTTTGTATCATAAATCAATTTCAATTAAACTTAAAACCCATCAAAGGATGTTGACATGGATGAAATCAAAGCTATTTGAGAGAAATATCTCTCCTTTTTGAAATCATTTAAAAGTCCCATAATTATAAAATCATACATTTACTTTGAAGATATTCTTATAAGCTTGTTAGGGAAGCTTCGACGAAGTTATAATGGCGGAAAATAGCCGCACCCGCCGTATAAGTTAAAAAAACATTCTTACCTTAAATTTGTCAAAGAGGTCAAAAAGTACATTGTTTGGAAAACGACGGTAAGATTCCTTTCAAAAACGTATAAGGGTATAAATGACTTTAACCCATTTTTCATTTAATAGTAAAAATGTTTTGAAAGACATTTTTAAGAAACATGGATGTGGATGATAACGAGGTCCCAGTAGATAATTATGTATAAACAACCTTGGATAATGAAGAGGTTGTGAAGTAAACCCTTACCTTGTACTTTTCCTTGGTTGGGGTAGGTTAACCTCCAGTATAATGGTGAAATAATTGTTATTAAATTATACAAGAATCATTTACATTCATATGATATCATATATGATCTTTTAACATTGCATTGTTAATAATATCTTAGATTTATCGTTGTTTCGGGTGTTAACTTACTCGTTTTCTTTTATATGTTTTGTTACGTAAGTCATGTTTTTCATGGATAGGTTGTATCTTATTCATATCCAGAATGATATCATGTCCTTAAACACTATTTTTAAATCATCAAATGATAATTATACTTTAATGGATACGACGGAGAATTAATCTCATCGGGTTCGTGGAGACGGTAGTCCGTACGTACGCACGAGCGACAATATCATTATTTTGATATTAAAATAATATATAATTGGATAGTATATCATATATACAGAATCATTATCATGTTATATTTATTATTTACATGAACTACATATCATTATTATACCCATATAAATAATAATATATTGAATAACAATTACACCACGACGTGGAGACGGTAAGCCGTACGTACGCGCGTATGGTGACATGTCATTAAAATGATGGGTAGAATACTGAATATGGTTGTTACATATTTATAATAACATCACAGTATATAGAAGATACTGGAGTTATAATTTTATAATTGAAATAATAAACAATGAGGGTGTGGAAGAAGAAAGAAACATGAAAGAGGGTGATGAAAATGTTACCTCTTCTTCGGGTTCTTCCTTTTGATTTGATCAAAAGGACTCCTTAGGATGGCTTTCTGACTAAAGTAAAGATTCTAGGATTAAGGGAGAGATGTTGGGAGAGTATTTGGGTATAGGTAGGCCGAACCAAAAGGCTTGAAAGTGTGAATAAGGTGGTAGAGGTGGGGGCCTTTTATAAGAGGAGAGGAGGGGCTCTTTTGGAAAGATTGAAATGTTACATTATTATAAAATGATTTTTCGGATTCTAAAGGTCCCACACTTATATAATTCGTGGATAAGGTGATAAGGGTTCGAAATATACCCATCCAATAGTCTTTGGACAAGTGTAAGCCTTGGATTTTACATTATCTTTTCATTTTATTAAAATCCTTGAATAATGAGGTCATCGCTGCATCATAATGATGTCATAAATAATTTAATTTATTTAATGTCTAAAAATTATAAAAAAACTACTATGATGTAAGAAATATTTTTATATTTATAATGAATATTTATAGTCAAAATTTGAACTTGTGTAACCCCACTTAAAAACTGTTTTAGTAAAACAACTCATGTTTGTGTCAATTTAATTTTAACATTAAATAAATATATATTAATGTCATTTTCCAACTAAAGTGGCTCCATGGGGTCCCCAAGTTGACCCATGGGTTGTCTTGGTCGGCCATTACTCATCCAATAGGAGTAGGACAAGTTTCATGCTCATCTCATATTATTAAAACATTATTTTTACCTTAAACTACACTAATTACCTCTAATCGCGATTAAGAACATAAAAGTTACTATTCACCAAATATTATTTTAATCTCATTGAACCGCATTTTACTTCTTAATGACAACCATGTATGTTGGATTTTTGAAAATCAAATCACAGAAGTGATAATATTTCATTTTAACGAAAAATCAGTTTTTAACAACCACTTAGTGGTTTCAGTATTCATAAAAAATTGACGTTTTTCAGAATAAGGCCAAAATTTCACCCTAAGCTATAATTGATATTCTGAATCCAAAAATGAAGTCCATTTGGATAAATAAAATTTATCAAATTTCAAAAAGTAGGTATTACTATTCACAACGGCTAGTTTAATTAGTTGTGGTGTGTGTTAGAGCTCGAGGTTGCGTACAACACACGCTATTGCATTATTCGAAGGGAAACATACCGTGGAAGATTGGGGTGTTACATTCTCCCCTCATTCAAATAATTGCGTCCTCGCAATTTCTAGGGTATTATTACATAAAAAGACTCGGGTGGTTCTTCATCATAAGTTCCTCAGGTTCCCACTTTGCCTCTTCCATTTTATGATTTCTCCACAAAACCTTTACCAGACGAGTCGTCCGGTTTCTCAGCACCTACTCCCTCACATCAAGAATTCTGATGGGCTCTTCTCAATAAGATAGATCGGGTTCCAATTCTAATTCCTCATAGGTAAGTACATGTGTTGGGTCGGGCATGTATTTTCTCAATAGCGATATGTGGAAAACATCGTGAACTTGGGAGAGATTTGGCGGCATCGCCAAACGATAAGCTACAGCCCCAATACGATCTAGAATTTTGAAAGGTCCGATGTACCTGGGACTCAACTTACCCTTCTTACCAAAACGTATAACTCCCTTCCATGGAGATACCTTTAGGAAAACAAGATCTCCCACCTGAAATTCCAAAACCTTTCTTCTATTATCGGCATAGATCTTCTGCCTACTTTGAGCTGATTTGATGTGGTTTTGGATTACCTTCACCTTTTCCATTGTTTCTTCCACCAGTTCTGGTCCCACAAGTTTTCTTTCACCAACGTCATCCCAAATGGTTGGTGTACGACATCTCTTTCTGTATAATGCTTTATAAGGTACCATATGAATGCTTGAATGGAAGCTATTGTTATAGGAAAATTCTACCAGTGGTAAATATTGATCCCACATACCCTGAACGTCAAGAGAGCATGATCTCAACATGTCTTCTAAGGTTTGAATAGTCCGTTCTGATTGTCCATCTGTTTGAGGGTGATAGGCAGTACTCAAACGAAGTTCAGTATCCAAGGACTTTTGAAGACTTTTCCAAAATCTTGAAGTAAAACTAGGATCAAGATCAGAAACAATCGATAGGGGTACTCCATGAAGTCTTACAACTTCATTAATATATAATCTTGCTAGACGTTCAAGTGGTAGATCCTCCCGTATAGCCAGAAAATGTGCTGACTTAGTAAGACGATCAACAATGACCCATATTGCATCATTCCTTCTAGGAGTCTTTGGTAGTCCCATGACAAAGTCCATCGTAATATTATCCCATTTCCACTCAGGTATGGGAAGAGGTTGCAATACTCCACCAGGAGGTTGCCTTCCAGCTTTCACTTGTTGACAAACCATACACCTCGACACAAAATCATCAATCTCCCTCTTCATATTGTCCCAACAAAAATGTTCCTTCAAATATCTATACATTTTGGTGCTCCCAGGGTGTATAGAGAAATTGGAACTATGAGCATCATCCAACAATTACCTTTTTAGATCAGGTATATCGGGAACACAAAGTCTCTCCCCGAATTTCAAAATTCCATCCTTATACACAAAGTCCCTCAATCTTCCATCATTCACATCTTTAATCTTCTTCTGAAATCCTTCATCACTGGTCTGAGAACTCTTAATCCTTTCTAGTAACGATGGTTTGTCAACCATTTGAAAAAGCATTGATGTTTCACCTTCCCTAGTTATTCCCATGTCCGTCTTCACTAGATCCATGAAAATTGGATCCCTTTCAATTCTCATCACATTCAAAACTCCATGGTCTTTTCTACTCAAAGCATCTGCCACCTTGTTTGCCTTCCCCGGGTGGTAATGTATCGTGCAATCATAATCCTTGAGTAGTTCAAGCCATCGCCTTTGCCTCATGTTGAGTTCTTTTTGTGAGAAAATATACTTCAAACTCTTGTGATCAGTATAATCTCACATTTTTCACCATAGAGGTAATGTCTCCATATCTTTAAAGAAAAGATCACAGCTACTAACTCAAGATCATGAGTAGGATAGTTTTTCTCATGAATTTTTAGCTGTCGTGATGCATAGGCAATGACCTTATCATTCTGCATAAGGACACAACCAATTCCTTTCTTCGATGCATCACTATAAATAACAAACCCATCATTCCCCGATGGTAGAGTCAATACAGGGGCATTGAATAATCTTCTCTTTAGTTCTTCAAAACATTCTTCACACTCTTTTTTCCAGACAAATTTAATCCCTTTACGTGTGATCTTTGTCAATGGGTAAGCTAATCTGGCAAAATTCTGGACGAAACGTCGATAATAACCTGCTAAACCAATAAAACTGCGTACCTCAGTTATACTTGTCGGTGCTGGCCATTCTTGAATTGCCTTGGTTTTAGAAGGATGAACGGAAATTCCATCCTTAGAGACAATATGGCCAAGAAAAGAAATCTCCTGAATCCAGAATTCACACTTGCTAAATTTCCCATATAATTCATGTCTTCTAAGAGTCTTCAGGATAATGCGTAAGTGATTTTCATGATCTTCGTGGCTTTTGGAGTATACCAAGATATCATCAATAAATACCACTACAAAGTCATCAAGATATTCCTTGAAAACTCTATTCATTAGATCCATGAAAACAGAGGGTTCATTAGTCAATCCAAAAGGCATTACTGTAAACATGTAATGCCCGTACCTTGTTCGAAATGCTGTCTTTGGAACGTCTTCCTTCTTCACACACAACTGATGGTATCTAGACCGAAGGTCAATCTTTGAAAAGTATTGAGCTCGATGTAGTTGGTCAAACAAATCATCAATGCGAGGTAGGGGATACTTGTTCTTTATTTTTATAGCATTGATCTCCCTATAGTCGATGTACAACCTCATAGATCCATCTTTCTTCTTAACAAAAAGAACAGGGGCTCCCCAAGGAGAAACACTAGGGAGAATAAATCCCTTATTACTCAATTCCTCTACTTGTTTCTTTAGTTCAACTAATTCCATAGTGGCCATTCTATAAGGGGTCTTCGATATGGGACTTGATCCAGGAATTAAATCAATGGAAAACTCAACTTCTCGTTCTGGAGGATGTCCAGGTAAATCTTCCGGAAACACATCAACATATTCTCTCACAATAGGTACATCCTCTATTTGAATATTCCTTTCCTCACCCTCAGTAATTTCCTTCTCTTCCTCCCCAATAATTGAATTTATTTGAGATATTGGGGGGTGGATCTAGATAAGAATTATGTGGCGACGATTCTTCTCTAATGATAAGGTGTTCCTTATCATCATCATCAAGAATCGTAACCTCTTTCCTCTTACAATAAAGTTTTTCATCATGGTCCGAAAGCAAATCCATATCGAGGATTATATCAAATTCAATCATGGGTATGACAATGAGATCAGAAGGTAAAGAACATTTAGGTGATATAATGGGAACTAATCGACAAAACTTTATTGCAACAATACTTCCCTTAGGGGTTTTGACCGACAACTCCCTTGTTAAATCAAATTGGAAATATCTAATTTTCTTAGCAAGCTGGGAAGATATGAAACAATGCGATGATCTAGAATCAAATAATGCATTTGCTAAACTTGAGGAAACCATTAAATTACCTACCACCACGTCTTTCGGAGCTTCCACCTCAGCAGTAGTGATATCATCAGCCTGACCCTGATCCCTTGGCCTCTTCTGAGGTAAGTTCCCCTGACGCATAGGACACTCATTTACATAATGTCCCTTCTCTCTACAATTATAGCATTTAACGTTGATATCCGCTTTCTTTCCCTTGAATTCATGAGCTTGGTGGCCTTTTTCACCACACTTGTAACATACTCCTTTTCCTTTTAGACAGGCACCAGGGTGCTTCCTACCACAATTATCACAGGGTGGAAATTCATTTCTACCCTTCATCCCTGTTTCCCTATTTCCTTTCCCAGAGTTTTCAGCGGATCTCTTCTTATCTTGCTTTGATTTAAAGTCATAAGACTTAGAGAATTCCTTTTCCATATTGATAGCGCATGAGACAATACCTTTGTATGAAGAGAAGGTTTGTGATACTAAAGCTCAACGGAGAAATGGTTTTAACACATCAAAGAAACGATCAGTCTTACTTCTTGGGTTATGTATGTAATCTGCAGAATTCCTTGCTAACCTTGTAAAGTTAGCCTCATACTTTGCGACATTCTCATCCTCATTCTGCCTCAGACTCAGAAATTTCCTTTCCATATCCGCTCGATGGTCTCGAGGAAAGTATTTTTCTAAGAACAGCTCTTTGAACTCCTGCCATTCCATGTTTGTTAATTCATCATCTTCCTTTTTGTTTTGAATTAGTGACCACCATTGATCGGCATCTCCAGTGAGGCGGTAAACTGCCATGACAACTTTCTCCCTTTCACTACTCCCCAAGGCATGAAATATTTTCTCTATGGAATTTATCCATTGCTCAGCTACTATAGGATTTGTACTCCCATTGAAGGTTGGTGGTTGTTGCCTCATTAAATGGTCTAGCATGGATCCTCCACGTTGCGGATCAGGGTGCTCCATACGAGTAAGGTTATTATTCATAACCTGTGTGAGTTGTCCCAGTATGGTGAGAAGCTGATCAGCATGAGTTGTATCACTAGCTCCAACATAATTATCTTGAGCAGGAGGGCAATCCCTACACGGAGTGCGTGCATGGATACGGTTTCCATTCCTTCCACTAGGTGCCATTTCTAAACAATGGCATAAACTAGAATAGTTTATGAAATAAAATACATAATTCCATATTTGTAAAACACTTTACATAAATTGAACTATTTATGGATATAATCCATAATCATAAAAAGAAATGTTTCCTTTGAGGAAGTATATACTCATAACCCTTCATAGTGGTTTGTAAAGAAAATGAGAATTATCCTAAGCATATCCCCCGGGAGTGTCGTAGCCAAGAGTGCAGCAAGGCCCGTTGTCAGGCACCAGTTCCCGTTTGAGTCTAGCTCAAAGCGGTGTTTTCAGGTTTTACCCCTAGGTACATCTGTGCCAGAGCCGCCTCTACCTGCTCGTATCTAGACAGGGATGTATTGCTCAGAAAACACACAAAATCTCTCTCATACCAAAATTCTAGGAATTTTTCTATACTAATCCTCAAAGTCTATCTTTGGGCTATGTGCTCTAATCAGAGTTTATCTAAATCTAGCTTCCAAGGTTAGTACTAAACTGCCTCTGATACCAACTGTAACGCCCCGACCCCAGCTACCCAGAGTCGGTGCATTACTTCATAACATTGGCATGATCACAAAAGATCAAGTCTCGAAAGACCGATTAGTTTAGTATCCTTGGAAACACTAGATACATTCATAAGTCTTTCATTACAACATAAAAATGAAAACTACAATACCATGGTCTCCCTAGTCCACACTCATATCCTCACTGACTATTTTTCAAGTCAGTCATAATACACCTCTTCACATCCTGGGAAAAATAAAACATTGAAAGGGGTGAGCCCAAATGCTCCGTAAGGATAACAATATAGCGGAAACTTTCATAAGAAAACATAAGAATTTAAGGCAATTTATATCTAAAACAAAAGCCTTATTGAACATGAACTTCAGCATAATATGGAAAAAGTAAAATAAAATAATTCCATTACTTACTCACATGGATATTCTACTAGACGAATAATCCCATGAAATATCAATAACCACTTTCATAATGAGGGAATGTATAATGCCGGACATTCTGAAACATTTTGTCAAGGCCTCGGCCAAGACATCTAAAATGATTAAGGCATCGGCCAAAACCATAAATCAAATTGGGAAAGGGCCTCGGCCAATTCCTCGTCAAGTTGTCTCATGAGACCTACCGATGCATCGAGGAGCTATAGCGGGCTCCACTCGTCACATATTAAGTCCAATACATTCCTCATATGAATAGGCTTAAACATAACATAAATATTCGTATTAAAACTAGCATACGAAATGTAAAAAATTTCTCCATAAACTATGGATGGTATAAAAATAACACATCCACAGTCAAATATTTCACAAAATGTTCAATGGAAGTTTTGTATCATAAATCAATTTCAATTAAACTTAAAACCCATCAAAGGATGTTGACATGGATGAAATAAAAGTTATTTGAGAGAAATATCTCTCCTTTTTGAAATCATTTAATATACCCATAATTATAAAATAATACATTTACGTTGAAGATATTCTTATAAGCTTGTTAGGGAAGCTTCGACGAAGTTATAATGGCAGAAAATGGCCGCACCCGCCGTATAAGTTAAAAAAACATTCTTACCTTAAATTTGTCAAAGAGGTCAAAAAGTACATTGTTTGGAAAACGACGATATGATTCCTTTCAAAAATGTATAAGGGTATAAATGACTTTAACCCATTTTTCATTTAATAGTAAACATGTTTTGAAAGACATTTTTAAGAAACATGGATGTGGATGATAACGAGGTCCCAGTAGATAATTATGTATAAACAACCTTGGATAATGAAGAGGTTGTGAAGTAAACCCTTACCTTGTACTTTTCCTTGGTTGGGGTAGGTTAACCTCCTATATAATGGTGAAATAGTTGTTATTAAATTATACAAGAATCATTTACATTCATATGATATCATATATGATCTTTTAACATTTCTTTGTTAACAATATCTTAGATTTATCGTTGTTTCGGGTGTTAACTTACTCGTTTTCTTTTACATGTTTTGTTACGTAAGTCATGTTTTTCCTGGATAGGTTGTATCTTATTCATATCCATAATGATATAATGTCCTTAAACATTTTTTTAAATCATAAAATGATAATTATACTTGAATGGATACGACGGAGAATGAATCTCATCGCGTTCGTGGAGACGGTAGTCCGTACGTACGCACGAGCGACAATATCATTATTTTGATATTAAAATAATATATAATTGGATAGTATATCATATATACAGAATCATTATCATGTTATATTTATTATTTACATGAATTACATATCATTATTATACCCATCTAAATAATAATATATTGAATAACAATTACACCACGACGTGGAGACGGTAAGCCTTACGTACGCACGTATGGTGACATGTCATTCAAATGATGGGTAGAATATAGAATATGGTTGTTCCATATTTATAATAACATCACAGTATATAGAAGATACTGGAGTTATAATTTTAGAATTGAAATAATAAACAAAGAGGGAGTGGAAGAAGAAAGAAACATTAAAGAGGGTGATGAAAATGTTACCTCTTCTTCGGGTTCTTCCTTTTTATTTGATCAAAAGGACTCCTTAAGATGGCTTTATGACTAAAGTAAAGCTTCTAGGATGAAGGGACGGAAGTTGGGAGAGTATTTGGGCAGAGGTTGGCCGAACCAAAAGGCTTGAAAGTGTGAATAAGGTGGTAGAGGTGGGGGCCTTTTATAAGAGGAGAGGAGGGGCTCTTTTGGAAATATTGAAATGTTACATTATTATACAATGCTTTTTCGGATTCTAAAGGTCCCACACTTATATAATTCGTGGATAAGGTGATAAGGGTTCGCAATATACCCATCCAATAGTCTTTGGACAAGTGTAAGCCTTGGATTTTACATTATCTTTTCATTTTATTAGAATCGTTAAATAATGAGGTCATCGCTGCATCATAATGATGTCATAAATAATTTAATTTATTTAATCTATAAAAATTATAAAAAAATACTATGATGTAGGAAATCTTTTTAGATTTCTAATTAATATTTATAGACAAAATTTTTACTTGTGTAACCCCACTTAAAAACTGGTTTTGTAAAACAACTCATGTTTGTGTCAATTTAATTTTAACATTAAATAAATATATATTAATGTCATTTTCCAACTAAAGTGGCCCCATGGGGTCCCCAAGTTTTCCCATGGGTTGTCCTGGTCGGCCATTACTCATCCAATAGGAGTAGGAAAAGTGTCAAGCTCATATCATATTATTAAAACATTATTTTTACCTTAAACTACACTAATTACCTCTAATCGCGATTAAGAACTTAAAAGTTACTATTCACCAAAAATTATTTTAATCTCATTGAACCGAATTTTACTTCTTAATGACAACCATGTATGTCGGATTTTTGAAAATCAAATCACAGAAGTGATAATATTTCATTTTCACGAAAAATCAGTTTTTAACAACCACTTAGTGGTTTCACTATTCATAAAAATTGAAGTTTTTCAGAATAAGGCCAAAATTTCACCCTAAGATATAATTGATATTCCGAATCCAAAAATGAAGTCCATTTTGATAAATAAAATTTATCAAATTTAAAAAAGTAGGTATTACTATTCACAACGGCTAGTTTAATTAGTTGTGGTGTCTGTTAGAGCTCGAGGTTGCGTACAACACACGCTATTGCATTATTCGAAGGGAAACGTACCGTGGAAGTTTGGTGTGTTACACACTAGTTATCCATTTCTAATTACTTCAATATTTGTTCTCAAATGCAAGAAATGAAACCAATTGAATAGTGGAGACAAAAAAAGATGATGAACAACAATCAGCACAGGTCTGAGATGGGAATTCCACCTCTAGTGCTTGTAGTGAGTATTTTACTTCAAACATATATATATATATTTAAATAATTTAAAATGTCATGTGATTTATATTGTTTTAAACGTTATTTCAAAATACACCTATTAAGTGAAATTGTTTGATGAGTAGCTTAATAGTGGTCCTAGTACTCGGAGTGTTCATATGAGGGGGGGTATGAGAGCTAAGCGATCTGGTCAGCATACCCAATTAGACCCTGCCTCTCCCACTGACATACCGTCTATCCCACATTATGATCCCAGATTGTCACTAGGGACACATAGGATATTTAGGCCTCCAATTTTTTCACCACCCTATAAATCTGAGTCACCTCACCTATCTTCAACATATCCGATGTGGATTCCCACCCCTGTCTAGAATTCATCCAGGCATCATTTCCTTCTTCTTTAACTTATACTTACTTCTCTCTGAGTTTCTGTATTCCATCTTCTACAACTCCTAATCTGCCATAGTCTATCCCTATAGAGCATTCACTGGGACCCATTCCACATGTACAGGGTATTCCTTTAGTTTTTGTGGATCCAGAGGAACCCATTTATTAGACTACTACAGACATATTTATATATCCCTACCAAATTTTTATACCATTATTTATTTTCATTATAACATGTATTGATAAAATATTTATTTTTATTTCATAATAGTTACATCTACAGATAGGAGGTAGGGGCAGGGGAGTACACTCATGCATATAGTTTAAAACCGCCACCTGTAGTTGATGGTGGAGTAAAATGAAGACAATAAAATGATTAAAAAAATAGGTTAACAATGTCAGAGTTTTTTGGCGATGCTTTCCAAATACTCCAACATCACTCCTGTCAGCCCGATCTCACAGGGAGAATTGCTAAATGAAGTTAAGGATAATGTTTGGGTAGAGATATGGGTAGAAAATCTTTTTTATAAAATATATTATTTTCTTATTTATATGAATTAATATTTTTGTGTTTGCTTCAGTTTAATTTCCATGGTGGTGAGTGTGCACAACCAACACGTCTAAAGGATTTATGTGAGCTTTGTAGAGCCTATATGAATGAGTTGTATATTTAATGGCATTCTAGAGCTTGAAAAAAGTTAGAGGTGGTACCTATCATGGATTATTGATTAATTTAATAGTATTGGAAGATGATTACTCATTGGACGGCTATCTAGTTTATGGTATTAATCACATTTTAGGTATTTAAATGAAAATTGTCATGTTTTGGATTAAAACTATCTTGTGTATTATTAAATTTTAATTAGTAATCACTCGAATGAAATAATAAAGACATTTACGTTAAAAAATACATCCATACAGTGGGATGTACAATTATGTTAGATCATGATAGGAAGTAGGTATGATAGTTGTTTATATTTTTTTTTTATTACTTGAAATTTCTATTCTTTCTTCCAGAATTTATATGAATGCTAGAGTTTTCATCTAATTTTATTTATGAAATTAATTAATGGTAACCTATTTTGAATTATGGATTCCTACATTCAATTGCATTGAAGATGCAGGCATTGAATATCAAAGTATGTGTGTCTCGAGAATTTTTTTTCTCAACTAGAAGGATGAAATATGGAAGTGTGGATAAAGAACCCACTCAAAAGCATATTGTAAGTTTTACTTTTTTGATTTCTAATTTCATTATCTAGTTTGTAACATAATAATATTATTATATTTGTAACATGCTGCTTTAGAGGCTCTTGATGCCCAGGAACCTGACCATTTTCATCCCAATGATCAGTTTCATTATGTGTTGGGAGATGAGCACCCTAGCAGAGTACACTGCCGACCTGGGAAGAGTGTTGTCCCAAGGAGGTGTTTTCCCTCATCTGGTATGATTTGTAGTGCCACCGAGATCTAGAAGGTTAAGGCACATGTAGAAAAAGCAGAAAAAAGGGCCACAGAGATGGAAAAAGAGTCTACTAGGGAAAAAAACTACATTTATGACACTAATAGAAGTTTTACATTTGTCACTTCCACTAGAGGCCATCAAAACTTGTGATGAATATATGTTGTCAATGCATTCTATATATGCTGCACTAGGTGTAATTTGTAGTGGTGGTTGAGACAATGTCATTCCTGGCGATGACAATGGAGAGGAGGAGGCTGAGGTGTAGGAGGAGGGCGAGGAGGGGGTCAAGGAAGATGAGGAGGGAGAGGTGGCGTCTGAGGTGGAGGAGGAGGGCGAGGAAGAGGGAGAGGCAGAGTATGAGGGTGAGGAGGAGGGAGTTGAGAGGGAGGGGGTGATGATGGGGATGTTGATGAGGACGAAGATGAGGATGATAATGACGATGATGATAGTGATGGTGATGAAGGAAAAATTGATCTGTTACATTTTTTTCTGATATTACTAACATTTGATATTTGATGATTTCTTATGCATGAATATATCAGTGATTAGGTAGTTCACATTATAATTATTTCTTTTTCTATAAATAATAAAACATGACTTCTTGATTGGATGTGACTAAATATATGTTTGACTAATTCACCCCTCCCCACGACACCCCCACCCCACTGGAAATCCTCCCACCCCATTGACACCCCCACCCCTTGGACACCCCGCCCCCATTGACATCCACTCACCACCCCAGACACCCCCCATTGAACAACACCCACCCATGGACACCCCCACCACCGTGGACACCCCCACCTCCCGGAGATCCACCCCACCCCCCGGACAGTCCCGACCCCCTGGACACCCCCACACCCACATCTCAGGACACCCCGAACCCCCCATGGAAAACCCCACATGGACACCCCTCCACCCACATGACCCCACCCACCCATGGATACCCCAACCCCCTTGGACACCCCACCTCCTAGACAACCCCCACACCCCCTAGACACCCCCAGCACACCCCCACCCCACACCCGGAAACCCAACCCCCTTGGAAGCCCCCACACCCCTTGGAAACCACCACCCCCTTGGATATCCCCCACCCATGGAAACCCACACCCTTTGGACACAACCACCCCATGGACAACCCTCGTACCCCAGAACAGCCCCCACCACCCCCTTTGAAAGCCCCACCCCCTTGGACACCCTCTCCCACACCATGGACACCCCCACCGAACATGGACTGCCCCCACCCCATGGAAACCCTACCCCCTTCGACAACCCTACCCTCATGGACACCACCAAAATGGAAAACCCCCACCCCCTTCCCCACACCCTTGGATTTCCCCCCTGGACACCCCCAAACCCTGGACCCCACCCCTAGTGAGACCTCTCTCAAGGCGAGCCCCCCGCACCCCTAAACACCTCACACCAATGGAAACCCCCCTCGCGCACCCACTACAAACCCCACCCTCATGGACAACCCCTCCCCCACCAGGCCACCCCCGACCCCCCTCCCCCCACCACATAGACACCACCACCCCTGGAAACCACCACCCCCCTGGACTGCCCCCACCCCTGGACACCCCACCCCCTTAGGGAGCCACTCCCGCCCACCCTGGACCCCACATTGGAAAGCCCCCACCCCTCTAGACAGCCCCACCCCCTACACACCGCATGCACACCGCCACCACCTTCACACCACCCTCACACCCCTAGACAGCACCCACCCTTGGACATCCCACCCCCTAAACACCCCTCATCCCCATGGATTGCCCCCCCCCCCACCCCCTGGACACCCACAACACCTAGACACCCCACCACCCCTATATATCACCCCAGGCACCCCACCCTCGTAGGCATCCCCCACCCCCAGGAAAACCCCCACCCACTAGACAACCCCCATACCCTAGACACACCACCCCTAGACACCCCCAGACACCCCCTTGTATAGCCCCCACAACCACCAAAACAACCCACCCCCTATGACAACCCCCACCCCCTGGACACCCCCACCCCCTGGACACCCCCACCCCCTTGGACAACCCACTCCCCTAGACAACCCCAACCCCCTGGACACCCCAACACCCATGGACAACCCCCCTAAACTACCCCACCCCCGGGACACCCCCACCCCTGGACACCCCCACCCACTTGAAAATCACCCCCACCCCATGGAAAACCCCCACCTCCCCCCCACCCCCTTGTACACCCCCCTAAGACACCCCCACCACCTATACACCGCCAACCCCTTGGATAGCCCCCCAACCCCTGGATATACCTTACCCCCTAAACACTCCCCACACCCTGGACAACCCCCCTGTACAACCCCCTAGAAACCCCCACCCCATGGACAACCCCACCCCTGGACAACCCCACTCCCTAGACACTCCCACCCCTTGGACAGCCCCCATCCCATGGGACAACCCCTGCACCACACTGGACACCCCACCCCCTTGTATAGCCCCCACCCCCATCACCACCCTGGACACCCCCCCCCCCCGAACACCACCCCACCCCTAGACACCCCAAACCCCTTGGACATCCCCCCCCACACCACCCTAGACACGCCCCACCCATTGGACAACCCACACCCCCTGGACACCCGTACCCCCTTGGAAAATCCCCAACACCAAGACACCCCCACCCCTTGGACAAACCCCCACTCACATAGACTACACCAATTCCCTTAGACACCCCAATATTCAGAATTCAATTTTTATGCCATATTTTATATGTATTGTACATAATTAAATTCTGTATGTAATGAATTCTGAATTGAATACACTTTCAGAATTCTATATATAATTCATAATTCAGTTTGTATGTTGTATTCATTAATTATTTAGAAGTATTCAATTGCGAATTAAACTCTGAATTCTGTATTGCATAGTGTAATTGGGTTCTCAATTGAATTCTCAATTGGCAGGTGCACAGGGGATTGTAGAGAGGGAGGTAGGGTAACCTTCTGCTAAAATTGTAGCAAGTTTATACCAACAATTGAAAACTATTTGTATATATGTGAAATTTAACTTTATACCAATGGTTTGCATAAAACCATTTCTAAAACAACATACTAGCGGTTAGTAAACTGTTAATATAGACACTGTAATTAGTTTTTACCAACGGTTTTCATATTACTATTGGTAAAGGCTTCTTCCAACAGTTTTGAAACCTTTATAATTGATCTAAAATTTCTAAATCTTTAATGGGTATCAACCATTGGTATAAATATATACCAACAGTTAGTTGAAACCATTGGTATATTTTGAATTCTAGTGCAATAAACCAAAGGTTATACGATAACTGTTGGTATATGTCAATCCCCATGGAAAAATAGCCAATGATTCGAGAAACCATTGGGATAGTTTATACCAACACTTTTCAAGCCTTTCCAAATCGTTTGAAACCATTTGTATAAGTCAAGTTTATAGTAGTGTATATATTTTGTTAATTTCTAATGAACATCCCCTGGTAGTGTAAAACTATGTGTGAAACAAGGACCATTGTCAGGAACTAGACCCCGATCAGGTCTTCCTCAATATAGACTCTTTAAGGATGTTACCCCTTGGTATATCTATTCTAGTTCCACATCCAATTGTCGAAACATGATTTTATATCTAGGAAACCACTCAATTTATCCGTTAAAAATATTCCAAGACATTTTCCTATACATTGACCCATCCATAGACCTATCCTTAGACAGCTAATTTAGAATCTCACCATGGTTTTCACATCCCAGTTTCAACATGTAAAAAAAAATTCCTCTAATACAAGCTACAAAAAACCAAGATTAACATTCATATAAATTACATCTTTTTTGTGGAAAATTTATTACATTATAGAAACACAAACCAAAGCACCATAATCATTTATTGTATTTTGAAACATGGAAACAAAAACACTGGTTCATAGGTGAGATAAATAATCTCCCACTCCATTCATTATAACTAGCACCCTTATATGACATATCATACATAATAAATATCTTCATTATACGAGAAAAGGAAACATAAGAAAGGGAGATACTAATTTCTTAGTAAGAATAAATAAGGGAGATACATATGAATATCATGAGCATAAATATATGAGAACATTATCATAACAATAGAAAAACATAATATACAAATCAAAGATGATAATATTGAATCATGACATAATGATTAGAAGTTTATACAACCTAAATCACAAGTAAATCAAAGAACATGATCTATGATATCATAACATTTTAAATAGATATGTAATTTTTTTGAATTAAAATATGAATAGAAAATCATTTCATATTAGTCAAGGATCACTACCAAGACAATTGTGGAAGATAATGACTTTTATTTAATAGGGTTTATCCCAGTTCCAATCCTATATTACTAAATCGGGTTAACTTACCATTCTCGCTGTGTATTATTGAACCAATTTCACTTTCCATACCAACCCTGTATTTTTGAACAAATTTCACTCCTTTTTCCATAACTTTTTATATCATAAGAAATAAATCATTACCTAATTCATTGGAGGAAGATATTTGTCCCACCTATCGCATAATGAAATCATTCATATGTGTACCACAAGATCGTAAACATTCATCATATCATGACCCAGGAAATGAAATGGGTATTATAAATATTTCATCAAATAATAACTAGTTGATAAGATATAGGTTTCATAATCATTAAATATTAAGTTTTCTTTTATATTTTTTTATAAAATAAAAACTGGCATTATTTCAGAAAATGGCATAAATAATACTTCCATTGTTTTTAAAAATTAATAATTGGGTAAAATGTTCCATAAAAGAATAATATTTGGAATATATTAAATAATTTTTTTAATTTTTCATAGAAACCATGTTTTCAACCTAAAAAAAATGCTTGACCGAAGAGGGAAACCTTGTCATATTTTATTAAAAACATTTCCTAATAAACATAAGTTCCAAAAAATGGAAAACGTTACCATTACATAATGATATAATGAATAAATATAGTATAATGAAATTCATAAAAATTATTTGGATATTGATCATAATATTTCATCAATGGAAAAATTATCATAAAAAATCTTGATAAATGAGAAATTGTATTAATAAACTCTTACCAATTTAGTAAATTCGAATCAAAATACAAATTAGAGATAAAATTTACATGAAGATTAATGCATCATGACAATAATTAGGTTCATGAAATAACATTTAAAATACCAATTATATGCACCACATAAAATAATATAGGTTCATAACATTACTTGTGTCTTAATAAATGAAAAATTAAGATAATATTCCTTTACTGATTTGGTAATATTTATAACATAAAACCCATGAAAGACAGATCATAACATGGTATGTAAATACCACCAAATTTTAGTATAAGAACCATAAATTAAATTCATTAACATTAATAAACCACATAGTTGAATGATCTATTGAATATAGCATGTGTCTCACAAAAGTATAAAGTGGGATGAAAATCCCTTACCATAAGTCTTAACTCTCGTTATCCTCATTCAATCCTATTGTATAATAAATACAAGTTTATTATACATATATCATAGAAATATATTTATACATATAACAAAATATATTATTTACTTATGACTTTACATTACCCATATTTTATGAGATCTATGTTAATGTTATGTTTTGGATAAAATCCACATTGTTTTTCATAAATTTTATGATTTATTATTTTTTTTGATTCTATTATCTTAATAAAGATTTTTCCACTTCCAAAATTATAAAAATTATATAAATATAATATTTAGTCATTATATATATATTTATAATAATATATAAAATATATATAAGAAATGCAATACACCATTCAGGGAGATGGTAGGCCATACATATACAAGAACATTTTTTCCATTTTCTCATCGAATTGAATGAAAGTAAATTATTTGAAATATTATCATTATAGAGAAATTTTTATTTCATATATATCTTATTTTTTTATTAAATACATAATTCATTAATTACACATAAATTGTGATCAAATAACATTGCTCTAGGAGGCGGTAGTCCACCGTACACACGAACAACGTAATCGTATATGCAAAAAATGTAATGATATAAGGTATGTGTGATGCAGAAATTAAATAATCAAAATAAAATCATAAAAATAATATATATCATATATAAATAGTATGTAAATAATTATTCCCATCATCTATAGGTGGTAATGGAAAAACCAACAACATCGGTTCGTGAGGTGGTAGTTTTCTATACACATGAATGATGATTTTTTAACATATTTTATGGAAGTGTGTGAATTTGTAGGTCATTTCCTTAACATAAAAAGATATAAATATATTTAATATAATTTAGTTATTATATATTCATGATATAAATATAATGTAATGTCTTTTTGGAAGAAATAAAATAGAAACGTTTGGTGATGAACATTACCACTTCATCAGGTGTCTACCTTTGGTTTTTGAAAAATGGCTTCCTTGGGGGGATTTCCTCCAAAAAAAATCTTCATGGATGAGGTTTGGGATTTTGGGAAGATATTTAGAAAGGAATTCTCTGATAAAATGATCATGAGATTTGTGAAGAGAAGGGAATAGTGGGTTTCCTTTTATAAGATAGGTGAGTGGAAACCTATAAATTTTTGAAACAGTGAATTAAAACCACATTTTCCATATGGAATGAGTGTAGAAAATGTATAAAATTAGAAGTTATGTCATTATAAGGTTTCAAAATGTCCATAAAATGGGTTTCCTAAATGTTTTTCATCAATTTTTACTACTTATTTTCTTTGATTAACCACTACGTAATCTTGTTTATTCATTAATCATTGCAATTAAATTTTAATTGATATAATTAATCGCTTTGGTAAAAAATTATTTTTACCTTCTCATAAATTACATATTATTCTTATTAAAAAATGGAATCAAATTATTTTTATTTTGATCACATAAGTGTAAAATTTTAATTTAAATTAATACCACAGATGTGTCAAGAAAGCATGTTTTTAAAGATAAAAACATCAAAAGATTAAAATATTTTTATATTCAATTTCAATATGAAATTCATCCAAATGAGCTAAATTGGATTAATATATGAATATTTTTACCATAAATATATTATAACATAATTATGATATAACTTATCTATATAAAAATATTATATGTAAATGTATATTTCAATTTAAATTCATATTTTTTACTATTTATTCAAAATAAATTCAAAAAATAAATTCATCATATGATAATTTTTAAGCTATGAATCAAAAAATGAATTCAATATATCAAATTAAATTTCTAAAAAATATGAAAATTAATTTTATTATTCTTGATGAAATTCAAAAAATTAATATTTTTTCAAAAATAGTATTTTCAAAATATAAAAAGAAATTAAAAAAATTACATAATTTATTATAAATATTTTTTATTTATTTATAACAATTAAAATAAATATTTAAAAAATATTTATTACTATTCATTTTTCTAACTCTATTTGATAGGTTACAATGTTGATGTTTAAATATCTTTTTTAATAACATGTCAATGTTTTTTAAGACTCATTGTTGTGTCTCATGCTAGCTAATCGAGTGTTGCATGTAGTACAAGATACTTATATATTGTGTCTAACAGAAGATTCAGTTAGTATACTGTGTAACAAAAAAAAATCAAAAAAAATTATTTTATTTAAAAAACGTTCATAAAAACATTGGGTTTTATGCTTTTTAGTGTCATCCCAGTCATGCGACAACCCCTTGGATTGAAAATTCAATGACGTGATTCCATGATGACCAATTTGTAGGAGAAAAGGAAAAAGGAACTATAAAATATAAGAAATAAATATGCAAAGGGTGGAAACCTCATGCAGTCAAAGTAATATTTATTTTGATACAATATGCTTACATGATTCATGAGCCCCCACCGAGCCCCAGGGAGATAGTTTTTCTTTTCCACATGAAATTATTTTTATGTTTCATCATGATCATGAGATGGTCTTTAGAAACATCCATGAGTTATCTTGAGGCCCTCTATATCTATGAGTGAGTAGAATGGATTTACCACAACAATGCATGTGCGAAATCATATGATCCATCATTGAGCACATGATGCACCATAGAAAACCCAAGTGTTTATCCTTGATAGGACCCACATGTCATCATATGGTCCATTACTGATCTTGTGAATCCCAAAGGAATCCAAGAGAAAAATGTATGAAAGATCTATAAAATAGATTGAATAACGATGAAAAGGTGAATCCTCTTGTAAGGAAACGATATAGTGTTTTTCATGAGAATGGGTTATACATCCCATGTGATCACATGAAGGCCCTTTGACATACCATATTGCTCTCAGGGATCCATTTGATAGGTTTTATGATCTCAAAAAGGACACCATATAACTCATCCATGATCAATTAAATGTCAATATGAAGTTCGATCCAATTTCAAGAAGGGACACAGAAAAAGAATCATTTATTAGGTGAGAGAATTTTCATATGTGTCTTGAACTTGTTAAGACCCCCAAATATGTCGGATCGGTATTTTTAAGTCCATTTTACAGGTCAATATGATCATGAAAAATCCCTTTTGATGATATGAAGGCCAATAAAAATAGCGATTATGAGACAGTCTTGAAATCACAGTTTATCATGCAATGCAAGGATGATGTCATAGACAACCCCTTTTAGGACCATGAAAATAATATTATACTCCAACAAAATCAATCCAATAACTTCTATATACGTGTCTAGAAAGGTATAATAGAACTGGGATAGAGAGGCCTATATATTCCTCCCCATCATCACAAAAAGAGACAGTTATGGAGGCATAGATTCTCACATTGGAGTATACTACTTGGAGTGGAAATTCTTTTTGTCACAATGTAATTACACCAGAAATAATCCTATGAATTACCTAAGGGATTATGAATCATGAAAAGGTTCTTACTGTGACCACTATATTCATTACACGAAGAAGTTCTAGTACACTGGAACGATTATTTGAAGTATTTCCCACATGGAATCTTGGTTATACAAGAACCAAATAAACTAATGCTAGAAAAAATTGAGGAATATATGGAATAAAAGATTGAAATAAATGCATGGAATAATTTAATGGATGATGTATAATGTAATTCACTTTTTCTCGAGTCGTGATCTTCTTATAACCCATCTAGATCATTGGAATTCCCACGGACACATCATCCAGGTCATGTGACGTACTATTCACTTTTTAATGAGATCATGGGGAATACACATGACATATAAGAAAGATCATGTGATGTACTCCTTACATGTCAGCCATGTCATGTGACATCCTCTGGACATGTCGATAAGATCATGTTGTTTCCTTAGGACATGTCATCCAGATAATGTGGCATCCTCTAGATATGTCATCCATATCCCATGATTTCTCCCTTACATCTCATGTATATCATGGGACACCCTCTAGAAATGTGATACATGTAATGTGATGTCCTCTAGACATGTCATCTAGATCATTAAGTGTCCTCCAAAAAATTTAGCTAGATCATAAGAAAACTATGTGGTATGTTAACCTTGTCCATGCATCACCCATGGATGTGTCTGCATCGATCATAAAGAGATTCCATAGATAAGTCACAAAGATCGTGTTATTGTACTTATAATTTTCCTCCAAACAATCCTTGTATTTCCAGACCCCAATTAAATGTTAAGAAGACAATCACATAATGTTAGGTAGGCGCAAAAAGAAATTTCATCCTTTTCGAGTAGGATGACATAGACACTCCACTTTCATATGAGAAGATTCCGTAATGGGATAACAATGAGAATTATGGGATACTCACACCCCTATACATTCTCAACTAGTCAATCATGGACCACTCGATATGTGTTAGAGGATAAGGGTCAAGTATCATCCAATGGTATGTATTCTAGAATAAGACCCAAAACATAAAAAACCATGGAGATAAAAATAATCCCATTGAGTATGATAACATATCCAAACCCATAAGATGTTTTTGGTTTACTAAATTATAAAGTCTCTAATACATACTATTAAAATATATATAGGATGCTTTATTAATGCTTAATCTTCATACCATATTATTCATGAGGTAGGTAATAATACATCACTAAGGTACATTATAGTGTATAAGTCCTATGTCTATATTCTGTGAGACTTATAATTTTATCTCCCTTGTTTATCAAAAAGAGCATGGATCACATGGGCTTAGGGATTTGTGATAATCCAATAACTTTTACAATAAATTTACCCCATATAGGTTAACCTCGTTAGGTAATCCCTATTCATTGGAATGATATCAATTCCCTCATACATGTGTATCCAACTCGGTATAAGTCTCGAAGGTATACCTATATTCATAAACCATGGGGTAATAATTCTTATGGGAATTACATAACCCTCACTTACCATCAGTAGGTTAAGGACGTACTGAAATATAAGACCAATGATTCCTATTATAAATAGGATACACATGATGCCTTCAAAAGGAATGAGTTTGATATATGGTGCCTATGTTCCCCCATATATATCCTTTTCTCACAATGTTAAAACTTCAAGGCCTAAAATAATCACTGTATTCTTGATTCTTATATACACATGATTTGTGAGACACCCCATGAAGGTTCAATCCCATCATCGAACCAACAATCAACTCCCAATACGGTACTGAATTCTAGAGTGTTTAGTTATATGGATTAAAAATTTGTGGTGCTTCCCATTACTAAGTAATAACATAAAGCAAGAAGATACTCTCATACACATATAAATGATCACATTAAGAGAACTCTCATTATGTGTAGAAGGTATCAAAAAACCAACAATTTTTATTAGGACTAAAATTATAGTATTTGGATTTGGAATAGATTCAATAACATATATAAAATCTATAAAAGTGTTCTAGAATAGGAAATAATTCCCTCAAAAAGGGTATGAAGAGTAGAACTCCCATCCTCTCGACCAATGTGAGTTCATAAGTGCTACTGTTTCTCAAACCCCAAATGAAATATTACCTTTGGAAAGTAGGTATGTACCTCATTATGGATGTGGGGTATTTTGGGAGTTTTTATAGAAGGTTAAAATGGTGAATCCAATGATAAATAATTAAATTATATAACAAATGAATCATTTTCATTATGGGGAACAACAACCATCATTTTTTAGAGAATAAAAAATTATGAACCCAACGAGAATCTCTTAAATGATAAAAATTGATTCATCAAATATGAATATGGTCATCTTGTGTCATGTATCTTATAAAAATTAAAATGGTACTCCTAAAATAAAATAATATGTAATTGGGGTTTCCATTAAATAATAACATTCTCACTATGACATATACAAATAAGAAAAATGGTCAAACTGGGAATAAGAAAGGCCAATTGAGCTTCCAATGCAATACTAATTTAAGAATGTTTCATACTTGCGGTGATTAAATGACCAGTGAACTTGTTTATTGTTTTATTTATTAAAATATACACTAATCACAAACACATTGTCATGAGAAAATATATTTACCAAGAAAATGTGCTAGAATGTTAGTTATAGATGTAACCACTATGAGTCAGAAAATGAACTCACCCACCCAAAATCATCTACATCAGGTGGAGAACATGATGGGTCAATAAGACCACCCTCATGGTATAATCATAACCATATTCTATACATGTAGAGGTATCTACATTCTAAAACAAGTAAGTTATTATAATTGAGGGAATGTTTCATTGAAACAAGTGGATCTCGTTTCCCCAACCAATCACATGAAAATATTATCCCGAGATCAAGGTAACCTCAATAATCAATATATACAGAAGGATGGTCAAGGAGTAAAATATGGCTATATATTGGTTCAAAATACTAATAAGAGGGATCTTTTCAATCATCATCGCTAGTGAGATCCCTCGAGTTCCCCTCATTCACCTATTAAGGGAACCACCTGAAATATTTCCACGCTGGATAATCTTGCATGGGTACCAAGGAAGATGCATCTAGCCTAAAAAATATGGGTATAGAAGGGTTTGGGACTATATCCCAACATATACTAATAAATAACACCATCATATTCTATTAGTAGGTGGTATGAAGTCTCATATCCCTTATGAATTTGATTAGGACTACTCGCATATTCCTATAGTAATTTTGAAAGGGAGGCTATATCCCTTTCCCCATGCATGATGCCCATCAGAATAATATGATGGAAAAAAGATGATAATATTGGGATTATATCCCCAATTAAATAAAAATATTATTCCATTATATCATAGAGGTGAATAATGTTGAGTATTACATTCCTACACATACATTCCTAATGTGTTATTACATTCTTGTGAGAGTAGAAGAACATCATCAGCATATTCGGACCCATGCAGATGTGATGGAATAAGCATATATACCTATGTGAATATCAAATGAGACATATAACCTTATCCAAAATGACCAGATAGATTCTACAGACCAAGTACACATCCATTTTCCCATCTTGGGGTATTATCAACATATTTCGGTATAGGATGAGGAATAGGATTGGGATCATATCCCTATTCCAACTAGGGTTCACCAACATAGTTTGGAACATGTCTCATGAAAGGCACACATTCCAATCAAAAAATAGATGCATCAAAATCCAATGGAATTGGATCACACTCATATACCCATTCCAAATGGGGCTCACCATGCTATAGTGAAACATGCTTCCGGACGGGGTCATATTTCTATCGAAAACTAACAGTGACATACTCCAAAGTAGAACACTCTGTCTTACTCTCATGATTCATCTGTGGGACATTAGTATAATGTGACAATCACCATAGAGCATGCTCATATCCTTTCCAACAATGCAAGTTGGTATATTATAGAAACTCGTGGATGTCAAGATTATATACATAATTCTTCCAGTGAAAAAATGCGACAAAATTATTCAGAGGCTATACAGTAAGAGTCCCATATACATTTTACCTTTCTAAAGTTATTTCACCACATTATAATGGAGAATTCATATTTGAACCGGACTCATACACCCTATTCATCCCAGATTGAGTAGCACATCCCAAAAATCGCCAGACATACTCTTATTCCTACCAATAATATAGAATCTCACAAGAATAGTCCAACATCTTATCAGCAACATGATCTTCTTCATATAGAACCAATTGGTCATCAAAATATTCTGTCAACTATCACACAATAGGCACATAACCCTGATAAAAAACAGAAGGCTAGTGGTAATATTCTATTCATGATACAGAATGGGTCTCATATCTATGATATTCTCTATGGGACCGTCCTTGAGGATGTTCGACACATATCTAAAACAACTCAAGGGTCTGGTGAATCTTCAAACAAAGAAAAAAATTGAGCATTACCCCGATAGTCCTCATCACGAATGTGGAGAGATGTATCACAAGAACTCTACTCATGGAATCCTCCATTTTCAACCTCAACATGTTGATATCTATCTCAGATAATAAAATTATCCCTTTTATGAAACACTATCATATATAGGGGTTCTAAAAACTCCAACACATTCATATAGAGACTTGATAGAAACAACGAGGCTTACCATATATAGTGCCCCATCAATTATCAATAGCACTTCACTGTGGTGAGTAGGAAACTCAGGGAACCAACTTCTATGGTATTAATAGGTGGTGACATTTAATTATAATGAAAAGTATTATAACAATATTATACAGAAAGAGTTATATGGAAAAAACATACACACCATGTTTTGGCCCATCACCACTTCCAATTGTGGCATACCATACATTCTATAGAAGGTGTGCATGCCATACCTATTATAGAACATGTGAGAAACTCATCGGAGGTTTTTGGATATACCCCTCTGTAAGAACCCAGATCTTCTTTTCAGGTATTTTATTTTTCTGTTCATTTTTTTGGAAAAATGAAATTCGGGAAATTTTCTAAGTACACACCTTGTACTTTATGAGTACACACAGTGTACTTCCTTAACATAAGAGGTCGTGTGATGGCCGTTTAGTAGCAAAACACAAGGCCGTGTGGGAGTGACTTGGAGGCCGCTTAACGTAGAGTATGAAAAAAGCGAGTACATTATATGTACCTCAAAAGTATAGGTCGTGTAATTTTTTTTCATTAAACTCACTCGGGTCGCGTCTAATCGACAGGAACACCCCCTACTTTATTTGTCTCATCTAGGAGCTCTGTACGGCCGCATATCTTCAACGAACCTTCGAGAGTGCGTCTGTATTCCGAATCCAACACCTTCAGTTATGTTGGAATCACATAAGTGAGTTATCTCTTCTCCTAGAGAACCATCTTATGATATCTCTTCTCTCGTGAGATATTGTGGGTTTAATGTTTTAGACGTTTTTATAGATCATTGATGTTATAATGAGATTCAAGATTCGCGGTTCATGTATATCGATCTCCCAATGCCGAGGTAGGTGGTTTGTGCCTTTCTGTTTGATGTCTTTGAGTATTATGTGGAAATTCCGCCAATAACCTTGAATGGTGTATTGTGTGTTTAGAGTTTTACCCCTGATAATTGTGTGACATGATCTTATGATTTTTTAGAGGTTATTTGGATATGAATAGGGTTGATTGCTATGCTTTGGATGTTTTTCCCTTGCATGTTCTATTTACGACTGTTTTTTCTTCTTTAGCCAGTTTGGCTTCCTTGCCTACTTTTTATGCATATTTTGTAGGACGGAGACTTTGTATTCTGAGATGCTTGATTTGATATATATTTTTATCCAAGTATTTATGTAGGTTTACTTTTTCCATATCGCACTACTATGCTCGTTGACCTACACAGGGCCGTGAGAACCTAGTGTAGTAGATTATAATTGGAATTGACCGAGTGAGCTTCCACATAGAGTCTTTGAGCACTTTAGGCTATAAAGGGGATAGACCATGTGAGCATCCTCAGAGTGCATAGGACCACTTAGGGATATAAAGGGAATTGACCGAGAGAGCTTCCTTAGAGAGTCCTTGTTTTTTTAGACTATAAGGGGATTGACCACGTGAGCTTCCTCAGAGAGTATTTGTTTTAATTGAACGTCCTCGGCTATATGGGGAAATGACCATGTGAGCTTCCTCAGAGATTCCTAGACATTGGGGCTATAAGGGGAATTGACCTTGTAAGCATCCTCAGAGTGTCCTTGACTACCTTAGACTAGAGGGAATTTACTGTGTGAGGTTCCTTAGAGAGTTTTGCTTTACCTTTTACCATAAGGGGAATTGACTGTGAGCACTTCCACAGAGATTATTTATTTATTCTTATGACTAAACCAGAGGGGTTAAGATGAGTGCACTACCCAAAGGGTTACCTGTGTGAGGATTAGCTATTTTGTTTTGTTGTTTCTTGATATTGAAATTGTGGATTTTTTACTACTGAGTACTTTCCTATTTAATATTTTCTAGACTTTTACCTACCATATATTCACTGACTGGTAGGCATAGATCTTTGGGTGGTTTCCTACTGGTATTTAGTCTCACAACCTATTTGGGCCATGATTTTGGGCCCAAACAGATTATATTTTTGTAGGTATAGATAAGGGAAAGTGCCCTTATACTTCAGGTACTTGATATGGTGTGGAGATGAAGAGCATGGGACTAAGCTATGGATTGCGATGCTGAGGAGTTTATCTGATTTATTTTCCACATTGGTTTAGCACTATTGTATTTCAGAATTGGGACTTGTTTGGAAATTTTCCTAGACATATTTATTATGTATCATTTTATATATGTTCTCCAGTTTATACTTTCAGTTTTCTGTTGTTACAACTGTATGCCATTATTAATGCTCCCTCTCTTGTATGCATTTATTTACTTCAACTGTGTACTCTTCCAATTTTGGCATAGTTTCCCCACTATCACACCCAAGGCCCTCACTGCTAGTCGGCAGCCTCTAGCATTCGGGGAAATACACATGAGGTCATGTGACCAACCAGGTACCGGGCGCCTCTAGGAGGCTTCCGGAACTAGGACGTTACAAAGTGGTATCAAAGGGTTCTTTTCTATTATTTTACTATTTAGAGCAATTATCCAATGATATGAAGGAATATGTACATGGTAATATTTTGTGCTCAGAAGTAGCTAACCCATGTACAGGGAAAAGCCAATCTACCTCATTTATTGAAATTTCTTCTGGTTTTTCACTTTACAATTAATCTGATTTTCACTATTGCGTGTCTCACATGTTTTGTGTTATTACATTTGAAGTTATTGAGGTTCTATGTCAATCAAAACCTGAGAGGATGAGGGTATGCTACTTCATGAACCATATGGGTAGTTTCTAGAAATCACATTTTATGCATTCATAACATGTCATCTATGATGCATTAGTGACTGCATGTTGTTGTGACAGATGTTGTGGAGAATACGCATACTGTTGTGATAAGTGCCTTGATATGAATACCTTCTATTTTTATAGGGTATTTTTGTGTATGGTTATGTTTGAGTGGATGCCAAAATTTGGTTCTTGAAATGTTATGGGCCCTCATGGACTAGAATGTGGTGGACCATTGCTTTGTTTCCATGATATAGCATTTAGAAGATTCCAAACATTGATTCGTGGGGAGTATGGTCCCTCATGGATTAGAATTTGGAACATTCATTGTTCATTGTAGTGTTTTCTGGGTTTCGAAGTAGTTTTTGAGGATTACTATTAGGAAAAACCCAGAATACACGTGGTGTAGTGTTAAGTACATGCCATGTGTTCTTCTGTTCGGGATTAAACTATTTTTATTAAGTACACACCATGCAGTCTCTAACCGTGTCGTAGGCCGTGAGGGAAGAGACATAGGATGAGGTAAATTATGGTGGGAACATGTCATGTAACATTCTAACATTCCATGTAGTGTTGACCCTATGTACGCCCGTGTATCTAACAACACAGACCGATAAAACCTTAATCTATAAACGTCGTATCAGTATTGAACACGTTGTGTAGTTGGACCCAGGTACCCGACGTGTCACGAACAACACGGGTTGGTGTTACCCCTTCACGTACATGATGTGTCTGTCCAAAACATGCCATGTAGTGTGAGTCGTGTGTCATACTGTGTCATTAACAACATGGTCCAGGTGATGCATGTCTAGTACACACCGTGTCTACGATGAACATGCCATGTAGTATTGTCTTAGGAGATCCGTGTGGCTTAACTGTGTAGAAGGACTCGGGAAGGGGAAGAGGATTCAGTTACACGTCGAGTGTTAAGGCAACACACCATGTGTTTGGGGTGTTACAGGACATGTTTAGGCAGGAGTACACACCCATGTAAATTACTTAAGGGAACATGCCTTGTAGGAAATGTACATGTCAGGTTGTCATATTTTGTAAAACATGAATGATTTTTTTTCTCCTCTTCCCTTATTACACTCATTGTTTTCATTCCTTGAAAACCTTGATTTATGGTGTCTGCATGACCTTGCAGAGTCATGCGAGAGAGACGTCCTACAGTCATGCACCAGTTTCCAGATGACGATCAGACACCAGATATGGCTGATCAGGGACAACCTGTAGATCCTCCAGTTGTGCCAGCCTTGGCACCAGCCATTGTACCTGACATAGGTGTGGATGCACAGATTAGGGAGGGATTTCTGGGGATGATTAAAACCTTTCAGGGAGCGCTGCCTCCTACCCCGTCGATGGATACTTTGACGCATGTCATCTACCAGCATCCTCCTCCAACATTCTCAAGGGATGGAGGACCTCAGGCTATAGAGTCAAGGGTAGAAGCCACATAGATGACTTTCAAGAATCTGGAGATACCTCCCGAGAAGAGGGTGAATCTCCCTATCTACATGCTCCGTGATTCTGTAAAGAGGTGGTGGGATTTGATCTCACTAGTGGGACACCAACATAATATGTCATGGGAAGAGTTTCTGAGCATCTTCTATGATTACTTCTATCCAGAGACCATAAAGACCAATCAAGCCCGAGAGTTCAGTAGTCTGAAGAAGGGTACTATTACTGTTATGGATTATTCCAATCGCTTTATAGAGTTTCAATGTTTCACGCCTATTCTAGGAGGTCATGATTTGTTCCTTACATGGAAGTTTGATGATGGTCTGAGGCATGACATTCAATCACAGGTTCACATCTTCAGGTTGACCTCACTATAATCTATCATCAAACAGTCACTGATCATAGAGCACAATCTGAGGGATTCTGGAGATGTGGGCCAGGGCGTTTCGACATCCAAATTTAGTGTTCATCCAGATGATAGCACAAAGTGCCGCCAGGAGGTAGCATGAGCAGATCAGAGCCGGTGAGATGCATATTTGGGTAGCTAGGTAGTGTGCTAACTGTTAGGGAGAAGTAGGCATATGAGGCCACATTGCCCGATAGACCTAGTGGAGTGCCGATATTGCAGCAAGATGGGCCATCATCAGTGCTTTTGTTTATTCTTCTCACCTGCAGCTGGTGACAGGGGTTCTTCTATGACTCCCCGTTTTGGAGAAACAACACCAGTTTCTCACTAATTAGGGAACTGAAGTTCTTCCAGACGTTCATACCGAGGTGGAGGCAGTGGTCGTGATGGTCCGTCGTGAGTCTTTCAGCGACAACAGAGTGTATTAGCTCAGAGTGGTCAGGCAGGGTCAAATGGTCGTAGAGAAGGCCAAACCTTTGTAGTGGAGCAACCCCATCAAGAGTAGGATCCCGGACCTTCTACAGTTTTAGGTATGATCCTAGTTACCTCAGTTTTATCATGAGCTCTTTTCGATACAGGGGATTCCCATATCTTTATATCAATTGTAGTCATGGATATCCTTGGTCTCTTCATGTTTTCTTCTATTGATATCATGATGCTAGACACTCCTTTGGGGACTAGAACGTCTAGTGTACGTCAGTGCAAGGATTGCCTTCTAGAGGTTGTTGGGTTTCACTTTCTATGGGACCTATAGGGCCTAGAGATTACAGGCTATGATGTCATTCTCATAATGGACTGGCTAGTTCCCCTCTAGGCTGTCATCGAATGTTACCGACATAGGGTGAGTTTCATATCACTAGAGGGTGGATACTTTCTTCATAAGGGTGAATGTGATGTCTAGGCAACCAGAGTGGGTCCAGAGAAAAATGGGTTAGGAGGAGTTATAGCCCAGATTGGTAGTCTGTATTTGGATGACCAGGGGACTTCAAAAATGGACTTTCCTGCAGTGGTGGATCATTTCAGAGATGTTTTTCTAGAGGACTTTTTAGGTTAATCTTTGGAGTGATAGGTAGACTTTTCGATTGATCTTCTGCCAAGAGAGGCACCGGTGTCCCTTCATCCTTATAGGATGGATACAACAGAGTTGTAGGAGTTCAAGAAGCAGTTGGAGGAGTTACAGGCAAAGGGTTTCATCCAACCCAGTACTTCTCCTGGGGGTTCGCCTGTCCTGTTTCCGAAAAAGGCAGAAGACACCCTCATGCTTTGTGTGGACTATCAAAATCTTAACCAGTGGACATTCAAGAACCGATATCCCTTGCCGAGGATTGATTTTCTCATTCATCATCTTTGAGGATCCCGGGTGTTCTCAAAGATTGACTTGAAGTCCGGTAATCATCAGTTTCATGTTAGACCATATGATATACCTCGTATAACTTTTCAGAGTAGGTATGCTTTATACGAGTATATGGTTATGCCGTTTGGTCTCACGAACACTCCTGCAGTTTTCATGGCACTGATGAACCAAATGTTACATCCATATTTGGATTCCTTTGTGGTTTTTTTTGTAATATATATTGGTGTAATCTCACACTCAACATCACCATGCTACCCATATTGAGATCATTTTCAGTACACTGAGGGGGCATAATTTATATGCTATGCTCTCAAAGTTCCACTTTTGGATGGATCAGATTAACTTCCCGGGTCATATTATCTCAGAGGTAAGAGTATCAGTAGACCTAGAGAAAGTGAGAGTTGTAGTTTCCTGGGAGAAGCCAAAGAATTTCATTGAGGTGTGTAGTTTTCTAGGGCTGACTGGCTACTATATATGTTTAATAAATGACTCTTCATTCTTAGCAGAACCACTGATAGGTCTGACTAAGAATGGTGCGAAGTTATCATGGTCATATTCATGTTAGTCAGCCTCTCAAGAGATAAAATGGAGGTTGAATTCAGCACCAATACTAGTCTTCCCAGAGATAGGAAAGAGCTATACTGCTTACTATGATGCTTTAGGTATCGGGAAGGTAGCTATAATTATGTAGGGATATGGAATTCTTACGTACGAGTTCTGGCAGTTGAGGCCACATGATAGGAATTACCCAACACACGATCTGGAGTTGGCAGCCGTTGTTCATGCCCTATGCTGTTGGAGACATTACCTTATAGGAACTCATTTTGTGGTTTTCACCAACCAAAAATGTCTCAGGTACATCTTTACTCAGCATGATCTAAATTTGAGATAGCGTAGGTGGGTTGAGAACCTACAGTCCTTTGAAATTGAGCTTTCCCATATGCATGGGAAGGGAAATGCGGTGGTTGATGTGTTGAGTTGGAGGACTCAGATACAGGCAGTTCAGGAGGCAAGCAGTAAGTGGCAACGTATGTCTATGTTCTCTGAGATGCATTTGTAGGTGCAAGAAATACAGGGGAAAACATTTATATCTTCTATAGTTGTTACCTCTACTATTCTTGATTGAGTTCGAATGAGGTAGCTGTTAGATTCTGAAGGCCTAGTCCTAAGGAAAAGTGTGTCAGGAGAGGGACCTATTCCTAGATGGACCATATGTGAGGATGAGATCTTGCGTTTCCAGGATAGTGTATGGGTGCCAGCAGATATATGGAAGGAGTTGATTTTGGACTTTCACTCTTCATTTTGGGGAGTTCATCTTGGCGTCAAAAAGATGTATTGTGACCTAAACCATTAGTATTGGTGGCCAAGAATGAAGAGGGACACTGCTGGTTTTGTCATGAGGTGTTCCACGTGTTAGCAGGTGAACTTAGAGAATCAACGACCAGTAGGGCTTTTACAATAGTTACACATTCTCGATGGGAAGTGGAATGATGTTGTGTTGGACTTCGTGACTAGTTTTCCATGGTTGCTTTGCAGGAATAACGCAGTTTGTGTTGTCATTGATAAACTCACGAAGGTTGATCACTTTTTGTCAATCACGGAGACCTTCAATGTTGATAAGATATGAAGGTTGTACATCCGAGAGATTGTACATATACATGGAGTTCCACACTCCATTGTTTTAGACAAGGATTCATGTTTTACCTCTCGGTTTAGGAAGGGGATTCAGAAGACTTTGGGTTCACATGTACTATTGAGTATAACTTACAACCCCCAAATAGATAGACAGTATGAGCGTATGATTCAGGTACTTGAGGATATACTCCAAGAATGCATTTTGGATTATGGAGGTTCTTGGGAGAAGCATATAACTCTTGTGGAGTTTTCCTACAAAAATAGTTTTCAAGAAACTATTCAGATGGAACATTATGAGGCTTTGTATGGTAGACCATGCTAATCATCCTTACATTGGATTGAGGCAGGAGAGGCAGCTTTACTGGGACCTCATCTTGTTCGGGAGACCACATAGTAGGTAGAGTTGATTCAGAAGAGGATGGATTCTATGTAGTCTCAATTGATGTCTTATACTGATTAGAGGAGAAGACCTCTGGAGTTCGAGATCAGGGATCAGGTTTTCTTGTGTGTCACACTGAGGATGGGACACAAGAGGATTAAGAGACAGAGTAATATTTCTTCAAGGTATGTCGGGCCGTTTGAGGTGTTGGAGATAGTTTGGACTATTTGCTATCGGTTTCAGTTAACTCTGAGGTACCGAGCTATGTACGACGCTTTCCACGTTTCTCAGATTTGACGTTACTTCTCAGACCCATCTCACGTCTTCCAACCATAAGAGGTTGAATTGGAAGTGGATGTATCCTTTGAGGAGAATCATATCCTGATCCTCAATCAAAGTGAAAATGTTCTCCATGGCCAGTCTGTTCCTCTGGTATGGGTGCATTGGAAGCATGGTTGACTACAAGACAAGACTTGGGAGAGGTAGGCAGACGTACGATCACAGTGGTTGGATCTGTTCAGGGTTTCTTTTTATATGCCATGCTATTGAAATTCAGGGATGAATTTCTTTAAGGGGGGAAGTTTGTAAGAATCCATATATTCTTTTCAGGTATGTTTTCCCTTTTCTGGTCATTTTTTAGGAAAAAGTAAATTGTGGAAATTTTCACTGTATGCGCCATGTACATTATGAGTACACGGTGTGTACATCCTTGCCACAGGAGGTCATGTGATGGCCATGTGATGTCCGTGTAATAGCCACACACACGACCATGTAGGAGTGAATTGGAGGCCTCTTAATGTGGAGTACAGAAAACACAATTACATGACGTGTACTTTATTTTTTTTATTAAACGCATCGAGGTCACGTCTAATCGACAGAAACACCCCCTTCTTTGTTCATCTCGTCTAGGAGCTCTGTACGACAACAGAACTTCAATGAACCTCCGAGTGTGCGTCCTTCCTCTGAATCGAACACAGTCGGTTGTGTTTGAATCACATCAGTGAGATCCCTCTTCTCCTAGAGAACTGTCTTCTGATTTCTTCTCTCTTGTGATATATCTTGGGTTGGATTTTTTAGACGTTTTTGTAGATATTAGATGTTCTATGGTGATTCAATCTTTGAGGATCATGTATATTGATATCCCAATGCCAAGGAAGGTGGTTTCTGTCTTTCTGTACAAATTCTTTGAGTATTATGTGAAAATTACACCAATACCCATGAACAGGGTATTTCTTGTTTACCGTTTTACCCCTACTGATTTCCTGCCATGCTTGTATGCTTGTGTAGAGGTTATGTGGATATGAATAGGGTTGATTGATATGCTTTGCATGTTTTTCCATTTCATGTTTTGTTTACGACCGTTTGGTCCTGTTTAACCAGTTGGGAACCTTACTTGTTTTCCATGCCTGTTGTTGTAGGATGGAGAGTTTGTATTTAGACATGCTTGATTAACTATAGAGAAATAGACAAGTATTTCTATAGGTTTACTTTTTCCATATCACACTACTATGCTCTTTGACCTACATAGGGCCATGAGAACCTAGTGTAGTAGACTATAAGAGGAATTGACTGAGTGAGCTTCCTTAGAGAGTATTTGAGCACATTAGGCTAAAAGTGGGATTAACCGTGTGAGAATCCTTAGAGAGACTAGGACCACATGTGGATATAAGGGGAATTGGCCAAGTGAGCTTTCTCAGAGAGTCTTTGATTGCTTTAGACTATAAGTGATTGACCACGTGAGCTTCCGCAGAGAGTCTTTGTTTTAATTGAATGACCTAGTGTATAAGGGGAATTTACTGTGCGAGCTTCCTCATAGATTCCAAGGCCTTGGGGCTATAAATTAAATTGACCGCGTAAGCTTTCTCATAGAGTCCTTGACTACCTTAGATTATACAGGGAATTGATTGTGTGAGCTTCCTCAGAGAGTCTAGCTTTACCTTTGACTATAAGGGGAATTGACTGTGAGTGCTTCCTCTGAGAGTATTTATATGTTTGTATGACTGAACCAGAGGGGTTAGGCTAAGTGCACTACCCACAGGGTTACCTGTGTGAGGTTTATAAATTTTTTTTTGCTATTTCTTGATATTGAAACTATGGATTGTTTACTACTGAGAACATTCCTATTTACTTGTTTCTGCACTTTTACCTGCCATATATTCACTGACTTTTAGGTCCAGATCTTCGGGTGGTTTCCTAGTAGGATTTAGTCTCACACCAAGTTTGGCCCATGATTTTTGGCTCAAACAGATTATATTATTGTAGGTATAGGTAAGGTCAGGCGCCCTTCTACTTCAGTTACATGATATGTTGTGGAGTTGGAGAGCATGGCACCAAGCTATGGCTTGCGATGCTGAGGAGTTTATCTTCTTTCAATTGCACATTGGTTTAGCACAGTCTTATTTCAGTATTGTGAATTGATTGGATGTTTTCTTAGTCATTTGTATCATGTATCATTTTATATATGTTCTACCGTTTATACATTCAATTTTCTGCTTTTACTGTTGTATGTTATTACTAGTTCTTCCTCTATTGTATTTATTTATTTACATCCATTGTGTGCTCTACCAATGAGGGAATAGTTTCTTCACTATCACACCCATGGCCCACACTTCTAGTTGGCAGCCACTAGCATTCGAGGAAATGCGGTTGAGGCCATGTCGATAACTGAGTACTGGTTGTCTCTGGGTGGATTCTGGAACCAGGATGTTAGAGCCTCCCTTATCAAGGATATTATGCTAATATCCAGAGATTTAATAGATTGTGTAGTTTGGTAGTCATGGTCATGTCCTCGATATCTCAGAAACTGAGGATGGAATATCAAGGAAAATGGATGTGAAGTGTTAGTCTCCATATTATAATGACTCTTAGTATACAAATTTCTAGATTCCCTCCAAAACTATAAAATGAGTCCAGGGACAATATGGGTCATTTCACATCAATACTTCCCTAGAACAAAAAATCGCCCAAGATACAACATTTTACAATGTTATAGCCATATGAGGAATTTGGAAACCAAGTGATTCATGGGCCATCTGGTCCATACATCAAAATTATCTCGATTTAAAGGTTCCAATATTTCATGAATGGAGGGAGAAGACCACCAACATACTCTTAAGATGAACTCCTCAAAACAATGATAACACATTTGTGACATGTAATATGAATTTTTTGATTACACAATAGCTTTCTATAGAAACTAACTCCAACCGAAGGTTCTTATTGCACCTAGAACAAACATAGACACAATTTTTCCAATTAAAATAGATCATATAGCAGTCTTCATAGCAACTGTCTAAGAAAATTCCCAAACCATCGAGTTGGGGGTATTGTTACCACCTCCTCAATCCCCAGGGGCATAAATCCATGAGAATATCTAGTAAATATTGATGGTATCTATAAAAAACCCCCATCCCATATTACTAGGGTCATTAATATTTCAATTTCCAGCACCAAGTTCATCAAACCTCAAGAGGGTCCTAGAGGAATTAGTGGTGCTTTTAGATCAAGCATAGACTATAAGGATGGGGAATTAATATCTCAATTCCAATCCTAGGATACAAAGTATCCTCAATTGGAATGACTAGATCATCAATAATAGGATAAAAAATATCTATTAGTGGTCCTGAGACACCCACATCCTGTAGGGATAGGGGCATTTTCATCATTATCATCACCATAGAGGGGGTCAGGGTTTTCATGATTGTGAGGACAATATTGACAGTATTCATCCCATCTGTTCCTCTGGCCTTGAGAATTATCTTTTCTAATCTGGGAAAATTTGGAAATAATGATTGAAAACTCCAATAATGATGATTGAAATGGAGTATATAGACAATACAAACTAGAATGGCTCGAATGCCAAAATCGTCCAATATAGACAAGGGTTAGAAAAAGTATCCTAAAACAACCCTTTAAGGAGGAAAAAATAGTATAGAATAACCACATCATGTGGAGTGTAATGATATATCTACATTTTCCTGATATACATCTATGAACATTATCACTACCTACATGAATGATGTTTTGGATCAAGGAATATAAGTATATGAACACAATGTATATGATGTACCATGAGAAGTAAGAAATCTTGATACGCAAAATGACATTACATGTATATAGAATCATAGAAGGATCCAAAATCTAGAACATATGAATAATTAGTTTACACATCTATGGTGAAAACATCTAAATATCATGGGAAATGTGTTACTATATTCCACCCTCATCCTAAAAGTGCTGACATTCCCCCAATAGAATAAGGATTAGGATAGTATGAGAATGGGATTGAAAATTTTAGATAGCTTGTCAAGGAACTAATCTGAAGAAAAATCCCTTCTAGGGGTTTCCTCCAAATAGAATAACATATCCCTCTCCCCACATATCAGTAAAGAGATAATAAACCTAAAAGAGGGGAATTTTAGCATCAAGCATAGGCCAGATCTAGATGGATGATCTATCTAAATGATGATGTTGAAAATGATCTTTAATTTCCTAAATTACTAAAACAACATCTCTCATATCAGGATGATCATGTAGTCCTAGCAAAGATCAGAACATAGTGATGTATAAAAATGGGGACACATCATCCATCCTTATCTTCTCAATGTAGATGGGATATGGCTCATACTGCAGTACCTCCCAAACTAGTCAATGACATGGAATCCATGGATTCTCAAATTAAATCCATAAAAGGGAGGTGTGGACCCGTGAATCCTGAAAGGAATCCATATCTCAAATAGGATGATGAATCTTTTCCTCTTACAAATATTAGTAATCCCATATTCCTAACATTTGATGGCATGGGATACCTAGAACTATATCTCACACACATCATGTCTCGATGTGGCATGATGATGGGCCCCAAGATTATCATGCAGTGGTCAATCTTAGATATTTTTTACAAAAACTATTTGGTCTAAAATGTTTGTTAAACATCCTTCCAAAAAGATCCAATGGAGGATGGGAAGAACATCATTGTCAATTATTTTATTAGTTCACCTCTATGCTAAGGAAGAAGACAATTTTTGACCTCAAATATTGCGTGAACACACAAATGATACGGTTTCTGACATCAACATCATATGGATGGGTTTAACCTATTCACCTTGTATAGATATCTCACAATATAATTTTATGGAACTCCATGATAAAAATATTAGGGATGAGCTATAAACAACCCTAATATTAATGATGTTTCCAGGAGGATCCTATGATTATGCCGAAACGACACAATTACTTGACGATTCCTTCATACAGACCAAGAGCTAATCTCAACCCATTCCATCGACATATGGAAAATGGATTGTTAAGGAAGAGAGTACATTTTTTACCATAGAAAAAAACTAGCAATATTTTTTCAAGCCATAGGTATGTCCCGAATTGACCGACACCTACCATCAGGTGACATAAACAACAAAACTACCTTTTACCTGATGAAAAAATATACTAGAAACCAAAGATTGAGAAACAAATGAATAAATTATATTACTCGTAAAATTAGTAGGTCCTAGGTTATTTCATTTAATCCATGTAAAATGATAAACTCATATTTTTTGATCCCAGGAGACCCAACGAGATCATCCTTACTAATCACCTAAATTACTTCCCATTCTATATGATACCGAGTCACTTAATATAGAACTATTTTATCTTCAAAGAAATCCTCCAATGTGTGGATTATTCTATAAAAGTGATACCAAAAAAATTCTGAGAAAATGTTACATTTGTAAACATCACCTAAAAAGAATAAATGAGTGACTTAAATAAGTTTCATTCATGTTTATATAGAATTTTGGTAGCTAGATAACTCAAAAGACAATTGACTGACCAGATTCTACCCTGAGAGCATAGTTCCACAATCCAATTAGGATCCATGTACCTTGGGATGATATTTTGAAATCATATTCCATAGGAATACATGATCATTATACTCATGAAAATATAGAAAAAGATTATTCATATTCAAATCCCACACAATATTTGACTCTTATAGACATCTTTCCTTCAACATCTGAAGAAAGTGAACTGTCCCACCAAAAAGATCCCTCATTTGATAAAGATCTTATTTTCAGTTCTATTAACATATTTTACTTAATAAATGTCTTCTATAACAAAGAATACATCTCTGAGCATGTGTTCCTCATACCTGAATGGGGAACTGGAGGTCGTGGGAGAAGAAGTTGAGGATACAAGGGATATATAAGGCATGGTCGAACACAATATTATGGCCACACACACACACACACACACACATATATATATATATACGTATCCATGACCTGTGGGAAAAAACTATGAAAATACCAAAAGAAATTTTGAGGTTCTTCATAGCCCTCAAATAGTCATTTTGGCTCAGTCAATCTACATTACTGAATAGTCAGAGTCTGGATTTCTAATATTCCGAAACAAAGGGGAAGGCTGATTCAACACAATCTAGATGTTTTAGATACCCCTTACACCTATACTTGATCACTACACTTGTATACCTCAAACATAGTAGCTCATGATCCATAGAATATGGTGAAACCCCATCTTGGGAATCAAAAATCTTTGGAAAAAAATTATGACATCATTAAATTGATGACAATTGTTTTAGGATAACTCTCAATCCCAGATTTTCTCTGTATTTCAATGTAACATGGAGAGGCACTCATCATGTACCTTTTTATACTACACTATTTTGATTCAGAAATCTCTACATCCAAGGTTTATTGAGTAATGACTAGGATATTAGGATGCCATGCTGTCCTCTTATTCAAAGAAAAAAATCATGAAGAAGTCAACTATAGACATATCATTACCCTATATATTTCTGTAACACATTAAAATTTTAAAATCCGAAGGGATATAAATGAAAATGGTTCTAGGATGAACCTCATAATCATTCGAACCCTTCAACAATTGGGTTATAGTGAATATGATTTATCTCATAAAAACAAATACATTAAAGGGTGTGATAAGAGTGAGAAAATAAATCTTTGAAAGATCAAGGTCAAGGCTCAATCTAGGATCTCACATCTAATTATATGTTCATGTTTATCCATTAAGACATAATATATATTGGCCATCTCAAAAGACATTTTGTTCATAACCACATATCAGTACCTTGAACATTTCATCAATGTTTCAAATATTCCATCAATGGGAATGTCATCATACTAAATGGTGAAAGATCCCCCCCTTTTATTTCTAAAAATTTGTATATACTAAGCCAGGTCTATAAAATTTAGTTGAAAATAAAATTATGGTGGATGAAAATATATAGGATACATCCACCAATGGCTTGGGGACCACCCTTACAGATCCTTGGAGGATGATCGATAGTGATTATGTGCTTCCCATGAAACAATTGCGGTTGTAGCCTTAATGATAGATGTCTAAGACCCTCCCACCCCCAGTGGAATGAAGAAAAAAATAGTCAACTTCAAAATCACTCTGTGTCAACTATGGAAGTCTTGGATGAAAATATATTTTCCCCTAGCCTCTCTTTCCATTGATGTTAGAATGGTTCCCCTAGATTAGCTTACATGTCCAAACATTACACTAGATTCTCAGTGATGGAATAATGAGATGATGAACTTTGGAATTCCACTCACATATTTGAGGAAAGTTCCTCCACCACCATTGATGAGATCAAGGAGTTGAATATGGGAATATATGTATTCCCAAAACCTATATTGATTACTTCCACCATACCTCTAAAGGATCAAGAGATGTATATCATATTTTTGAAGCATCATTGATATGTGTTCACATGGAATCACGTCGAAAATATTGCGATAAACCCTAATGGGGATACACACTACCTTGTCTTACCTGATGATCATCATGGTTTAAATATGGTTTTCATAAGAATTCACCCCTCACCTGCTACTAATGTACACCTGAATGTTAAAAAATTTATCAAATATAATATTTTCTAGGAAGTGAAACAATACTAATTTATCACCAGGATAATACTCTTCCTGAAAGGGAATAAGGAGAATATGTTTTGTATTGGTTTTCTTGGACTTAATAAAAATTCTCTAAAGGATTTTTTCATATTGAGGACCACAAACCTCTGCATTGATCCAATAGTTATGTTCCAAATTTATTACATAATGGATCGGTATTAAGGGTATAATTTGATAATGATGGACCCTGAAGAGGAGTAAGATGAATCCTTTAGAAAACGTTAAGTTATCTTATTTTATAATACCATTCCCTTTGTATTGAAAAATACCAATTAATCAAATCAATGTGAAATGCATCATATCCTTAATAACATCATAGGGTGGACAATAGGACATTATTTTGATGAACTATTAGTGAAATCCTAAAATTGATATGATCACCTGTCATTCCATTATAAAATTTTCAATAATTGAAATAGAAAAATTTGAACATGTATCCACAAAAGTAAAAATTAAAGGTAACATCACGGAAGTTACATTTCTTTGTTTTAAACCAATGGGACATCGAGAAATACAAAAAACAAACTACAACAATACTAGGAATTTCACCACTTGGAATCCTGAAGAGTTGAGAGGAATTTAACGGTTAATTACTAATATTAAAAATTTCCTAGCTAACCTGGATTTAAAATCCATCCCCTTCACCAAATTAATGAAGAATGGAGTCACCTAGTAAGGGATGAGGACTGTCAGGAAGATTTTGAGAATCTCAACCAGTATTTACTGTACCTTCCAGTGACGATTCCATCAATAGAAGAAAATATTCTTATCTTTTATGTGGATGCTAATGAATGATCAATAAATGCTCTCCTAGTATAGAATAATGATCTGGGAAATGATAACATCTTATACTACCCCATCCAAATAATTCTGGGTACTAAGAACTAGTATTTTAATATCAAGAAGAACTACTATTCCCTCATCTTTTGGGTGAAAAGCTAAGGCATTACTTGCAGTATCACGAAGTCCACTTGGACTCTAATATGGTCCTACTCATGTAAATCCATGGAATCTGTATATTAATTGGGAATCTATATCTATGGGTGGTCCCTATAAAACAATATTAAATCTATTTTATGTCACATAAGTAAGTTAAAGGGTAGTCCTTTTCTATTTTTCTTGTATCACATCCCTCTCGGGAGATCATACCAGTGGAAACAAAACATCAAGAAGAAGATATTTTCTATGTACATACCACTATACGAATATAAGAGATGTACCTTTATGGTCCATCCTATAGTATTATAAGAAATAGTATGGAAGAACCAAATATCACAATCATTGATCAAGGGATTGTATTTGTTTCTACAAAAAATTTAATTTTTCCCTACTATTTGTCACTATCCAAGGGCTTCACTAATAATAAGGAAGAATATTAGGCCGTCATTTCCAATTTGAAACTAGACCTATAGATTCAAATAGAATACCAAAAAATTAAAGGGAATTTTGAGCTATTGATAAAACAAATCAATGAGGAGTATGCTATAAAAAGGGATAATTGCCCACCTCACAGGTTACGTCAACAGATTGATAGAAAAAATACCTTTTGAACAAACATTATATCATGTGAATTGATCGAAAATTATCATGATGATACACTACCTAATGGTTAAATAGTACGAGATTCCCCTAATAAATAATAAGTGGTCATGTGCATCACACACCAAAGGATGGTATCATCAGTCATTATCTCTGACATAGAGAAAATAAATCTGGTCAACACTAACCCAGAGCATGATGAATTGATATACACCCTTTGATAGATGTAACCTATAGTAAATTTCTTCTGAAATGGGTCCCTCCTATTAGATTTATCTTAAAAGTAATAGATTAGATGATGAGAAGGGAACTATACCCTTTGGGATGTTCCAAATGAGAAAAAAAACCCTCTACAAATGTGGGTTTCATGAAATCCTCCATAGATGCAAAGTAGAAGGATAAATGCATTCCATAAAAGTGGATGTATACGATGTCCCTCTGGTGCACATCAATCTTGGATTAGGCACCCCCAATAGATACGAATACATGGTTACTTCTAGAAAACAATTATGATTGACTATGTGGAATTATCATGAATATGGAATGCATGTTAGATTATTGAATAATTCATAAATTAAACCCTATAGCTACTACATATAGCTAAATATTACAAGATTTTTTTTCATGTGTGGTATTTATGTTGTTGGTCCATATCTCATATCCACCACTAAGAAATTTGTGTACATCCTGTTTTCCACAAACTTATTTTGTAAAATGTCTAATAGAGTATCCCTCAGGTAATTTGGTATGAATAATATTATCAACATCATGTTGTATAATATAATCACCTAAATATTTTACCCTAAAATGATATTAATGGAAAATGGAACCAACCTTTTTTCTACTATGTTGAAGATATTATACTAGGAATAAAACATAAAATCCAACTATTCATCCCATTATCATGCAACGGAAAATGGAATAGGGGAGACCATTAATAAAAATATATCAAACATAATAATGAAAATGGTGGACAAGGATAATAATTCCTCATTGAACAATATACTTTAGGTTTTATAGGTTTATTGATCCACTAAATATACAACCACGCATGGGAATTCATACTCATCAGTATAATGAACTAAAGCAGTGATGCCCATGGAATCCCATCTTCTCTCTCTAAAAATATATCCATGGAAAAATATTAGATGATGATAAATAATAGATATGGTTAGATGAGTTGGAGTTAAATGACAAGTAAATGTTTCATCCACTATAAAACCTCAAAATTCATCAGAATAAAATAACACAAGTATTCAATAAATGGGTTTTCCACCACTTGTTCTTTCAAGGAGACTAGGTATTGGATCTCAGAACCCCAATGATACCCAAGAAGAATCCTCCAAAGTTATAAAAAATAGATAATGTCATTACATAATACATAATGTCTATTAAAATTAAAATTACTCATTTTCCATTATAGATAGAGAGTGCATTACCCGCACCAACTGGAGGTTTATGAAAACAAATTTTTCATTGACAGCATTAAGAAATATCTGTTTTTCTAGGATCATGTTAAAATGAAAAAATCCATGTTCCTAGTTGTATGTCTTAAACCACTTTATGAAAAAGTCCTTATTGAATGGGTTTAAACAACACTAATGAGGTACTAGAATTAATACCCTAAACTACACAACATTAGTCATCCCTACCTCCTTATGTGAAACAACAAGGAGGATGTCATCATCAGACAATGATAAATTTTTGATTCCCCCTAACTACTATGGGATACCTCAGTTTCCTCTCATCAGATGAATCCACCATTTCTGGCCACAGTCTCTAACCATTTCATGTTCAACAACCACGTGTGTCTTGATTACTGCTATCACAGGATACACATTGATTCTAGGATATCCAATCATATATCCAAACACAATATAAATGAATGAATTATCTACTATATGTACGGTTCAGAACATAATATAATGTTTCCATTCAAGAACCATGTGTGGCTAGATTCCTAATACTATAGGATATATAGTGACACCCATATCTCCAAACCTGGGTCCAACTGAAACATTAATTGAAAAAATTCCCACCTCAACATATGGGTTAGAATTGTGTAGAGAGTTTTCTATTCAGAAACTACATTTCGATTGATTCCTATTGTTACCTGATTTTAGTGACACATAGATTTATAATCACCGTGCTTGTCGCAACATCAATAGAAAAAATTCACCCTATGCGTATGGGTAATAATTGTGTAGAGATATTTTTTTTCAATAACTACATGTGGCGTGAGTTTTATTAGAAAATGATCTGTAGTAACTCTTAGATCTCTAATACTTGTTCTAGATGAAACATAAATTAAAACAAATTCACCCTTTTCATTTGTGTCACACCTTCTTAGATATTTTTTTCATTCAATAACTATGTGCGTATTCATTACTAAAATTATAGGACACATACTTATAACTGGATCTTTCATTTCAGGACCAAAAATAGGGTTCCACTACATATAATTTTGCTCTTCAATAAGATTCATATCCATGTATATGTCATTATACGCAAAACAAATTTTGGTCCCTCACATATATCTTATCATGTACTTTCATTAAGCATAATTAGATACCTAGTTATCCATTCTTTATTTTGTCTAGCATGACTCATGTGAGTATAGGGAACCTAAAAAGTCACACTCTTCGGCACAAATGGGACATTATTTGGGAAACAAGCAACATCCTAGTCACTTGAAATTAAAACATCATGACAATTTCCTTACCACATGATGGTAAATAGAAACGATAACATCCTTTTCTCATGAGGTCAAACTGCATGAAAGATACATCCCCACTACATTATTTTAAAATTATAGGCGATCACCCATCATCATTCGTTATCAAAGTACCATAAGATCCTGACCCTAGTCAACTGATTTTTGGGGTGCTATCATTATAATTTATGAATGTTAACCCATAAATCACACTTCATTTCTTGAGTGCCTCATGTTGATATAACCCATTCATGGTCCCTTTAAAGAAAGATATATCTCTCCATGTTATTATGTATGAGGTGAATATATTTAAGGGATTCACTATAACCGACAGTAAACATTTTAAACCTATAAAGGGTCATTATGAAACTTGTAATACATGATGTTATCGTAGTGGACCTCATCCCCATTGAAGGATTCATGATCATTTTGGATTGATTGTCCCATACTATTACTCATGACCAAGGAACATTGTTCCATGATTTACATATTTTCACCTCCCACTCAAAATTATGTTGATGTACTGTTGACCTTGGGCATCCTAATTATGCAGTTGTATGACATTCCCCTCATACCAGGTATAAGTGCATTATGACCATAAACTACATGTACGTTGGTCAAATATGTATGACCCTATGATTTATCTTTTGATGTCCCAAATATAAAGACATTAAAATACAAGTGAAAAAATCATAAAACAAATTAGGATGGATACCAAAAATGGAATCCTAAGAAAAAGTCAAGTCTATAATTTTTAAACTATTTATCTCTTGTGTTTTGAAAAAAGTTATACCATAAAAAAAGCATAAATTTTCATGGGTCCTACTCTATAGCCTCAGTAAAATATGACCCCTTATTTCTAGATTCCTTAGTCTAGAAAAGAGTTAGATAAATTATTTTTCACATCTATTAATTTCCATAACTTGTTCACTAGTAGGCATCCCAACCTTTTGGGGTCTTAACCCCTAAATGAATGTTATGTTTTACACAATCCACCTTCATGTAGTTATATTATGAGTTGACGAGAAAAAACCCACAGACCTTGGGATCCCTTCTCGTAGTTCCCCCAATATAAACTGGTAGGAGGGACATATTAATCCTCACAAGTTAGAACTAGGATTCATAGGAGAATTGTTAACCATGAAAAATACAATTTTCATAGAGGATGATTGGTCCCATGGATGAGGAAACCCTTAAATCTATGAGTTGTTTTAATGATTGCATGGAATGTATGATTCCTCCATAACCAATGGTTGACCTGTATCCACCAGTTTTGACCACCAGTTAACTGTGATATTCATAGAATATGATTTATAATCCCTTTATCCAGACTATTCAATACTTTTTTGGAACCTTGGACATAATGTCAATGTTTATCATACCCTTTCTCCAAGAAGTAATGCAACATGCTATTCCAGAACCTTTCGATTGCCCACACCATGTGACTTGAAACCTTATAACAATGGAATTGAGCCTCCAAACAAAAGATAAACTACCCTAGGCTTCCATAAGAGTACTTGGATAGCCTTTTCTCCATAAAAAACATTAATGTATTGATGTTTGAGTCCTAAAAAATATTTCATGGGCCTTTGAAAAGAGTGGGGACACCCTTTACTTAACAATACATCTAATACTGAAGGGTCCATACATAAGGGATTTAGAAGTAACAACATGAGGCATATCATTATTATATTAATGAAATTATAATCTTCATTATCCCAAGTTACACCATGGAGGAACTCGGCACCTTAAGGTGTTTTGGGTCATCCCTATGATTCTTATCCCGTTCCATATTCAATATTTCAAACTTTTAGGATATGATTTACACAATCCAGATTCCCACTATCCATGTAGACTCGAATTCCATAACATTTCACAAACAACCAACATTGGAATCATGAAATCACCTATACCCAATGGAAAATAGTGTAGATACACTTTATTTTTCCTTGAATGTAATCCCTATTGGATCATGTAGAAGGGCATGTGACCCCCTAAATAGAAGAATATCCTCCTTCAAAGAATGGAACTCTAATCCTTGTGAGTTCACATAACACCTTTGTAGAAAATATAGAACCTTAGGGTGTTTTGGGTCATCCTTGGTATGAATTCCCCATTATATATTCCTTAATGAAGTCCCAAAGTCAAGAATCTATGTTATATAGTGTTTCAATTCATATAAGTACGACTCTGAAACCATACAACATTTGAATTCCTTGAACTAAGACTCTATAATTCACAACATCTCATGGTCTGAGCTTATAAACATTAAACTATAGTAGTAGAAGGTTAAATATAGAATACCCTAAAATATAAAAGTATAAGGTCCAAGAAAGATACTCAAAACTAGATGATTAGAGGGTCTGAGCTAGATTACACAAAATATATTTATAAAAGGTCCATGATTGAAGACAAAAAACTAAAAAAATATAATGTATGAGAAAGTAGTCACTAAACAAGAAAAATAATTAATATGATCTAGAAGACCGTAAACTGAAACATAGTAATGGTTTAGTTGAAAGGACCTCAAAATAGACTATTGAAATAGATATAATGATCCTTATGTTAAAAACCTAAAAACAAACTCTATTAGAAGTTCGATCCTCTACATGCTTGGAATGCACTTTGTGTGGTCAAGGAAATATTGAGAATTTATAAAATAGAATTTGAATAAAAATTATCTTATTGAAAACCCTTAATAAATTATCTTTATAAAAGGACAATCCCTCTCCCACTAATTTTCTGTACGAGAAATTTAGGAAAAATCATGGGATAAATTAAAATGGGTGAATGATATAAACTCTTGTGGGTTAACTATACAGACTTTGGAAAAATAAATATATGCTCGCTAAATCCACTAACATAGGAAAAAGTTATTTCACTCTCCCTTTGGTATATATTTACCCATATAATCTATTTTAAAGTAGTTGATACCAGAAAAATAGGACCTGATAAATCAATGAGAAATATCATGTTGGCAATATTCATGTGTAATTCACAAGATAAATATGTAATAATTCAAACATTCAAATTTAGGAGCTTGGGTGTAATTGTAATTATATATATTATTTCTATATTTAGTGATCCATATGATACCAGGTCAATAAAAAAGGAATGAAAATTATGAATAAAATAAAAACAAAGCCTTATTGTGACTTGAAACATTTGAAAAAGGTTATTTCATACATAACATAACAAAAAGGTGAGTATTATCCACATTTTTATATTCTATCTGATTGATTAAAAAAATTTACAATGATATAGGAAATATTATGTGAGCATGGTTGGATCAAAATAAAAATTGTTTACCATGATTTTCCAAATCAACCAACATTTATTGGGAGGTAACAATTTAATGTTGAAGTGTTATTGTCTCAACCACCTAATCTACCTACTTAGGATGAATATTATCAATAATGGTTGATCAATATTATTCTCCTTTATGACTTGTTTCCAATGATGATGATGATTTTAAAAAGATGGTATTTTGGTTCAACTACATGTTCTTCATATTCAGAAATAACTATGGTCATGAGATAAATCTAATCACATGTCTGAGAGGTTTTGTGATGTCTTTACTCAAACCCCTATGATTCTTCTATTATTGACATGGACATATGTAACCATCATCATAAAAACTATTTAGGTCCTTATCACTTTTAAACAATTGTTGTTAGGTTTGGATGATTTGAAGCACGATGTCACATAATGAATGGTAGTCAAATCTTCCTTCCCACAAATTGAAAAAGAGTTGGAGATGTTGTTCCTCTTGGTCACAATACATCTCCAAGCGAGTATTAGTTATCAAAAAATTTATATATTTTTAGATAATCATATTTTGTACTTCTTCCTTTTTAAATGTTGGAGTTGGTGCGTCATAAAGAATAATTTTTGGTTGATCATGGTTTGAAACCAAATATGTTGAAAGAGGGGTTTATTAAGCTAATTTAAAAGCAAGATAAGAAGTATTAACTGATTTACACTTAATTGTAGAACCAATGATCATTATAACCAAAGGTCTAGCCACCATGAAAACTTCTCTCCCCCTAATAGGGGACTCATCACTTGGGAGAGAGAGATTCATCAATATCTCACTTATGCCTTCAATAATTTTAATCACTTTCATTGATACAAGGTGTTGTGATGTTAATGTATTTTCCAAATGTTGGAAGAATCAATTGAGTAAACCATTCAAATAATATTCCACCCACACTTTATCATAGTCTTGATATAGGTAGGAAGAGAAATTTTAAGGGTGAAGTATGATTTTAGAATTTGTGTCCTCACTTTCCATTATAATAATATATAAGATAATTGGACCAATATAGAGTCCCCTCAACACCATCTAGGGGAAGAGGAAATGCACTGTGAATGTACAGAAACTAGTGGGAAAATGAATAATGGGTATATTGATCCCTGGTGATCAACTCATCCATATGAGCTCTAGGAAACCTATCTCATAGAGAGATCATATATGACCTCTCATCAAGAGATCCACTATTGTTATCAATAATAGTTCTATTTGGTGTTGGATAAGGGATGGAGTTGAAACAATCATGATGGTTCAACATGTTATAAACCACATTTTAACCTAGTGAAATATCTACGACCCCAAAAACATCAAATAGTATGGGATGACATGAAATATTTTGGATATTGGTAGCGTTATATTATTTATGACACTAAAAATAAAGCACAATCAATCTAAAAAATAATTAGAAGGGGCCACTAACCGAATAAGGGGAATTTCATTATTTAATGTGGCTAAGAATTTGATATATATAGGTGATAATTGAAACATATAGATTATGAGGCTTCCCCTCTACCAATCAGGATTCCATTAAAAATGAACTAACTCAGATGCCGAAGAATGCATCCATGGCAGTAAAAATCGATCCTTTAAAAAATATGGCTACAAACCTCATAAGCCAGAGGCTTGGGGATGCCTATGGCCTCGCCTGGGTTCTCCATAAGGGATATTACATATCTTCTATAATTTTCCAATATGTTCTAATTGTATACTATAATTTTTTAGTAGAGAATTTATGGGAGCATATAGTTGTTAGATGAGTCTCCATACCATTTAAGAAGAAACTAATCTTATCCTTCCAAAAAATGAGAAAAATGTGGTTTAATTTATTTTTAGCCTCCCCTTTTCAATTTTGATCATTTCTCATTCCAAGGACAGATATTGTTCAAGGTCATCCAAGACAACCACTATAGGAATAAATTCATCATACAACTCTCTAATAGGAAGCTTCCCTTATAATTAGTAATCATCCCATATAATTATTCTTACCTCCCCATGGGACATATGAATGGAATTAATTTTAGGTCCCTAGAGGTTGATCATCACCATGATATGGTATGACTGATGGTTCATGGTAAACTAAGAAAACCATGTCACCACATACAATTGGGTGGCCTGCTGTTGGTCCTACAATTCCATGTAGCTCTTTCAAACCAATAACAGGCATTGATATTCAGCATAATGTCATTATCCTAGAACACCAGATATCAAGGATCAACATTGTGATTTATGGAAATCATGTCCCTTTGTATGGCCACATTATAAGTCTTATGAGAACTATAATCTATCAGAATAAAGAAAAAAATGACATATCAGATGTGAAAGGAGGACCAATTAAAAGATGTGTATAACATGAACTACATTAATTGACTCGCATGAACCACACAAGGGTTCGTGATTGCCTGACAGAAAAAAGGTTTCACATGTTGAATGAATCCCAAAGAATCTCATGATTGCATGAATTGAAAAATGTCTCACGTATCACATGACCTACATAGAATATCATGGTCACATTTCCCTCTATAGGATTATTGATCGCATGACCATGAGGGGGTCACATGAATAGCATGATGGTAAAGCGATCATATGAAAGAGCAAAGAGATAATGAGAATCTGAAAGGACAACTATAAAACAAAGGTAATATTTCAAGGTTTAACCAAATTACCATGTTTTGGTCAAATATTGTATCAGAAAATTTCCATAACAAATAGATCCCATGATGAGTTCACATGGTTCGAACATTCAAAATGGTCATATGAATGGTTCTTATGCTGATGTCTTCTAAAGAAATCACGTGAGAGACTGAAGGTTGCCAGATCTCTTGAAATTCAATATTTTTGTCAGTTGTGACAATGAGAGCCCCCTCTTCTCCACTATTTTATAGGAAACTGAACATAATACAAGAGGTCATGAGTAATTAAAAATGTTACTTGGGACACCAACTAGTGGGATCATCAGGGAATTAGGCATGCTTGTATGTTCTCTATAGTCGAGTCCTTGTTCCTTCCAAAATCACCTATAGGGACTGTATTTTTTGATGAGCTTAAAATAAGAATTAAAAATTCTAGGATTGATGAAATACCTTAAAATAAATATTATTTTCGCTATAAAAAGAATGAATGAATATCCCAAATAAATAGGAGATGAGGTGTATAGTTTTTCTGGATCGGAAGAACATGGAAATGTCGCATGGATGAATCATATACTCCTCAGGATCTGTGGATGATCATATGATTCCCCCATACAATCCCTCCTTTTCTTTTTAAGACCCTCCGTAAAATCCCTCATAATCTCAGGAAGACTCCAAGGAGTGTTATCTAGGTCTTTCAAATTCTCTTTAACATGACCATTCAATCATGACAAATCGTAACAAAAAATTAGTTGGAGAAAAGACCAAATTAATTGTAAAATGGATGGAATAATGCTAAAAAAGGTGGAATCCTCAACCAATTAAAGATATGTTGATTTTTAGGAAAAGGGATTTTGGGTTTTGCAAGATTACATGGAGACCCCTAGAAACATGTCATCCATATCATGAGAAAGTATTTGTTGTGAAATATTCATAATTTTAAGGACATTGGACAAGTCGATGATTCATCTTAATCTCTTTTAGATCCATGGGTAAGAAGAACCGATTGTAACAATTTCCATGTGATCTCACGAGACCCCTCATTGATCTTGTGATGATCCACACATAACATGAATGACTATCCACAACTAGACCCACACATCATCACATGGTATATTTCTTCTGATGTGACTCCACAATAGAAAAAATAATTGAAAATGGGGATAAATTTATTATAAAATAGAATGAATAAAGATAAAAAATCTAGAATCGTTGTTTGAGGAAAAGATATGATATTATTCATGTGAAGTGGTTATGCACCCCATGTGATCACACAAGAAAAGCTTTTAAATGACATATTTATCTTCTATTGGCTCTTTGATAGGTGGTTTGATCTCATGGAGGACCCCAAATAACTCCTCCTTGATCAAGTGAAGGGATATGTGGTAGATAATCCAATATCATTAAGGTTCCCAGAAAAGGCCTCAAAGATCTTGTGAAGTCATTTCCATAGGTTTTTTTTATCTTTTTTAGACTCTCATAAATGTTGGATCGATGTTTCAGTGTTCATTCGACATGTCAATGTGGTCGTAAAAATTCACTTTGACAACCCATGATCCAACAAAAAGAGAAATGAATGAATGTTATTATGGTCACTATATTTCATGTGACACAATGAATACGTCATGGATAACCAATAGAATGACCATACAAATAAAAGAATGTTCCCTTGACTCAATACCATATTCATAATATACACACCATATAAGGCAGTAAAAAACTAGGTTGGAGAGGCCTATATATTTCTCAACATCGAAAAAACACACATGGAGGTGGAGATTCTCACATATGAGTGGACTTATCAGATTGGAAATTTTCATTATCAAAAGGCTCTTTCTCCACGTAAAATACTTGGAATGACTTAAGGGATTACGCGACATGAATTTTCACTTCAAATGATCACTATATTAATGAATTGAAGGAATTATAGTGCATTAGCTAGATTATGTGAAGGATTTATCTCATGTAAACCTGGTTAAATGAGACCCCAATAATATAATTCTTGAAAACTATTGAATAAAATATATGAAATAATGTCTAAAAATAATGATACACAAGACATACATGGATACAGTATATTATGATTCTCTCAGAAAAGAGTCTTGTTCTTTTCATGACCCATCTAGATCATGTAATCTCATACGTACTTGTCAGCCAATTTATGTGACTTCTTCCACATATGTTGACTAGATCTTGAATCATCGTCAATAAATTTCATATATATCATGAAAATTCCTCCTAAAATGTAAACTAATTCATGCATCAACATCCCCACATGCTGAATAGATGATGAAACTTCCTTTGGAAATTTCATCCTTCTCAAATGAAATCCTCAAGACATGTAATCTAGATCATGAGATTTCCATTGGATAGCATATACATATCATTAAATTCTTTATAGTCTATTATCCAATTCATTCTATATCCTCGAAACATGTCATCCATATCATTCGACATCCTCTAGACATGTTTAATAGATCATGCATTATCTATCTACAAGTCAACCATAGTCATGAAGAACCAATTGATGTATCAACATCAATCAGACAATGATCCACAATAAAATTCAGCAGGATCATGTGATTTTCATAAAATATTTTATGAAAAAAACGTGGGAAAGTATATACACCCTAAATATGAGAGGTAGGAAATCAGGGCATCTTAGCTAGTAGCCACGAGACATTTCATCCTTATATTTTGGGAGTAATCAGACACTCCCCTTTCATATGGGAAGTCTCCCTAATGAGCTAGGAAATAGTACTATGGGATCCCCACACCCCCAATCACACTCAGTTATTCACTTTTGGCTCCAATCATTATATAACATAAGATATTATCTATATATCTTCTACTGATTGTCTATCCTGGCATAAGTCCTAGAACATCCCAAACCATGGGGATAATAATAATTCCTCTAAGCACGATCACTTATGCCAACCCATTAACTTGTTGGGGTTTACAAAACTATAAATCTCTAATTCCTAATATAAGAATGATGCATACGATTACTTCCAAAGGCCTGAGTTCTATACCACATTACCCTTGTGGCTGGTAATCACACCACTCTATGTTATCCCTTATTGAATAATTCCCACTTCCACATAGAGGGATATTGATCACTTTCTCTCCCTTTTTTGTGACATAGAGAATGGATCATGTGAGAATAGAGATTTTTAATTATCATATAACCAAATTTATAAATTATCCCCAAGATTGGAAAATGTTTGTGTGTAAGCCCCATTTAGTGGAATGATATGAATTCCCCATATAATAGAATCCACATTTTTTGTTTGTCCCAAAGGGAAACTCCTTTTGATAAACTATGGGGAAATAATTATTATGGGAAGTACATACCCTTCTTTTCCCATCAATATGTTAAGGTCGTACTAAACTATTAAAACTCGGATTCATACTATCAACATTATATAGAGGACTCCTTCCTATGGATCGAGCTCTATATTTGGTTTCTATTTTCACCCTAATACTTCCTTTACTCATGTTGTTAAAAATGAATGACTTAAAAAAATACATTGGTTTTGATTCCTATTATATCGAGGATACATAGTAAAACCCTTGATGTTTTAATAAAATCATTTAAATTCTAATTGCCTCCATGGATGGTATTAAATTATAGAATTCACTATTATATTGCTTTAAAATATAAGCAGAATTTTGTTTTTATGAAATAGTAGGGAAAATATGGAGAACCCCAGACACATATAGATGGTCTAATAAATAGAATCACCTTTATATGTAAAAGGATTTTTCACCCGACCATTATATTAGGGTAGCTAAAACCATATAGGAAGTTAAAAGAGAGAAAGTTACATATGTTAAATCTATAAGAGAGTCCCATGATAGGAAATAATTCCCTCCAAAAAGGTGTTTATGAGCCTAACCAACCATCCTCTTGGACTCTATATGTTTCAAAGAGTCATTAGGTAAAAAACCCAAAATGTCATCCTACCTTTGGAAAATAATTATGTACCTCATTTTTGGTGTGGGTGTCATTTAGAGTTTCTATAGAATGTGAAAATAGTGAATCAAGTGTGAAATCATGTAATGAGATAACAACTGAATCATTATAAATCAAGGGAATAAAACCATCATCTTTTTGAGGAAACAATGATATACTACAATATTTGGGTTTTCACAAACATCCAAGGAATCTAAAATAACTCAAACAAAGAATAGAAATATATTTTCATATGGTAAATATCCAAAATCCATAATTATTTCTCTACTAGAGAAAGTTTACATGATGATCGTGGGTCCCCAAACTACAATATTGGTCTTGGATAAACTAAGAAGTAACTATGAGGGAAATATCAAAATCATGGAATCTGTATTTTATGGATGAAGGAGCTAGTTTAAAGACCAAAATATGCCTGACTATGAGACCATTGAATAATTTTTATAGTGTTTAATGATATTATAATAAATATTTACGGTTTTGTTGAGAAAATATAACATTCCATCATTCGTAAAAAAATTAAGAGAAATTTCTTTATCCGTATAATTAAAAATTTTAAACTATTAATGAAATAGTATATTTGATACTATATGAGTTAAAAAACATACTCATAGCTTTTATGATGAGAAAAATTAAAACTTTCAATAAGAAGGAATTGATGCAATTTCCATTGATTAAATGAGGAAATGAATCAATTAAAGAAGAATATTTTGTTGAATCAAGTGATTTGGAAGATAAGGAAAGTGAATGTGGATTCATTATGATTGTATTTATTCAGTAAAATTTGTTTAGAAAAGTAAAAGGGAATGGGAGAATAAAAAAACTCTCATGTGCTATAATTTTTATAGCCTTAGGCACCACTCCTATGATTTCTTAAATAAGAAGGAAGATGGATATTAATATGATGGGGATGAAGATAATATTCTGAAAAAAGAATAAGGGATATTCCATAAGCATGAAAATAGGTTTGGGTAGTGATGTTGAGAATGATTATTCATCATCAAGTAAAAATTATAATGATTAGGTTAATTACTTTTCTAAGGATAATAATAATTTTTATTTATTATCAGATATGGTTGTATTGGAGAATGAACTAATGTGAAATAGTAAATGATGATAGAGTTGGAGGAATGCATGGAGGATATTAAAAATCTTATGAATGGAGAAAATTTACTAATGTATAAATCTATGGTTTTTGATGAAAAGGAAGAACTAATCATGAAGGAAAAATAACATATTTATGATATCAATTAATATAAACTGATGTTAGTTGAGATTTAAAAGTGGGTGATTGATCATAAATAAATGATGGTTGATAATAAAAAAGATTTTTTTGAAATATAATATAAATGTTTCATAATTCAAAATTTTTTGAACAAGGATGGAGATGTATTTAACTTATTAGTTGAATCAAAAGTAGATTTTTTTTCAAGATAATGAGAAAATGGCTTCCATCTGTAATGTAAAATATTGTACTTTTAATTCTCAATATAGATCATTTATAATTGGAAATGATGGCTTAAAAAACAAACCAAAATTAAGATACCCCAAGAAAGATATTAGAAGACACTATTACCCATAAAAAGAAGAACCAAAAAAATTAATTCCCTTTAGTAAAAATATGGAAAAATTTTCAGAACAAAAATACCAATATGAATTGGGCATAACTGGAGTTCCCATAGAAGATATCAGTTAATCTATTTTTGGGATGTTATTGAAATTATATATATTAATACTATATAATTCAGTTTAACATTCCACTTATAGGAAAGAAAAAATATCCAAGGGGTGTTTTTTTAGAAATTGAGGATTTTTACATAACGAAATAATGTTGTGCCCAGATCCTTAATAATTTAGTCGAATCCGAATATATTTAAATGGATTCAGGGGGTGTATGGAAGTTGTCAAAAGGGTTGTCACCAATTAAATGAATGAATTATTATATTATAAGGAGATTTTATCAATGTTTTGAGAGTGTTTAATTATGGTAGGATTAAGGAAGTTAAATGAAATTAATTCAAAAATAAATATGTCACAACGATAAAAGAAAATTAAAAGAAAAATATCAAGAAATAGTTCTTGATAAATTTTCTAGATCAGTTAGATAATTATATGAATATGATGATTATTAAGGATAAAAGAAAAATGGGATCATAAAATGGGGTAATCGTACTTGTGTAATAATCCAAAATAGTTGATATAATGATATATAAGACGTTTAAAGGTTGTTATAATTGTTTTCATGGTTAAAATGACTATAAGAATATCTTACTAAGCCAAGAATAATTCATATGGAGGATGAGAAATGAACATGATGAAGAGGGTTTATTAACTTATACAGTGAAGGAAACTAATTAATATCATAAAAGAGTGTGATGAAAAATTAATATAAGTTAGATGATATGGTCAAAAATATTATTAGGTTGCTAATAAATTTTCATCCTGAGTGTCACCTCAAAAGTAATAGAACGTCCCACGTCATTAACTATTACTTCATGTGTTTGGAGTTAACATCCAGGTATATAAAAGAGATGATTAAAGAAGTCGTTAATATGATAAATGAAAGGATTATTTCTCCCAGGGAGATATTATCAAGAAAAGTATCAAAAATGAAAAGGGAAAGTTTAGAATAAATCTAACATTTTATTAATCCATATAAATTTTTACCTTTTCTAAAACCTATAAAATTTAATGAATATGGTTTAAAAACAATTATTTATATAGATGGTATAGTCCAATAAATTATTAAGATTAATTGGGTGTGTTTTTATGATAAATGAATGAAATCTACATGGATTTATTCAATTTCAGCCTCAACATTCTGATGTGTTATTTTGGTGTGTAGGATTTGTGTTTGTAAAATAAAATTTGATTCCAAGATCACATTAAAATATTTATTGAGTATTGTATAATATATATAATATTTTAAAGAGTTAATTGATATCATTTATACATCCCACATATACTCAATGTTTTTTAAAGAAATGTTATTCTCTAAGAAATTCATATGTTATAATTTCCATCAAGGGAAATTTCCACACGTTAGTACTCAGGGATAAGAGTATACGCATTTGGGAATAATATAAAGTGAGTATACCCAAAGAAAGATCATTTTTAATTTATTTTCAGTAAGGAGGGGAAATAAATAATCTTGAACATTCAATTTTATGTTATCTGTTAATATTTATAATAAAATAAAAGGGGGAAGACTATTGGGTCCATGTATTTTAATTTTTTGTCAATGAGTCAACATGTGTTGAGACATGAGAACCAATAAATTATATTATTGAAGATGTTAATTTATTAAGAAGGATATAAAAAAATATTTTATTATTACATGATAATAATTGATATAAAATAGAATTTTATATTTCTCAATTTACTTACTATTTTTATAATTATTTGATAATGTAATTTCTTCACCTATAAATCCCGGTGAAGAACTCAACCAATCTTGTGGGAGTCAAGAAAAAATATTTTCGAGAAATCCCACATGAATAAATTGTGGTGGCATAGAGAATAGTGTAACAAGATAGGCTTAGTGGGTAGTCATAGCATGGGCATAGGGTGTGCGCAGAAGTGGAAGTGATAGATGAACCATATGTAAACTCATATACTCAGAACTAGACGACCATGGAAACATATTGTATTTTTATGTGTCATGATATTAAACAAATGTTTTATGTGTGAGTCATTTTACATGAGATACTGTTAGTCTATTTTAATGAATGATTAATATATTATTGGAAGAATTATTATATGTTATGGGTTAGTCTGCAACCATAGGATCATGATCATTATCCTTTCTAACAGTAGAAAGATAACATTTGGAGAGACATTTTTATGCGTAATAACTTGATCAAATTTTTATAGTGTACCTTTAAAGAGTATGATAATAAGAAGAGTCTGGTGATTAATCCATGATGATTCAATATTCCTCTATGAGATAAACGCCACATTCACGAGGGGTACAAATATTCCATGAGGCACTATTTTTCAATGAATTTGAAATGATTACTTTAAGAGATCATAGATCTTCAATGATATTTAAACATAATTCATGAAAAAAAATTAGTATGTAAGATCATACATGATATCTCTCTTTGAATCTAATCTTAATTTAATTATGGACTACGAATTTTGAGGGGATTACGCATTAAAAAAATCAATGAGAATACTCTATAGTAGAATATCAATTGATTGAGCTACATTAACCTCCTAAAAAAACCATCATGAAAATCACGTCTTCTATATGGTTAGATTCTTATGATATTGACACATACATCATGTGGTGTATCAGTTTCATACATGTGATATGAATTTCCAAGGATATACCATGAAGTTGAGATCACATTTCTCCTTTATTAAACTTGATGAATGCATGAGCGAGATCAAAATAATAAGATATATATGCTTTTTCACTTTAATGCATAAAAATCATATATATGATAGTCAAAAATTTATTGATAGATTAAATTGAGCTTTACTCATACCTGATATAAATATAAAATCATATTTTAGTTACCATGTAGGAGACTATCATAGATTATATGTCAATTCTATTCTGATATTTTCATCATGATAATACCATTCCTGAATAATGAAGGGGTTATTCATTACCCATGTTAAAATAATAAGCTACCCATTATATCAATAATATAGGATTAAATATACTGGGGTATTATTCGAGGATATTAAATAGTAAATAATATATAGAATAATTTATGATATAATTTATGATTCATTTCCTTGAATTAAAAGGGATATAAATTTTTGTAGTTATACATAGTTTTGGAGAAGAAATTGTAAGAGTCCAGATCCGAATCAATAGAAAATTAAATTCTAATATTTATAAATATTTTATTATGGTTTTTTGAGGATATTGAATAATATCATATAATGAATAAATACTTGATCATGAATGATGATATGAAATTTATATTCATTAATAGGGAATATTATGAGAATTAGGAGAGATTGATAGTTTTCACCATCAAAGGGGTAAAAGAGTCCGATGTTATGTTGTTTTCAAAAGAGGAAGACCAGTTGTACCTAAGTATTAAATGGAGAAATAGATGAAATAATTAACATCTAATCTATTTTTAGTTTCAAGACCAACTAACCAATTCATGATATTGATGATATTTATGGTATACAAACAATAAAAATTGATCTATTTTTTTAGAGGATGACAATGTAAAGAAGATGATATTTATATCACTATATCAACTCTAAATTAGATGATAGATTATGGGGTTCCTATCATGTCAATGGAGGCTTATGATTATAGTGTCTAATCGGTCATAGAGGGGGTGGGATATTGGTATCTAACAAATTTTTAGATAATAGTAATTGGGGTATCTAATAAGTTAAAACAACTTATGTATATTGTGTAGAATACATTTTGGGATGTTTAACAATCATGGAAACATGTCAGATTTTATTCAAAACAATGAAAATTTTGTGTGTTTATATATTTTCAATATTACATCATATAATTAATGGTTGGTAGAGAATATTGAGAGGATCAAGAATATTAACAGGTTTAGGAGGTTGGGATAAATTAGAATAAAACATAAAATTAAAAGTGATCAATGATCCACCACTTCCACTATCAATGATCAATCCAGAACATGGTACTTCACTATGGTAAACCAAACAAATTTCATTGTTGTTATGGAATGAAATCCTCCTGAAATAATATAGTTATTCATAGATAACATGAAATCTTTCTAGAATAGAAATTATTTCTCATTCAATTATAATTTATGTTCTCACTTGAATTTTAAATGGAATTTGGACATTGTGTCTATGAGACAAGTGATAGGTTATCCTTCATTAGATATTTATATGGATTCATCCATAGGTATTCAATTTATAGCTCCATATCCCTTCCCTTCTCAGATGGTATCACCACATTCTGATTTTGTGAACTCTTATTCAGAATTAGGGTGTTTTGTGTTCAATGTTGGTAAGTTTAAAGAGATACCATCAGGAACTCCTTTCTTTATATTTAGATTATACATTTATGGTGAGAGAAATAGTGAGGGGTTTGAAACTACCCCATAAGGATCCCCATCCTACTAAAACACCTAATGTGAATGGATTAGAAATTATTATTTATTATCTAATGGTTGGGGAACCCCCAAGTCTACCAGTTGTCCAAGAATCACCTTTAAATTCATATGGTGATAATACTATGTGATAGAATTAGTATTTAGTTAATATTATCATTGAGGATGGTACAACATCTGATTTACTCTGAGTTCATGAAAACACTGATACTCTTTATTTTCCATTAAATGGTTCCCAAAATGATTTGTAATTGTATTTAGTTAAAGTGAAAAGTCATCTTGTTCTAGTGGATCCTCTTAATTTCCCCAAATTTTTTACATGCTCAGCTACATTGTTGTTGATGTAGTCCTAATGTATGAAGATAAAGGATGTTATAGGAACATTGAGGAAACTCACATAAATAGAAGTTTATTGATTCATTCAAAAACAAATAATTAAATGAAATGATTTATCCCCAAAAATCAAGGCAGCTCATCTCTTAAGACCCCATCATCCCCTAACAATTATTTCTATAAAGATTTAAAATTCCATGCGACTTTATTGCCTAAAAAAAGTTCATATCTTCTAAATGATAACTACATTAAGAAAATTTCACTACTAGTATTCGTGGAGGAAAGTATAAAGGTTCGCAATATTGAATATTTTGTTAAATAATCCTGATACTAGATAACATGAATGGTTTCCTAATCATTACTCAAATCTGAGTATTTGGGGGGAATCATATGTAGGTGGATGTCGCTGATAATTCCCCTTTACACATAACCATCGAGGTATGTAAGGATGAAACATCCTTCTACTTATAAATTGTGTATGATTAATGTGAGGTAGTTGAGAGTAGTGGACTATTGGATTCTCTCCAATCATTCAACAGTGGTTATAAGGCTTTGATAATTTATAAATATTTCAACCCCATCATGAATCAATCAATGAATATATGAGGGGTGTCTACTCCAGCAACACTCTGTATGAGTTTTACTCCAATATTAATCAAATAAATACTCAGAATCAAGGGTTTATTGGTGATAACTATACATGGTGAAACAATTAAAGAGGTATTGAAAAAATTTGGATAAGGTCAGAATGATTACTTGTTAACCATCAAGACATCTAAAATTTCCTAATATCCATAGTCTATCACATTTCACGGATGTTGTATAATCATGTATGCTTTCTTCTCTTGGTGCAAAGATCAATTTTTTCCTACAATGGCTTCCTTTTCACCGAACACGTAATAGAAATAGAATCATTTAGGGAGATTTTTTTTATTATTGGTCTCCACCCATTCAGGGTAATTCATGGGAGTATATTAAATAAATATTAAGAAGGCAGAAAAATGATAATATCATTTAGTGGAATGAATTAATTTTTTCCCATACATGGATGTAACGATATAGTATATAGGGGTGAATAATAATTTTATGGTTTTAAAACATAATTATAATATTATCACAATATTAACAAGAATATATTATTTTGAGTTTAGTTTTCATGCAGATTTGTAGCGGAATAAATATAAAGAATAAAGACACCATGATTATTATATTAGTTTGATTCATAGATAATATACTCAACTGAATAATCACTCTAACTTAGTGATATTATTGTTAATAACTAAAAATAGTATGTATAATCCTTTTATAGGTGCAGACTAAACCTTTCATATTTCATGTAATACTAGAATATTTATAACTTTTCTAGGAATATGAGGAACCCATTATATTAAATAGAAATAACAAAACATTCCTAATTTTTACAAAGGAGTAATTAAAACAAAGAATAATTTCTCTATATGGGCCAATGTATACCTATACACAATCTTTTTGTTCCAATGTTTTTATCATATAAAACAAATAGAAAAAAATATAATTTTGATGCATAACTATGTGTAAATAATGAAATAAAAACACTTCCATATAAATTTAAATCATTTTAGAAAACCTAAGACACGTCATTTAATAATGATGGAGCAGATTAGTGACCTTCTTCCCTTAAAATAGAATGCATAAAATATAATTCAATCTATAATAGCTATAACATTTTTATATATTATTACATGATTTTATGTATAATTAGCCTTCAAATACAAAACAATGATCATAAATTCTAGTGTCTTTTGAATATGACATAAATAATTATAAATCATCAATCAAAAATAAAAACACATGTTATTCAATATTCCATATGATCTCTTAACACCATTTAAGGCCTTACATTTTCATAGGATAACCTGGGTAATCATGAAAAAAAAGGATGAGCTACAACACATAGTAAGAGAAGAAACATTTTAAAAAAGAAATTCACATTAGTTATATGGAATAACATGATGACATAAAAATCATGGAACATGAATGAATATATGGAAGAATAACATATAAAACAGGGGATCATGTAATCATGTAATGATGGAATAATTGTAATGTGTAATCAACAGAAAACATGACATGAGCATGAGTTAAGGTTCAATACACATAGAGGATAATGAGTTAAGGATAACCACTTAGACTGTTTCACAGGGCGCATGACTCAAGGCTAAGCACTAGGACCAATGAACATGACATCTTAAGAGACCAATCTTTACCCAATTCAGTGGATTTATATCTAAGAATACCCATAATAACATGCCAATGAACAAGTGTTCCACATAAATAATCATACGTAATGAATCAATCATAAACAATAGGGTTAATCATGGAATGAATTGGGTATCATAATAAATTAAAAAGAAATATCAAGTAAGAACGAATGGATTTGAATCACAAATAGAAATTAATAATTTAAAATAGGCATAAACCATGATAAGATATGTAAATCTAAAGTGAAAACATATAAAAATACTATTTAATAAACATTAGAAATAAATTATTTTAGTTCGATTGAAAGAAAATATTAAAGAGAATTTAATTAACAAAAGGAATATTGCTTTTCATAAAACTAGAAATTAACTAAGATATTTTTTCATGATAAAATGAGTGATTTTAGATAAAAAAATTGTGCCTTAAAATAGATTATGAAGTGAAAATGAAAATGAGTAAGAAATCAGGATGTTCTCTCTAATCGGTCCTACTTATCGAGATGTTTCAAGAGCCAAACATTTTTAAAACACGCATTTCATCATAAAATAAGGATTATATGATTTATGAAAATAATTTTTGAACATGTTAATTTAATGTAAAATCATTATATAAAAATAATACGACATTTAATTTTGGTAAAAATTTAGAAAGGGTAACCCGAAGGAAAGAATAAAGGTCTAGGTAGAATCACTTACCTTATGTCAAAAAGTGTTTTTCACTTTATCATAATTTCCTAAATAATAAAATTAAATAAATTAATAAATTAATATAAAATCTTAATAATTTATTTGATTTATTATAATTGAATTCTGTTCATTTATATCATTTTTGATGAGTTATAAAATAAAATTTTATCATTTTGGAAAGTTCTTTTGCATAGATTTTTTTATTGGTTTACTTGTATACATGTATGGAATATCATATAAAATGAGAATAGTTTTCTACAATTGAAATTATATGCTGTTAATTAATATAAATAATATTAATTAAATTATATATAATTATGGTTATATGGTATGAAGATGAATCATTAGATAAGATATTAGTGTGAAAGTTAGTTTATTTTGGTGTATTTTTATCATTTTGAAATAGTTTTTTATTATCAATTAATATTATGTATATAAACTCATTGTAGAACATTTTATAAAATTTAATACATATATAATAATATTTTCTAAAAATAAAAAATTGTTTTATGACCAAATATGAAGGATACATTGAAAAATTAAATGACATCTCCCACAACGGTGGTAAATTAGCACCTCACATATGTTGTTTTCATTTTTAGTATAAAAGGAGCGGGAAATATACATGATGATGGATTATTCCATTAAAAAAAGTTATAGTATATAAATGTAACTAATTTTTCTTGACACTTGGATATGGGTAAGTGTAGAGATAATAAAAAAATAAATTAATGTGAAATGAAATTAAACGAAAAAGAAAAAGGTTTTACCTCTGGAATTATACTCCATTATAACATCCATAGGGGAATTGGTTTTGGTATTTTGTTGAGACCAGAACCCCATTTCCATGGTCAAGAGACATTGGAAGAGTATTTTTCACAAATTATACAATCTTCATGGATGAATATTTTTTAGGAGAAGCTGTGGTGAGGGGGTGGTATTTATAATGGAGGACAAGGCTGTTTTCTAATTACTTTATTCATTAGTTTATGATTTTTCCTCTTGACTATGAATAGATTGATCATTATAAAAAAAATAGATTAAATTAATTATGTATTGTTCAAGATTATGGGATTACATCATCCATACAACATATATGACTTAAGAATTCTTTTATATAGATTTCATAAAAAATTATTGTATTTTATTATTCATACAAAATTCAACTATTTTTGAAAAACCCAAAAAAATAACCCAAAAAATTTATCAATATATATAATTAAAAAATGAACTCCATATTTCGATTTTTTTTCTAAATATGACAAAATATAGTTTTCAATTAAAATCACCATTTACTTAAAAAAATACAGATTCCAAAATTATGACCAATTTTATAGCTCTGTTAAAAATTAATTATGGAATCATAAAATTATATTATAATCATAGGGAACCGAAATTATAATTTAATTGTATATTCTATAAAAATAAATTTTCATTTAAATTATTAAATTAATCATAAATATTTAATTTAATATTTATGGCTTCTAAAAATAGGAACACTTAATTTTTTATTTTTAATATATTTATTTACTTACGTCTAGATATAGATATATCATGTTTTTCAATATAAGATACCCAAATTTTATTTATACATTCATAGTTGAGGTTAATATTCTTTTGGTTGTGTTACTATTCATAAGGTTCACATTTCTATGCCAAAGTTAAAGTTAATATTCCATTGGTATGGGTTCCTTAACTTCTAGAAATACCTCTTATTTCATTTATTCTCTATTTATAAATTTATTTGTGTGTATTTATGTGAATATATGTGATTTATAATATATTACATAATAAGGTAATTTCCATTGATAGAATTTAGGGTGGTTAAATTCTTCCCAACTTATGAAATTTCACCCTTGATAATTATGTTGACATACTATAGAGAAAATAAGGGAGTGTTCTTTTCCCTCATTGCTTCCTCCAATTCACATGTTTCTTCATTGTACGTATGGTTGTTTAATAATACATTGAACATGTGATTATTCTAGTTGTATATAACATAATATCTATGATCCAAGATCTTAACTATCTAATCCTCACAAGATAGATCATTATACAATTGTACTGCCATTTAATTCAGTATATATAAGTGATCTTGTATATACTTTCTCAACAGGGATATGTGGAATACATTGGGTTTTGGAGACAGGGAAAGTGGATGTTCTAGTAGATAGTCCAAAAATATAACACAATCAAGAATATCAATAGGGTCGATGTACCTAGGAGTTAGCTTTCCATTCATCCCAAATCTCATGATTAACTTCCATGGAGATATGTGGAGGAATATCTTGTATCCAACCTTAAAATCTAGGTCTCATCGATAATTGTATACATAACACTTCTGTCGACTTTATGATACCCAGATATGTTACATAATGGTTTTCACTATTTCTATCATTTTGGGACCTACCTTCTTATATTCACTAACTTCATCCTAGAATGTTAGTGTAATACATCTTTTCCCATAATGTGCTACATATAGATCTATCTGGATGATCGAGTGTAAATTTTTGATGTTGGAGAACTCGAAAAGAGGTAAGTGTTTTTCCATCCTCCCTTTAAGTCCATTGAAAAAGATCACAAAAGATCTTTATATTTATAAATAGTCCACTCTTATTGGGCATCAATTTGAGGTTGATAGGTCATAAAAAAGTTCAGCTCAGTGTTTAGGGATTGTTTGAGACTTTTATAGAAATCTGAGCTGAATCTCAGTTCACAATCGGGTACAAACAATAGTGGTAATTCATGTAGCCCTAGAAATTCGTTGATATATATCCATGCAAGTGGATCCAGGGATACTCCTCTTGGTTTGAGATCAAGTGTGTTATCATTGTAAGATTATCCACAACAACCTAGATAGAATTATTTACATTGTATATCTTAAAAAATTTAGTGACAAAGTTCATGGTGATGTCTTACCACTTCTATATTGGTATGGGTAATGGTTTCATCATCATAGTATACTTTTTCACATTAAGTATCCACTTTCTAAAATACCAGACACATTTATTTATATTTAGTGATAGCCTTATTTAAATTTCCCCACAAATATTTTTCTCAGAGATCTAGATACATGATTGTGCTCTATTAATGAATAGAGATGGTTGAGCTATGTGATTCATTAATAATCTAATTCTTTGCCTATGGATTGGATTTTACACATAGTCAGGAACTAAATATCATGAATCCTTCCTCATCTATTTTGAACAATGAGGATTTCAAATTCTTGAAAGCATCTACCTATTTCTAATTTTTCATATCATTTATTTGATAATCCTTTATTTTTTCCAAGTGGTATGGTTGAGTAGTAATTTGAGAAAGGATTGATTATGTTCCTTCTTTAATGATTCAAATGTCTATCTTTTAGTGGTCTAATAATATCATACCCCTATCGTTTATCATTATTGATAAATATGCTTGCTCATATTTATATAGAGTATCTACCACATCATTTACCCCAATAGAATGGCAATGGATTGAAAAGTAGTAATCCTTGATGAGATAAAAGCATATTCACTGTAGCATATTAATATCATTCTCTTCAAATAAATAATTCAGGCTCCAGTGATTGGAATATATCTCACACTTCTCACCATAGAGATAATGCCACCGGATTTTCAATGCATTGATCATAGCTGCAAAATATATATCAAGCATGGTATTGTTTTAATCATGAATTTTAACTGCCGTTAGGAATAGGATATCACATTATCATTTTTCATTAGTAAAAATCCTAATAAAATATTTTAAGAATATCTATACACCATAATGTGTTACCCACTTCTTATATGTGTGGGTAACAGTGAAGTGATAAGACTATTCATAAAATATTTTATGAATTATTAACATTTAATGGTCCAAACAAAATTAACTCCCTTATGAGACATCATGGTTAATGGGATTTAAAACCATGAGAGGTTATTTAAAAATTATCAGTTATACCTAGATCCACTAGGGAAAATAAATATCACCATTAAATATGTTTTTCTAGGCCATTATTTCATTTTTTCTCTTGTAAAGATCTAGAGATATTCTTTTACTACTGATAACATTCCCCAAGAATTATTCAACCTCCATCTATAACTCACATTTACTGTACATTGCATAAATTATCTCTCATCACAATGTATTCAACACAGTTTTCAAATTCTCCTCATGATCCTCAATTCTAATGGATTATATCAAAATATCATCAACAAATACTACTAAAAATTTATCAAGGTAATCTCTAAAGACACAATTCATTAAATCCATGAAAATTCTTAAAGCATTATTGAGTCTGAAGGGTATCAATATGAACTCATAGTATCCATTCCTCATTTGAAAGGAAGTATTGGGAATATCTACCTTCCTCTCCTTTAAATAGTGATATCATGACTAATAGTCCATCATAGAGAAATACATTTCCCCATATAGTTGATCAAACAAGTCATTTATCTGTGGAAGGGGATACTTGTTCTTTATCATGATTTTATTATTCTCATGAAAATCAATGATGAGCTACATTGATTTATCCTTATTATTGGCGAAGAGGACTGGTTCACCCCTTATTGAAGCACCCAGGTATATGAAACCCTAATCTAGATTATCCTATAACTTCTTCATCAGTTATTCCTTATTAACATAAGTCGTTCTATATAGTTTATTTGATATAGGAAAATATATAGGTTTATGTTCAATTGAGAACTCAACCTCTAGGTTAAAAGGAAGACCAGAAAACACTTCTTGGAACACATCCATGCAGTCCCTCGTAATGGGTATGTCATCGAGAAAGATTCTATCCTTTACTTCAATCATTTTTATTACATATTCTTCCTACTAATGAAAAAATATCCATAATTTTGATGATGATTATAAACTAGAATCATCACCTTCCTAAAAATTGTACAGAATTGGCGGATGCTTCATGATATAAAGAGTGATATCCCTTTCCCAAAATTTGATGTTGGATTTGTATAAATATAACCAACACATGCTCAAAATAGAATAAAATTCCACCAAATGATGTAAGACAATAATTGATGGGAGGTTTTTTCCAAACACATTAACTGGGGAATGTTATAAACCTTATATGCTCTAATTTCACCATTTATTATTCTCATTGATAACGCATCCTCCATATTTATAGGAGGTTGTTGAATACTTATACTAATAGTGAAATATATGATCTAATTCATAGAACTATAATCCAATTGTATGTTATTTATTCTAGAATGAATAACTAGCATACCTAGAATGGCATAATTTTTGGGATATACCGTTGTAGTACTGATATCATATTCCATTCATTTCTTCCCTGAGGGTTGTTCTTATTAATTGCATCCAACAATCATTGACTTTGGAAAATGGTTCAAATTATTACCATGTTCCATGATGATTAAACACTATCCTACAGGATGATTTTTCATCTAAAACTACATTATTTCTTTTATATTAGTGGTATTATTTATGTACCTTATACTGTAATTATCCAGATTCCCCATTCACCAACATTTGATGCATTTTTTTTCCCTTTAGATATTTCCCAAGGATCTTCATCCCAAAATTTTGACACATGGGATACTAGTTTTTCTTTACATCTTTGGATTTATATTTTGATCCACCTATATTAAATTCTATTTTTATTTTTTATATCTCTTTCCTTGATACCACTAAGAGTATCTAATCATCATTTCTACATTGAGGGGAAAATGGAAAATCTCTTCATACATATCAATGTCTCAAATCACCAATGATTTTTGTTGACATGGATTTAGTCCTCTAAAGGATCGATCCACATTAATTTATATGTTCTGAAAAAATCAGAGTTGTACCATAAAATTATTGTAATGTTTTATTCATACGCCCTGATAAACTCATCTTCTGTTTACATCATACTGAGGAACTCCCCCTCTATATTAAGAATGATAGTTTTGGGAATATATTTATTGAAAAATATTTTATTGAAATTCTCCATACAATTTAATCAATAAAATCCTTTTACTTTTTTGGTCTTGATCATTTCCCACCACTGATCGGATTCCCCATTAAAACTGTAGACCACTAGTACATATTTCAATTATTCTAAGAATTGAAGGGTAGATAATATATTTTATGGGATTTAATCTATTGTTCCACAAGGAAGGGATCATAAGATATACTAAACATGGGAGTAATTTTTACTTTTAAAGTATTCAAACACAACATGATCTTATATATAAAGTGGGTGTAACATGCAATTGTATTTTTTATTCGATGTATGATATAGCTGAGGAAGTATTGTCATGATATTTTGAGAACCTATTCCTATCGTTTTTGGTATATCATGACAGAAATTATCAAAATTCCTATAATATTGATTATTGGAAGATGTTTTCCTATTTACATCCATTAACTAAAAATATAAAGAACAATTAAGGGGGTTTAAAACTATTCTAGTAATCATAACAAAAGAAAACATTGAACATAGAAGGATTAACTTGTAAATAAAAACAATATCATAACTATTGATTCATTAGATTTCAATCTTGGTTATCCATAGTGATAGATTATTCCATAGGGTTATTCCTTAGGTGATCTAGTAATATTATCAAAAAATAACTAGACTTTTCTATGATACTAACTATGACTATGACACCTTAAAAAACTAATGTAAGGCCTTGTATTCGATAGAGTGTATGACACACGTTAGCAAGTGCGTAATGTAATATAATATCTTATTAATTTATAATATATTAACTATATAAAAGTATATTGAATATATTTGAACTCATGAAAAACCAAGTTATCTTGAAATTCATGTGACACTGGGTTTTCATACCACATACTCAACAATGCCCTTCCTCTATTGCTTGTGTCACAAGTAAGAGAAACATTCCTCAAAAGAATGCATTGTACGCAAGACCGGGATTAACCGAACAATGATATATTATGTAAATATTATAAGATATAAACTATCCATAAACAATAGTATTATATAAATTATGAAAATATATGGTTTAGAAATCTAAATTGTTAGTTACAAATAAATTAGAAATGAATATAAGAACCAATTCAATATTAAAAGAATATTTTTATAGTGAACTATTTTTATGCTAAAAAAGATGTTGTACCATAATGGATTAAATTAATTAAATTTATTGAGTGATACTAATGTTATAAATATGTTACATATTCAAAAACATTTCTATTCATCCAATATATTTGGTAAGAAAATGATAAGAGAAAACCCAATATTACACATAAAAACCTATTTTTTACTGCCTTTTAATAGAGAACCGATTTTAAATCATATATTTTCACTTTTATGAATTTAATATGATACTATAAACATATTATTTGAGTTATAATGTCAAAATTATATTAGGAGGAATTTTTGGGATTTTTCGGAGAAACTGCAGTTTTCTGTGAATAGTAAAACATACTAGGTTTTAGTTAAAAACTGCATTTTCTTTTAAACAATTAACAATGTTAAATTAAATTATATTATTTTTAAAGTGACATTGGATAAACTATACATCTATTTATATAATTTATTTCATTATAATAAATATAACATTTTTATTGAATATAATAATTTAACACCCTTTTGAGCATTTTTCTACTAAAAACAATTAATCTGTCTGTCTATGAGATTAGCATTAATCCTAATTTTCCTCTTATTTTATTTGATTTGTTAAAATCCAAAATACAAAATTGTAAGAAATATAATATTTATTTCCTATTAATATCAACTTAATTTTTGGGAAAAATTATTAGTGAAAGTGATTAAAATTAATTGCAGCAATTAAGGCATAATTAGGCTTAAAAATAGACAAAAGCCATATGTTTAATGGTCAAAATGACCTATACACTTGTCCAAGACTCATTGTATAGAAATAGTTCATCCATGATCTAACTATTCATGACTTTTGTGGGTTTTTTATGACTATTATTAGGTATGAACATGTACACACCAAACTTTATTTCAAGACTACCAAGTGAATTTTTTTTCCTTCCCTATAAAAGGCCACCACCTGTACCCATTCTTCACACCTATCCAACATCACATTTTTGGACAATATCTGCCAAATTGGACTCCAAACATCCATCCCCACGTCCTATAATCCTATAATTTTGCAGAATACCTTCCATGTATGCCTTTTGGTTCAACCAAAATAAGCCACCTAATTAAAAGGTAATGTATTTTCTAAATCAATCTAGCTTAATTTCCATTATCAATCCACTAAAATATACATATATTGTTCCGGTTTAACAACCCCATTATCATAAATATAATATGATTTCATTATAATGATAGGCTAACCTACACTTTCACACACCACTATATAATGGGTAACGAACATATTGTTTTTGTGTACACCAAACTACTGCTTCCCGAAACTATGATTGTACAACCATCCCTACACCTATCATGGTGGGAATTAAGATGGAAAGCCAATTTATATATAATATATATATAATATGTAATTTATTTAGGATTATGTAATTTTCATTTATAATATACCTTTATTCTTTTGTCATGTGTAAATACGATAATTTTGTTTTAGGATGTGTGGACTACCACCCCCTCAAAATGATTTGACTCATTCATTACATAAATGGAACATTTAAATGTTGGTTATAATAAAACTATGAATCATATTTAAAATAAATATTATACTGTAAATTATAAAATACATATCTATCATTTAGTTTCATTTATTTTAATTCAATAACAAAATGGAAGTAGCATTCATGCGTACGTACGACCTACCACCTCTATAAATGGTTCACTTCATTTATAATATCCCAATGTTATGGAATATTATAAATAAATATGTAATGAATATATATGATAATTTAGTCATGTTTTACATTCTGGATATGATGAAATCATTATATATTTAATAAAAATGATAAATAACAAGTCAAAACATAATTGAGAAAACTAGGCAATTACCACCCAAAATAGTTAAAATAAAAAGAGAGTTAAAAAATGGGTAATAAAATATTTTAATATGTTAATATAAGATATTATAAAGATGATTTTTTCTGGTATTATTTATTAACTAATTTTAATTAAATGTACATGAGGCTAAAGGCCCCACAACAAAAAAGGAAGGATATGGTAATGGATTCTGGTCTCATTTTCATTTCATGAGGCATACTTAATTTTTATGCACCTAATTTCTTATACATGGTGTGATTAATACCACATTGACATATTATATCATGAATTAAAATTCCTTCATGTTATTTAATACTTTCATTTAATATTATTTTTTCATGAGGTTTATGATTTAATAATTTTTCATAGGGATATGGGATACATGGGAATGATTAATGATTATTGCCCTCAAGGCTAATACTAAATATCATTCAAGGGAATATCAATTAGAAAAAAATATATGACCATTAAAAAAAATTCATTCTTCGCTGGTTAATCATGACAATTTCAAGTATTATTACCATTCTTCTACTATTTGGTACTCAAAGTGTTCTAAAAATGTTTCCAAGAAAACGTGACGTCACTTATCTCTTTTTTCAAGGAACCTATATTATTTATAAAACAATGTTTTATTAAATGTGTTTTCCAAAATAAAATAAAAATTATTGGTTAAAGACAATTTTAACAATTTTTTTCTTTTACCAATATTTTATAATGAATCTTCTTATCACTTTTCAAACGATGCATGTTATAACCTTTTTATGTACAATAGGATATTGTTTTAACCTCGTATGACATATATGGATTTTTCCACCATAATTTATTTCAAGACTATATATCAATTTTTAAATGGCTTTTCAAAAGAGAATGATATTTTCCAAATGAATATTTTTAAAATTTAATCTTTTATTTCATCATTGGTGAAAACCATCTATTTTATTCCACATGGGATTTTTTGTATTGATACCATCCTTATTATTCATTTAGATGGTTTATGATTTAATTTTCCAAGGATAGTATTAACATTCACTCCCATGATTTATTTTTTAGTACCCTTGAAATATTCAATCTCATATGAACATTGAACATTTAATTTCCCTTAAATTATATATTTTATTTATCATGAGTATTTTTATTCACTAAACCATAAACCATTTTACAAATAGTGTATACTATGATAATTATTTGATTGTTTTTGGAAATATTGATAAATCTATATACTTTATTCAATATGGATATTTTATAAGGAATATTATTTATTTTATATATGTGAAATTTTTTAGACAAGAAATACATGGGTTGGGGACCATTTAAGTAAATCCATATGGGTTAGGGATAGATGAATGAAAGCCCATAAATTCATAAGTAGTCTCATGGGACAATTTAGTTACACAAATTTCATTTTTAAAACATCATTTTGATGATAAATGTATCATGTTATTGGGAATCATGACATCTAAGAAAAATAATTTCCTTTATTAAGAATCTAGTTTTTATTTATCGATGATATTTTTCATTGACATATCTATGGATACAGTTCATTTTTAGTTGTTTAGATGGAATGCGATTTAGTTTCAAACCTTTCAATATTTTTTTGGACTTATCTACAGAATCATTATGGTTATTTACTCAATCTAATATGCATAATGTTAGTATATTCAATACCTCTAACCAAGATATTACCTGGGATTACATATTTGAGCATGCTCATATATACATTAATTTTGTTTATGCTTGTAATAGATACCAAAATAATAGATCTCATTGGAACGAGTTCACCCAACTTAGTAACAATATCCATAATCCTTGGTTTATAATTGGAGACTTTAATACTGTTTTAGCTCCTAGTGAAATAGTAGGCCCCCAACATGCCTCCATATATTATAGGGAATTTAAATCTTGCATTGAACTTAATAACTTTACTGAGGTTAATCTAATGGGTGATAAATTCACCTTGTACATAAAACATTATAATAGTATGGTGGCTAGTAAACTTGATAGGGTATTTACTAATGACTTTGCCCTGAATAAATGGGAAAATATCTCTTGTATCACACATAAGAAGATTTATTCTGATCATCATCCCATCCTAGTTAGCTTTTCCCATAACACTTTAAAACAAAGGACTCCTTTCAGATATAACACTTCTAGGTCCTCTGACTCGGACTGTATGAATATCATAAAAAACCAATGGACTAATATTCATAGTCACTATGATGCGTTTTATTGTCCAGTGAAATTGAAAATTCTTAAGAAATTTTTAAAAAACTGGTGAAATTCTAAAAAAAATGAAATATACAATAATATCACCCTTTTTGAAAAGGAACTTACTCAAATTCAAAATGATAGAACCTCCTCTAACATTTCTCACAGCTCCCAACATGAAATAAACATTTCCTCTAAACTAATGACTCTGCTTAACTTTTAGGATAACTTCGAAAAGAAGATCATTAAATCCAAATAGCTTAATGATGGAGATAGGAATACCAAATTCATTAATTCCCTCCATATAGTTAGAAAATCCTATAGTTTACTTTCATATCTTAGTGAGTGGGGACAGATTCTTGACACTAAGGAAATCATTGCCAATCGTGTGATATCTTACTTTCATAATATCTTCACTGGATTTGTTATTGATAAAGATCTTATTCATGATTGAATTCCAACACTGGTTACTGATGATGAAAACACCTTAATTATTAGTATTCATTTATTCCAAGAAATTAAAGCCACAATATTAAGCCTGAACTCGGACAGTGCTCCTGGGCCAGATGGTTTTAATAATGGGTTTTATCAAAAACACTAATATGTGATTCAGGATGATGTCTGTTGAATGGTGGAAACTTTTTTTTTCAGTGTCATCCTCCCTCATGGATTAAATCCACAATTCCTAGTCCTTATCCCTAAAAATGATAATGCAGATGAATTACACCTTTTCAGGACCATTTCTCTCATAAAATCTCTCTTCAAGATTATCACCAAATTGAATTCCTATAGGATGGTTGCTATTAGCAATACAATTGTCTCCTAGAATCAATTTGGATTCAAATAAGGAAGATCTGTTCAAGACTGTAATTTCCTTGTCTATGAATCCAAAAATATCTTAAACAGGAAAATTTGAGTTGGGAATGTTGCCATTAAACATGACATTACAAAGGATTTTGATACCATCTATTGTAATTTCATGTATAAATTCATTATGCATGTTTTCTTCAATGAAAACTTTATAAAAAGAATAAAAACCCTTTTTAATTTTTCCCATATTTCCATCCTCATTAATGTCTCCCTGAAAGGTTATTTTAATTGTTCCAATGGAGTTAGACCAGGTGAACCTCTCTCAGATTTTATTTTCTCAATTGCTGAAGACTAATTAAGTATAGTTCTTACTCAATCTATAGAAAAAGGTAATCTCAAACCTATATATGCCTCTATAAACATGAATTCCCCCTCGATCCTTTTATATGATGATGAAATTATTCTCTTTTTCAGGTTGGAGAAAAGAAATATTAATAATCTTAAATCCATCCTTCTTCACTACCAAGAAGATTCTATTCAACACATCCATTGGCACAAATCATACATTTACTTAGGAAAAGACTATCCCTACTGTAGGAAACTCAACATCACTAGTAACATAGGTGTTTATGTTGGGCTTATTACCCTACACATATCTTGGTGTTCCCATATTTTTTGTTAGACCCATAGTGGCTTACTTCTACCCAATAATTGCCCAAACACTTCAACATATTTCATATTGGAAGGGTAAAAACCTCTCGATGGCTTGGAGAATTTTTCATGTTAAATCCAAAATTGTCTGCAAATTGGTTTAATCTTTGATGATATATTAATGGACGAAGAGTCTCATTATGTTCTTGAATGTTTCTATTAAGAATTGTTTTTGGACTGGGATTACTCTGGTGAGAAAACTGGTCATAGTCTCCCGGGCCACTTGCTGCAAGCTGATTGATAAAGGGGGTATTAGTATTAAAAACCTCTCTGATTTTAATGATGATCTCCATGCCAATATCATGTGGAACCACATTCATAATATCCCTCCTTATACATATTTTCTTAGGGATTGATTTTTTAACAAACATAGAAATAATCATTCTCACTTTCTCATATCCTCTATATGGCCCTCTATTAGAAACAACTTCACTTCCCTTATGGAAACTTCTAGATGGATGGGTAACAAAGATGAAAATTTAAATTTTCGGCTGGATAACTGGACTAGTGCTTCCCTGATCTCATTAATTATCATTTACCATCCTCTAAAACACACCAATGACACCATAAAAAATTTCATGCATTCGCAAAACCCTTGTTTACAGAAGGATATCAAACACATTGTTGACAGTTATCCCTTCACTAATACGGATGGCTTCCTTATTTGGGAAGATTCTCACAATGGGATTATTGAATCTAAGAATTACTACAATCACTTTTTCAATAATGATGCTAAAAATTTATCCATATTATAAAACATCAAAAAATCCTAGTTAAAACCCACAAGATTCACCTTAGTTTGGCGTATCGCCCATAGTAGAATCCCCGTGAATACTTGATTACAATATTTCAGGATTAATCTTTGTTCAAAATTATGTATATGTAACCAACATTGAAAAGATATTAATCACTTATTTCATTATTATGATACAAAAACTTTTATTTGGCATTATATTTTTGACTTTTTTGAGTACAGATGGTTGTTTTGTAGTTTTTTAACCTCGTAGCTACAGCAGTGTATGAACCTGCTTGACTCCCAGGAAATCAAGAACCTTTTTTTCCCAGTGGTAGCGAAGCATTTCATGTGATCTGTTATGGTAGAAATGATTTTAATTTTTGTAACAACTCATTAAAACATACTGTAGGTAAAATGAGAATCCTCATAGCGATTCGGGAGGTTGCATTGATTCAAAAAAATCATTGCAATAACATGGTTCATGACCTTTTGATTCTTAGATGTATTGGGGTTGACGAGAATTAATGTCACCCTAAATCTACCTTTGATGTTTTTTGGCAGCCTCCACCCCCAGGCTGGATTAAAGTAAATGTGGATGGTGCCTCTAAAGGAAACCCTAGCCCAGTGGGTTGTGGATCCATCTTCAGAAATCACATTGACCAGATGCTCGACTGCTTATATGCCTCTTGCAGTCTTGCTTCATCTTTGGAAGCAGAGATGATGAGTGTTATCCATGATATTTTGTTTTCCATGCTACAAAACTGGAACAAAATATGGATTGAGAGTGACTCCACTATTATTGTCCACGACATTTGGAATGGTACCTTTCATATTTCTTGGACGCTCACTACTCACTGGAAGGACCGCCATAACTCTCTTTCAAATATCAATTTCATCATCACTCATATTTATTGTAATGAAAATAGGATCACTGATGGGCTTGCTAATATGGGTGTTTCTTATAATATTCATTAGAGGGACAATCTTCCTCCTGAGTTACTCCCGCATTATTTTAGGGAGGTAAATAAAATTCCTTATTTCAGACTTGTGTAACCGTTTGTTTTTTTTCAATAAAATTTGTGTTTTGGTCATTAAACAGAACACTACCTTATAAACAATAGTAATCTTAATGGACTATGATTCCAATTATTATATTTCCATATTGTTTATGCACTTACATTATGTTTATTTATTACATAGAGTGCATGTTTATTTATGTACCTTTCCATATTGACTATTCTCATTGATTCATTATTGATTCGGCTATATTATTCCCTTACTGAGAATTTGAGCTCACACTTATTATTTATATTTTCCCAGGAATCCAAGAATCATATTATGAATGAAATTAAGGAATATAATAGATGGATTGCAATTATCTTCAAGGATGTTTATTTGTATATAAAAAAAGAGAATATGTTGTTACCAATATATCCATTGGTAATAAATACCCATTTATATATCTAGATTATCAATACTACTAAATTGACCGGTCCTTCAGGGTATTATTAATTCTAATAATTCCAATGTATTTAGTAGCAGACACTATCTTTGTGATATATTGGGATAGGTCATTATAGTTGGTATCAATAGATGTTTAGTAGAAACTTTGGAATGAGTTTTAGGAAAACCTATATTTGAAAACATAACCCTATGGTATAATATTTAGAAGTATAGATTCAAAACCTATAATTTTGGTAAAGTAAAAATTTTGTGGGTATTTTTAATAAGAAATTCATGTATGGATACTACAATAGGACTAGTTTTTGGAATATATGTAACTTAGAGTAACAACTTCGACAAGGTGTTATGGGCTTGACACGAGGTAACCTGGTAAACAAAAATAGAAAATACTACCCACCTGGTTTGACACTCCCAAGGGATATGCACAGGATAATATACTTTTCCTTTACGAACAATTACGAAGTATTTGGATACATAATAAGTTACCTAGGTTACAACTAAGGAGTTTAAGATTGATGATAACATGTACTGATTTAGAAATAAATCTAAGGAAATTATAGAAAAACCCTATACCAAGGATGGACCGATGTGGAAATAAAATGGAAGAGGTATTTATCATGGGAAGTTGTATTAAAAACAACATTTTAAATTCTTTTTAGATATTAACCTAATTTCACTGATGTACATCATATTTATATTTGGATGTTATATTAATATGGTTTTACAAATATAAAACCTACATGTCATGTGACAACAAATCATATTCTGTATGTTTGGGGTTATTAAACCACTAACCGAAGAAAGATAAGGGTTTCACAACAACTACTCACCTATGAAATATCCTTGATAATTTTAATTGTTTTTAGTTAAACAATTTAATGAAAAAATGTTAATGATGAACCAGTACTAACACATTGGATGATTATAAATTAATTAATTAACCATATATATTTTGGGATATATATAAAGACAAATATTAAGTCTTATTAATATTTTATTGGTTTTATGATCCATAAAACGTTTCTTTTTGTGCTTTAGGAATAAAAAAATTGGTTGTTGGTAATTAATTTTTAAGAGTAAAGGGAATAATTATAATTTGATCGAAGTATAACCAAAACATTGGAATGATCATATGAGATTGAAATCTATCATGTATGAATATTTCATTATATTCTTGGTCAGTAAAAGTATCACCCAAAATTGCTAAAATGACTTAGAAATAAAATGGTTTCCAAATATGTAAATTTTTGTTGAACCGATGGACTTATAAATCATTATAGATTTATGTCCCTGAGGCCTTAAACATTATTTTGATCATTAAATTGTTTTTTTATTTATGATATCTTCCACTCTATAAAAATATATATGCTTTTACATGAGGTTTGTATTTCTATATTCCACTAAAGTTTTCTTACTTAGAGACCTTGTTACATGGTATTATATGTGACCTTTTTTACTTTCTATTCTCTCATTCAAAGATAATTACTTATGAACCCTTCTACCTATGTGTGATTTCCAACAGAGGATGTATCAAAATATCAATCACCAGGAATGATTTAAAATTTTTATGACATAATATAAATAATGTGGAGAGAATGTTAAACCCCAAAAAATGAATGATATAACCTTGTATTCGATTGTGTGTATGTCATGCGATAACAAGAGCGTAATGTTACATAATACATGTTTGTTTTATAATATATTTACTATTTTAAAATATATTATTTATATTTCAACACATGAAACACCGATTTATCCGAAAATACACAGGACACTGCGTTATCATACATCATATGTAATAAATAAAATCCTATATATCTTGTCTTACATAAAACGAAGACCTTCATCAAAATCCTGCATTGTACGCAAAACTGAGTTTCACCAATCAATGATATATTATTAAAATATTATAGGATATAATATATTATTTATGAATAGTATTAACAAAATTATAAAAATATATGGTTTAGAAAACTAATTGTTGGTTACAAATATATTAGAAATGAATATATGAATCAATTGAATATTTAAAGGATATTTTTATAGGGAACTATTTTTAAGGTCACAAAGTGGTTTTACCCTAACAGATTAAATTAATTGAAATTAGTGAGTTATATTAATGTAATTTTTTACATATTCAATATATATTTTTGATACTGATCCAATATACTTGGTAAGAAAAAGATAAGATAAAACCCAATATTTCACATAAAAGCCTAATTTTTTTAACTCCTTTTAATAGAGAACATATTTTAAATATTGACATTGAAAATATTATTTAATGAATTAGATAAAATAAGTCTCATTTTTTAATTACTAATTTCAAAAATATTTTAGGATGAATTTTTTTTCTAAGAAACATCATTTTTTAGTGAGTAATGAAAAAACTGCATTTTCGTTAAAAAATAATCTTTTGTTTAAATATTTTTTAAAGATAAATTATATAAAAAATTTGTTTTAAAGTAATGTTTGATCAATTATATATATATTAATATAAATTATTTCATTATAATAAATATAATTTTTTAATTGAATATTAACATATAACAATCTTTTGAACATTTTACAACTAAAACCAGTTAATCTGTCTATTTGTGAGATTAGCATTAAACCGTATTTTTCCACTTATATGATTTGAATTTTGAAAGTATGAAATAAAAAATTATAATATATATAATATTGGTGTTATTAAAATATTAAAATATTTTTTTTACAAAAATGATATGTGAAATTGATTAAAATTAATTACAGATATTAAGATGAAATTGAGCTTCAAAATGGACTAACACCCTATGATTGAGGGTCTAAATGACCAATAAACTTGTCTAAAACTCATTTGATGGAAATATTTAGTCCATTAACCTTCATTTAAATACTTTTTGTGGTTTGGTTTAACTTTTATTTAATATTAACATGTTCAAACCTATCTTCTTTTACAGGATACAAAGTGAGTTATTTTTATTCCCTATAAAAGGCTAGCACACCTACACATTACTCAATCCTATTTAACCTTTTATTATTGGAATATATCTTAAAAAATGGCAACCCAAATACCTACACTCTCCCTATAATCATACCTTTGGAATGAATACCTTCAATGGATTCCTTTTTTCTAAACCAAAGAAGATACCTGATTAAAAGGTAATGTCTTTTCTCAGTAACTATACTTTTATCTCCATTATCAGACCCCTATATTCATATTAAGTTCTTGTATAACAAAACGGTTATCCTATATATACTATTATATGGTTATTTTGAGAGTTTAACTTGCACATAAACCCAACACCATCTAATAGTTATCAAACATACTGTTTCTGTTTACGACGAACTACAACCTTGCAAAACGATGATTGTTTAGCATTCCCTACCACCTATAATGGTAGAAATCATGATGGAAAACATATTTATACATAATATATATTTCATTTATAATGTATTTATGAATCTATAATTTTTATTTATAACATACATTTATGCTTCCATCATGTGTATATAAGATAATTTTTTTTGAGGAAGGGTGGACTACTGTCCCCTCAAAGGGTTATGACTCATTCATGCCATAAATGGAACATATAATTGTTTGTTATAATAAAAATATGACAAATATATAACATACATATGATACTAGAAATTCTAAAATACATATTTATCATTTAGTTTTAAATATTTTAATTCTATAAAGAAATAGAAGTAGTTCTCATGCGTAAGTACGACCTACCATATCCATGAATGGTGCACTTAATTTGTTATCTCCATATGTTACAGACTATTCTTAATACATATGTACTGAATATATATTAAAATTTTGTCGCATTTTACATTTTAGAGTTTATAAAACCATGATATATTTAATAATAACAAAAAATAACAAGTCAAAATGTACACTGGAAAAGTAGGAAATTAACACCCAAAATAATTAAAATAATGAAAGAGTGTTAAAAAATGGGTTATAAAATATTGTAATAAGTTAATATATTATATTATAAATATTATTGTGGTTATTTTATTAGTTTGTATCATATTTTAAACAATTATAAATTATTATAAAGGCTTCACAACCTAAAGTAAGGATAAGGTAATAGAATCTTGGTTCATTTTCATTTTATGAGGCATACATAATTATTGTGCACCAATTTTTTTATATATTGTGTTCATACCGACACATTGATATATTATATCATGAAATAATTTTCTTTCATAGTATTTAATTATTTCATTTAATATTAATGCATCATGAGTTTTATGATTTAAAAATATTTCAATTTGGCATGGGACACTTTGGAATGTTTAAAAATTATTGTCCTCAAGACTAATCCCAAGGATCATTCAATGGAATTTATATTTTTTGAAATTAAATAACCATTTTCAGAAAAAAAAAATTCATTATTATTTAGTTATTTATAACAATTTCAAGTATTAATAACATTTTTTAATCATTGGTACTCAAAGTGTTTAACGTATTTCTTAAAGAAAACCCGACTTCACTTCACCATTTAATAAATGAATCTATTTTCTTCTAAAAATGATGATATATTAATATTTGTGAAAAAAATATTTTAGATTTTTTTAAATAAACTATTAACCTTTTTTTCTTTTACCAATCACTTAGAAGGATTATTCTTTTCAAATTCTGAATGAGGTACTTTGTATCCTTTTTCCATATGAAATGAATATTATTTTTACCTCGTAATAAATGTACAGATTTATGTTCAACAATTTCATTGAATCCTACATCATTATATCAAAAGGGTTTTTAAAAGAAAATAATATTTTCCACAATAATATTTTTAAATTTTAATATTTAATTTAATCAACAGTGACAACCCTATATTTTAACCCACTTTGGATTTGTTTTATTGATATCATCTTTATTCTTCCTTTGGATAGATTATGATTTATTTGTATAAGGATAATATTCACATTAACTTCCTAGAATTATTTGCTAGTCCCCTTGAAATATTTTATCTTTGATGAACATTGAACATTAAATTTCCCCTAATTTATTAATTTCATTTGTCATGGATATTACTATTTCGTAAGCTATATACCATTTTACATAAGTTGTCAAATTTGAAATTTATTTGACTAATTGGGGAAATATTGATAAATCCATATACTTTATTCGATACATATATTTGATAAGTAACATTATTTATTTTTTATATGAGGAATTAATTAGATATGGAATACACATGTTGGGGAACATTTAATGAAATTACTATGGGTTGGGGACTGGTGAATAAGAGGACTGCAATGTATCATTAGTCTATTGGGATGAATTAGTTGTGAAAATTGTTATGGTTACATTATTATTTTATGATAAATGAATCATGTGCCTCGGAAACATGACATCTGGGAAATATGAATTTACATTATTAAGAATTCAATAATTATTTATCTATGATATTTTGTGTCGACATATCAATGGATTCATTTCGTTTTTGGTTAATTATAAGGCATGTGTTTTGGTTTCCTACCATAATATTTTTTTTCACTATATAGTTATCTTAATAGCATGTGTTTCTAGTTATTGAATTTCTATATTGTTTATTCACTTCCATTATGTTTTTTTATTAAATTTTATTTGTGTTCAGTTTTTTACCTCACCATATTGACTATTCTAATTAATTCATTATTATTTATACTATATTTTTCCCTTATTGAGAATTTGATCTCACCCTTACTACATTTATTTACCTAAGAATATAAGAAGCATACTATGAAAGAAATTCAAGAATATACAAGATGGATTAGATTTATCCTCAAAGTTGTTTATTTGTTTTTTTTTAAAATATGATGTAATGAATGAATTAATTTGTAATAAAATAATAATTTATGTTTCTAGTTTACCAATACTATTAAACTGCTCGGTCCTTTGTGTCTTGATACATTATAACTGTGCTAATATATTTAGTATCATACACCATATTTGGGATATCTAGTGATAGGTCACCACAGTTGGTATCATATGATGTTTAGTAGCAACCATGGGAACTGGGGTTAGGAAAACCTAGATTAGAAAACATAAACCTAAGGTAGAATTTGAAAAATTATAGATGAGAACCCAATAAAATTGTTAATGTATATATTATGTGGGTCTTCTTAGAAATAAATCCATATCCGTATACTACAAGTTGTCATAGTTCTATTACAAATGTACCTGGAAGTAACTACTTCGATATGATTTTTTGGGTTTGAATAGAGGTAACCTATTATATAATAATGGGAATCTCTCTGCACCTACTTCGACACTCCTGGGGATATGCATAGGATAATCGAATTTTCCTTAACAAACAGTTTTGAAGTATTTGGATAAATTACAAGTATCCTAGGTTAATAATAAGGATATTTAGATTGATGATAAGGTGTCATGATTTATAAATCCAACCAATGATATTATAGATAAACCCTAAAAAAAGGAAGGACCTTTGTGAGAATAAAATGGATGACGTATTTATGTATTTAGGTAGTATTGAAAACCATCGTTAAAATTATATTTATAGATATACATAATTTAATGGATGTCCATAGTGTTTATATTTTGAGGTTAGATTAATTTTATTTTAGAAAAAGACAACCTGTAAGACAATTGACCATCAATGAAATACAGAAAATCCATGGGACATGAACCCATGACCAATAGATGATAAGGGTTTAACACCAACCACTGACCTAGGCAATGTCCATTTCAATTTTCATTGTATTTACTTAAACAATTTAATGAATAAATATTAATTATGTACTAGTAGTAACACTTTTTATTATTAGAGTTAAATATATTAACCATATTCATTTCAGGATATTGTTAAATAAAAATAGTAATACTTATCACTGTATTATTGGCCTTATTAAACATTAAATGTTTATTTTAGTTCATTAGGAAAAAAAATTTGTTGGTAATTAATTTTTGTGGGTAATGGGATGAATTATAATTATAATGAAGAACAACCAAAATATAGAATTTTTCATATGATATTGAAACCTATCAATTAAGATTATTTCATTATATTATTGGTTAATAAAAGGATTACCCAACATTGAAAAAACTCATTAGAAAGAAAAATTTTCCCAAATATCTAAATGTATGTTGAACTGATAGACTTCTAAATCATCAAAGATTTAAGTCTTTGTGGCCCTGAACATCCAATTGTTCATTAAATTTTATGTTATTGATGACCTCGTTAACTCCCTATAAATATTTATGCTTTTCCTCTAAGTGTGTATCACTACATTCAAACAATATATCCTATTAGAGACCTAGGCACATGGTATTCCACGTGAGCTTTTTATTTTCTGTTCTCTCTTTTATGGAGGATTACTTATAAACCATTCACATGATCTGATATATATAATATTAAAACTATCCAAAAATCTATCACCATGATTGATTTTGAATTACAAGGAAAAAATTAAAATATTGTGGGCAGAATATGAAGCCCCAAAAAACTAAGGTAAGAACCTTGTATTCGATAACAGGTATGACCCGTAATACCAAGCATGTAATGTAATATAATATATAAGGCCCCGTCCTTAAACCTTAATTGATCTTGAGTTATTACAAGATTTCACATTGAGAATATTTTCATTTTTAGCGTTTTAGATAATTAGATCATAAAATTTCCATTACATTCCACATTTAAACAAAGTGGTTGCATAAATGATAGTATTCATTTTTCCCATCAACGGAAACATATTTAAAATAATACATGGATTCTTTCCTGACACTTCCTTGAAACTATCATCATATCATGTACCATTGCCTTTACCTATGAAAAACATTTCAAAAAACTTGGGATGAGCATAAAAATCTCAGTAAGGGTTATAAAAAGTATGGAAAGGAATCATGAGTACATATATACATAAGAATGAAATCATACATTACCCATAAAACATATTCTTTTTAACATACCTCATAAAATCATGAATAAATCATAGAAATCATAAGACATAAAGGTAACATGAGGCATTCATAACATTCATACATAGGGAGTAACCCTCTTGGTTACTTTTGGAATACCCATCACTGTATATTCCCTAAATCTCTTCGGAGAAACCTTAACATTTAACTTCTTCACGTTACCCAATGCATTGGAGATCTATATCGAACTCACCCACCCTTAGTTTATCATGGAACCACCCATCTTCAAAAACCATTCCCAAGAACCATAACAAAATCATAGCACATAACTTAATCATAATGGAAATATAACATTCTCACATTGCAATAACAATATAACATATTAATATATTGAAATAATGATTCTATTCTAAAACCATTTTCAAAATAATTTAAAACATTTAATAAAAAGATTTTTGAATCAAAGGGTCCCATACCACATTGAATATTTTAACATTTTAAACCATTAATAGACATATAAATAAATCCTTAAAACCATTTTGAAAACATGTATATTAATGAGAAATATTTATACGATTAAATCATTAAAACATTTAAAATGATATCTTAGATAAAGGGTTTTTAACAAAATGAGAGACACTTGAATACAATAATTGAGGAATAACATTTAATAAAAACTTTATAATATCATGAGAATAAATTGATTCACGATAAAATATTCCAAATGATAGTATATACACCATATAAGAGTGAATTGGTGCATAATAACAATGATGTCTCAATGGAAATGTAAATTGAGATGAAATCCATTATAAAGATGGTATCCTTAAATTAAGGATAAATCAATCTCAAAATTATGTGCTAAAAATATAAATACACCCAATATAAGTGGATGTTATGTGTAAAATAATAAAAGGTCATTCACACATATTCAAAGGATGACATATTCAATAACTACATGTTGAACCCAAAGAAATCGAAATTTGGTGAAGAAGTTCCCTTGACATCCTAACGACGTCACATCAAATTTTAGAAAAAGAGTTGATGAGAGAGAGAAATGGTATCTCATCACTTGGACATAAAATTTACGGCAATAAGGATATATAAGAACATATCCCCATATAATAAGATGAAAATTAAAAGACAAAACAAAAGAAGTCTTTTAAAATGAGGAGGGTGAAAGGTTTCCTTATCGATTTGGGTAATATTCGAAATGTACACCCCATGAAAGAAAGACTATAAAACATTGATGTAAATAATCATAAACAAAAGTATTTTATAAAAATATTATAATAATGGACAGTAAATACACCACTCAAAAGGAAATATTGGCAAATGTAGCATGAATCTCACGAAAACACAAAGTGAGATAAAAAGCCCCTTACGAAATTTAGGAAGCCTAACAGCACCAATTAAAACATCCAAAAATGTATTTATGAGATCAAATAGGGTCTCTCATAATATGAACATAAAAATTTCAGAATTAGGAATATAAAATAACATCCCCAAACGTAATAAAGATGAGCTTAAAAGAAATGACATAAAAGAGAGTACTTAAAAAGAAAGAGAGAGGTAGGATCCCTTACCTCGGGTCCGACTTGACTCGAACGTTCTGTAACCTCCTGAATAATAAACGTGAGTTAATTAATACTTGCTTAAGACCCATTTTCAAGTTAATTATTTATTTTATATCAATTACTACCATGCTATGAACACTATAATTATTGAAGTTAATAATGGCCGTTTTGTAGATCATTGCTACTTGAGTCCAAAATAAACTCTTTAAAATTACAAGTTGTTCATGTGGTAAAATATATATTACATCCAAAATTATATTAATTATTTATATATCATATATATCATATATATCCATTATATACATGTATTTATAATTTTACATAACATTTAGAGGTATGAAATGAAATGCACCGTTCATGGAGACGGTAAGCCGTACGTACGCATGAACGCTACTTCCATTTATATTTCTTTTTTAATGGAATTAAAACATAATGATACATAATAGTATTATAATTAAAGTATGGTATCATATATAATATCATTAAATCTATCCTTTATACGTACCACATATGGTATTAACGAATCAAATCACTTTGAGGGGGTGGTAGTCCACACTTCCTAAAATGAAGATATCACGTTTAACCATAATGGAAACCATAAAGGTATGTCATAAATGAAAAATAAATAAGTTTATGTAAAACCTAAACATATTATATATCATATATAAATATAGTGACATATTAATGGTCACCATTGAGGGTGTTAAAAGTATATTGAACAATCATCGTTTCGTGAGGCAGATATTCACCATCCACAGAAACAATATGTTCTTTTACCATTAGAAGTAGGTTTGTGTATTTGTAGCTCGAATAATTTTTATAAAAACATCCTAGTATAATGAATATACTGTATTTGTTACTAAATAAATGAATAAAAAGAGTTTAGGGGGTTGGAGAAGAAAAATAACACAAAAGAACACAAGTGAAGACATTACCTTAAAATTGAGTATCTCTCTTTGATTTGAGCTCAAAGGCTTCCTTGGGATGACTTCTGCCCAAAGTGAGCCTCCTAGGACTAAGACAGGGATGTGGAGAGGCATCATGAGTAGGGTTTGGTCGAGACAAAGGCTTGAGAGTTGTTGGTAAGGTGGTAGAGGTGGGGGCCTTTTATAAGAGGAGAGGATGGGCACTCTTGGAAAGTTACAAAATATTAATTTATTTTCAAATGAGTTTCGGATTTTAAAGGTCCCACATTGATTTATTTTTAGGATAAGGTGGTAAAAGTCCGAAATATACTCATCCATTATATCTTTGACAAGTTTATGTTATAGTTTTAACATTATAATTTCATTTTATTTAAATATTTTATTAATGAGGTAATCGCTGCATCATCATTATGTCATAAATAAATTAATTTATTTGATTTATAAAATTATAAAAAAATTCCATGATGTAGGAAATATTTTTAAATTTCTAATGAATATTTATAGTAAAAAATATTACTTGTATAACCCCATTTAAATTTTTTTTAGTATACTATCTCAAGCTTGTGACATTTTTCATTTAACTTTAAATAAAAAGTTATATATGTCATTTTCCAACCAAAGTGGCTCTATGGGGTCCCCAAGTTTACCCATGGATTTTCTGGGTCGTCCATGACACATCCAATGAGGGAAGGACTTGTGTCTAGGTCATTTCATATTGTTAAAACATTATTTTTACCTTAAATTACACTAATTACCTCTAATCGCGATTAAAAACATAAAAGTTACTATTCAACAAAAAATTATATTAATCCCATTGAACCACATTATACATCCTAATGACAACCATGTATGTCAGATTTTTGAAATTCAAATCACAGAAGTGGTAAAGTTTCATTTAAACGAAAAATTAGTTTTTAAACTACAACTTAGTGGTTTCACTATTCATCAAAAATTGATGTTTTTCAGAAAAATACCAAAAATTAACCCGAAGATATATTTGATATTCCGAATTAAAAAATGACGTATATTTTACAAAATTAAAAACATATAAGTTTCATTAATTAATTTAATAATTAATTCCCGTTGTCAAAACAAAAAGCGTGTTTTTAAGAAGCAATATCTATTAAAAGATTGACACTAGTTTAAGTCGAATTTCAATGCGAAATTAATTCCAATGACCACTATTGGAATAAATGGTAAAAATATATTCTAAATACACTTTAATCTAAATTAAAAATATAATATATTCATATAAATAAATCAGATTAAAAGGAGGTTTTGAATTAAAATGCAACATTTTCAATAAGAATGATCTTTATCGGAAAAAATAACAAAATTTTACACAAAATAAATTTTGATGTACAGATTCTAAAGAACGATTTTATTTTTTCAAATACAGCATATAAAATTTTCAAAAGTATATTTAAAAAGGGGTCTCCATCAAAAGGAAGTTAATCAACCTTTTAATGGATCTTAGAAGATTTATGCTTAAAATTGGATTCATTTGCATATTAAGCCTCCAACATTTATTGGATAAAAGTAAAAATATTTGACAATCATATATAGTCATTTTGTAGTTAGTTCCGTTCATTCCCACCATTACAACGGTTAGGCATTAACTACCTTTTAAAATAATATTATTTTATTATTTGAGTGCAACATATGATTTCAAAGGAACTCATTGCTATGTATTGGGTAAGCCATCGAGCATAGCGTTCCCTTTAAATTAATATTAACATTTTATTCACAAATAGGGATAAATATAAAAATGGCATATTCTTTATTTACCTAGGGTGTCACATCCTTCCCCCTTTTTGGAAATTGCGTCATCGCAATTTTAAAATTGGGCTTGGAAACTTCATTGAAAATCATACATCGACACAAGAGTCAGTAAAAAAATCACTTTAAAATAAATAAAGAGAAGTACAATGGTCACCCGAGTTAACCCATACTAGGATTCCATGTAGGAAAATATGGATATGGAGAAAAAAAACAAAGGTTCATGTTTTGAGGGAGATTGATAGTAATAATTTCTAGGAGAAAGTTAACCATAAGAAAATCACAAACTTGTGATGGGTTAAACGGTATTCGATTCCCCAGTAGGAAAAGTTACCAGAAAACATTTTTGTTTTAAGTTACACTTCATTGCGGAATTTATTTTTGAGCTTAACTAAATCATAATGAAACATACTTACTTGTCATGTAGACTTTCAAATTTTACTAGATTCCTTAATCAAACTCATATTTTCTCCAAAAGATGAATATTTAGGAAGACTTGTTCACATTAAGAGATCTATAATCAACTTCATGAGAATCACCTAATCCACAAAAGAGAACTATATATTTCCCATGTCTTTAGACAAAAACCAAAACCAAAATTGTTAGTATGAGATCTGATAATCCTCAAAATTATAATCCTTTATAAAAAGAAAATCTATTCTTAATCACCAAAATTTGTCCAAAAAACCCAATGTTCAACGAAGACCATTTGATAAACAATTGTCCATAAAATTATTCAATGCAAACCAAACTAAGATTGAAACCCAAATATCTGAATGATTTAATCACATATTCTTCCAAGGTACAAATTAAATTTTATCTGCAAATAATATCAGTTTCTCTTAAATTCTCATATTGATAATTAATTGACCTAATCACATATCCTCCATGATATGTTAATCATTTCCATAGATAACCCAAAATAAACTTACTCTTGATTCCTAAAATCATCTAACTAAAAAGAATTAGTCAAACTAACCTGGGACTTCACGTAGTCCAGTGGTAGGAGATAAATAACAGTCGCACTTTGGTTGTGTGTTCGATTCCCGCAGCTTTGTCCGACGTGACAGGTTGTCACACGGTATACATGTTGTCCTTTTTCCAAAACTATATAATTCTCAAAACATTCCCCAAAATGAGATAAAATCTTCAAAAATAATCATAACATATTTTAACCTCAAGTTTATCTCATGCCTTTCTTTTTCCATCATAACATATAATAACCCATAAATACCTCAAAAGTAAGGATCATATAAACTCTAATGGTTACCTTTATAATTATTACCTGAACTTCCACATCCATTGGTCATCTCGTACATGATGGATTACAGAACATACTAAGGTTCATGTGGTTGATCATGACTCCTTGATAGTTGTTTTAGAACAACCACGAGTTTCCTCATTCAATCCCCTATTTCATCTAGTCTCTTAATCAGAGAACCACCACAGTTTCCTTCAAACCCATTGTCACTTTGGTGCTTTCTAGATCCATCCATTCACTAAAAACCAAAATGTTAGTGTGAGTATATCAACAAAACCATCATGTAGTTATAATGAAGATAAACACTAATATATACTTACTCATTCACTTTATCAAAAACTAGGACTCTTTCTGAAATCCTAACTATTATGGTAATGTCACTTATGCTTAGAGAATACCCTAACCTCTAAATTTATCTAAACTGACCTCTGATACCAACTATAAGGCCCCGACAATAAACCTTACTTAATCATGAGTTATTACAAGATTACACATTGAGGATCTTTTCAGGTTTAGAGTTTTAGAGAATTAGATCATAAAACTTGCATTACATTCCACATTTAAACAAAGTGGTTACATAAAAGATAGTATTCATTTTTCCCATCAACGGAAACATATTTGAAATAAAATATGGATTCTTACCTGACACTTCATTGACACTATCATCACATCATGTACCATTCCCTTGACATGTGAAAAACATTTCAAAAACTTGGGATGATCATAAAAAGCTCAGTAAGGGTTATAAAATATAGGGAAAGGAAATATAAGTACATATATACATTAGAATGAAATCATACTTTACCCATAAAACATATGAACTTTAACATACCTCATAAAATCATGAATAAATCATATAAATCATAAGACATAAAGGTAACATGAGGCATTCATAACATTCTTATGTAGGGAGTAACCCTCTTGGTTACTTTTGGAATACCCATCACAATATATTCCATAAATCTCTTCAGAGAAACCTTAACATTTAACTCCTTCGCGTTACCCAATGCATTAGAGAGCTATATCGGTATCACCCACCCTTAGTTTATCACGGAACCACCCGTATTCATAAACCATGCCCAAGAACCATAACATAATCATAGCACATAACTTAAGCATAATGGAAAGATAACATTCTCACATTGAAATAACAATATAACATATTAATATATAGAAATAATGAATCCAATCTAAAACCATTTTCAAATCAATTTAAAACATTTAATAAAGAGATTTTTGAATTAAGTGTCACATACCACTTTGAATATTTTAACATTTTAAACCATTAATATCCATATAAAAAAATCCGTAAAACAATTTTTAAAACATGGATATTAATGAGAAATATTTATAAGATTAAATCATTAAAACATTTAAAACGATATCTTTGTTAAAGGGTTTTTAACAAAATGAGAGACACTAGAATACAATAATTGAAGAATAACATTTAATAAAAACATTATAATATCATGAGAATAATGGGATTCATGATATAATATTACAAATGATAGTATATATACCATATAAGAGTGAATTGGTGCATAACAACAATGAAGTCTCAGTGGAAATGTAAATTTAGATGAAATCCATTATAAAGATGGTATCCTTAAATTAAGGATAAACCAATCTCATAATTATGTGAGACAAATATAAATACACCCAATATAAGTGGATGTTAAGTGTAAAATAATAAAATTTTATTCACACATATTCAAAGGATGACATATTCAATAACTACATGTTGAACCCAAAGAAATCAAAATTGGGGTAAGAAGTTCCCTTGACAGCCTAACAGCGTCACATAAAATTTAGGAAAAAACAGTTGATGAGAGAGATAAAGGGTATCTAATCACTTGGACATAAAATTTACGGCAATAAGGATATATAAGAACATATACCCACATAATAAGATGAAAATTAAAAGACATAACAAAAGAAGTCTTTTAAAAAGAGGAGGGTGAAAGGTTCCCTTACCAATTTGGGTAACATTCGAAACGTACACCCAATGAAAGAAAGAATATAAAACATTGATGTAAATACTCATAAACGAATGTATGTTATACAAAGAGTATAATAATGGTTAGTACATACACAAATAAAAAGGAAATATTGGAAAATGTAGCATGAATCTCATGAAAACACAAAGTAAGATAAAAATCCCCTTACAAAATTTCGGCAGCCTAACGGCGCCAATTAAAACGTCCAAAAATGGATTTGTGAGATCAAATAGGGTCTCTCATAATATGAACATAAAAATTACAGAATGAGTAATATAAAATAACATCCCCAAACATAATAAATATGATCTTAAAAGAAATGACATAAAAGAGAGTACATAAAAAGAAAGAGAGAGGTAGGATCCCTTACCACGAGTCCGACTTGACTCGATCATTCATTAACCTACTGAATAATAAACGTGAGTTAATTTATACTTTCTGAAGAACCTTTTTCAAGTTAATTATTCCTTTTATATAACATACTACCATGCTATGAACACTATGTAATTATTTATGTTAATAATGGTCATTTTGTAGATCATTGCTACTTGAGACAAAAATAAACTCTTTATAATTACAAGTTGTTCATGTGGTAAAAAATATATTATATCCAGAGTTATATTTATTATTTAGATATCATATATATCATATATATCCATTATATACATGCATTTATAATATTACATAACATTTAGAGGTAATAAATGAAATGCACCGTTCTTGGAGACGGTAAGCCGTACGTACGCATGAACGCTACTTCCATTTCTATTTATTATTTAATGAATTAAAACATAATGATACTTAATAGTATTATAATTCCAGTATGTTATCATATATAATATCATTAAATCTATCCTTTATACATACCATAGATGGTATTAACGAATCAAATCACTTTGAGGGGGCGGTAGTCCGCACTTCCTAAAATGAAGATATCACGTTTAACCATAATGGAAACCATAAAGGTATGCCATAAATGAAAAATACATAATCTTAAGTAAAAAATACACATATTATATATCATATATAAATATAGTTACATCTTAATTCCCACCTTTGAGGGTGTTAATATAATATTGAACAATCATCGTTTCGTGAGGCAGAAATTCCCTATCCACAAAAATAGTATGTTCTTAAACCATTAGATGTAGGTGTGTGTAAGTTTATCTAGAATCCTTCTTATAAAAACATCCTAGTATATTTTAGATACTGTATTTGTTATTAAATAATTGAATATAAAGTGTTTATGGGGTTGGAGAAGCAAAATAAAACAAAAGAACACAAGTGAAGACATTACCTTAAAATCGAGAATTTCTCTTTGATTTGAGATCAAAGGCTTCCTTGGGAAGACAAATGCCAAAAGTGAGGCTTGTAGGAGTAAGAGAAGGATTTGCAGAGGAAAAATGAGCAGGGGGTGGCCAAGCCAAATGCTTTAGAGGTGTGGGTATGGTGGTAGAGCTGGGGGCCTTTTATAAGAGGAGAGGAGGGGCACTCTTGGAAACTTACAAAATGTTACTTCATTTTCAAATGAGTTTCGGATTTTAAAGGTCCCACATTGATGTATTTCGAGGATAAGGTTGTAAGGTTTTAAAATATACTCATCCAATAGGTCTTTGACAAGTGTTAGTTATATTTTTAACATTATCTTTTCATTTTATTTAAATCCATTATTAATGAGATAATCGCTGCATAATCATGATGTCATAAATAATTTAATTTATTTAATGTCTAAAAAAAAATTATCATGATTTAGGAAATAATTTTATATTTCTAGTGAATATTTATTGAAAAAAAATTGACTTGTATAACCCCATTTAAAAATTGTTTTACTGAAACATTTCATGCTTGTGACATTTTTATTTTAACTTTAAATAAAAAGTTATTTATGCCATTTTCCAACCAAAGTGGCTCCATGGGGTCCACAAGTTGACCCATGTATTTTCTTGGACGTCCATGACACATCCAATGAGGGTAGTACATGTGTCTAGGTCATTTCATATTATTATTACATTATGTTTACCTTAAATTACACTAATTACCTCTAATCGCGATTAAAAACTTAAAAGTTACTATTCACCAAAAAATTATTTTAATCCCATTAAACCACATTTTACATCCTAATGATAACCATGTATGTCGGATTTTTTAAATTCAAATCACAGAAATGGTAAAGATTCATTTAAATGAAAAATCTGTTTTTAAACTACCACTTAGTGGTTTCACTATTCATTAAAATTGAAGTTTTTCAGAAAAATACCAAAAATTAACCCTAAGATATATTTGATATTCTGAATTCAAAAATGAAATCTATTTTAAAAAATTCTAAACATATAAGTTTAATTAATTAATTTAATAATTAATTCCCATTGTCAAAACAAATTGCGTGTTTTTAAGAAGCAATATCTATTAAAATATTGACACTAGTTTAAGTCCAATTTCAAAGTGAAATTAATTCCAATGACCACTATTGGATTAAATGGTAAAAATATATTATAAATACACTTTAATATAAATTAAAAATATAATATATCCATATAAATAAATCAGATTAAAAGGATGTTTTGAATTAAAATTCAACATTTTCAATAAAAATGATCTATATCAGAAAAAAATAACGACATTTTACACAAAATAAATTTTGATGTCCAGATTCTAAAGAAGGATTTTAATTTGTTGAATACAACATATAAAATTGTAAAAAGTATATATAAAAAGGGTTCTCCATCAAAAGGCGGTTAATCGACCTTTTAATGAATATTAGATGATTTATGCTTAAAATTTGATTCATTTGCATTTTAAGCCTCCAAAATTTATTGGATAAAAGTAAAAATATTTGACAAACATATATAATAATTTTGTAGTTAGTTCCATTCATTACTTCCATTACAATGGCTAGGAGTTAACTACCTTTGAAAATAATATTATTTTATTTTAAGAGTGCAATGTATGATTTCAGTGGAACTCGTTATTACATATTGGGTAAGCCATCGAGCATAGTGTTCCCTTTAAATTAATATTAACATTTTATTCACAAATAGGGATAAATATAAAAATTCCATATTCTTTATTTACCTGGGGTGTTACATAATATCTGTACACTTTATAAATTATTTATTATTTAAAAATATATTTTACATATTTCAATGCATAAAATGCTGAGTTGTCATTCAATGCACATGAAAATTGGTTATCATGAAACATACATAACAACTATCTTTCTCTATAGCTCATGTTATATGCAAGTGCGACCTTCCTCGAAAGGTTGCATTGTATGCAAGTCCGAGTTTCACCAAAACAATGATATATTATTAATATATTATAAGATATAAAATAACCATAATTAATAATAATAATTTAATTATGAAAAAATAATGGTTAGAAAAATAATGTTTTGGTTAAATATATATTACAAATTAATATAACAACCAATTGAATATTAAAAGGATATTATTATAGAGAACTGTTTTTATGTTCATAAAGTTGTTTTACCCAAATTGATTAAATTAATTATAATTAGTGAGTTATATTAATGTAATAAATATGTTACATATTCAATAAATTATTTTTTATAATCATATAATAGACTTGGTACGAAAAAGATAATAGCAAACCCAATATTTCACAAAAAAATCAAATGTTTTACCCCAATTTAATGGAGAGCCTATTTTAAATCATAATTCTGACACTTTTGTGAATTTAATTTAATACTATACAATAATTTTTAATTTATAATATCAATATTATATTAGGATGGATTTTTGGGGTTTTTTTGAGAAACATCATTTTTCTGTAAATAGTAAAAAACATGTTTTAGTTAATAACTTCATTTCCGTTTAAATAATTATTAATGTTAAATTATTTTATAAATTTGTTTTAAAGTAACATTGGGTAAATTCTAAATCTATTAATATAATTTAGTTCATTATAATCAATATAAGTTTTAAATTGAATATAAAAATATAAAAATCATTTGAACATTTTTCTACTAAAACCAGTTAATCCGTCTGTCCGTGAGATTAGCATTAATCAAAATTTTTCTGCTCCTATTATTTGAATTTTTAAAATCCAACATAAAACATTATAATAAATATTTATATTTTTTTTTGTAATATTATCAACTTAATTTTTGTCAAAAATAATTAGTGAAAGTGATTAAAATTAATTATAGAAATTAAAGTGTAATTATGCATGAAAATAGAGTAAAACACTAAGATTACGGGTCCAAATGACCTATAAACAATTAAAAATATCATTTTATGGAATTATTTAGGCCATTAAACTCCCATTAATTATTTTGGGTGTTTTGTTACTACTTTTAGTAGGTAGGAACATGTGCACATGAAAATTCTTTTCATGAATACCAAGTTTGTCCTTTTCCTTCCCAATAAAAGGTCAGCACCTATACCCATTCCCCACACCTATCCAACCTCATAATATTGGACATGATATAACCAAATTTCCTCCCAATATCCCTAATCTCAATCTATAATCCTACATTTTGGAATAATACCATACATGGATGCCTTTTTGTGAAACCAAAATAAGATACCCAATTAAAAGGTAATGTATTATCTCAATCTCTCTAGTTTCATTTCCATTATCCAACCATAAAATTAAATTATAATGTTCATGAATTAAAAAAAATAGTATCTTAAATTTACTAGGATATTGTTATTATTAGATTTTAACATACACTTAGACACACCACCATCTAATGGGTAACGAACAAACTGTTTCTGTGTACGGTGAACTACTGCCTCATTAAACGATGATTGTTCAACTATCCCTAGCACCTCTCATGGGGGAAATTATGATAGAAAATATATTTATATATATTTTATATGTCATTTATAATGTCTTTATGATTATATAATTTTTATTTATAACCTACCTTTATGCTTTCATCATCTGTAAATATGATCATTTCGTTTAAGGAAGTGTTGACTACCGCCCCCTCAAATCGATAGGAATCGTTCATGCCACTCATGGAATATATAAATGTTGGTCATAATATACATTAGAAACATATATAACATACATGTGATACTGGAAATTATTATATAAATATTTATCATTTAGTTTTAACTTTTTTAATTCAACATAGATATCTATCTACCATTCATGTGAACACACATCCTACTGTCTCCATGAATGATGCACTTCATTTCTAATATCAAAATGTTATTGAATATTATAAATACATATTTGATGAATATATGTGATAATTTATAAATTGTTTTCATTTTTTATATGAGGAAACCATGATATATTTTATAATAAAAACAAATAACAAGTAAAAACGTACTTGAGAAAAATAATCAATTAACATCCAATACAGTTAAAATAATGAAAGAGTGTGTTCAGAGAGTAATAAAATATTGTAATAAGTTAATATATGATATTATAGACATGATTATACTTTTGTTAATAGTTAGTAACAAATCTCTAACCACTACATAGGAGGCTAAAGAACACAAAACAAAAAGGAAGTACAAGGTATGGGATTCCTATCTCATATTTATTTCATAAGGCATACTTAATTGTTGTGAACCTAATTTCATATATATGATGTGCTGAATACCACTTTGATATACTATATCATGATTTCTTTTCATTTAATGGTATTAAATACTTTCATTTAATATTATTTTTTCATGAGGTTTATGATTTAAAATTGTTTCAAAGTGTTATGTGACACTTTGGAATGTTTAAAGATTATTATCCTAAAGACTAATCCTAAGGATCATTAAATTGAATTTCATTTCTAGGAAATTATATAACCATTTTCCAAAAAAAATTCATTATTATATATTGATTCATGACCATTTCATGTATTAGTACCATTTTTTTACTCTTTGGTACTCAAAGTGTTTTATAAATGTTTTCATGAAAACCAGAATTCCCATCAATCTTTTGTCGGAGAACATATTTTCTTCTAAAAATTCTGTTTTATTAAAAAAAATCCAAAATGATTGTAAAATTATTTGGTAAAGACACTTGTATCCTTTTCTCTTTTACCAATATCTTAGAATGAATCTTCTTTTTTCTTTCCAAATGAGGCCTTTTATATCCTTTTTTTGTATGAAAGGAATATTCTTTTTAACTCGTAGAACATGTATTGATTTATCTGCCATCATTTATTTGATTCCACCTTGAGATTGAAAAAATGAGTTTCAAAAGAAAAGTATATTTTCCTCAAGGATATTTTAAAAGTAAAACTTTTATTTCATCAAGAGAAACAACCCTCATTTTTACTCCACTAGGGATTTGTTGTAATGATGGCATCATTATTCTTCCACTGCATAGTTTATGATTTATATGGACAAGGAAAGTATTCACATTCACATCCATGATTTATTTTTTAGTTCCTTTGAAATATTTAATCTTTGATGAACATTGAACATTGAATGTTACCTAAATTTTTCATTTCATTTACCATGGATATTAGTATTTTCTAAACAGTATTCCATTTTACATACGGTGTATACATTTAAATTTATTCGATATTTAGGGAAATACTGATAAATTCATATACTTTATTCAATATGGATATTTGTTACGGAACATTATTTATTTGACATATAAGGAATTATTTGGACATGCAATACACAGATTGGGGACCGAATAAGGAAATACCTATGGGTTGGGGATCAATGAATGATTGCCCTTTGATGCATATGTAGTCTCATGGGACAAATTAATTATAAAAATTGGAATTATTAAACTATCTTTTGATGGTAAATGTACCATGTTATTGGGAAACATGACATCCCAGAAATAAGAATTTACTTCATTGATAATTCAGTAATTATTTATCTATGGGATTTCTTGTCAACATATCTATGGGTATGTTTCATTTTCCTTTATTTAGATTGAATGTTTTTCAGTTTGTTACCATGCCATATTTATTTTGACTTATCTTGTTATCTTAATGGAATGTGATTCCAGTTCCATATTTTTTATGCACATACATTATGTTTATTTATTACATGTCATGTGTGTTCATTTATTTACCCTACCATATTGACTATTCTTATTGATTCATTATTACTTCCACTATGTTTTCCCTTACTGAGCATTTGAGCTCCCCCTAATTATTTTTATTTCCCCAAGAATCCCAAAAGCTTACTTTGAAAGAAATTTAGAAATATAATAGATGTATTAGAGTTATCCTTTATGTTTTTTATTTTTTTAGATGAAAAATAAAATATATTGTCATCAATGTATTAATTTGTAATACAATAATAACTTATGTATCTAGTTTACCAAGACTACTAAACTAATCGGTCTTTCAGGGCCTGATTCTTTATAATTATGCCAATTTATTTACTATTAGACACTAGTTTTAGTATATTTGGTGTTGGGTCACTAAAATAATGGCACAATAATATTTCACATATTGTTACAAATTTTTTTGAATAATTATCCAAAAATAAAAACCAATGATCACAACGTCTAGTTTCGTTAGAAGATTAGATTCATAATTAGATAACATGAAATAAAAATAAAAACATATTTCATTTAATATTAATAATAATATATGAAGACCCTTTGATACATTATATATAGTTAGTATAACTTGGTCAATACATAAAAATGGGATGATCTACAAAGCCCAGTATTAGAATGAACATAAGAATAATGCATAAGACGTGGGTTAGAAGGTATTACATGATGACATAAAAAATATGGAACATGAAAAAAATGGAATAATAGAAAAAATATCATGGGATAATTTAATAATGGAATCATAGTAATGTGTATGAAACATAAAACATGACAAAATCATGATTCAAGAATCATTTAGCATGGATGAGCATGCATCAAGGCTAACCAGCAAGACCCTTGCACATGGAGCACGAGTCAATGATAACCACTAGGAATGTTTCAAATTATATCACATTGGAATAAATATTACCCAAATAAATAGAGTTCTATCTAGGAGCACCCATAAAAAAATTTCATGAATATGTGATCCACATCAAGAATCATACATAAGGAAGAAAACCTAAACATAGGGTTTACCCATAGAAGGAATTGGGTATCACAATCATGCCAAAAGGAATACCAAAAGGGAATATCATAATAGTGTCCATAAAATAATTGATTTAAATCATACATTAAAATTAATAAGGTAAAATAGTATTAGTTCGTGATTAATTATGGAAAACTTAAGTGAAAACATGTAAAAATGGTGTTTAAGAAACATCATAATGACAATTTGATTAGGTTTAAAGAAAATATTAAAGAGAATTTAAAGTGGAAAAGGAATATTTATTTTTATAAAAAAAATAAAAAAATTATCTTTTCCATGATAAAATGAATTATTATAGAGAAATAATTATTTCTAAAAATTTATTTTTGGCATGTACTAGAAAATATAGGATAAATCAGGATGTTCCCTTTAACCGGTCCTTCTTATCGAGATGTTTTGAGAGGTGAAACTTTTTAAAACATGTAGTCACCCTTAAAATAAGGATTATATGATCTAGATAAATGATTTTGGAATATACAAAGAGGATTTATCATATGTAAAAAAATATAAATAAAAATTACATGGGGTCAAGGATAGATAATGAGTAACCCAATGGAAAAATCGAGGTTCAGGTAGAATCTCATAACTTATCTGTGAAAGTGTTCTTTAATTGATCTTAATGTCTTGTGTAGTAAAATTAATTAATTTAGATCCTTTTAAATATGTAATTTATTTATTATAATCTTATTATGATCATTTATAGCCTTTTTTATGAGTTATAAGATGTAATTTTATCATCTGAGAGTGTTTGATTCCTTGGTTTTCAAGATCTGTTTACTTCTATACATGTATGAAATATCATATAAAATGATAATAGTTGTCTTGAATTAAATTTTATTTTGTTAATGTATGTCAACCATTTTTAATATTCTAATATATCATTTTGGTCATATGTTATGAGGATTAATTATTAAATAAAACATCAGTGATAAATGTGAGTTGTTTTTTGTGAAATTTTGTTAATTACAAAGTACTTTTGTTTTATTAATTAATATTATTTTCTAACATCTATAGAACATTAAATATGATTTAATTAATATATAATAATATTTATTAATCATGAAAAATAACTTATGACCATCATTGAATGATCAATTAAAAAACAAAAACATGTCATCCACGAAGGTGGTGAATTGGCACCTCACGGACAATGCATCCATTTATTAGAAAATATGGATTGGGGAAGAGAAATATTTTTGGGTTATTAGAATCACCCAAAAAAATTATAGTACATAAAATATAATGAATTTATAATGTCACTTGGATATAGGGTGTTGAGGAGATGATAAGAAAAGAATGGAAATTGAAAAGAAAATAAAAAAAATGAGGTTTTATCCTTTTGAATTCTCCGCCTTGAAACCATCCTTAGGAATATTGAATATGGAATTTTTTTTGGGACCAGAAACTAATGGAGATTGGGAAGACACATGGGATGAGTGTTGGTAATAAAATTTTAAATCATCAAGGCTTAAGAGACGTGATAAGAAGAGGTTGTGAGACATGGTACTTATAGTGGGGAAGAGGGGTGTTTTCTCATTATTATATTAATTACTTTTTTATTTAACCCCAAAACTATGAATAGATATATAATTATCAATAAATATATTAAAATAATTAATGATTATTTGTTATTATTGGCTTATATCTTCAATAAATCATATATGACTCATTAATTCATGTATTTAGCTTTTATTGTAAATTAACATATTTTACTAATCACCAAAAATTAAACAATTTTATAAAAATCCCAAAAATGTACCCTAATCATTTTTTGATGCGTCTAATTAATTAATTAACGCCATTTTAGGAAAATAATTTTATTAATATGATAAATATAAATTTCATTTAAAATAATTATTTACACAGAACATATAGATTTTAAAAATATAAATTATTTTCTAACACATTAAAACATAAATTATTGTCCGACAAAATAATATTATAATAATAAGAGAAAAATATAAATTTCTGAATATATTTTTTGAAAATAATTTTTCCTTTAAATTAATAAATTAATCATAAAATTTTAATTAAATATTTATGACATAAATATTTTTCACACTTAATTATTCATTTTTAAGACATTTATTTAATTATTACAAGACATAGATATATCATATTTTTATTCATAATATACCTAAATTTTATTTATACATTCATATGTGAGTTTGTTATGTTATTGTAATGTTTACTATTCATAGGGGTCACATTACTATTCTAAAGTTAAAGTTACTCTTCCATTGGTATATGTTCCTTAACATCTAGTAATACAACTTACTTCATTAATTATTTATTTTTAATCAATGTTTTGCGATATTTATGTGATTTTATGTGATTTATATTATATGAAATAAGAAGGTAATTTCTAATGATTGAATTCAAGGCCTTTACAAGAACAAAAATTCATGCCTTAGAAAATTATCAATAATATTAAATCTCTCTTTTGTCTTCTATATATCCATTACTTTTCTTTAACCATTATTTTATAGATGAATTCTTGTACCGATAGTTCTTCCTTAAAATTCCAAGAACTATATCCATGTGGATGATTTAAATTTCTTTAAAATATTAAATCAACTATTAGAAATAAAATAATAAATATATTTCCATTTCGCTTATTTTGAATATCACACCCAAATTCATTATATTACTAATTATCTTCATTCATGGTATCATTCCACCAATGAAATTATTTGGAATATATACTTCTGACACTATGGATGTATGCTACTATATAAAAGGGAAAATGGGAATTATATTTAGGGTTAGTTTATATTTTTTTAATTCATGTGTAATGTTAATCATGAATAAGGGTAGACATATTGTGTAAGGTTAGAACATAATTTTAAAAAATGTTTTAAAGGTACACCAGTATTATAAATGTCTATGTAAGGATAATATTTAATTTTTAAAACATCTATTAAGGTAATTTTTAAAATATATAGGTTTAAATTAAGGTATGTAAATTTGTGTAAGGGTAAGATAAATTTTATACAACTCTTGTAAGGTCATGGGGATGACTTTTTAATGGTAACTAAAAAATTTTTATACACTATTTAAATGTACAAGGAGATGTGTAATGAAAATAAAATAGTTACATAGGGGTCATCCCAGTATTTCCCTTCCTACGTAAGGTTAATTTATATCTTGTGTATGATACTGACTCATATAAGGGTACTCAGGTAAGAGTAAAGATCCTACAAAAGGGTACCCATGTAAGTGTAAAATAAACATCTGTAAATGTAAGAAGGAAATTTTCATAGTCTATGTAAGGGTATAGAATAATTAAAACAATTAATATAAGTATATAAAAAAGTTTAATTAATGTTTCACCAAACATATTAATGGGTAAAAGAAAATTATTAAGGCATATGAAAATTTAAAAAATTAAATTTAAAAAATTAAATTTTCATAAGATTTAAATAAAAAATAATATTAAAGAATATTAAAATTTGAATGAATAAATGTAATAAAATTAAATAAAAACAAATTCATTTTTATAAAAATGATAATACCTAATTAAAAACTTAAAAAACATAATAATATAATTATAATGATGAGGTTATCAGTTAAAAAAAATCAATTTACCAAAAAAATAATTTTTCAACCCCATCAATATCCCCGTCTTTGAAAAATGAAACACTGAACAATTATTTGAAAATATACAAATCATTCTCCTACCTTTTGAAATTTATCAAAAAAATTGAACATATATATTCACCCAATTTTTAATTTAACATTTTGTTCTTATTAAATAAAGAATTAATATTCAAATCTCATGATATATTCAAATTTATAAACAGAAGTAAGTTAACATGGACATGCTAACACAAAAAAAGTAAAAACCCTTCATAAATAATAATATAGGATAAAAATATATTTTCAAAACTTCCTAAAACCACATTGTATTATATACTGAAAACTCATATTCCAAAACACAAATTTTCACATGTATTACAACCATTTTTTTTAAATAATGACAACATGTTACATTATTTTTACATTTAAGGAAATAATTCCCCTAAATTTAAGTGATTATCCATAAAGAACCACTTAAGAAAAATGTAACAAATATTATCCCCCTAGATTTATGTATATATTAAAAAGATATTCAAGTAATTTTAAAATTTATTTTCAATGAATTAAAAATAGGTTAAACATGTACTAGTAAAAAATAATTAATTTGAACAAGGATTCTGGATATAATGAAAAAACATATTAATGCATAATAGATTTATAAACATTAATTGTAAACATTTAATTTTAGATTTTAGGATTTAGAAATATTTATGAATTATAATTTTAAAATACATTTAAAATAAAAAACTGAACATATAATATCATATCTTGCTAAATGTATTCCACAATAATATTACAATGATTATAATTGATAAAACCATTATCATGAAAACGTTTTAAAAACATAATTGAACTCTTATGTACATAAATAATGATTGAATTCCCATCCAAGTAATAAAAACAAAAATGTGATCATTATGTATGATCCTGGGTTTTTCTTGAGTTAAAGATCGTTATTTTCTGGTCAATGCAGTTACATTCCTTTATGGATTAGACCCTAAGTAGGGTTGTAGGATAGTTGGGTTGTTTTTGGGAAAGAGTGGGAAAACAAGCTAATGGGTGGTCGCATGCTAGGAACATATTATGCACATGATATAAAATAATTGTGCTTCCATTACACCCCTTATACTGTCCCATCACGATGTGTTTCCATTCAGGAGTAGAAAAAAATACAGGGCAGTACACACTGTGTACATGGCCTATACGTCGTGTACTTTCCCACAGGGGGTTTTTTTACCAAAGAGGAAGTAGCCTCATATTTTGATGGACAAATCATTTTACTCTCATTTTGGAACCCAAAAACCCTCAAAACTAGTTTTCAAAGATCCAAGCCATCCTAACACTGATTGGAGCAAGGTCTGCCATGTTGGAACCACATCAGTATGTACTCTGTTCCTTTTTAGTCAATATTTATTCTTCAAAACAATGACATTGGTATTTGGATTTTGGATCATATTCCATAATATCTCATTCTTCTTCTATTATTCATTTATCTTTCACATCAAGATGAATGAAAACTTGATGCTAGATGATCTATCTAATACCAAGGCGAGGAAGGTGGTCAATAATTTTATTCGGCCTTTCAGGTGTTTTTTTGGGGTTCAACATTTTTTCCAACCATAGGACATTCTTGAGAGACCTTGTTTTTTAGTGAGTTTATTTCTGTAGGCTCAATCAGACCTTGTGAGGATGATCGTAGGTTTCATTTAGGTGATTTGGAACTTCTTACACAATTCAAGGTCACCCAAGGGGGAGACATAAGAAAAAAACATTTTTATACCTATTTAAACCACCAAAGGGGTTTGTTATTGTGATTTCCTATTTAGAGGAAGCCCATTAATTCCATGATATATTTAATAAATTGATTAGAGGATGTACTGCCACCTAGCTTAATGTATATCATGTTATAAATTTTCTATTTTGATAGTTTGTAATTTTATATGAATAATATCGGTGGGTATACCAATAGGCACTGACTAAATGTATTTTAAATGGTTTATGTTGGAGGGTATTCACATAGGTTCATTTTGATAAATGGTTTTCATGAGTGGGAAAACTCATCGATTGCGCAGGTTGATGTGAGAGGGTATACTCACATGGAATGTTGTTTAAATAGAATGTTGTAATGACCCAAAATATTGAATAAATCTTGTTTCCAAATTTCGTGTGTTATTTTTTATTTTATTTACAAAACAAAACTGTTTCATTTGATAACATGAGTATAATTAAAATGAGACCATTGGGTTTTGACAGGTATATGACCATTGGTCAATATGACTGCTGGAAACTAACATTTTGATTAGTGTCTCTAAATACAAGTAATCTTGGTTAATTAATATAGAAAGAATACTCGATGGCCTTACCCAGTAGTCTTGGATAGATTGAAGCCCATCTAACAGAACATGGGAAATAGGTAGCACCACTGGGCTTTGCTATGGACCAAACCCAAGCCGAACTTCAGCGTGTGAAACTAGAACAGAATCACCTTCACGAGAAGTTCAAACAGATAGAAATTACTACTCGTGCGATGTTGGCCGAGCCTCCCTCAAATTCTCTCACCTTAGCACACCTTACACTTAGGTCTTATGCTGGTGTGATAAGGGTCTATGTAAGGAAACCGTAACTTCCTTGTGTAATCCTTTTTTTAAATAAAAATTTCGATTTCTTCTTATGATGAAGTTTATGAATTTTCAAATGTCTGGATAAATATAGTATGCATATTTTTGGTGAATTTTAGAGAAAGGAAATTTTTTTAAAAAAATCATGTAAACCTTAAATAATTAAAAATGTGTAATGATTTTCAAAAAATGGTCTTCTACAATTATGTTCAATACAAAATTTAGAGTCTAATGAGATCAACTTAATTTTTGATGAATATTAAATTATGAATAGTAATTTTATGCTTAGGATAAGTGATGTGAAATAATGGATTAGTAATCTCACTTAAAGAAAGTATTAATATAATCTGGGCACCTTGATTAAGTAATGTGATTCAATAAAATGGTTAAATAACTGTTTCATAAATTATTTATCAAGTATTAGTTTTTTGGGTGAATAGTGTTTTTTTAATTAAAATTTAAATTAAAAATATATAGATTTTTTTTTATAAAATGGATTTCAGTTTTGAACTCAGAGAATTGATATTATGTTAAGGTAATTTTTGGGGATTTTTCTGAAAAAAATGAATTTTTGATGAATATTGAAAATACAGTTTTTAAGTTACGGGTGTTTAATGAAATCCTTAAATGATGTATTATGTATTTAATCAATATGGTCGACTTATGAATAGTACGATAAGTTATGAGGTGTACAAAGTGGAAAATACCATGGGAAAATACCATGGGAAAGCCCATGGTTTTGCCAAAACCACCAATGAGGTGTCCCTTGGCCATTAATGCCTTGTCCCCTCATTTTCCCTATAAATACCAAGCCATCCTCTCATCCATTCGACTCCAAACTCTCCCTCATCTATGATTAGGTCTCATTACATACCATGGAGTCCTCCCAAGGTGTCCCTAAGCCCTCAAGGTCCCAACCTTTGAGTTTTAAGAGTAATGTTTTTAGGTAAGAGATCCAAACACTCTCTTTCTTTTCAAATACTCTCTTTTAAGTGATTTATTTTATGCTCCATGTTCATATTTTGGATGATGTTATTTTATATTCCACTTAATTACATTTTCATGTTCATATGATGAGATATCCCCTCTTAATCTCATCATTTCGTTTTATGAATATTTATGTGGCGTTGTTAGGCTGCCGAAATTTTTGTAACGGATTCTTTCACCATTCTCGTTGTGAAGATCTATTTTCATGTCAAGTCTTTCAAGATCCTTTTTATTATGTTTGGGCATGATCTCTATATCTATCATAATTATCTTTTACGTTCATATGATGATAGAACCTATTTGATCTCATCAACTCATTTTTGATGAAGTTTAAGTGACACCGTTAGGCTGCCGAATTTTTAAGGGAATCTTTCACCTTTCTCCTTTTTCATGTCAAGTATTCCAAGTTTATTTTTATTATGTTGGGGTATGATATCTTTATCTATAATACTGATCTTTTATGTTCATATGATTAGAGACCCTATTTGATCTCGTCAATTCATTTTTGTTTAAGTTTAGGTGATGTCGTTAGGCTGCCGAATATTTAAGGGATTCGTTCACCTTTCTCATTTTTCAAAGTTCTACTTTCATGTCAAGTCTATCAAGTTCCTCATTATTATGTTGGGGTATGATATCTATATATATCATACTGATATTTTATGTTCATATTATGAGAGACCCTATTCTATCTATTCAATTCATTTTTGTTGATGTTTAAGTGACGCCGTTAGGATGCCGAATTTTCAAAAGAGAAATATTATTTTTTCCCTCCTTCTATGTTTTTCATTTCATATGGTATATCTTTGAAATTTCATTACCATGTTCTTATCCCATTTATATTATTTCCTTATACTATTTTATGGATCATTTATGAGTGGGTGACCCATGTCCCCTCTCTTTTCAATGTTTTCTAAACCCCAAAACATAGCTGTTATACTGTAGAATTTCCTACTCAAAATGTCTCTCTCTTTTCCTCAAATTAATTTTATTAAGTGAATACTCAAAGCTCTTTATTATAAATGGGTATTCACATATATACCAAAATTTTCTATTTTAAAGTTTGGTATTTACATAAATGAGACCCGCTTTCCCTTTCCGTGGGTTTAAAATGACATAAAGATCATGTCTTTAAAGCTGTTTTTAAAACGTTGTGATTATGAAATGAAACCCATTTCTTTTATGCTATATGGGTTGTTTAGGAAATGATTGATGATTATATATGTGGATCACATGATAATAATTGAAAATTTAAGGGTTCTCCTGAATAGCGCTTCAATGTATTGGGTAAAGACTTAATCACTAGAGATGACCATTTTTAACGACGCCTTGGTGAATAACCTTGGTAATTTTTAATGACACCTTGGGGATGGACCATGGTGAAATAGAAATGATTGTCAATATTAAATTTTGTAGCCACATATTGATGTTATTAAATATGTTATTTTTATTATGATATGCCTCAATATTTATTTATCATGCCTTAAAGTTATTTTTCATGACATTGTTGACGTATCTCAAGTTCACATGTTAAATGTTTCCCCTTGTTTCCTTTACTAGGCCTTCTGCTCGCCCTTTCTTTTGATGTATGTCCCCAGGTTATGAGAAGTAGTAATAAACCTAGGATGAACATAAGGATAATCCATTCAAGTGTTTAAGAAGAATTTTTTATGTTTTCATGTTTTATGTTCCTGGTTTTCATGACATTAAACCTTAATGATCCTCAGTTTTTTAAAATGTAATGAAAGTTTATGTGATAAAAAGGTGGGAATCTATAATTGGTATGAAAGTATGGTTTAGTTATTTGTGGAAATTAGGATATGAAAACCATAGGATGAACCCTATATAAAAGTTTAAATATAGGAAATCTTCTTGGTATTTTGGTGAGTATTGAGTAAGGGGTTGCCAAAAAAATACAAACTTGTCTGGATATGAGCAGGTAGAGGTGTCTCTGGCAGAGATGTACATAGGGGTAAAACCTGAAATCACCACTTTGATCTAGACTCGAATGGTAACTAGTACACGAGAATGGGCCTTACTGAACTCTTGGTTACGACTCTCCCGGGGGATATGCTTGGTAAATTAATAAGCATAGTATGAACCATTATTAAAGGAATAAAGATAAAATAAAATAAAGATTCACATAAGAATATATGATCATGGATAACCTAGATTGTGACCTAGGGGATCACAAGTTAGGGTATAATTTTCTTTTAAAATATTACCCTTCTATTATTTATGTTTACATTTCATGATTATTGGCTAAGTATTTAAGCCCCCTAATTATACGTTCTTTTCTTAGTTAATGGCGGGAAATGGAAGATCATGTCCCAACAAAAAATGTGATAGGAAATTTGATGATCGCCCTATTAATGTGACAGAGATAACAAAGATCAAGTTTAACATATTGTGATTATTCCAAACTAGCTATCAAAAATCACAATTAATAATTGGTACCTAGTTCAATGCCCAAATTCATCAAGGAAGAAGAAGACAAAGTCTCAAGGATGTTCTTCTAATAAAGTTGATAAGGGAAAGAAGACCCAATTTCTTTTTTTCAAAAATTGTGGGAAGAAGCACCAAGGAGAATGTCACAAAGGAATAGAGAGATGTTTAAGTGTGGGAAGACAAGGCATAAAGTTTCCAATTGCTTTTAAAAATTGGATAATGTGATGAACGAAGATAAGGTTTGATCTAGTGTAACTTATACATTTAGATGTTGTAAATGTGGAGAAGTTAGAATTTATCCAAGGCAATGCTCTCTTGGAATGGATGAGAAGAATTATGAGCATCAACAATCTTACATGATAAGGGAACAATGTAAGTCCTATGCTGAGATGGATCATGATGACTGAAGTACATGTAACTTCTTCGCAATAATTTTCTATGTCATGTTGTATTTTAGTTCGTCCTCTATGAGCATATCTTTTATGTTTTCTACGATCATCGAGTCACGACCTAATATTATTTTATATCATTAAGGAAAACATCTATTTTTTTGTACCACATGTTGATGTAGTGAAGCTGTTCTCCTTAAAAAAAAGAGGGTGATTAGGGGATTAAAAGGTGATTATTATTTTGGAAGATGTTTACTATTTTGGGAACCCTATTTGATCGAGATAAGTAGATTACTACGGTATTTTCTTTGAAGAGTAAAGGTTGACTTATATTTGGAAGAATCGATGAATTTTAGGCAGACCTTTAGTAATTTAGGTTACAAATGGACTTGATTAAACTATCTGGGTGAAAATGTGATTAGGTTAGTTACTTTTTTTATAAGATGATAAGAGTGTTTGTTGTTGTTTGATGATGAAAGATAAATTATATCTTGGAAGACTGTGTTAAGAAATCATTCTTATAATTGTGTTTCAATCTTAGTTTGGTTTATTTTTGAGGAATTTTAAGGACTGTTATTTATGGAATGGTCTATGATGAACTTTGGGTAGTACCATGGAACTTCGAAGATTTAAAAGTAGTTTCCCTTCCTATGTGATTCTTTCATTTTGAAGAGTTGTTTTATCTTAACGTTTCTACTTTCGAGATAATGTTTAAAGATGTGAAGAAATTTATAGTTAATCCTTTGTGGATTACGTGACTCTTAAGAAGATGATTCTTGTCTTTTGATGAGACCAAGTGTTTTGAAAGCTCATCGTTTGGAGAAAGGGTTAGTTTGGGTAGAAACTTATTAATGGACAAAACTCTAATTTAAGGTAGGTTTATTTCCTTATTTTTTTGTTCTCTGTAGTAAATGAATTCCTCAAAATTATGAAATGGAATGTAAAACAAAAACGTTGTTGGTTTATGTTTCTTACTAGGTAATTAAAGACCATTTACACACATCATATGTTTGTGATTTTCTCATGGTTAACTTTCTCCTAATAATGTTTTCTATCACTCTCCCTCAGAACATGACCTTTTGTTTTATCCTCCATGTCCATGTTTTCCTAAATGGAATCCTAGTGTGGGTTAACTCGAGTGACCTTTGTAATTCCCTTTCTTTCTTTTAAAGTAATAGTTTTACTGACACCTTTTCCGATGTGGGAATTTCAATGAAATTTCAAAACCCAATTTTAAAAATTGTGAGGACGCAATTTCTTAAGGTGGAAGATTGTAACGACTCGAAATTTTGAATAAATATTGTTTCTTAATTTTGTGTGTTATTTTATTTTTTTAATACTAAAAAATTGTTTCATTTGATAACATGATTATAATTAAAATGAGACCATTGGGTTTTGACGGGTATATGACCATTGGTCAATATGATCGCTGGAAACTAAACGTTTCGATTATTGTCACCAAATACAAGTAATCTTGGTTAATTAATATAGAAAGAAGATTCGATAGCCTCACCCATTAGTCATGGACCGATCGAAGCCCATCTAACAGAACTCGGGAAGGAGGTAGAACCACTGGGCTTTGCTCTGGACCAATCCCAAGATGAACTTCGTCGTGTGAAGCTAGAACAGAATCACCTTTTCGAGAAGTTCAAACTGATAGAAATTACTACTCGTGCGATGTTGGCCGAGCCTCCCTCAGATTCTCCCACCTTAGCACACCTTACACTTAGGTTTTATGCAGGTCTGATAAGGGGATATGTAAGGAGATCGTAACTTCCTCGTGTGATCCTTTGTTTTAAATAAAAATTTTGATTTCTTCTTATGATGATGTCTATGAATTTTCAAATGTCCAGACAAATATAGTATGCATATTTTTGGTGAATTTTAGAGAAAGGTTATTTTTAAAAAAAATATGTAAACCTAATTAATTAAAAATGTGTAATGATTTTCAAAAAATGGTCTTCTACAATTATTTTCAATACGAAATTTAGAGTCTAATAACATCAACTTAATTTTTGATGAATAGTAAATTATGAATAGTGATTTTATGCTTAGGATTAGTAATGTGACCAAATGGATTAGTAATCTCACTTAAAGAAAGTATTAATATAATCTAGGCACCTTGATTAAGTAATGTGATTCAATAAAATGGCTAAATAACAGTTTCATAAATTATTAGTCAAGTATTAGTTTTTTCGGGTGAATAGTGTTTTTTAATTAAAAATTAAATGAAAAATATTTAGAAAAATATTTTTATAAAATGGACATTATTTTTGAACACAGAGCATCGATATTATGTTAAGGTAATTTTGGAGGATTTTTCTGAAAAAAATGAATTTTTGATAAATAGTGAAAATACAGTTTTTAAGTTGTGGGTGTTTAATGACATAATTAAATGATGTATTAAGAATGTAATAAATATGGTAGACTTATGAATATTAAGATAAGGTATGAGGTGTCCCAAGCAGATAATACCATGGGGAAATACCATGGGCAAGCCCATGGTTTTTCCAAAACCACCACTGAGGTGTCCCTTTCCATTAATGCCATGCCCTCACACTTTACCTATAAATACCAAGCCATAATCTCATCCATTAGACTCCCAACTCTCCCCCAACTAGGCTGTAGTCTCATTACCTCCCAAGGAGTCCTCCCAATGTGCCCCCAATCCCTCATGGTCCCAACCTTTGAGTTTAAGAGTTACGTTTTAAGGTAAGGGATCCAAACTCTCTCTTTCTTTACAAATACTCTCTTTTAAGTGATTTCATTTGTGATCCATGTTATTATGTTGGAGGATGTTATTTTATATTCCTCTTAATTCCCTTTTCATGTTCATATTATGATATATCTCTTCTTACTCACATCATTTCAATTTATTAATGTTTATGTGGCGTTGTTAGGCAGCAAAAATTTTTGTAACTGATTCTTTCACCCTTCTCGTTTTCAAGATCTATTTTCATGTCAAGTCTTCAAAGTTACTTTTTATTAAGTTGGGGTATGATCTCTATATATATAATACTGATCATTTATTTTTATATTATGAGATACCCTATTTGATCTCATCAATTCATTTTTATTGAAGTTTAAGTGACGCCGTTAGGCTGCCAATTTTTTAAGGGATTCTTTCACCTTCTCCTTTTTCATGTCAAGTATTTCAAGTTACTTTTTATTATGTTGGGTTATGATCTCTAAATATATCATATTTATCTTTTATTTTCATATGATTAGAGACCCTATTTGATCTCTTCAATTCATTTTTGTTGATGTTTAGGTGACACCGTTAGGCTACCGAATTTTTAAGGGATTCGTTCACCTTTCTCATTTTTCAAAGTTCTACATTCATGTCAAGTCCTTAAAGTTTTTTTTTATTTTTTTGGGTTATGATATTTATATCTATCATACTGATATTTTATGTTCATATGATTAGAGACCCTATTTTATCTCGTCAATTCATTTTTTTAAGTTTAAGTGATGCCATTTGGATGCCAAATTTTAATAAGAGAAATCTTATTTTTTTCCTCCTTCTATGTTTTTCTTTTCATATGGTATATATTTCAAATTTCATTACCATGTTCTTATACACTTTATATTATGTCCCTATACTATTTTATGGATCATTTATGAGTGGGTGACCCATGTCCCCTCTCTTCTCAATGTTTTCTAAAACCCCAAAACATAGTTGTTATACTACAGAATTTCCGTCTCAAAATGTCTCTCTCTTTTCCTCAAATTCATATTATTAAGTGAATACTCAAATCTATTTCTTATGAATGTGTATTCACATATATACCAAAATGTTCTATTTTAATGTCTGGGATTTACATACATGAGACCCGCTTTCCCTTTCCGTGGGTTTAAAGTGACATAAAGATCATGTCTTTAAAGCAGGTTTTAAAACGTTATGATTATGAAATGAAACCCATTTATTTAATGATATATGGGTTTTTTATGAAATGATTTATGATGAAATATGTGGCTCACATGATAATAAATGAAAATTTAAGGGTGCACCCTGATAGCACTCCAATGCATTGGGTAAAGAATTAATCTCTAGAGATGACCATTTTTAACGATGCCTTGGTAAATAACCTTGGTAATTTTTAATGACACCTTGGGGATGGACCATGGTGAAATGGAAATGATTGTAAATATTAAATGTTGTATCCACATCTTCTAGTTATGAAATATATTATTGTTATTATGATATGCCTCAATATTTCTTTCTCATGCCTTAAAGTTCTTTTTCATGACATGTTGATGTGTCTCATGTTCACATGGAAAATGTTTCCCCTTGTTTCCCTTACTGGGCCTTCTGCTCACCCCTTATTTTGATGTATGTCCCCAGGTTATGAGATGTAGTACTGAACCTAGGATGAACATAAGGAGAAGCCTTTAAAGTGTTTAATAATAATGTTTTATGTTTTCATGTTTTATGTTCCTGGTTTCCAAGACACTAAACCTTAAAGATCCTCGGTTTTGAAAAATTTAATGAAAGATTATGTGATAAAAAGGCGGGATGCTATAAATATTTTTTAATTGAATGTTTGAATGAATTGATCTGGAATGTGGTCATGGACATCTTGGGATGACTCTGCCCTATGGGTCTTGATTCTGTGGGATTCGTCCAGCCATTCTACCCAATAGATTCATCTTTCTTAAGCTCTCATAGGACTTGCTAATTCCATGCTCCTAGGACCCCAAATAGTGCCTAACAATGTTTCCACCAGGGATGGCCATGGGACACAGTGGGATTCCTTGGACAAGCTTCTCGGATCTGGCCCTTCATGTTCTAGATTTATTATAGGTATTCCCAGGTACATTACACCTTGTATCCGACCCTTACTGTCTTCACTACAATATAAAATGTGGTTGTGGGATACATGAATTCCTTATACAGCATGAATGTGGGTTGAATATTACAAATGGATGTACGACATGGCTATGTGACTTGTTTACCTACTTTTTAAATGTTTTGTTAGCAGCTGACTCATTTTTAGGTATCCTTGAGGTCTAGTTGTTTTTACATACTACTATAGTATTATTATATGGGCATACACTCTTTACCTTACTTCTTGTTTACACTTTCTAGAGCTTTTATAGAATTCCTATTTGAACTGTATAGACCTTTTAGGTTTCCTACTATGATTTTTATCTCACACACTATTTGGGCCACTTGAGGGACCCAAAAAGATTATATGGTTGCAAGTGATTATAGTAGAATGTTCCCCAATACAAGTTGTTGAATATGGCTTAAAATCACAGGAGAATAGGACAAATATGAGGCTAGTGATGTTGGGATACATTTTTTGTGTTTTTTTCTTTTTTTGATGACCGTAATGTATTGTATTTCCATGTAATTTCCTTATTTATAGATACTTATATCATCTACATCATTTTATATATGAGGCACCTTTTTAATTGATATGTATGCCTATTTTTCCTTATCCTCAGCTGAAGACATATTTATTCACTTCCACTATTGTATTTATTTGAATTCTGCTGTAATACTCTGGTAATTAGGGTATATTATACCCACCGAATCACCTGGTCCCTTGCTGCTAGTCGGCAATCTCTAGAATTTGAGGAGATATACTTGAGGACTTGTGACCAATCAGTCTTGGGGAACCATTTTCAGTGGCATCCAGGTCCAGGATGATACAAGGTGGTATCAAATGAGTTTTTTACAGTTTGAATTACTATTTAAGCACATTAGAATGATATAGGAAGGATATGAAGTATGGTAATAAGCTGTGTCTGGGAGTAGCTACCATACGTACAGGGAAAAGACAAATTGCCTCGAGTTGAATTTTGATTTTCTGGATTTTGACTTTTATAGTTGATTTGATTTCACCATTGGGTGACACACTTTATTTCTACTATTACTTTTGATGAAATTGTGGGTTTTATTTCAGTTGAATCCTCATAAGATTAGAAGGTTCCATCTCATGCATTATATAGAAACTTGTTAGAATCACATTTCATTCATTATTCCATTCCATATAGGATGAATTAGTTATTGCGTGTTGTTGTGATAGTCAATATGATAGTTATTTCTGTTTTTGTGTTAGTTTGGAGTAGTATATAATGGCATGATGTCATCATTCAATTCATAAAGAGTATTGTACCTTATGAATTGGTAAACTATGCACTGATGAAATTCAAATTTAAAATGATCTTTTTATATGTATGGTATCAATGGGAATGAAGCTTTTGGTTCATGAGATGTTATGGCCCCTCAGGGATTCAGAAATTGGTAAACCCTTGGTGCAATTCTGGAATAACTGAATGTGAAATGGAAACAGAAATGTAAATGATTGATAAAGACATGAACAAGAGCAATTTTTTTGTGGGAAAGAGGAAATGTTTCTAGGGTTCATGGGATATTCTTTATATAGTCCTATATTTATGACAAGACAATGGGGTTTACTTGTTTTTAGGAGTGTTTTGAGTTGTCTATTGTTTTGAGCTTTGTGAATTAATGTTTCTTTATCCAAAGACATGCATTTAGATTTATATAGACATGCCACCACGACGACCTCTAGTGGTACATCGTGAGGGAGGATATGACCATAATTCGGGGATGGTGGGACACATGCTACAGATTGATCCTATCATAGTACCAACTATAGAACCTGAGGATATTCCAGACATAGGTGCTGAGAGAAACATCCGTGTGTGTTTCTTTGATATATGTATATTATCTAGGGAGCACCGTATCCAACCTTTTCTATGGTTGAGATGACACGGGTGTTATATTATCAGCATCCTTCAACATTTTTAACAGATGGTGGTCCATAAGATACAACGCTTTGGCCAGAGGAAATATTAGAGATTTCAGAGCATCTGGAGAAGAATCTGTAGTAAAGGGTGACGCTCGTGACATAAATGCTACATGGAGTGGCAAAGTGCTGGTGTAATTATTTTAACAAGGATGATTGGTTGATGAATGTGTGTTAGGATGAATTCCAATCACTATTCTACAACTAGTTTTACATAGTGAATCTGCAAGAAGAGAAGGCTACTCAGTTTATGCATTTGGAGTAGGACGTGATAACGGGTATAGAATAATGAGAATGATTTATAGAGCATCAGTATTTTATGTTGATGTATCTTATAGATGAGTTTTCAGGGGTGTGGAACTTCAAAGAAGGTCTCAGACATGCTATCAAATAATAGATCAACATGTTTAGGAATAATTATTTAATTGTGATTGAGAATTAGGTGTTTATTGCATTTTGGAACCCGATGGAAGCTTGGGGTATAGAACATGGGAGTTTTGTTTTGCAACCAAGTGGGTCTATGTCTTCAGGTAGGAAGCATCATTTTAAGGATTCCCATGACATGAGTTCTATTCAGGTTGTGGGTTTATGTAGGTTGGTATATTTCCAGCAGTGTGGTTGGTGAGGCCATGTGAAAAATCATTGTGACCGTGACATAGTTGAGTGCAGATTTTGTGGTAGTATGGGGCATGTGTAATTGTTTTCCAGGACATTCCCTCTAGCTGTGAGTGGTAGTGGGTTAGCTCCGAGGTCATGTTCCAAAGTAGGTTCTTCAAATTCACCTTAGTCTAGGAGATGGTGTAGTGTAGGCTGGTCAGGCAAGAGTATTGGTTTTCCTGGCCATGGTAGCTAGACACTATGTTCTTAAAGACATCAGTGTGGATAAAATTAGGGTTGTCAGGTAGGGTCATAGGGCTGTGGTACCAGCCATAATTATGTAGTGCAACATACCTAACATAAGCTGGATCCCAGAACATTTACTGTGAGAAGTTCAATCTTAGTTGTTTCTATTACTATATATTCTCTATTCGATAGAAGTTTCTCTCACAATTTTATCTATTCACATGTGGTAAAAAGCCTTGGGCTTTTTGTTTTGCATTTAGATGGTGTTTTGACACTATAAACACTATGGATAGTTAGAATGGGTGTTGTGTTCCAGTGTATGTAGTGTCCCCTTGAGGTAAAATGGTGTCACTTCATTTGGGATCTTTATGTGATCGACGTGATGGGGTTTAACATCATTCATAGAATGGTCTGGCTCGTGGATTATCAAGCATAGATTAACAGCTATCTCTTGAGGGTTACTTTCATGTCACCATAGCTTTCCGTGTTTATTCACAATGGTATATGGGATGTCTCGGAAGACATATCCGGACTCGACCATTGTTGGATGGTTGGGATTGTAGCCCATATTTTAACATTTTATCTAGATGATAAAAGAGTGTGTTAGGATGAATTTAATCATGTGGATGAGTGTTTTGGGGGCATCTTTCACGATGAATTTTCGTGTTTACCTCCTAAGAGATAGGTGTATTTATCCATTGAGCTCAGGCTAGGAGTTTATCTTGTAAACATTCATCCTTACAGAATAGCTACAAAGGATTTATAGGAGCTCAAGATTCAACTAGAGGATTTAGAGGCAAAGGGGGTTATCAAACCCATTACTTCTTTGTGGGGTTCTCTAGTCCTTTTGGGAAAAATTAATACGGTACCCTTAGGCTATGAATCGACTATTGAAAAATGAACCAGCTGATAGATAAAAAACCGATATCTGTTTCCATGGATAGATGACCTGTTTGATTGGCTTCGAGGAGCTTGTGTGTTCTCAAAGATAGACTTGAGGTTATGTTATCACCAAGTCCATGTTTGAACTATAGAAATACATATTACAACCACTCGTTGTACATGTGTGTTACAAGAGTATATAGTTATGTCGTTCTGTCTCCTGAATACACCATCTGTTTTCATGGCTTTAATGAACCGAGTGTTCCATCTTTACTTGGATTTTTTGGTGGTGGTTTTCATGGATGAAACCTTGGTGTATTCTCACAATCAACACAACCATGCTAACCATATTGATATCATTTTGAATACACTGAGAGAGAATCAATTATATGCTAAGCTCAAAAATGTAAACTATTGGATGGATCAGATTCACTTTCTAGGCCACATTATTTCGGAGATAGGAGTGTTAGTGGACCCAGAGAAGGTGAGAGATGTGGTTTTTGGTGACCATAATATGAAATTTTTTGACATACAGAGTTACTTGGGGATAAATGGATACTACTAAAATTTTATACAGGTCTTCTCATGCGTTGAAACACCGTTTATTGTCTTCACTAAGAAGGATGTGATGTTTTTGTGGTCAGGATATTATGAGACATCCTTCCATGAGTTGAATGGGAGGATAACTCTAGAACTTGTCTTGATACTGCCAGAGTAGGGAATGAGCTACAAGATGTACTATGATTCTTCAGGAATTGAGCTGTTGGTAGTGCTGATGTAGGGTGATCTCATTCTGGTGTACATATCTCACTAGATGAGGACTCTTGATAGGAATTAACCAACCCACATTGTCGAGTATGTTATAGTTGTTCACGAACTATGAATTTGGATACAATATTTATTGGGAGATAATTTTGTGGTGTATATGGACCAAAAAATCCTCAAGTATATCTTTAAGTAGTGTGATATGAATTTGAGGTAGCAAAGGTGGATGGAGTACCTAAAATTCTTTGACTTCGAGATTTCATACATGCATGGTAAGGAAAATGTCGTAACTGATGCACTGAGCAGGAGGACTCAGATACAAGTAGTAAAGTAAGACATTTGTGATTGGAAGCTTATAGTATTGTCTTCTGAGATTCATATGGAGGTGCATGATAGACATGGGGAATGTTTTTCTATCATCCTTACCTATAACCTCTACCCGATTTTATAGAGTTATGATGAGTAATTCATCGAATTCTGAATGCCTAGTTCTAGAGGAAGGTGTGGCATGTGAGGACCCTCTTCAATAATGGATTGTAGGATATGATGAGATACTACATACCCAAGGATGTGTTTGGGTTCTAGTGGATATACATGATTAGTTGATGTGAGAGTTTCATTATTTAGCTTGGACAGTGCCTCATGGAGTCCCCAAGATGTAATGTGACTTTCAACATCAGTACTGGTGTTCAAGAATGAAGTGTGTAGTAACTAATTTTGTTAAGAGGAGTTGCACCTGTTATCAAGGGAAGGTTGAACATAATTGACAAGTATGTCCATTACAATGTTATCTATCTCGGAGTGGAAATGGGATGATGTAACAATCGATTTCATGGCTGGTTGGTCGATATCTTCTTGAGGTAACAATGTTATGTGGGTTGTTGTTGATAGAATGATGAAGGTTACTCACTTTTTTGATAAAGGATACATTATGTGATGATGATCTTTGAATGTTATACATATGTCATCTGGTACGACTATATGGGGTCCCATGAACTATAATTTTATATTGGTATTCCTGCTTTACGTCTCTTTTCTGGAGGATTTTTCAGATGGGAACTGGGTACACAGGTTCTTTTGAGCACAACATACAACCATCAGAGTGATGGTCGGTCAATGCGTATGTTACAGGTGCTGGAGGACATGCTATGAGCAATCATCCTTGATTTTGGGGGCTCTTGGGAGAGTCAAATTCCCTTTGTTGAGTTTGAATACAATAATATTTTCAGATGGAACCTTATTAGTATTTGTACGGTAGGTCATGTCATTCTCCCTTGTGTTAGTTAGAGGTAGGAGTGAAAGCATTATAGTGACTCTGTCTCATGCATGTGTCTTCTGAGCAGGTAGAGATGATTCATAAGTGGATGAGTGTTGCACAGTCCTGTCAGAAATCATACACTAATTTCCATAGATGGCCTCATGATTTCGAGGTCTGGGATCAGGTTTTCTTGCATGTTTCACTAATGTGGGGACACAAATGGATTTGGGGACAAGGTAAACTTTCATGGAGATATATCGGGCCATTAGATATTTTGAAGAGAAGTATATCGGTTGCCTATCGGTGGTAGTTACCTAAAAGGTATTGAGCCATGCACGATGTCTTCCATGCATCTCAACTATGCTGCTATCACTCAGACCTATCTCGCATTTTTTTTGTTTGAGGAGGCTGAACTTCAGGTTGATGCCTCTTTTTAGAAGCACCTGATTCATATCGTTGAGAGAACCACTAAGGTTCCTTGAGGCTAGTCAATTCATCTAGTATTGGTGCTATGGAAGCGTAGGTGTTTATATGATGAGCCTAGGGATAGGGAGGCTGACAGATGTTCTCATTGGGCTGAGTAGTTTTTAGGGAATTCCTGACCACCCTTTAGAGAGCAATTTGGGGATGAATTTCTATAAGGGGTAAGATTGTAACATCTTAGGGTTTATCTTGAGGTACATATCTTTCTTTTTGGGAATATTTTTGTGACAATAATTTTTGGATTAAACCCTAAGCCAACCCATGGGATAGTCAGGTTCTTTTTGGGAAAGATAGGGGAAACAGAAAAAGGCTAATTGTAGGCCAGGTATATGTTATGTACTTGACCTAGTACGTCTTTCAGTGTTGAGTGGCAGGGTAGAAAACCTTCATCTTCCTCTTGTCAGGACTCCAATGATAGAGGTGATCCATATGTTTAGTTTTTCAATAGTAAATTTTCATCCAACAAAACAATAAAAAGCAAGATGCATCACCTGTTAAGGGGGTAAAATCCCCATGATCCACTCATATTGGTTTTGACCACCCAGAGTAAGAGGATGGTGATAGTGATGAAGATGACCAGTTTAGTTAACCAGAGTGTGGTGGACAATTAATTTTTATTGAGATGTGTGATCATAAGGGATCACTAGTATATAATATTGAACATGAATTTAAATTAGAGTCTATTACTTCTAGTTATCCTATAGTAGATATTGTACATGAATTTGTTTCTATTCCCCACAAGAGAAGAATCTTCTTCACTATACTACCTTTTCTTCACCTTATAGTTGTGTCTAGAGATTATTTAGATTACTTCCATGCTAAATTGTTATTAGATGATGGGGTTATTCTTATGTATTATTTAGTTCAAGAGACAAATCTCAGTATGGAGGAAATTGGGATGACGGTCACTTTGGTTAATGTTTATATCCATACAATAATGTTCTTGAATATGGAGAAGCATGATTTTGATAATATGATATTTTTAAAGAATACAAATATCATTCCGAGTACCATAGATGATATGAGTTATAAGTTTACTACGAGGTAGATCCCTCTTCAAGATAGGATATAGAGTATCTAGAAACGTAGAGAATATTCATCAATATCTCTTCATACTCCTTCTCCTACTTTGTTGGGTTTATATTTTATCAGATCTATAGAAAAAGGTGAGATGGGAACAGAAAAGGATGGTCTTTCATCTTCTCATTTTAATGATCCATTCTAGAATAAACCACATGGTGATAGTTGATTCCTTCCAAATAAACATTTGAAAACCCACAATGAAAGAAATAAATGAATATGGTTATTAATTTCCCCACAAAATCAATGCATGGAGAATATAACCAAGGATTCTCTATCACATGAGCCTCCAGTGTAGTCTCCATCACATGACCGTTATGAGGTAGGGTGACGACTTAGTGGGTATTTCATGACCTGCATTGGATCACATGGAGCCCTCTTAAACGAGTTTTTTTATCATGTAAAGGATCTTCAGAGAACTGATGGCCACATGGTGATGACCAAATGAGATTTCCCATGTTATATGGGTTTTCATTATAAATTTTCTAATAATATATCATGAATTCATTTGTAAATAAGAGGAAAATATTTAAAGAGTAGAGGACTATTATAGTCATAAACGATTAAGAGACACATCATCGATGGGGACGATAATTATCCTTGATGAAATCAGGGCTGACATGTAAGACCCTTGAGCCTTTGTAAAATTAAAAAATGGGATAAAGAGGGTAGAGGATAGAGCTACTTGTAGTCAAAAAAATAAATGTGACATGACCATGGTAGTCTGTATGACCCCATAAGTTATTACTGTCGTGCCTACCTCACCTCATGAAAGCCTATCAATATGTCACCCATTTTGTTTTGAAGTCCTTCTGTGTGTCTAGGAATCCATGAACATACCATTTTTCAATCCAAAGATAAAATATATAAGTTTATATATTAAATGATCGAAACCACCATATGAACCATATTGGTCATTTGACACATCAACAAAAAATATATAAAATTTCCTCAACAACAACTAAGAAAGCACAATTAATCCTTGACCTTTGTAAAATAAACCAATTGTGATAAAAATAAAGGTGGTGAGAGATCTCATGATCATAAAGTTCTTGCGACGTGCTAAGGAAGTCCAAAATATGATCCCATGAGACTCCTATACAAGGAACCATTCCCTCATGAAATGTACATAGAAAGACATAGAGCATCTCATAAATACCACCCTGTATGAATTGTGATCTTTAGAAGTTCCTTGTACACATCAATATAAAAATATGTGTGAACTTGAATGTAATTTCATGAGTCAACAATGCTCCCATTAATTGGTCATTATACTAAAAGAGAAACATTAGGGAGAGGGACTCACGGTCACTGAAAATTAGTTGACACTCTCAAACCACTCTATGAAAAATTCTCATGAAGGCGTGTGGCACTAGATCCATTCACAAACTCCTTCCAGAATTTATACAAGATATGATGCCTGAACCTGAGAACAATTACGGTGCCATGTTCCATAAATTACCCACCCCAACCTCAAGGAAAAAATGGGAACTCTTGAGGGTGAAAGGTTTACTTTCCCCCATGTACCAGAGTAAATTTCTCAAAACCACCGATCACAAGACCAATCAGTCTTACATCAGGTAATATACTGGTGAACAACTGCAGTAAGAAAGTTCTAAGAATAATACACATCACAATATCATTCATAAATCAAATTAAAGATATCTTATAGTATATGTTATGAATATACCACACACCCACTAGTTCAAGTGAGACAGAAAATAAACTTACACTAAATGAATCTAATTCATTCACAATATATGAAAAAATATTAATGGTGCAATGCTTAAACCAAAAAAAAGTTTAACCAAACTTTATGTTCTTTGTGATAATTGTCCATGACACATAGAATCACTAATACATAACAACCATGTTTCATGAAACCCATTCGAAATGTTATTTGGGTTGTCTGAAATCTTCCATATATATCAAAGAGGGTCCTACGGTGTTCCCAATACATACCAACTTAGTCTCACGATAATAAACAGATACTTGTTTCCAAAACCTTACAAAATACTTCAGATACATCGCCTGACTCATGTAATGGTGCCTGATCCTGTCATCCTAGTCTTTCAGCTATGCCTGGCCATGTCAAGGCAGCTCTCATGAGGACTTCTATGAGATTCAACGTCCTTAATGCCACCCTCTATACACATTATTTGGGAATTGAAATGAACTCCATGGATGTCAGCCAATAAATATGACACCCTCTAAGAAAGGTCATACTAAATCTCATGACACCATATGTATGTGTTAGCCATCTCTCGTGATGACACAAGGGAATGTAAGTTGAATCACACAACATCTTCAAGGAAAGATAATCATGATCATAAAATAGCCCTCCAGAATTCAATCTAGGATACACAAAGTACTATAGAAAGCTAACTAGATCATATGGTTCCATAGTTTATGTCAATAAGAATGTCTCTAACATTGCAAGAAGGCAGTCATGGTGTGTCAAGTAGAAAATCAATGCATGTCAAATATGTGTGAAGACTATACCAAATGGAATCTCCGAGCCAAATAACCTTGTACACCATCGGATTTTATGCCCACAACATAGGGGAAGCTCAGAGTGTAAGACAAGATTAATTGAAGTATGACCACACTAATTCATGAAAATAACCAATATATGTAGGAAATCACCGTGAGACATATGCTCTATATTAAATAATCATACTAAAATTCTATCATGCTTGTACAAAATTCTTAAATCAAGGAAATTGATAATTTTTTTCAATTGCTTATCATATCGAGAAAATATCATGTCAGATTTGGGATTTACAATAATCATATCATTTGTGTAACAAGCCTACAAAATGGAAAGGTAAATGTCGGTTTGTTTTCCCCAATTAGTGGAATAAAAGGATATTCCCCAACCAAAGGAGAACATTAGTATTTAAGAACCAATCAAATATACTCTGATACATATTATTCCTATTATAATTAAGATATGTTGGATACATTCATAAAGGATAGATCTAGAATACAAATCCATATCAATGGAAATACCTTATATATGATATTTCATACATTATGACACAATCCTTTACATGGGATGATAACCCCATATCATCCATAGGTTGATAGGGAAATAAACTGAACAATGATGACTCTGAATCCTTCCTTAGTCAGGATATGTAGGAATCCTTCTCAAGGCCCTAGCTCTATATTAATCATTCCAAGGAATCACCCAGTACACAAGTCCCATAACTATATTCTATAATTCTGATCATCTATTTCGCACTAATTTCTCACCCTGAGCAATGATCAGGTGGGCTTAAGTTGTCATAGTGAACACCTGCTCGGCAAGACGATCCTCTACTAGCATGGGAAATCAGAGTATGTAAGCCTCGATGAGTGGCATCATAACTCTGATTCCAACCATAATTAAGATACTTAGGACGTCTTCTTGAGACCCGAGTTGAAATATTTGGTGTCTTATTACCCACACATATGTCCTATCAACATGATGTTAAACTTCATGGGGTAAATGAACTATGTGGTATTTTATTCCTACAATAATTGTGGTACATATAACACATAATAATGGCTAAATGACCTCCTTGGAATGTGAATCGCATCCTGGGGAATCATTATACTCTGATGCATTGGGTTATATGCATTCATAATGTAAAGAATCTAACCTCCATTAAGGAAATGAATTCAAAACCTCAAATATGTATAGATGGATTAATTAATGAGACTACACTTTCCTTTGTTCTTTAATGAGATTTACATTCTTTTTTTAAATTGGGGAATTAGCATATTACCATTTTTCTGGGGTATCCTAACCTATATTGGGATTAATATGGGATTCATAAACCAAACATAAATCTATAATAGAGTTCTAGAGTAAAAAAATAATTCCCCTAAAAAGGGTGTGATGAGTCGAACCTCCCATCATCTCAACCAATGAGAGTCCCAAAGAGTCACTAGGCTTGAAAACATAGATGACCACTAGAATATGTAAAATAGGTCTCTATGTAGCTATGGATGGGGGAACCATTTTTTGAGTTTCAAGGAAATGTGACAATGGTAGCCCAATGTTAATTATTTTTCAAAACATATCCACCCAACATCAAACCATCAAGAGAAAAATATTTCACGCCATAAAACATGATGAAAAAAATGGTGAACTTGGCATGAATCACATTAATAACAAAATGATTGGTTTTTGTCTATTGGTCAATTTAGTTTCCCACATAAAAAAATAGAAATGGAGTCCAGATTGAACCCTCTAATAAAGAATGACTGCTAAATCATATATCTAGACAAATTGTTTTGAAATACCTATAAAAAATAGTAAGAATGAGAAAATCATTAGAATGGTCTTTTGAAACTAGGTTTCTCGTAAGTCCATCCCCATTCTCAAAATTACAAACGAGTGAAATGTAAGTATATGTAATAAATTAGAAATTGAGTTAATCATGTATAACTGATGGTGACTACTATTCTAATGATACTTAACTAGTCAGTAACCTTGATTTGCATCATCTATGAAATTGTAGATACTACTCCCAGTATTCTGATTTGAGATAATTACTGTATCATCCAGTGTTTTCTCTGGTAAATCATTGACGACTACAATATCCATTGGACGCTAGGAGACCTCACTAACTCAACAACTCTAATGAATACTGGAAAACATGATGGTGTGGGAGTACCACCGATATGGTACAATATCGACTATGGAAGCTTCCCTTTATGTTTTCTAAGCATAGAAACATGCAATTTTGCATTGTCTGAGAATAGTTGTAACTAATCCAGTGGCCCTAGTCACTAAACCCAACAACATTAATAGAATATCCTCATAGTGAAAAAACCTCTATATTACATATCTAATTAAGGTGGATAATAAATCCAAATAAAACTCCCTTTTGGTTCTGGAACTACCCAAGAGGGCTCTTGCTAATCGTTATTACCAACACTATCCCACTAGTACCAACTAATTTCATGCTGAAGGTACCAATTGACAAATTGTCACCTTAGACGCCTATAAATGAGCAACAATTATGGCTCATCAGGGGATAATGATTTTGGATATCTTGGAGAGGGATCATATTCCCAATCCTGCTGATGATGAATACTGACATATTTATGAAGGAACTAGCAAGCAGGCTCATATCCATTCTCGTTTGAAATAATTCTACAGGTATATTCCTATAACAGTCATGGGGGAGGCTCATATTCCTACCCATCTATGAAGTTCATTGACATATTTTTGTGGCATAGAGAGGACATAAGTGGTAAAATTTTCCTATTTCAATAGAATACATCTACAAGAATATAAAAGTGTTAGAAAATGCACAAGAATATATTCATGTACACACTTTTCTAAAATGCCAATATATTTTAACAACAACTGATGAAATCCACCCACATATTAAGAACTGTTACAGATAAATGGATTGGAACATATTCCTATCCCCATATCTAGGGATTTTAAACACTCTTATCATCATGAATAGGTTTATGTACTATAGAAATAACACATTCTTTCTCTTATCTATGAGGATTATCAATATATTATGATAATGGTCGAGCCATCAGATCAGGTTCATATTCTCATTTCAACTTATGCTCACTTTGCTAAAATGGATCATGCCTTGGGAATAGGTTACATTCTTGTTTAACAAGTTAGATGAAATATTCAAAAGGCCAAGGATCAGAATCATATCCCCTCTATGGATGGGGCTCACCACATAAGAGGGGAACATGCCTCGGGAAAAAAAATCAGATTTTAGTAAAAAAAATTTGCAGCGACATACTACAAAGGCATAGGATTTGGTATATATCAATGTATTGGTTGGGGATATCCATGTGAGAAAGAAAAAAGCCTTAGGAAAACCTCAAATTCCTACAACTAAATCTTCTTGGAATATTCCAATAGGTCAGGGAAGCCATATGTGTATTCCCACTTCCTCCAACAAAATACTATGCAAAAAACATTCCCTGGAAATACAGGAAGAGGATCATATTCGTTCTTTGATTCTAGAGATCCATCATCATATTCTGATGCGGACCACATATTAAGACCATGATCAAATTCCTAATCCAACTGGGGCACACAATATGAGAGAGGAACATGCTTTGAGGCTGGCTCAATTATTTCCCTGAGAGTCTAGCTGTGTGTTCCAAAGGCACAAGATTGGGGTTATATTCTAGTACTGATCGAGCCTCACCATGTAGGAATGGCACATTACTCAGAATAAGATCATATTCCTGTAAATAATGATACATCTCATTGACATATTCTTGATGCTTCTCAGCAGTGGGATCATACACCCACAACACTAGATGGTTAAACATAATTTCTAGAAACCATCATAAAATAGGATTATACCCCTAAATGATACCAAAAGGTTATTCAACATATTCTGACCATGATTGAGAAAATTAACCATGTTCCTAATTTTCTCGATAGTAGTGTACTTGAGGTTTTTAGGGAAAAATTATAAACACCAAAGGGACCATCGACTCTACTAGGGAAGTGGAAGCATAAGGCATTAAATTCAATCATTATTATCATCATTATAGTGTGGAGGTGGATTTCAAGGTCTCTTCCCCTAACATCCACTATGGTCAACCTCCCCCTGGTGATATCTCCAATGCACAAGGAAATCCTCTCTTTTATAGGATCCTCTATAGAGAGAGGTATCCCATGCACTTACAACTTCATATATAGAGGTTTTCAAAAATATTTTGGTCAATGATATATATTTCCCCATCAATTTTTAGTAATACTTCACTCTCATCATCACGTGGCCTTCGGAATAATATTCTATTGCCTAAGAATATGGATTTATGTATGTCAGATAAACAGGAGACCAACATCGATATATAGAGATATTTAGGTAGAAAAAACATCCCCATCATGTTCTGGCCCCATGAAACATTGAGCTAGGAGATCCTAGATGGGATAGAAGAGGACAACATGACTTATCTATGCTAAAATTTATGGGATACTCCTCAGTGGATGAAGCCTAGACACCTCCCTTGTACATGGTTTGAGGGTAACCTTCAAACCATCAAAATACTCTATTTTCAGCATGACTTTGATTCTATCTCCATCAAATGGAATCCAAAACCAGATAAGAACATTGAAAATTTTTAATACGCTTGTCTCGATTGAATCAAAACTATTCATCAGTTGATCTCCAAAGTAATGTTAACTATCTATATTTGAGGATGAGGAACGTATTGAGGGATAAGCATTTCCACTCCCCTAGAATAGAAAATCATGTCAGATATGGAATCCTACAATATTATATCCTCCAGTAATACTAGGGGACCGAGTAGCGCTATGTCCAATTGGTAATTACGAAGGAATGACTCTAATCTAAAAGATCATAGAAATTATAGAAAAAAGAGGTAGAGCATAGACAAATTGATTTCAAACATTTCCTATTAAATAAATATGAATAAATTTTGAACATAGATACTCGATTTGTGATCACCGAGAGAACTTCCCAGAATAAATGGTTATCAATCATGGGTTGTCGTCCCACCCATATCCTAAGTTAGAAAAACTACACAACAACAATGGTCCCCTCTTTTTCCTTCATATTATCCATCCAAGATCATACCCATCCCATTGGGCAATGGGTTTATTTGCCACCACATCCACCTAATTGATCATATATTCTTGAGATTATTTCGAACACATAAATAGTAGTTTCTAGAAACCCCCATCCCATTGGGATGTGGGAATTTATAGCTCAATAACAATCAATAGGATCACAAATCCACTAAGAAAAATCTATACATATCACTAGTGATTACAGGTCAAACCCACCTCACTATAATGGGATCATTTATACCTACATGTCTATATCAGGAGTCATCAAATCCATGATTAGAGCCATTAGATCCTCAAAAAATAGACCAATCAATGACAGTTACCCAAATGATCTCTAACCCATAAGGCGGGTTGAATTTTCATCATCATCATCATCAACATAGAGGGAATCCATATTCTATAGGTTGGGAGGAATTAGTCAATGTTTTTTATTTTCCCAGCTCATCCCTCCGCATGAAAAAACCCTACCAGTCGTGGCCCATTCAGCAACCATGAACAAAAACTCCCTCAAAGTCACTATTAATTGACCAAAATGATAGGGACATATGATGAAGAAAATCAGATACCACTATTTTCCTATGACAAAATCTATTAATATGGGAAATATTTTGAATAATGACCCTAAAGAACATAGTGCTGAATCATTCTGTTGTGTATAAAGAAATGGCACAACCATTTTTGCTCAATATGAACATGTGAATGTTGTTACTGTTAATATGATAATTGTTATGAGACAAGGCATAAATGAAGAGGGACATAACATGGAAAACATACCCCATGAAGAGGGTGATTTTGAACCACCAAAATAGGTTTCACACACCCGAATCCAAAGACTGCTCAAAAACCAAGAACCTCTAAAAAACTAAATTTCCACCTCCAAAGAGGAATACTATAAAAGAAAGAGGGAATAAAGTGGCCAAATTCCAGTTTACAACCAAAAGAGTTTGGGTCATTTCTTAATAGTAAAAACTATCAAAATAAGAGAGTGAGATATATGCTCTCAAACTGCTGATCAAGGAGAAACTCGGGGGAAATATTCTTACAAGTTATCATCATTAGGTGGAGAAGAATATTCTTCCTTCCACAACCTGTCTTCTAGTAAGAGTGGTATTTTATCCCCAGATTGGTTTTGGATCTATAAAGTGAGTATAACTAAATGAGGATGTTGAAAATGATCGTGACTTCCCTTTGTTACATAGACAACCACTACCATATTAGGATAATCATTTAGTATTGGGCTGAATTGAAAATTAGTGGGATATAAAAGTGTGGACACATAATCAAATCCAAACCACACTTTATGGATAGGATACAGCTCAAGAAACAGTTCCCTGTAATATTGTTAACATCATCAATTTCACTAATAATACAATGGGATCCATTAAAGGGTGACCCATACCTATGATGCATGAGAGAAATCCATATACTGATTGGGTGGATAACATGTTTCCTCCCCCAAATTTTTGAAATCGAACCTTCTCTACTTTTAATGGTGTGGCTGACGCGGAACAACATCTCACACACTTTGTATCCCAGTGTGGGCCGATGATGGAACTTCGAGATCAATAGGAGGTGAAAAGGATGATGTGTTTTTTATAAGCTATGATAGAGAACCTCTTTGTTTGGTATTACAGTCTGCCAGTCAGCTCTGTTTCTGGATGGGGAGACCATCACTACCAATCCCCTTGTCAATTAAGTGCTTAGTGAGGAAGTCAATGAACATTTACCTAAAACATTACTAGAAATGTGAAAATGATAGGGTGTATTACCCCATAGCAAGGAGGAAATGTTTGACCAAATCACTCAAAATCCATCTCTCACAAGATAAATAGCCAGGAAACTATGATGAAAATAATAATGACGACTTTTAGAAGCCTCCACTTCTAATGAAATATCCCAGTGGATTCCGTGAGTTTTTTAAAATGGCCCAGCATTTGGAAGAATCCATTTTGTGGACCTGATACAAAAATCATCTCTTTTAGGAAGCATAGAAAAAAAGGCCAGAGAAAGAAGAACTGGTAGCTATCACTCCCTATCCACCAGAAGTGCCCGTCCAAACACCTAAGTCCCGAACCACCCAACACTTCATGTCAAGCAGTGAAAAACCCTAAAATCACCCTCGTCTACAAGCATAGTGAAATCAAGGTAATCCTATATTTTAATAATATATGAATATGTAGTAGTCCTTCATAAATGAATGTATCACTGGTTAGTTTTTGGAATACATTAGTAATAACATGCCCACACTCCCACTACCCAGGGTGCCCCATGAGTTCAACCTCACTGACTATCCTGATTACTACACGTACCACAGAAGGATGGGTCGTTGTATCCAGTTCTTATTCATCTTCAAATAAATTCTTCAATGAATGATCGATTTCAAACAATATTAGTAATATAACTCCCTAGAGTATCTAGCATGCCTAACCACATTCAAAATAGAAGAAGATAGATACTTACAGAAGGTCATGGCCCGGAGTGCATGAAAATATAACAAATAGATGAATCAAAATGTAGTTTATTTTTCCCATGCCAGTTTTAAATCAATGTAGCATGGACCTAAAATAGCTCCACCACTCGAGGAGGGACCATAAAATATACCACCAAAAGGTGGAAAAGAGCACTAGAAACTAGAAGAAACAGAAGAGTAAGAATTATATTTGGCCTCGAAGTGAGCCCTAACTCAAGCGGATATCATTCCTAAAACATCCAAATCATGGGAACCAAACCACTAAATGAAATCCTCCTCAGAAAAAGATAACATATTTTTATCATTCAACATGATACATATGACAGACCCCTTTTACAATGATGAAAAATCCCCCTAAATATGAATTTCCAACAAATAACTAGGTAGTGGGAGGCCACATGTGAGGGAACTGAGGGTATAAGAGAAAGTGTTAGTGTCGAAGCACACAATATTTCATCCCTTTCCCCATAGATAAATAATATGAAGTTGATACTCATTGGTAAGAACAAAAACTAGCCAAGAAAGTCATAGGGGCATCCCAGTACCCTCCAACAACCATACATACACAATTTTCATGTATGACTGCTGTTCAAGGGCTTAAACTAATCATCCCAAGCAATGGGGAGGGACAGTGTGTACTACACCACTTTCAATATATATTCCCCCATTTTATGCACAGGCACCAAGCCTTCCCATTTAAAATTTCTCGACTAATGAACCACATGCCTAAGATGAACCCCATATCAGGATGCACCATCCTTTGGAAAAAAAGTATGAGGTTCTAAAATAGCTAGTTACAGTTGTAGGAAAGCTATTTATCCTCGATGTGCTCCATATTAAAAAATAAATCATATAAGAACTTATTGAATCTCCCTAGATATCACATAAATTAGAGACATAAGTCACTACAACTAAGGAATTTTGAGTGGAGACCATGTCATCAAAATGTATTTCATCCTTATCATTCATAGATCAAGATAAGGAATAAGTATATAACAAAACATAAGACACTTATAAGTCTCGGGAAGACTCAATAATGTCAATATCCAATGGACTATGATTTATATCGGTTTTGGGATGAACATTTTCCCATTTCTAACCCTATGACGTTTTAGATATAGATAATGGGATTTTTCTTGCACTAAACTGACCCTATGACGTTTTAATGGAGACCATGTCATCAGAAAGTATTTTATCCTTATCATTCATAGATCCAGGTAAAGAATAATTAAATAAAAAAATAAGAAACTTATAAGTCTTGGGAAGACTCAATAATGTCAATATCCAATGGTCTATAATTTATAATGGTTTTGGGATCAACATTTTCCCGTTTCTAACCCTATGATGTATTAGATATGGAGAATGGGATTTTTTCGCACTAAACTAACCCTATGACGTTTAAGTGGAGACCATGTCATCGGAATGTTTTTTATCCTTATAATTCATAGATCAAGATAGGGAATAAGTATATAAAAAAAACATAAGACACTTATAAGTCTCAGGAAGACTCAATAATGTCAATATCCAATGGTCTATGATTTATTATGGTTTTGGGATCAAAATTTTCCCATTTCTAACCCTATGAAGTTTTAGATATGGAGAATGGGATTTTTCTCGCACTAAATTGACAATCCCAGTGCACGATAAGTGTGTATAAAGTTTAGAGACCCGAAGCTTGACATACATGATAATTACATTACTTTTGCGGAATACTTAGTACATAACAAAAATAGACACACACGGATCGTAATAGTTTAGTGTCTTTGGAAACTCATAATATAATCTTTTAATCGTGGTGAAAGATCTTCAACATCTCCCATAAAGATCTTAACCTTTTTTCATACCTAAAACCTTTCTTTATATCCTGGGGAAAAGAAAACATAAAAGGGGTGAGCTCAAATTCCCAGTAAGGATAAACATAGAGAACATAAAACAATCCATAAACATTTGAATGAAAAAACTTGAACATAAAATCTAAACATCAAAATCTTGAGCAAATACATCAATCTTTGAAGTACGTAAGGCATATATCATAAGGGAACATCAATCATGATTAAATAGCATGGGAAAAAAACATGTAATTGTGGAAACCATTAAGCACATGTTGTGATTTCCATAGTAGCCAAGGCATTACTAACAAGACTATCTTAGTCGAAAAAGTCACTTTCTGAATTGAGTTCACTCCTCGTTTCAGTCCTGTAACACTGAACCAGATTAACTTACCATTCCAGCCATTTCTATCTCATGAGAAATAAATCTTTACCCAATGCATTGGAGGGAGATATAGGTCCCACCCATCTCATAATGAAATCATTCTTACTTGTGCCACAAAATAAACATACATCATTCATAATAACCGAACGAATCAAATAGGTTTCATAAACATAATCCCATAATCACATAATCCATATAAAATAAATGGATATCTTTTCATAATAAGAAAAGTGAAACCATGTAAATCATAAAGACATTATACTTGAAACATACACATATGAAATAATGTCATCTTAGGTGGAAAATGGTTTTTGATAAAACACTTGAAATGAATTCTTGAGGAAAATATCCTTTCTTCTTCAAAATCAATTTCTTTTCACAAAACGTCATGAAATTTTAAAAGAAATAGATTTTGTTGAAAATAGTCATGAAATATTTTGCAGGAAGCTCCATGAAAAAAATACTTTATAAAACTGTAAAAATCCTTTCATGCCGTATACGTTAAAAAAACATTCTTCTCATACTTTTGTCGGAAAAGTAAAAAGTACCTTTTAGGGTAAATAAAAAGAACGATTCCTGCCATACCATGGGGTAAAAGTCAAAATGGGTAAAAAGGACATTAAACATACATGAAAACACTTTTATAAAACATGGACATGGATGATTTCAATAACCCCAGTAAATACTTACAAATAAGCAATCTCGGATAAAAATGAGATTTGAAAAATTATCCCATAACTTAGGTCCGATATGCTTCATACGTATCTGAACCTCCTGTATAATGATTTAAATAATTTCATTGACTTATTATAGAATCATATTCATTGTTATGATATCATATATGTTTCACTTATGACTTTATATTACCCGTTCTTTTGTAAATTCCATGTTAAAGCAGTGTTTTCGGTAAAATCATTTTATTTATCATATGTGTTTCGAATTGTCGTTCTTGATATTAATACTTATATCATGATTTACATAATTACAAAATTTAAAACATGAATTATATATAATATATATTCATTATATACATATATATATTCTAGATCGATAAAAGGAATGAAATACACTGTTCATGGAGACGGCAGGGCGTACGTATGCATGAATGTTGTTTTCGTTTCCTTGTTGAATTGAATGAAACAAAATAGATGACATATAGATATATATATACATAAATCCAGTAGAATTATTATTTCATATATTTCATGATTACAAATTATATATACTTTATAATCATTTATGAATGGTTAATCATTGAGAATGAATCTCATCACGTCGTGGAGACTGTATTCCGTACGTACGCACGAGCGATGATATCGTTACCATGAGTATTGAATAGAATTGTAGTGGATGGTATAATATATAATAATCAGTATGATGTTATAATAACCATATATAGTGATTTTTACACCATTATACCCATCCATGTAAGGGGTTGGTGGAAAAACGGATTTCCCCACGGCGTGGAGACGGTATTCCGTACGTACGCACACGTGGTGATTTCGTTTTCCGTAGGATGGATAGATGGTGAAATAGGGTTTGTTTCATACATATAATAAGATATCAGTATATGAGTTATACTGATGTTATTACTTCATAATGAAACAACTAAATAATAAGAAGTGGAAGAAGAAATAAAGTTGAAAGAACCGGTAACGGACACTACCTCTTCTTTGAAGCGCCTCTTTGAGACCTCCTCTTAGGGCACAAAAACTAGTCTTTAAAGAAGACCAGGACATCTAGGATGTTTCTAGGGAAGTGGAGAAGAGAATTTGGTAGGTGTTGTCCGAGATTGAAGGCTCAATGTTGTGTGAGGAAGAGAGGGAGGAGGTGCCCTTTTACAAGGTAGGAGAGGGGAACCTTTGGAATAACTAAAAATATTATTTTATTATAAAGTAATATTCAGTTTTTAATAGCTCCAAATTGAGTTATTTCGAAGCTACTGTGGGTATGGGTCGAAATCCTCTCATCCAATAGAATTTAGATAATTTTAGGTTTCTATTTTAACCTTATCATTTAGATTTTACTTTATGTTAAATAATTGTTCTTTTACCGTTACTTCTGTTTTTCTTACACTATAAGGTTAATAAACATACTATAACAAGGAAAACGAACCCCAAGTTGTTTATTATTAATATATATAACCTTATCTAAGTCATTTGGCCAATACTTATATTTTTAAGAATAAAATAACAATTAATAATATAATATTTGTTTTAAAAACTATTTTATGTCAATTTTGACACTATTTGGTAATGGATTTTTTTGAAAATCATAACAGAATGATTAGTTCGAAAAAAGTTAATTAAATCAATAATAACATGTCATATTAACATAGAAAATTATTGTAATTCATAAAAAGTATCAAATCACATTTATTTAGTTATTTATAACATCAATTATGTCAATATTTCATTTATAATATAATTACTGCATCATCATTGTGTATTAAATAAATTAAATTATTCAAATTTTAAAAATTACAACTAAAATATCCTTATGTATGAAATATATTTATCTTTATAATGAATATTTATAGTCAAAATTATCTTTTGTATAATCCTATATTAAAAATGATTTAATTATTAAACTTTTATTTTAACTATTTTAACCCTTCTTTAAATAAATTAATATTGAATGTCATAATCTAATCCATGTGGGCCTAAATGGTCATATTTTATTCCCAAGGTTGTTTTAGGTCGAATTAAACTTATCCAATAGAATTAGGACATGTTTTAGGGTAATAATAATATCATTTTTACCCTTAATTATCTTATTTACTGTTAACTGTGGTAAATAAATGTAAAAAGTTACTATTCACCAAAAAATATTTTCATCTCATTGAACCACATTTTAGTCCTTGATATTAACTATTTCTCTCCGATTTTCGAAATTCCACTCACAGAAGCGGTAAAATTATGTTTTATGAAAAATTCTATTTTTTTTACTACCACTTAGTGGTTTCACTATTCATCAAAAAATGAAAGTTTCCAGCAAAATACCAAAATTTAGGCCTAATCTATATTTGATATTATGAATTCAAAAATTATATCTATTTTACCAAATTCAAAACATATCAGTTGAATTAAATAATTTAAAAATTAATTCTCGTCGTCAAAACAAATATCGTGTTTTTAAGAGATATTAACTATCAAAAGATTGACACTTGTTTATGTCTGGTTTAAATGTAAAATTACATCCAATGACCAAAATTGTATTAAATGGTAAAAATATATTCTAAATATACTTTAAAACCACTCAAATTAATAATTTATCACTAATAATTATTTCAATTAAAAATGTTTTTTTAATTAAAATTTAGTAATTTTCACTATTTATCATTATATGAAAGTTATCCGAAAAGTACCACAATTTCACCCTAATCTAATTTTGATATTCCGAATCCAAAAATGAAGTCCATTTTGAACGATAAAATTTATAAAATTTCAAAAGGTTGATATTACTATTCAAAACGGTTAGTTCATAATAATATTATAATAATATCTCGTTTAGTGAAACTCGGTATTGCGTACTACACACGCTATCGAGGAAGGTTTTTATTTCTTGTAATGCATGCCAAGTCAAGGATGTGTGTTTTGCAAACTCCTATTGGTGTTTCCTTCAACACAAGACATTAATGAAAGTAAAAAAAATATTTTTCCATAAAATCTCGGGGTGTTACATTCTACCCCCCTTAAAATGAATTTCACCCTCGAAATTCGTTGTGGTTATAAACGGTTTACTACTCGAAAGTTTCATTAATAGAAACCCACATCATAAAAAGGAACACAAAAACATTGGTTTAAAAACTAAAGTATGAAACGTAATGGTTACCCAAATTAACTCATCACTGGGTTTTCACGTCGGAGATCATAGTTGAAAATATGTATATGGAAAAAAAATCTAACCATCATGTTCTGATGGAGAGTGGTAGAGAACATGGATATGAAAAAGACAACAATCACAAATCCATAAATTTTTGATGATCTAGGGTACCGTCTGATTCATCGGATATAAGGGCACTAGGACAACATTTTTGGTTTTCAAGATCGTTTCCCTAAAGTGGTAGAATTTGAATTAGAATACTTACTTTATTTTTCTAAAATTTCACTATTGTTCGTGCCTTGAACAGTTCCCACTTCATCTCTTAAAGAAATTGAGTTGAATTTCTTATTCGTGAAGTGTTAGCAAATCATGTGATTGAATGACGGGTCATTCCATCTGTCTCAAACAAAAGGTTAGCAAAAGTTATTAAATATACATAAGTCGATCTATAGTGAGATTAATCGTATATGGTTCCTAAAATAGACTTAAACATCATATATCATACTGCATAATATAATAAAACTATTTTCTACTAAACATGGACTTCCTGTAGGCCAGTGGTAGGCGATAAAGTCCAGTCGCACTTTGGTTGTGGGTTCGATTCCCACAGCCTTGTCCGACGCAATGGGCAGTCGCTCGTCCTACAGTTTGTCCTTTTTCTAAATGTACATTACTATAACATCCCATTAATAATATCAAAAAAAGATATATCTTTAAAAAATTCTATCTTATGTCCACCATAATCCATTCCAATTTTTATCTAAAATACTTCGGTCCAAGCTCATAGTATAAAGAAAATGATTACTTGAAATATCATCAAACAACCATCATTTATCCCCCATTATCTTGTTTCTCACATTCCAATCATGTGAATACCTTAATCATGTATTCTCTTGAAAAATTAATTCCCATTAATCCATAGTGAAAACATGAATGCTATCAAAAGTTAACTCTTTCCACATACCAAAGTCCAAAAATTCTATATACTCAACCCATTATATATCCTTCTCTTTATATCAGTCATGATCTCATGAATACTATCAAACAATTAATTTTCTCCTTATCCCTTCATTATGTGCATATCATCTACTTCCCAAAAATACGGGTACCATTCGTCACACACTTTCAAAACATATGAAAAGACAATAGTGTAACAATCCTTAGATGTCTCTTTATTCCATAGTACCATGAGATAACTTATACAACATTACACTTCAAAAACATGTAATCATTGCACTACCTTCTTAAACCATTGACCGAGCTTCAACAATTCTTTCATCTCACATATCATTTGTAGTCTCTTCAACATCATCAACATAAATATTACCCATACGACCATACTGATTCTCTTCATTAGACTTTAACTTAGGGCATTGGTTTGCATAATGCCCATACATTCCACATTTAAAACATTTAACCATTATTTATGTCGTAGCAATACCAATATCCTCATCCATGTGTTAACTGAACCTTTTCCATTGCACTTACTAGATTTATGTCATTCTTTTCCAGACCCAAATCATCATCCAGTTCCTTTGAAACATTCTCCTTCATTCCTCTTCCCACATGATTTACATAGGGGAAATTGAACTTTCTTTCCTCTATGATCATCATGAAACTCCTTCTTTCTCTTATTAGTCGAGTCAGGAAACATAACAAATTTGAGTTTATTGATCATATTATGAGATTGCTGATTCGGCATAGTAATGATGTTTGGACATACAAATCCCATTTCATTTGGTTGCTCATGAATAATATCATTCAATTTTCCATCATATCCTCCATTATCGTGAATCTTCCGGTTTCCAGCCATTTTTTAAAACCCAATAAGAATAGTGTGAGAGGAAAAAATCATGCTTGAGAAAACAACATAGTAAAGGGGGAGTACCCTCAATATCTAACATATTAGGTTAAATTCTAAGATCGTTATCGTAGTTCTAGGACTATATCATATACGTATACTTATCCTTAGGGACATCCCTAGACATACCTTAGAAATATCTCTAGGGATCTCACTAACGTTTTCGCATCCTAGTTTCCAAAGATTGAATAAACCTTTCCTTTGATACCAACTGTAGAGACCCGAAGAATGACGTACATGGACCTTACATTATTTTTTCAGAATACTTAGTACATAACAAAAACAGACACACAAGGACCGTAATTGTTTAGTGTCTTTGGAAACTCGTAATTTAATCTTCTAATCGTGGTGAAAGATCTTCAAAATCTCCCATAAAGATCTTCCCCTTGTTTTCTTACCTAAAACCTTTATTTATATCCTGGGGAAAAGAAAACATAAAAGGGGTGAGATCAAAGGCCCAGTAAGGGTAAACATAGAGAACATAAAACAATCCATAAATATTTGAATGCCAAAACATGAACATAAATTCTAAACATAAAAATCTTGATCAAATACATGAATCTTGGAAGTACATAAGGAATATATCATAAGGGAACATCAATCGTGATAATATAGCATTGGAATAAAAAATGTAATTGAGGAAACCATTATGCACATGTTATGATTTCAATAGTAGCCAAGGCATTGCTGCCAAGACCATCATAGTGGACAAAGTCCCTTTCTGAATCGAGTTCACTCCTCATTTCAATCCTGTAACACTGAACCGGATTAACATACCATTCCAGCCATGTCTATCTCATGAGATATAAATATTTACCCAACGCATTGGAGGGAGATATAGGTCCCACCCATCTCCTAATGAAATCATTTTTACTTGTGCCACAAAATAAACATACATCATTCATAATAACCCAATGAATAAAATGGGTTTCATAAAAATAATCCCATCATTACATAATCCATATAAAAGAAATTGATATCATTTCATAATAAGAAAAGTGAAACCATGTAAATCATAGAGACATTATACTTTAAACATACACATATGAAATAATTTCATCTTAGATGGAAAAATGGTTTTGATAAAACACTTGAAATGAATTCTTGAGGAAAATATCTTTTCTTCTTCAAAATCAATTTCTTTTCACAAAACGTCATGAAATTTTAAAAGAAAGATATTTTTTTGAAATTAGTCATGAAATATTTTTGAGTAAGCTTCATGAAAATAAGGCTTTATAAAACCATAAAAATCCTTTCATGCCGTATACGTTAAAAAAACATTCTTCTCATACTTTTGTCGGAAAAGTCAAAAAGTAGCTTGTAGGGTAAATAAAAGAATGATTACTTCCATACCATGGTGTAAAAGTCAAAATGGGTAAAAAGGACATTAAAAATACATGAAAATAATTTTTTAAAACATGGACATTGATGATTGCAATAACCCCAGTAAATACTTACAAATAAGAAATCTCGGATAAAAATGAGATTTGCAAAATTATCCCTTACCTTATGTATGATATGCTTCGTACGTATCCAAACCTCTTGTATAATTATTTAAATAATGTCGTTGACTTATTACAGAATCATATTCATTTTTATGATATCATATATGTTTCACTTATGGCTTTATATTACCCGTTCTTTTATAAATTCCATGTTAAAGCAACGTTTTGGGTAAAATCATTTCATGTATCATATGTGTTTCGACTTGTTGTTCATGATATTAATACTTATATCCTGATTTACATAATTCCAGAATGTAAAACATGATTTATATATAATATATAGTCATCATATACATATATATATCATAGATCGATAAAGGGAATGAAATACACTGTTCATGGAGATGGTAGGCCGTACGATCACATCAAAGTTATTTTCTTTTCCATATTGAATTGAATGAAACTAAAAAGATGACATACATATATATATACATAAATATATTAGCATTATTATTTCATATATTTCATTATTACTTATTATATATACTTTATAATCATTTATGAATGGTTAATCATTCAGAATGAATCTCATTGCGTCGTGGAGACGTTATTCCGTACATACGCACGAGCGATGATATCGTTCCCATGATTATTGAATAGAATTGTTGTGGATGGTATAATATATCATAATTAAATGATGTTATAATTACCATACATAGTTATTCTTTACACCATTATACCCATCCATGTAAGGTGTTGGTGGAAAAATAGATTTCACCACGGTGTGGAGACGGTATTCCGTACGTACGCACGCGTGGTGATTTCGTTTTCCGTAGGATGGATAGATGGTGAAATAGGGTTATTTCATATTTATAATAACATATCAGTATACGAGTTATATTGATGTTATTACTTAATAATGAAAAAACTAAATAAGAGTAAGTGGAAGAAGAAATAAAGTTGAAAAAATCGGCAACGAACATTACCTCTTCTTGAAAGCGCCTCATTGAGACCTCCTCTTAGGGCACCAAAATTGGTATTTGAAGAAGACCAGGACCTCTAGGATGTTTCTAGGGAAGTTTATAAGAGAATTTGACAGGGGTTGGCCGAGCTTGAATGCTCAAAGTGGTGTGAGGAAGAAAGGGAAGAGGTTCCCTTTTTAAGGGAGGAGAGGGGCACCTTTGGAATAACTAAAAATATTATTTTATTATAAAGTCATATTCGGTTTTTAATGCCTCCAAATTGAGTTATTTAGAAGCTAAGGTGGGGATGGTTCTAAATACTCTCATCCAATAGAATTTAGACAAGTTTAGGTTTCTATTTTAACCTTGTCATTTAGATTTAACTTTAAGTTAAATAATTTTTCTTTTACCATGTCTTCTTGTTTTCGTACACTATAAGGTTAATAAACATTCTATAACAAGACAAACGAACCCCAAGTTGTATATTATTAATATATTTAACCATATCTAAGTAATTTTGTCGATCCTTAGATTTTTAGAAATAAAATGACAATTAATAATATTATATTTGTTTTAAAAACTATTTTATTTCAATTTTGACACTATTTATTAATTGATTTTTTTGAAAATCATAACCGAACAATTAGTTTGAAAAAAGTTAATTAAATCAATAATAACATGTCCTATTAACATAGAAAATTATGTTAATTCATAAAAAGTCTCAATTTACATTTATTTGGGTATTTATAACATCAATTATGTCAATATATAATTAATAATATAATTACTACATCATCATTGTGTCATAAATAAATTAACTTATTTAAAGTCTAAAAATTATAAATAAAATACCATTATGTAGGAAATAGTTTTAGATTTAGAATTAATATTTATAGTCTAATTTATCATTTATATAACCCTATATTAAAAATTATTTACTTATTAAACATTGATTTTAACTATTTTAACCCTTCTTTAAATAAATTAATATTAAATGTCCCAATCTAATCCACATGGGCCTAAATAGTCATATTTTATTCCGAAGGTTTTTTTTCGTTGAATTACACTTATCCAATAGAATTAGGACATGTGTTAGGGTAATAATAATATCATTTTTACCCTTAATTATCTTATTTACTTTTAACTGTGGTAAATAAAAGAAAAAAGTTACTATTCACCAAAAAATATTTTCATCTCATTAAACCACAATTTAGTCCAGGATATTAACGGTGTCTCTCGGATTTTTGAAATTCCACTCACAGAAGTGGTAAAATTATGTTTTATGAATAATTCAGTTTTTTTAACTACCACTTAGTGGTTTCACAATTCATCAAAAAATGAAAGTTTCCAGAAAAATAACAAAAATTAGGCCTAATCTATATTTGATATTATGAATTAAAAAATGATGTATATTTTACCAAATTCAAAACAAATCAATTTCATTAATTAATTTAAAAATTAATTCTCGTCGTCAAAACAAATAGCATGTTTTTAAGAGATAATAACTATCAAAAGATTGACACTTGTTTAGATCTGGTTTAAATGTGAAATTACATCCAATAACCAACGTTATATTAAATGGTAAAAATATATTTTAAATATACTTTAAAACCACTCAAATTAATAATTTATCACAATTAATTATATCAAATAAAAAATGATGTTTTTAATTAAAATTTAGTAATTTTCACTATTCATCAGAATATGAAAGTAATCCGAAAAGTACCAAAATTTCACCCTATGCTAATTTTGATATTCCGAATCCAAAAATGAAGTCAATTTTGAAAGATAAAATTTATAAAATTTCAAAAAGTGGGTATTACTATTCATAACAGCTAGTTCATAATAATATTATAATAATTTCTCGTTTAGTGAAACTTGGTATTGCGTACTACACACGCTATCGAGGAAGGTCTTTATTGTGTGTAATGCAAGACATGTCAGGGAAGCATGTTGTGCAAGCTCCTTTGGGTGTACCGTAAAACACAAGACATTAATGAAATTAAAAAGAATATTTTTCATAAAATTTCGGGGTGTTACATAAAGATTACATGGGATGATCAATCATGAATCCTAGCTTTGGAATCTTACATTAGATTCCGATTTTATGGTCATCCATCATGAAACCACAAACAACATCTTACCTAGAAGGTTGTAGCTCTGTAATCACCTAGTGATTCCTTCAATATTCCATCTGTTTCTAAAGTATCATGTTGATCTAAAAGTTGGCATTATACATGGTGACAGTTCCCCCTTCATGACTTATCAGGCCTCAAATGAAAATTTTACTTTTATGAAAAGGGATAAAAATAACCAATGTAGAATGATTTCATACATGTGGCATATATTAATGGCTTGGGGACCTGCCATGCAAATCCCTTGAGTATACTCGATGATGACTATGTGCTCCCCATAAACCTAGTCAATGACATAGATATGATCATAGAGGTCGATGCCCCTCATGTAACTAGTGAAAAAACCATTGATTGTTAGTTACTGCATCTCTATGCAATGAATCGATCAAATAGGGATGATAATGTCTTTTCTCGCAACCTTTCTCAACCTAATAATGATATAGAATCCCCCATATTTCATTCTATATAAAATAATTCCTCTATAGAATTAGAATTAGAGGAAGATGGTGATGACCTATGGAACTCCCCTCCAACATTCATGGAAGGTCTTTCTAGCACCATAAATGAACTCAAGAAGATAAATCTAGGAACAATTTAAGACCCATGAACTACACTGATTAGTGCCTCTGTGCCCCTCTATGAGAAAGACATGTACATCACATCTCTAGAGAAGATATGATATGTGTTTTCTTATAACTACATAAATATTATTGGACTGTATCAAGATGTTGATACACACTATCTTGGGATACAAGAAGATCCCCAAGGACTCATACATATATCCATGATGAATCACCAATCTCATGAAACCAATATAGAGGTAGAGGTTGAAAATTTGATCAATGCGAACATATTATTTGAAGTGAAATACCTGAGATAGTTTTTCAACATCATCCATGTAAAGAAGAAAAATGAGTATATTATTGTCTATATTGACTTTTGAGACAATGACCAGTATTTCCAAATGGATGATTTCCCATTCCTGATCCCATAACACTTGATAGTTGAAACAGTAGGCTTCCTAGCCCTTTCTAGGATAAGTAATCAGTGTATAATCATATAATGATGGCCCTTGAGGATGAATAACGTGTTTCTTTCATAGTGCCTCAGGGGATCTATTGAAATCAGTTAATTCCTTATGGATGGATGATACTAGTGCCACATATCAATGTTCTATGAATCATATCATTAATACATTATATGGGATGATAGCCGAATGTTATGTTGATGACGTGGTGGTCAAATCCATATAGAAATGTTACCACTTCATGGACCTTCAAAAATTATATAAAATGTTGTGGAAACATAGTCTGAAGATTAATCCACTATAATTCACTTTTGGTGTAATAGTTGGGATGTTCCTTGGATTTTCTGAATGAGACCATGACATTATGGTCAACCTAAAGAATTCCAGTTCTATCCTAGCAATGTCACACCTAGAAATCTCAAAAAAAAAATTGGAGTCTCTACGGGAACCTTGATTACATTCGACGATTCATTTCCAATCGGTCTGATAAAGCACTCTCCTTCACCAGGGCAAATAATTGTGAATCACCTATCAATGGGATGATAACTTCCAAGAATCCATTGAGTGTCTCAATAACTACTTCAACATCCACCTGTTTAGATGCATCCAGTGGAAGGGAGGTCACTCATCATATATGTGGCCACCATAGACAACTCATTGGGTTCCCTCCTCAGACAAATGAATGATTCAAGAAGTAAGAATAGCCTCTATTTTCTTAGTCAGACTGTGCTAGGTACTATGATCTGATATTCTAAGAAGAACATTCTTCCACTCATCTTCATAGAGAAAAATATGAAGAATTATATGTAGCACCAATAATTTTTATGGTTTCCTGTATCGATCTGCTCAAGTACATCCTTGGTTGTCCAATGAAGATTGGGTTCTTGGCATGATTGTTGGTCATCCTTCAGCAATGCAACATTCAATGTGTATCATTGAAGTCAGTGAATTAACAAGACCTAGACGATTCCCTTGCAACACATCCTTCCTTGATAAATATGCTAAAATACATAGAGATTCTACATAAAGAGTCCTTATATTCCATTGATAGTCCCCATACATGGAGAGAAGTATTTTTATTGTGCCTCACAAAGTCTTAAAGGTAAAAAGATGGAAATCCTGGGGTTTAATATGGTTATACTAGGTCTTGTATTTGTCTCTCCTAACAAAGATGGTTTTCCTTATTACTTCTCTCTATCTGAAGGCTGTATAAATAATGAGGTAGAATATAAATCTATCAGGGTTGTCTTGGAACAAGACTTACAACAACAAATAGCATACTTGAACATCAAAGGGGATTTAGAGTTAGTGATAAAGTAGATAAATGGTGAATACACCATCCAAAAAGAATAAATGTCCAGTCTCACTGGCTTTGTAAGGTTACTAATAACTACGTTTCCTTTTGATCCCACATTGTGTCATGTTCTCATATCAACGAATGCTCCCAGTGACACATTAGACAATGTAGACACCTTCTTGTCCAACACTAATTGGGAATAAACCAATTTCAATATCACACATCCCAGAATGGCCTTGATGATCGTCATTAGTGATATTGAAGATATCAATGAAGTCAACACAACCCCATAGAATGATGCACCAATGATCTTCCCTAGATGGATACATCCCATAATTAGTTATCTATAAAACAACACTCTCTCTATAGACAGTGCATGAAAACAATCGATTTAGCGTCGTACAATTAACATTACAATGTAGGATGTTATTTTGGAGAATAATTCCCTCTATAAGCATGGATTTGAGGGAATACTCCTTAGATTAATAAAATAAGGCAAGATTTATTCCATCTTGGATAAACTCCATGTGAGAACTTTCAAAACTCATCAATATAGGGTGAGGATGTACCACCAAATCAAGATGTTATTATATTATTGGGAAACTAGGGTATATTAGTGTGTGGAATTCACCAAGAAATTTCATGAGTTCCAAATCCAAGAAAACATCATTCATCAACCCCTTGATTTTCTAAAAAATACTATATATTCCTTCCCATTTTCTATTTGGGGGATGAATTTCTGGGGGCCATATTCCCCATCCACAACTAAATATTTCAATTACTTCCTTACAACTACTAAGTTTTTTTTACATGGGTTGAAGAAATACCACTCAAGGAATTATTGAAAAAGAACATCATTAACCTTATAAGGTTCCATATCATCATCAGTTTTTGGGTCCCTTGAACAATATTGATGAAAAAAGGAACCAACTTCTATATTGCAGAGTTGATGAAACTCTATCAGGAGAACAATATTGATTCCAATCTCTCATCTAACTATCATGAAACAACAAATGGATAGATATAGGCCATTAATAATAATCTATCAAATTTAATACAAAATATAGTGAATAAGGATATGATTTTTGTTCCATAAAAACTTTTCTATGCTCTATGGGTATACCTCACCACCACTCATACTGCTACACCAGCAATGCCATACTCACTGGTGTTTATGTAGGAGAATGTTTGACCCATATAAGTCTAGGTGCCCCCATTCCAAATATATATATGTTGAAACACTCATATGATGAGCAATCAAAAATCTATCTAGATGATTTGGAATGACATGATGAGAAAAGGATTTTTCACACTGCACAACCTTGAGGTCTACTATAATTAGATTACAAGTTCCTTCAATAAAAGGGTTCACCTCTGTTCATTACTCTTAGGGGAATTTGTGTCGGACCTCAAAATACAAATGATACTAGGAAAGAATCCCCCAATTATGGAACCTAAATGGGAGGGACCTTACATCATACACAGGTCTATCATAATGGGGCTTACTCTTTGGCCACAACATATGGGAACTGTGTCACACCACCCACCAATGTAAGATTTATCAAGAAATTATATGACTATTTTTCTGCACAAAGAAATTCACATAAATATAAGTATCTTAATTAATCCTAGTTACATGATAATAAACTATAAAAATTTGTCTTGGTTACATGAAATTATACTGTACAAGTTCATCCTTATGACATGATTTAAAAAATTCTTGATAGATGTATTGTCCTATTGGTGTTAAATTGCATGGTTCATAAAGAACTACGTAAGGATTTGTTCCAATCATCACATGATAAATATTGAACCCTAAAACATTATTTTTAGGCCCATCTGTAATGACCTTTCACAACTTGTTACCGCCATCCATACACATGAAACTAAAGTACACATATCCATAACATCCCTCTTCATCAATATCGAGTGAACCATGTCCTTAAAAAATCAAATTAAACTATATGGCCATTATTGAACTATTCATGACATGATTCCTATTTCCGATGAGATTCTATAGGATGCATTGATCTAAAATTAGGGTATAGCCACTGTATGATAAAAATTTCTCTTATTGTATAGTCAACTATCTCTACATTGTTTGAAATCCATTTCCATTCATTGTTTCTCACACCGATCATATATCACCAGAGCATAGGAATTACGGTAAGGGATTACCCTCATGATAATGAAGTATAATTACACAATATGTCCATCAAAGACCTGAATATAATATCATTAAAGGTAAACCATGACTTCTCAGCGCATGATGTTAATCCGCATGGTCAATGTCCTTGCCGCATGAAATTAAATTGTAAGGTCCCTCAAGAACTATGTGGGGTTTGATTCTCATCAACATGAGATATATAGTGATTCTCGGACATCCATCATTAGTCCCAACTAAAAAAATTTCTTTTTATTCACATTAGTTTGCCTCGTTCCACACCTCTTAATGTTAAACTGCATAGAGCTTCAATAACTATGTGTATCTTGATTCCAATCAAAACAGGATACATTGTGACGTGTGAAACTCCAATCTTTGCCCCAACAACCATAGTAAACATAAATAACTCCCACCACCACATATGGGTCATACCTGTATAGATTATTTCCCTTTCATGAACTATTTTTGACTTGATTCTTTCCCTCATAGGATTTGTAGTGATGCCCAAATTTTCAACTTCATTTCTATTCATAATAAACAAATATAAAAACTACCATCCTTACATATTGGCCAGACCTGTGTGGGAGACTTAATTTAGAACTACACGATTATTTATTCTCATCATCATGGTATACATAGTGAAGCCCAAACCTATATTTTCTGGCCCAACCACATTTATTCATCGTGTCAATTCATCTAAATTCATATCATTTGACGCTAAAATGCAACGGATTTTAATAAATATGTGTGTCCTAATTATAGATGACATAGGGTATATAGTGACACCTGAATTTCAATCCTTAGGTCCTTACAGAATTCATCTTTAAACTTAGGATCCCATGACCTTATTTAATGACATTAGACTACATGGAATAACATCCTTACTGTATGAAAATAAATAGCATAAAATGTGTCCTCACTGCATAATTTTAAAATTCATCGATATATATCCCCACTACATGATGTTAAACTGGAAAAACTATCACCCATCATAATTACCAAGAAAAGGGACACAAGAACTTTTCCTCAGTCAATGAGATAATAGGGTTTATCCATAGTATTTTTGAGACCTTAAAATAGTAATCCATACTTCACACCTCATGTTCCACTGGTCACCAAATCCATCCGTGGACCCTGGAAAGGATATCCAACATCAATAGACCAGTTATTTAACTATTCATGTATTCATATGGCTCGATCATATTCTGCTATGGGTTTCAACCAAATGTGTCACCTTGTAAATAATACATTCCAATCATTGTGGGCCTTAACACCATTGGGGTAGAACTCAACACCTTATTTTGATTTGAACCTCTCTTAGTATGAATTTCCAATATCGTCACTCACGACCTGAGAAACTAGATCTATGATTTAAAATATCCCCATCTCGTTCCTAGAAGGATTAAGGGGTACTCCTAACCATGGTTACTAGAATTAGGATCTTATGTAACAAATACAATATTCGGTTCACAAATTTCATGACTTTAAACTACCCACACATTGTTAAAGCTATAGGACCTTAAACCCTGGCCTTTAAAGGTCCAAATTGTAAGACCTTAAACTTTTAGAGAAATAGGCAAAAAACTATAATGTTTATAACTCTCTAAAGTGATACTAAGAACTATTCAGGTTTTCACTGACTAAACTCTTCATATCTAGAGATTTGAAAAAATATAGGCTGAAAATAAAATGCATAATTCTCGTTGGGTCTACTTTGTTAACCTAGTTAATCAAAATATATGATCATTGGACCCACTGGTATAGGAATAAGTTATTGAAATGTCTTTTCACATGTCCTCAAGTGAGAATAAGTTTTCTAGGAAGTTGAACAACATTTAGGGTGATTGTAAATTTCATATGAATTACCCTTCCAACAAATCACAGCTCAAGATTTAGGGTACCATAGATCATTGTAATCATACCATGACCCTAGAAAACGGTACCCTAATTCAAGGTACCCCTTTCTTGAAAATACATGTATGACTATGGATCCTGGAAATTAACTTATGTTAATGAACCAAATGCATCACTCTATAAAAAGAAAATTCCAATCCATATGAGTTATGACATTATCATGAAAACACTAAAAACCATAGCATGTCTGAACTACTCCTAGTATGATTATCCCATATCATCCTCCTGATCTGAGTACTTTGTACCACGAAATACATTCTATGTACCAAACTATCCAATAGGAACCAACATTCTAAATTTCATGTCACCACGTTTTGTACCCTTTCTCACAACTGGAATGCGACACTCCCTTTTCAAACCTTCGATTGCTCACACCTCGTGATTTGAATTCGCCTGGCATATACATAGAGCTTTACAATCATGGGATAAATTTCTATAGGGTGGTAGAACCCTTATGGGATAAACATATAACAATATCTAACCCCATTATCCAGATGATTGACTGATAAAAAATCCATCATTGGACTCATAGAGAAGTAGAGATCATATTTTTCTTTGGAATGTTACTGAAGCCGAAGGTCCTTTAACCCTCAACTAAAGGCATGTAATCGTTTCTAAAAAAGTATATTCAATCCTTGTGAACCCTAGAAACCCAATGGAGGAAACTAGAATCTCAAAATGTCATGGGACATACCTAGAATTTCTTCACCCTAGCATATTCATAGACTCAAAATATTGGTTGTTATTTACATCACTAATGTTCAAACTATCCATGTAGCCCAATAATCCCTATTATTTCTCCCTTAACCATATATCCTCAATAAATATTCTATATCCCATGGAAATTATTTCCATATTCATGGATCCTTTTCCTGAATATGAATACATGCTCATTCCTCCTACATATGATCCTACATCCATTATCTAATTGTGTCAGTCTGCGAAAAGGGTCTTTCGGATCCTTATGAGCCCCTACAACACTGTGACAATACACAACACCCAGTATGTTTTGAGTATTTCTTGGAATTTATTCACCATATTCAATGATCAATGATCAGGAATGAGCTGAAAGAACATACACTAAAGCAACAATAGAACTGATCTAAAAGACCCTAAAAAATCAACATTAGGTCCAAGATAAAAATGCCTAAACTAATGGAGAATTAACTCTCAGATGAATGGCTGTAAACTAAAATAGTAATATATACAAGAAAAAACATCCCTAAAATAATGCAATTTCTAATCTAAACTAAAAGTCCCTAAACGATGGAATCGTTAGGTGTGAGCTTAATGAACCCCAAACAAAAAAAACATTAGGATAGATCTAGAAATACAATAATATATAGAAATATCAAGTCCCAACTAATAGTCCCTAAACTGAGGGAACATTAGGACTGAGAAAATAGTACCTAAAATAATGAAATTATATTTCTGAGATAAAAGTCCATAAAATAATGAAAAATTATGTCCAAAAATACCACTTGAATAGATGTCTCAATAGGAAATCATTCCATAAGCCTTATTAGATAAGGAATACCATATTATTTGATGATACATACACACATCCTTATGAGATGAACAATCAGTCCCATAAATGTCTATAGGAAATTATGTTAGTAAGTGACCTTCCTCACAATCCCTTTTGGAGATATTGTGTCCCATTGGATTAATATATTCTCATAAAATATTCTGGGATCATAGGATCTAGGAAAAGGGTATAAACTAAGACTTCAGTGTAGGAATGGAAGTTTCACTATGGAGACCAAACCCATAAAGGGGAAAAAGTCTGAAAGGGGATAGTTTTAAATTTTTTATCCCATAAAGTTCAGTAGAATCTGTTGAAATGACCTGATAGAATGAAAACAGTGGGATCCATGCTTGCAACTATAGAATAAAAGTGAAGAACTTATATTATTTCCTATTTATTCAAATAATTTGGAGTAGATAGATGAAAATAGTAAGATATCTAAAAATTAGAAAGTTTCAAATATTAGATAGATATCATAAAAACGTTTTTAGAAGGCATGATATGAATCAGTGACATCATGCATATCACATGATTTAACAAAGGATTCATGAATAACATATGGGTTTCACGAATTGCCTATGATATAAAGGATTTTCTGGTCCCATAATAACTGGAGGGCATCAAACGATTTATATGAACCCCATAGAGACTCGTGATTTTGTGAGCAGAACATGGTCACATGAATCACATCAATCATATGATCAAGCAAATGGATCCTATGAAACCCTCATGGGAAATCATAGGCAATGTATGAGAAATTACCATGAATATGTTCATGGTTGCGTCGATTTGGTGCAAGAGAAAGAAAAAATCATGTGGAATAGATCTGGAGAAATAGACTCATGGGGAAGGGTCATGAATGGGGATGATTATTAGGTTTCATTGAGCGGTATCTTGATGGAGGTACATGATAGAGGAAAAGGTGAGAGTTCACTTTATATATTATTGATTGGGGGAATCAATTTCTCTCCCCCATTACTATATAAAGGTAATTTCATAGAATACCAAATGTCTCCTAGGAGACTAAACATCACCCAAAAAACCAATTCAATACACTGTGAATGTCTCCAGTGGGAATTTTCTTTCCTTGTAAATGAGCCCTTATCCTCTCAAACATCACTACTGAGGGAATGATTTTGTAAAAAAACTACTAAATAAACATATGTAAATTCAAAAAGGAATAAATTACTAAATATGGGTATTATTTCCCCTGTTAATGAAAAGGAAGGAGAGGGTATCAAAGACATAAAAAATTCATGAGCCTCCAATGGACTCCCGATCTGGTGGACATTTTTATGTCATGTAATGACTATAAAACAAGAACATATCCTTCCATGGATCCCATGGATCACCCTTTAACGAGTCTTCTTTCTCTACTAAAGGCTCTCCAAACAACTAGTGGATGTGGGACAACCACTGAATGAGTTCCCCTTAGTCACATGGGTTTTCATTGGTATGTTCACAACAAAATATATAAAATTCCTTCAATATTAGGAGGGAAATATAGAAAAGTCATAAGACTCTTGAATTATTAATCAATCTAGTGACACATCATCAATAGGGAGGATAATTATCCTTAGATATGTCTTGGCCAACTCATGAGACCTGTATTCCTTATGAAAATAAAAAAATAAGGATAATAATGGAGGAGGTAGGAGATAGTCATGATACCTAAAAGACATGTGATGAACCGTAGATTTTTTTCAGGACACTAAAAGTTCCAACTGACATGCCTACAATACCAAAAAAAATTCCAATTAACATGGTACCTGCATAACATGGAAGGCATTGTGTGTTTCTAGGAAGTGGAAAACAACACCATTGGATTCTAATGAATATATATATATGCTTATCCATAAAATTCTCACAAACCACCATATAACTGATATTGTTCAGGAGGCGCATCATAACAAAATTGAGAAAATTTCCCCAACAATACCCATGAACAATAGCATAATCGCCGATCTTTGTAAAATAATAAAAAGGGTATAAAATGAATGGTGACGATATCTCTCACATTTTTAATGATATTGATACATGATAACGAAGTCTACAACATGGTCTTGTGAGGCTCCCGGACAAGACACCCTTTCCCCCACGAACTTTCCTAAGAAAGGCATCGATCATTACCCAAATGCCTCCCAGAAGACACATTGATCTCATGAAGGACCTTGGACATGTCAATATAACAATATGGAAGTCCATAAAAATAATAAAAGGAGTCTAAAAAGTCTCTATTAACTGGCCATAATCCAATAAAGTAATCATTTAAGGGAGGTACTCATAGTCACTAAAAATTAGGCATCACCCTCAGAACGATCCATGACAAAGACTCATGATAATGCATAACACCCATGTCCGTAACCAAATCCTACTCAAGAACACGTATAATAAATTGCAAAAACAGACGAAAAATTGGGGTTGTGAGGCCAATATATATTACCCCCCAAACTGATGGAAAAAGTTGGAACTCTCGAGCAAGAAATGTTGGTTTACACCCACGTACCAAAGAAACTTTCTTAGAGGAACCAATCAATTGGTCATCTAGTCTTCCATCATGAAATAAACCAACAAAAAACCAGTGTAAGCATGTTTTAGGCATAAATCAATTCACCTAATAATTCATAGATCACGTGATAGATCTATTGTAGGATATGTGAAGAACATCCCACGCACCAGCTAGATCATGCGAGACTCAAATTAAACTAACATTGAATGAATAAAATCCATTCAAAATATAAAGTAAAATCTTCAATGGGGAATAATTAAAAAAAACATGTTCACCTAACATCATTCACTTCATGAGAATTGTCCAGAAAACATTAAATCACTGGCACATGTCACCCGACAGTCACGACACCCCTTAAAAAAGTTATTTGGATTATGTGAAATCTTCCAGTCATATCAGAGTAGGTCCTATGGCCTTTCTAGACATACCACCATAGTCTCATTAAAGTTCCCATATACTTATCTCATAATCTTTTAGACATACTTCAAATACATTTCATGACTCATATAACATCTCCTGATCATGTTATCCAAGTATCGTTGCTGCACCTTTCCATACCATGTTTGCTCGCAAGAGGTATTCTATAAAAATTAGCTACGACTCGTGACACCCTGCATTCATGTTTTATAAGACTATTGATGCCCTCCAAGGATGCCATCCAAGACATGAAACACCTTCTAAGGTAGTTCATATTGACTCTTGTGACACCTTCCATATATTTAAACCGACTCCCTTGATGACCCCAAGGAAAGTTAGCGGGATCATGTGACATCATCTAGTAAAACAAATATTGATCATGAAATATCCCACAAAAAATCTATCTAGGTTACATGAAGTCATATGGACAATCCAAGTGGATCATATTTGTCCCTAGTTTACATCAGTAATAATCTCTCAGATATACTGGGAAGAAAACTGGGGTACATCAAGTAGACAATCAACATATGTTATATAGGCCAAAAGACTAGACAAAAGGGAATTCCAATACTAGAAAACCTTTTCCAACCCCGGTTTGTAATCCCTAACTATTGGGAAACCAAATAATATCACCCCCAATCAAGGGAAATATGAAAAATATGATTCATGATAATAAAAAATATATATAGGAAACCGCAACAAGTAATGATCTTAATGTCAAATCTTCATAGGGACATTCTAAAACGTAAGCCCATCATTCATAATGCAATGAAATTTAATATTTTATATCATTTCTTTAATACACTGATCATATCACTTTTTATCTTAAGGAGTTTCAAAAATAATATCATTTGTTTTATTGGACTTCACAAAGGAATGGGACACATCTTTTTGTAAGCCCCGACCCGAGGGGTAACATAATATTCCCCAACCAAAGTGAAATGTTAGTATGTAATCCCTGATCAAATGAACTACAAGAACATTAATTCATTCTATAAATCCGATAAGCAATACACCTTATTAATGTATCAAGATCAAATAAACATCCACATAACTAGAAACCTCATGTCTCCAATATTTCAAACAACAATACCCAATCATTTTCATGGGATGATCACTTTATCTCATCGCTTGGTTGACTGGGAAATAAACTAAACTATGATAAATTTAAATCCTGTGAAACTATGGATACATAGAAATACATATCAAGGACTACAATCTTTATCAAACACCCTAACGATTATCCCTATTCATAATTACCATATCTATATGTTGTAATAAGATCATATTTTCTCCAATTGTTTCTCTCACCGAGAATAGTGAACATGGGCTTAGAGTGTCATCGTGAACAACTTATTGGAATAATGAATAAAAACATGATTGGGAAATACCAGTATAAAATCCTTGATGAGTGGCATGATATTCAAACACCTCATATAAGGTAATATACCATGAGGACAATCCCTAGGGCGTGATTCATATATAATAACTTTGATTCCTTCTAACACCAGGATACATAGGATGTATCCTTGAGACCTAAGTAGAAATATTTGGTGTCTCAACACCCACACATATGTACTCTCAACATGATGTTAAAATGAAAAATGCTAATAAACTTAGTAGTTTTTTCTTCCTTCAATAATGAGGATATGTAGGATTCCTCATAATGATTCAATCCCCTCCTCAGAATATGAATCATGTCCCTATGAAGAAGAATATTACAAATAATATAGTTATATGGATTTAGAATATAATTAATTTATCTACAGTTAGGGAAATGGATGGATAACATCAAATAAATAAAGATGTATTATTTAATGAGACCACACGTTCATTTATTCATCTATGAGATTTCCTTTCTTTATTTAAGATGATAATTAACATATTCTCTTCATGTCAGGGTAACCAATCCTGTATTAGGATTATGAATTGATTGAATAATATATTATAAATACATAGTAGAGTCTTAGAGTAGGAAATAATTACCCTGAAAATTTTGTGATGAGACCGACCTCCCATCCTCCAGACCAATGCGAGTCCCCAAGAGTCACCGGGCCAGAAATCCCAGATGTCATTTTCCCTTTGGAAAGAAAGTCTATACCTAGATACATATGTGGGAACCATTGGGAGCTCATAGAAAAGTTACAATTTTAAACCATCATTCATTATTGTGCACAACATATCCCACCAAATAAAACCATCAAACGAATCCCATTCGTTCCCTTAAAACTCGATGAAATAATGATCATATTTATAAGTTAGTAAGAGATTTTTTAATTGAGTTAAGTAGTTATAAAGAGAATATTTATAGGGTTATTAAATATTATATCTCAAGGATATATGATAAGAATTATCTTAATTACCATTTTTTGTTCATCACTAAAAACCTGAAAATTCTTCATTGACAAGAGACTTCAAGGAGTAGGTGCCTTCTAACAAACCAAACTTCTATAAATTCATTTTCTCTTTTCTTGTAGTGATTTCATATAATATAATCAAATAAAATCATATCAGGGGAAAAATATTCCATGTCATTTTTAAATGAACAACTAAATTTTATGTGTCCATTAAACATAATATTTCCACTTCTGTGATTTAAATTTCGAAAATCTTACATGCATGGTTGCGATCGGAAAGATATTCGGAGTTCGATAAGAAAAACATAATTTATTATGGGTATTAAAATACCCTTATGAATAGTAATTTTAACCTTATTAATAGTAATATAACCCTTATGAATAATAAATTATCTAAGTGAATAGAAACCTTACCAATGTTGTTATAAATTAAATTTACCCTTTATATAGGTGACAATATGATATACATATATTATAGTGTTGGTATTTTTATAAGTCATGAATATTTAATGATTAATTTAATAATTTAAAATAAAATTTAATTTCATAAATATATATTCATAAAAGATTATTTTTTTATTATGATAATATTGAACTTTTATGAGACCATAATTAATTTTTTAAACTGTTAGAAAATAGTTTTTTATTTTAAAATTATTATTTTTCATGTGAGTCAATTATTTTTTAAAATGTAAATTACTCATATTTATGAAATTATTATCATAAAATGGTTTTAATTCTTGGATTTTACAGATCAAAAAATATTTTCTGTGAAATTTTTAGATTTTTCTGAAGTACTTAAATTTTTGGTGAATAGTGAAATTTGATAATTTATAAATGATACTAATGAAATATATTTCTGCATTATTCATGGGTAATGAGTAATTTAAACAGAAATTGGTTAGAAATAATATTCCTTATTTACTATATATAGTCAATGTATCATCACTTTTTCTTTTCATAAGGAAAAGTATTGGAATAATGAATTTAAAATTGAGAAAACCCCTCTCCCCTCCATTATGAATACCTCCCCTATCACCTCTCAAGACCTATTAATACTCCAAATTCTACTCAAATATCATCCCAAGATCCTCCAAAATGACTGAAATACCTTTTTATCATAAAAATTACAAAACCGCTCCCAAGATAGGCTCTCAAAGAAGATATATTCAAGGGGTAATTTCTATCCCTTTTGTTACAATTACATTTCAAATTTCATACCATTTCTTCTATTATCCTCATATTATCATATAAAAATGTAATTATAACACCATTATGATTTATATATTAGTACTATATCATGGTGATGGAATATTATTTATTATATTCCTCCTTATCTCTCTTTATTTATAAAAAATGAAATCATCGCCTGTAATGTCTTAATTTACCTATATATTGGGTGATGAACTTCCATTTTCCTTCAACTTATTCAAGAATTCCAATAAAGCCATTAAATGGTTGAAAAAATATATTAATTTGTTTATCCCCTTTTATTTTCTATAAACATTTGTTATACATAATACTAAATGATAAAACAAAACATGGTCGTTGTAATAATAAAACCTCCCAAATTACCCTAAAATGATCATCATTTAATGTTATGTAATGATTCATCATAACTGAATTTAAAAAATAATCATTATAAGATTATCAATTCGTTTTTAGGATCAATAATAACATATAATAACAATTCTGGATATTTATCCTTATTTTAAATGAACATCCATTCATTTGTACGAGTGAATTGTTCACAAAAACTAAGAAAAAGATCACTCCCAAACAATGAATTTAAACTCTATAACTCTTGAAAATTATTATAAAAGAACACAATAAATCAATAATAAATCATTATCAAATAATTTTTTTTGTTTTTTATTAATGAATCTAATGTGATTATATATAAGATTAATGTGAATAATGCATCGAGATACAAAGTAAGGGGGAATCTTGATCCCAACTCTATTTCTTAAGGTTTTACCTATTTCACTCCATTTTTAATATGGTTATTTCATAAAAATAATTAATTCATATTTATATTCCCTTTTCAAGGATATAAATTTTTAACACTAGAGTTTATGCCAAACACATTTCTTTCCAAAAAAACTCATCAAAAAAAACACCTTTTACTTATCACGCAAGGTCGATGGATCTTGTATCAAGTATGTTATTCACTTTTTCATTTAGGCACCCAAAGATTGTGAATTTATGATTTATAAAATGAAACCCATTCCTTTCCATGGATTATTTATTTCCATGATAAATATATGTTCTATATGTCACGCATGATAATAGTAATCTTATAATGTGACGGGTGAGCCCGAAATTATATAACGCAGTGTTGATATTGTGATCTGATGAGTGTGTCCATAATTATATAAAACTAAGATTCATTAAGAAATGTGATTAATATCACGATAGAAAGTGAAGTAATCATGAAAATTATGCTATCATTTTTCAAAACTATGGGTGGTAGATAACCACTAATGCATAAGGTTTTATTTTTACAAATTTCCACTTCTCAAGCCTTTTATTAATTCTTCCTATCATGTTTATGATAATATGGATATGTTATGATGACAATGATTATTCTAAACCACTTTTTATGTATATCCTTAGGTGACTACTTTTACTAAGGAGAACATAAGTTGGAATAAGAAGATAGAGAAGTAGGAATTAAATAAATGTTGATGTTTTATGTTTTAAAAGTTCTGTGTAGTCCTAGTTTTCTAAAGACTGTAATCATTTTTATTCTTGCGGTGTAATTTTTTAATGTTGTTTATCATTAAAATTAAGTAAAATTAATATAAGAGAATAAGGTTCTCTATTGTTGGTATCTGAGAATGATTTATTCAATTTGGGAATTAGGATTAATAAACCTTAATGAAAAAACCTTGCTTGAGACTATGTTTATAAAAGCATATAAGAATTGTTTCTAAACATAGGGATCCCATAAGATATGATTTTAGTGTTAATTTTACAAAGGAATAACTGATTTTTTCAGGACATGTTGACATACCATTTGATCTATCCTTTTCTATTTTGGAAAATGTTGGGAACTTGGAGAAACTAAGCTAACAAGCTGTGTGTAGGACAATTTGGAGATTTCCTTTACGACATCCCCAATGATTTAAGAGGTGGAGTTCAAAACATCATGGAAATTATTATCTTGTTTTATCAATCTATGAATAAAAACCTGAATAATGTGAAATTCCCTACTTAACATCTGAGGGAGAAACTAGTTGTTGAGTGTTTTATGTAGTAACAACCACTTGAAATTTAGTGGAACTTCTGATCCAGTTGTTACAGAATAGTGGGTCAACTCAATGGAGAAGATATTTTTGGTTTTTCACTATTCTATGATGTAGAACGTGATTTGTCCATTTAATGACCCGATAGAGAGGCCTACCAATGGTGGCATTTGTTTAAGAACACTAAGATGAGAGACAAAATTGATGATATGGAGTGGGAAGACATTATGATAATGTTTCATAGCATGTTTTCCCTAGGAAATATTTGTATGAAGATGGGGATATAATTTAATAGAGATAAAATAATAATAATAATCTATCATGTCTTACGAAGTAAATTTCACAAGGCTTACCAGGTACACTTCAAGATTTGTAACCTACAATGAAAAAAAATTGATCTATTATTTAGTGGATTAAAACCAGGCCTTCAAATGGATCGTATAATTGGAGGCTTTGGGAGTAATTTAGAATTACTTGGATGTGCTATGAAAGTGGATATGGAGTTTGGATAATGGTACAATGGCTATATAGATTAGAAAAAAAGTCAGAGTTTCATACCGAAGGATCAAATGGGAACGGTGGAAGGAAAACTCAAACACCCACATGTCAAAAATGTGGAAGAAGTATCATGGGAATTGCCTCAAAGAGACTGGGAAATGCTTTACGTGAGGTATAGAAGGCCACCAATTTCATTAATGTATAAAATACATTAGAAGGTATGAGAATGTGTTGGTGGAAAGGAGAGCACCACCCATGGTCCAATGATTCAATTGCAGGGAGAAAGGGTACTATGAAAGCCAGTGCACAAAACGTCAAGCCTTTGAGGGTAATCAGTGTCATTATCCATCAAAGAAAATGGATCAATTGAAGTCTTATGCCATCACTATTGTAAATGTTCACCAAGAAAATGATGTCATACAATGAATACTTACTATTCACACATGAATGAAAAACAATCTTTTTTGATTCTCATTTTACACATTCCTTTATATCCTGAATGTTTTCTAGAACTATAGAATCAAATTGTTGAAATATTGATTTAGAGATATCTATAAAGACAACAAGTAGTGAAATCATTTGAACGTAAGTGTTTTACTCTTCTATTATTGGTGTATGTGATAATATTATTCCAGTGAATCTCATGATACATCCCTTGGTAGAATTCATCTTTATAATGGGAATGGATTGGATCTTGTTATATGGAGAACATATAAGCTATCATTAAAAGAAAATATCTTTTCATATTTTTATCCATCCCATGATCCTATAAAAATTAAATGTAGACCATTAATATCCTTTATAAAATCCTTCAATGGTGTGTGTGTTGGTTCCCTATGATGAAGAATACATCTCTCAAATAGTTTAGTCAATGGAAGGTGCCAACCTTGTGGAAACTCCCATAATGAGGGAATACAATGATGTATTTACTAAAGGGTTACTTGGACTTCCCCAGATCATGTTTTAGAGATCATAATTAAACTCAAATCCAGAGATAATTCTATTTATTTGTGTCTGTATATGATGGATCCTGTCAAACTGGAGGAGTTAAAAAACTATCTACAAGATCATTTGGAAAATGGGTTCATATGCCACAGTGAATCACATTGGGGTGTGCTACTGCTCTTTGTGAATAATAAGGATGATTAAATGCGGTTGTGTATCAATTATTGGGAACTCAACTAGATCAACATAAAGAACAAGTATCGTCTCCCAAGTATTGAAAACTAGTTTGATCAGCTATATGGATATTAATACATACAAAGGTGGATCTCCATTATGAATATCATCCACTAAAGGTGAAGAAATGTGATATGTATATGACTACCTTTTTTAAACGTTATTAGAACTATGAGTTTTTGGTGATGCACTTTGGTCTTACTAATTCTCCTGTAATAATCATGGATTTGATTAATATATTTTGTAGACATTACCTTGAAAAGGTTTTGGTGGTGTTTATCGATGTTATTATCTTCTACTCCATGAGAAAGGAGGAAATAGAAGAACATATTAGACTTGTGTTGGTGACATTGGGAATATATGTTGTACGGAAAGTTCACCAAGTTTGAATTTTGGATGAATCAAGTCACATTCTTGATACATGTGATCACAAGTGAGAGGAATTTCGATATACCCTTCAAAAACAAAGGCGATTGAAGAATGGACCAGAACCTCTAGTGTCAATGAATCCCATAGTTTTCTTTGATTAGTGGGGTACTATCAATGTTTTTAGAGAAATTATTCATTATTTTCATGACCATTAACTATGTTAACAATTAAAGGGGCAAATTGTGTCTGAATAAAATAATATGAGGAAATAATTAAGAAGTTAAAGAAAAGGATGATCATTGAACCTATACTCAAATTATCGATAAGTGGAGAATGATTTATGATATATTGTTATTCTTTAAAGATATGCTTCGGTTGTGTACTCATGAAAAATGATAATGTGATAGCCTATGCCTCACGATAGTTGAAGATATAGAGAAGAACTACCCGATGTATGATATGGAACTAGCAGTTGTGATTTTTTCCATTAAAATATGCCGACCCTACCTCTATAGTGAGAAGTGTGACATATATACTGATCATAAGATCGTATTTTTTATATTAACACAAATGGACATCAACATGAGTCAATGGATACATGTATATCTAACCAAATACAGTGATTCATCTATTCATTATCATCCTAGAAAGGAAAATACGTTAGCTAATGGTCATAGTACAATAGAACACGCTACTCTATACATGATGTGGGTTGATAAAGAATTCATACACATAGATATGAAAAGGATGGATTTGTAAATCATAACAGAAAGGAATAAATCTTATTTTCATAAATTATTTCCCATCTATCTATTCAAGAGAAGATTAAGGTGGAAAATGTGATGATATAGAGTTGTAATGGATGGTGAATGAAATAATGGAAGGTAAGATGCCCGAGTTCCATATTGATGATGATGGTGTGATTTAGTTTGGAATAATGACTTGTATTCTTTCATCACCAGGATAAATAAGAAGCTATTATACTATGCACATATCTCAACATTATCTATCCATCCTAGTAGAAACAAGATGTTCCATGATATCTAAGAACACTTCTATTAGGATAACATGAAGGAAGATATTGTAGAATATATCTCACGGTTCGTGATATGTCAACAAGTTAAAGTAGAGTGAAAAAGGTCCAAAGGAATGATCAAACCATTGTCTATACCCATATGGAAATGGGAGAATGTAACTATGGACTTTGTCACAGGTCTACTAAAGATAAATAAAAATAATAATGTGATATGGGTTGTGGTGGAAAGGCTCACCATGACTGACCAATTTATCTCTGCTAAAGAAGATCTCTCAATTGAATAACATGAAATGATATATGTGAAGGAAGTAGTGACACTATATGGGGTTCCACACTGAATTTTATCTGATCTTGATACATGGTTCAAATCTAAAATTTAGAGAAGTCTCTAACAAGACTTGAGTACTGAATTATATTTTAGCATGACCTATCACACCCAAACTGATGGCAAATTTGAAAGGAATATTTAGAAAATCGATGATATTCTAGGAGACTTCTCTTTAGAAATAAATGGTGGACGGGATCAACATCTCCCATTGGATGAGTTCTCATATAACAATAGTTTCCACTTGAGTATTGATATGTCTCCATATGAAGCTCTATATGGAAAGCAATATAGAACTCCATCCTGTTGCGATGAAGTTGGATAATAAAGGCTACTTGTACCTGATCATGTACAAGAGATGATAGAGATGGTTCATGTCATCCAACAAAATATCATTACTTCTCAGAGTCGGCATAAGAGCTATTCTGATAATCGTTGAAGGGACTTAGAGTTTGATGATGAAGTTAATGACTTTCTTCAAATATGATGATGGAAGAGTCATGTGGTTTGGAAAGAAAGGGAATCTAATACTAGGGTACATTGGCCCCTTTGAGATTCTTGACCACATAGAAGTTTTCTCTGATTGTCTTGAACTTCAAACTAATTTGGCTCATGTTTATGATGATTTTCGCATATCACTCCAATAGATGTACATAATTTATCCCTCACGTGTACTGAGCTTAGTGGTGGTACTATTGGAAGATGATACCTCTTATGAGGAGAAACCAGTAATGATTTTGGACTAGAGAGATAAGGGTCTACGCAACTAGAAAACCCACCTTGTCAAAGTGTTATGGAGGAGCCATAAGAATTAAGAATCAACTTGGGAATCGAAGGAGGCAATGAAGGATAAATAGAAACACCTCTTTATGTAAAAGGAAATTTTGAGGTCAGAATTTCAAAAGGGGGATTAATCTCACGACCCAAACATTTTTCAATGTAATTTCTCCATTCTTGTAGAAATGTCATATAATATAGTCACATAAAATCAAATTTGGAATCACAATGCCACATCATGCATAAATGACCAACTAAACTCTATGTGTCCTTTAAACATAATCATTACATTTATATGATTTGAATTTCAAAAATCTGACATAAACTGTTGCGATCCATTATCTATTTGGAGTCTCATAGGAAAAATAAAATTTTTGGTGAATAGTAACATACCCTTATGAATAGTATTGTTACCCTTATGAATAGTAATATGAAACTTATGAATAGTAAATCAGCCATGTGACTAGGAACCTTACCAATGATGGTATAAATAAAACATATCCATCCAATTAGTGAAAATAGGATATAATTAAATTATATTGTTGGTAATTTTGTAAGTCATGAATACTTAATGGTTATTCTAGTATATTAAAATAAAATTTATTTTCATAAAATTGATTCATAAACAATTATTTTGACGTCTTATGATTTTATGGTAATTTTATAAGACCATAATTAGTTTTCAATGTGTTACAAAAATAGATTATTCTAAAGAAATTTATTTTTTGAGTATGTTATATTTTTAATTAAAATTTAAATTAATCATAATTTGGAAATTATTTTCATAAAATGGATTTAATTTTTGGATTCTACACATCAATAAATTCTAGGGTTAATTTTTTATATTTTTATGAAATACTTGAATTTCTAGTGAATTGGGAAATTCAATAATTTACAAAATATGCTAAATAAGTGATTTTTTGCATCATTATTGATTCGTGGATGATTTAAATGGAAATTCTTTTGACCTCACATTTAATATTTACTATATTTAGTTACAGAATCATCATTATTTATTGACTTGTGGGAATTTGAAAAATAGATGATCTAAATATTGTGAAAACCCCCCTCTAATCCTATATAAATACCCCCCCTTACAACCTCATTTCCTCACCCATCTCAAGGATAGTTCCTACACAAAATTTTGATTAAAATATTCCCAAGATCCACCCATGAGAACAGCATCCTTTTATCTCATAAAAAGATCATCCCCTCACCCTTAAAGAGGATCTCAAAGAAAATATATTCAAGAAGCAATTTTTCTCTCTTTGCTTTCAACTTCCATTCAAATTTCATTTAATTTATTATCTTTTACCCAACTTATCTTATCCAATATCATGGTAAATCCATTATTATTGAAATATATGTATTATTTCATATTAATGGTATATTATTCATTAGAATCCCCCTATCTCCTTGTTTATAAAAATGCAAATCATTGCCCGTAATGTATTAATTTACCTACATCGAGTGAGATGCACATCCATTTTCCATGAACTACATAAAATCTATAAATATAACCATTAAATGGTTGAAAAAATATTTCTATATGTAGTTTTTAACACATTTAATGCTTTGGAATCATTTTTTATACATAATACTCATTGATAAATCAAAGGATGTTTTTTGTAATCCTAAAACTACATAAATTAACCTAAAACAATCATCCTTAAATTATAAATAATGATTCATTCTCATGGTATATGAAAAAACTCATTAAAAGGCCATTTAATATTATATATGACCAATAATAACATATAACCACAATTCTAGATATTTATCCTCATTTAAAACGAATATCCATTCATGTGTACAAGTGAACCATTCTTGAAACCTCAAAAAAAGAACACTCACAATCAATGAATTTAAACTCTATAAATCATCCAATGGCCTATAAAAGACCATAATAAAAACATAATGGATCATAATAATTTATAAAAGGTACATTATTTGTTAATTAATGAATCTAATGTGATTACAAAGGACATTAATGTGAAGAAAGCATTGAGATGCCTGGTATGGGGAATTTTTCAACCCAACTCTCTTTCTTGAGGTTTTACCTCTTTCACTGTAGTTTTAGTATGTTTCTTCCAAAAAAATAATTTCTTAATAATAGTATTCTCCATTATGGGATATATATGATTACCACTGGTGTTTATGTCACTCATAATGTTTTCCAGAAGAAATATTCTTTCAAAAACCCTACTTGTACTTCTCACTCAAGGCACATGGTTCTTGTACCATGTATGCTATTCCCACATTCTTTTGGGTACCCAAAGTTTATGAATGTATTATTTATAAATTGAATTCATTTATTTTCCATGGGTTATTTATGTCCATGATTAATATATTTTCTATGTTGCATTCATGAGAATGTTAATGATTTGATGTGACGGGTGCCTCCAGAATTATATAGTGCAGTGATGATGATATGACGTGAGGGGTGCACCCATTATTATATAGGGAAACAGTGAATTCAGAAATGTGATGAATATAACATGTTAATGTTAAATATGTATGATAATTATGGTATATATTTTTTAAAACTATGTGTGGTAGTTAACCATTATCACAAAATATTTCATTATTATACATTTCCACTTTCAAACCGTTTATTAATTCTTCCAATCATGTTTATGATCTTATTCCAGTGTTATGATTATAATGATTATGATCACACCATGCTGTATTGTCTCATGTTTTTATCTTGTTTCTGGGATTTTAGGTCACCTTTTTTGTATATCCTCAGGTGACTAATTTTACTAAGGAGAATACAAGGGGAAATAAGAAGCTAGAGAATAAGGAATTAAATAAATGCTTATGTTTTATGTTGTAAAAGTTATGTATGGTCCTAGTTTTACCTAGACACTAAACCTTTGGATCTTCATGGACTATTGTTTTTATTTTTTTATCATTATAACGTTGTAAAAGTAATTTAAGAAAATATGGTTCATCATAGACTCAATCGAAGACCTTGGACTCAAGATTTTAATGGAAGATAAAGCAGATTTCTTCAAGGATATAGAATGTGGTGGTCGTTTCATCACATTATTTTTGGATCTGATGGAACCCATTTTATACACCACCATGATATTAGTGATAACTCCAACAAATAATCACCTATAAATTCCTCTTACTAGATCCATTTTGGTACTAACATTATCCTTTATAGAATACCTTTATTGTAGTGAGCCCTTTCAGCCTCACTCTTGTTGATGTTGTGAGGTAGTTTAAACATGTGGAAGCTACTAGAATTATCTTTTATCCTCCTTTACTTAGAGAGGAAATTTCCACCTCTCCAATTCCTCGTACTACGAATAATTGAAATGATGAAGTGGATCCTATCTCTCTTAGAAGGATGGATGGATCTTCAGACTTTTAATTGATTTATATATTGATTTTTTTCATTTATAATACAGTTTTAAGATAAAAAATGTTACTTTTTATATATAATGGAAAAAATATTTTTTAATCATTATTACCTTTATTTACTTTTCCTATTATATTGAACTTTTTGAAAATCCCATAAGTGGGAGTATAATTGAATGGAATTTCATTTTATAATCATATGGTATGTCAAATGTGAATAGTTATATGGTTTAAATAGATAGCTACCAGCATCTCATACTTAATTGGACTATTAAATAGAATTTTTGTGTCTATTTATTATATATTAATGTTTTTATATATACATGATTTTCATTTTCATGATTTTTGATCATCAATAGGGGTATATTGCTAAGCACATCATTATTTTAATGATAAAAAGTCATGTTTTTCTATTTCTAATAAGTTTAAATTTTAATGATAGTAAATATTTTTATAGAAACATTGTGAAATAAATATAATTTTTTATATACCAAAATTTATATTGAGCTACCATCTATGAAGTCATGAAATCTTTGGCTCGTCAAGAAATACGTAGTTTAACTATCCTACAACCAGATTGTTCTACCACTTGTTCAACTCTCCTACCATTATAAAATGATATAACCCCAAAATTCTACCATTAGGTAATACTACCAGTATGTTTAGATACCTTTGAGTGAATATACATCCTAATTCAATATTTCTATAGTCAGCACAAAAGGAAAAACCACTAGATTGATCAAACATTAAAAAAATACCACTAATATCTTATCCTATCGACCTATTATATCATTAGTTAAATGGGTGTTCCACCAATATTTATTATCATAACTATATGACATTGATACCATAAATTAAAAAATTATTCAACCACATCGAGCTAAAATTAATAAAAATTACGGCTATTAATGATCTACCACCAGTAATGAAATTGCTAGAGTGCTACTGTAGTTGTTGTGATTTAATTTTAAAATTATTTCCTTAATGGATAGTAAAATAATTTAATGCTGAATAAAATAATGATGATTTAATAATTAATTCTATTAAAAAAATCCAAAAATATATTTAAGAATATTTTTCCTTCTCTAAATCATTTGATTAATATAGGGTTCCAATGAATATTCAAATATTATCCTTCAATTTATAATTATACATGAAGAACAATAAATTCAAAAGAACCATCCTCATGAATGAAATTAGATACATATATAACTAAAAAGAGACAAATGTGAATGAAAGAAACAAATATGAACTCTAAATCAGTTTACTATAAAATGTTGAGACAAAAGAATGAAGAAAAAGATATGCTTGGAAGTTCCATGGAAATTTTAAAACCAAAATCATATGTTTCTACAAACATCCACGACCTATAATTTATTGAAATTTCTATGAAACATTTTCGATATACAACCCAAGGTGAATCTGATGACATTATAACAAATAATATTATTCAGATTGGAAATCACTATATTTCCTTATCTCTAAAAACTCTCTAATTCTATTTGGGCTTTACATTCAAGATGAGTTTTGGTTTTTCTGTATATTTTTTAAAACATAGTCTCCATCACTAAACTATAGATTATATGATACAATCTCGAATATTTTATTTTGTATACCAACATTGAATAGTGAATGAGGTAATGTGTAACTTTTTTATATTGTTTTATCCTACACATAACTATGGTAGAGGCTCTCGTGTTAGATAAATTTCAGAGTTGTTGTTTGTACAATGTGATCCATGTTGTTGATCAGTTTATTTTATAATTAATTTATTTGAAGAAGGAGATTTCTAGGTGGTGGGGAATAAGTCTTAGCTTGAGACTCATCCCTTTATTAAATTTATCTATTGTTTATCTGTTTTTTTCATTATTCAAAATCAATACTATTTCAATGTTCATAATAGATAAACAAAATATAACATTGAATGTTAACTAAAAGTATAATTTTTAGTAATTATTTGATAAAATTATATTATATTTAATAGATAGAGTATTTTTAAAATTATTTTAACATGATGGTTTTATCATATTTTGAGATATATATATTTTAAAATTTTTTCAATATAAATTTCATTAGAAACTCATTTCACCCTCCTATTGTGTTTTCCATTACGACTATCAACATTAGCTTCACTTTTGATGGGGTTGAGTATGGATAATGGTGAATTCATAAAAATAAAAAAAATTCATTTTTTAGAATATTGAATATATTAATTTATAATTAATTACATGTATTTATAGGACTTAATGAATAAGTGAAAAATAAATTGATTGGTTGAGGTGATTGCGTTTTCTTTGAATGAAATCTTTTGGATATCCTTTAAATAATCTCACAGACAGTTTATTCGGGTGAAAAAAAACATCTAGAATATTTATATCGAAGTTGAGAAGGTATTTAGATAGTAAATTCTTATTATAGAAAGACCCAATATATGTAAAGAAGTGAGGGATGAGAAGACCTTTTAAAATTTCATTGAGTGGAACTTCAATAATTTCATAAAAGACTAAATTATAATAATATCATTCTCAACCCAAAATGCCTCCATAATTCTAGTGATTGAAATATAAGATATTATATGGTTGTAATATAATAATTAAATAAAATTTCCATAAATTTTTGTGTCATTTTGATCCTTACCCTCTTGATTAACTACATGGTTAATAAAATCTAATATTAACCGCGATAACATCTTTGTCACCCATAAAGTGTAATAATTTTACATATATGGTAAAAATATTCTCATAAATGGAAATAGAATTATATTTTAGAAAATATATTATCTTATATTTCCTCTATAACTTTTTATGACTTTTATATAATTTAATTAAATACTATTTTGATAAAAATATTATTAATTTCCATTGTGACACTACACATTTACATTGATTTAAAGTACATAAATAACATGTTGGAATTAGAGTATTATCCTTTAAAACCAATATAATATGACATATTAAAATAAACAATTCTTGGCACATTAATCCATTAATATTATATAACATATAATATTTTTAAAATAATTCATTTTATTTTTCCATTAATTGAATAAATATTGGTTGGGAGTTGCATGGGAATTTAATTTAATTATTTAATTCCTAAATATCATAAATAAATTACTATAATTTATATAAGTGTATTATTATGAAAATAGTTTTATTTTCATTCATTAATTTTTTTTTCTATTGTGGACACATAATTGATACTTAAAACTAATAGAGTTAGATTTTGTAACATTCCAGGATTTAAATAACATATTATTTATTTCAATTGAAATGTAACCATTTAAAATGTAAAATTACAGAAATTGGGGTTAAGTAATGAAATAAATTCATTAAATAAGAGTTACAATAAATAATTATAGCATTATCACTTAGTTTTAACCTAATTAACATGATTTACCCCTTACGGAGGTGATACATTTTACCATGGTTACTATTAAAATTGACCAAAAACAAACGGGCCTATTTACCAAATTTGAAACAACTAATTAAAAATATAGAACCCATATTTAATATTAAAAAATTATATTTTTAATTGTTTGGTTTAAAATATTATAAAAATTGTTATAAAAATTGTTTTTTAAAAAAATGCCAATAAAATTACTTTAGACTAAATTCATGTATAAAATTCAATTCAAAACCCGTAATTGGAATATTTTAAATAAAAAATATATAATTAAATTTTTAAACTAATACAATTAACATTTTAACATTATAATTATTTTTAATGAGTATACATATTTTAATAAATATTAGTATTTATCACTATTCATTGAAAAATCAATCATATTAGAAAAATATAAAAATTTTACCATATGAAATTTTGGATATGATGATTTAAAAAATAAATATTATTTAATAATATTTATTTTAAAAATAAATATATACATAATTTTAATATTGTCTCTATAATATAAGCTTAAATAATTTTGAGGGAAACTTTTTTTAGAGTATAAAACTTCTTTTCTAAAAATTGATTGCTTATTTATAATGCACAAATCAATATATTTGTACTAACTCAGACCTCAAAATAATTATTTCATAATTTATTTAATCATATACATAATTTTTAATTGAATCAATAATTGAGAACAATTTTTTTAATGATTAATATTTTATTAGTACATCATTGTATGTTTAAAATCAATGTTTTGTGTAATATAAGCTATCAAAGAATAAATGATTTTAAAGATAAATATATTATATAATCATGGGGTGTAAGATTGTCCCACCCCTATTAAATAAATTGATCCCTCGTAGTTTTTCTTAGTCATCAAATTTTCAATATTTTAAAATTCTTTTTTTGAAACCCACATTATAAAAATAAATAACAAAAATTCCCCAAAAAAGGGAAAGTTGTAAACAAAAAGTTTACATTTAATGACTTAAAATTGCGTTCCTAGATTAGAAGAATAATTTTGGGAAGATAAAACATGGACAAAAAAAGTAAAATAACACCCAAATACTAATAGAGAGTGAAAATCAACATGGGTGTCAGAAAGATAACCACCATAAAACTATAAAACATTGATGAATACATGGTATAGATTTATTGGAATAGATAGAAAAGAGATAATTCATTTAAGTCGGGGTCATTTTCCTAATGTGTATATATTATTTTTATATCTATATAATCACTTGAGAAAATAAACTAACAACATTTAATTCCATTTCATAAGGGCAATCACATCCTTTGGTTGTGCTTCGAAAAAATTCCACTTCACCTCTTACACCAGGAAATGGTTATTGAGGATTATTTTTTCATTCCTGAAGTAACATTTAATGAATCATAATATCTATAAGTAATTCCATTAGTCACCAAAACAAAAATGATAATAAAAGGTTATCCTATATTGAAATGAATCATATTTTTATTTCTATATTCTCATCAAAATTTTAATTAAAACTATTCAATAAAGAGTAACCTTAATTTTAATCCAATTATTTATGGAAAAGATAAAATAAAAATTTATAAATAAGAATACCAAATTACCAATATCTACATAATATTAATCTCCCAAATATTATAAATAACATTTTACCATAACATTCATAATATGTGAAGATTATGATCATATGTTATCATAAAATATCTTAGTACCTTGAATTAACATAAAACCTTAACGAAAAAATGTGTAATTTTAGAAAATAAATCTCTCCTAATTATATTAAAAAATCAAATTTTAAAACATATATAGCTTATATCCAAAATTGTTTTGAATCCCATCAATGATATCATAAACCACTTTGACATGATATAATAAATAATTACAAAGTCATCAATACTATCAAATATACTATATCAAAAATAGTTTTTTATATCATTATTATTTCAACATCAATCATGTATTAATGGTTATATTTACCTTAATTGTGCATTCTCCAAAAATATATCCTTACATGAAAATTACTTTTCATAGTCATCAGTACCATTCTACAAATCTTTTCAACCATTTAAGAAAATCCTTTGTTGAACAATCCTTAGATGCTTCATGCGACATATAACCAAAATATCATTATTTAAACATTTATTATTCTTGAATCCAAATACACAAATAGTTAAATCATTACACTTCCTCATAAACCATTAACGAGGCTTCATCATCTAAGAATACAATTTTTTTCTACATTATGGAATATGAATATTTTTTTAAGATTCATTATCATTAATTTAATAATTATTCATACTTTAAACATAAGAAATATTTTTAAAACAACACATGCCTTTAATATTTCATTCTTAGTCTGTTCATTATCAATAATAAAACCATTACTCAAAAATCTATTATGATTCTCTTATTGACAATTATCCCTATGAATCCGATTTTTATAATTCCCATACATTCCATATTAACAATATGAACCATTGAGGATATAATAGAGATATTATTATTTTCTTATATTATGTACACCATGCTTTAAATTTTTACTCATAAATTAATTGTTATTTTTTATTGTTTTCCAAACTCATTAACAACTTCCCATTCCTCTAAGAAATTCAATAATGTGATTATTTACACATTGTCAACATGTATAAACTTTTCTCTTCATTCATCAATGGAATCCACCACCCATTCACAAAATACACTATTTCCTTATATTCTATGGTGGATATAACTGTTAATTACAGTTCAGGTTGTTAATATTTCATCATGATAACTAATTGAGAATAATCACAAAATCCTTCAAACTAGTCATCATTTCATTTCATTTCTCATCAACCCATTTTCAATCACAATAAATGTTTCCTGATTTACTTATGGTTCATTCCATTGACAAAAACTATAAACTATAGTGAGAACAATAATTATCATAGTTGAAATCTAAATAATCATGAAAATTCATTAATATTATGCCTAAATCATGACACCTTATTTTTAATATATTAAATCATTATTTCAATCTAGAAAATCCTTAATCATATTATATTCAAATCATTTATAGTTAATTAACCCAAGAATATCCCCACAGATTGTCAAACTGGGTGAACAGTAAGGGAACAATCACTATGCAACTGAATTATCGTCAATACATACTCAACCAACTCCTTTTGGATTTATTAACCGAAGATGGTTTTATGAAAAAACCACATCTAAATGGATGTATTTTTAAAAAAATAACACAATAAATTCCATACAAAAACATTATTATTCTATAATAAAAATAGTCTTCTCCCTACTAGTTTCACCAAATATTTCAAATTGTAATATCCAAAGATGGACTAAACCTTGGCTTTGATACCAATATTAAATTCAAGAGATATTAATTTATAAATATTACATCATTATATGGGATTATTCAATAACTTTAAAAAAAACACAACCAAGGACCATAATGCATTAGTATACAAGAAGTCTAGATATACAATCTCTTTATCTTGTGTAATGTCTTCAATATCTCCCACAAAGACCTTACTATTTAGAAATCATCACAATCCTGACCAACTAAATAAATTTTCATAACCCGTAGAAATGAATCATAAGAAAGGGTGATCTCAGATGCTCAGTAAGGGTAAGAATATGAGATATAAATCGATTATCTTATGAAAGAAAAATATAATAGTAATGGTATATGATAATGACCATAATGTAAGATTTTGTTCCCCAATAAAAAAATATTAATATATATGATTTACAACATAAATATTTGGGATTTTCAAAGACATGAATCATAGGGATGATAAATTTTTATAACTCAATAATGAACCATAAGTTCATAAAATATTTGTGTATCTAACCATTATAATTATGGAAAAAAATTCATATGTAAAGGTTAACATAAAAGACCATCAAATCTGAAATCAACACATTTTTTCACGGTATATGAATCACCTTAACTTGATTCCCATAACAGATTAAAAACATCAAATTGTTTACCATAATAGATCAATAACATAAATATACTTCACATAAATATATCATGAAATATAATAATTTACCCATTGAATTAGATAGAAATATATGTACCACCCATCACATAATGAAAATAATATATATGTATTCCAAAATATCATAAAACATCAATCTTATCATAATATCCTAACTCATGTAAATAAAATGCATTTAATATTTCATAAATTCATAGCATAACCCATGAAATTGGGTTTCGTAATCATCTCATCATCATAATGATAAACCATCTAGATAATAAATAGTGATGGTATCATTGGATCACATACCCAATAAAACATAAACTACACAAATTGTTTTTTTCTTTGATGAATTGAAATACTATAAAAATATAACTAATAACATTCTTACTAGAAATGCCATCTTCATTTTAAATTAATTTTCAGGAATTATTTTTATTTAAAATATTATTGAAAATATTTTCTTTTAATATAGAAATATAAAATAGAAAATTATGATTCAAATAATTGAGTGTTCATGATTTATGGAATTTCCATTCATGTCATATATATTTAAAAAATAATTCCTTTTATTTGTTTTTTCAGAAGTACACATTTTAAATAATTACCAGAATATTCCTTATATTATTTTTTGTAAAAAAATTACCAATGATTAAAATATATTTAATGATATTATAGGATAATAGTGAAATAATTATTAAAGATATTTTTAAATAATATGGATATGGAATAAAAATTATTTTAGACAGGATTGAAAAATAAAGTCAATTATCCGTAAAAACTATTTACATATCCTAAATAATTAGTGTGAGGAAAATGAAAGGATAAAATATATTAACAAATGATAACTAGAGGATAAGGAAATTGAATTTCTTCATTAGATGAGAATCATATAATTTACACAAGATAAATTCAAGTATAAATAATAATTGATTAAAATATGATTTATATATAAATCCATTACCTCAAGCCTCATGGTTCATAGTTCACATTTATAACCCATTTATCATAAATATTTATTTAGTATATATATATTAAAAAAACATATATATCATTCCATATATTACTTTATTAGAACAATCTCTCACCTTTTTATTAATAATTGTTTATTAAAGTCAATGTTCTAGGTGATACCTACTTCATTTCTCAAAAACATTTTAGTTCAGCAGTACCAATCATTATACATTGATAATACTTCCATTAAATCCACAATTATATTAATTTTTTTAAAATAATATATATTTTTTATGCGCATAATAATAATTATTCATAAAAATTAGTGATATAAAAATCAATTAAACCATTTATAGAGATGTTAGGTCATATGTACGCAAGAAGGGTGTTTACATTTTTCAGTGAATTAAATGATAGAAAGATAAATAATAATTCACCTTTAATATATCATTATTATATATTATATATCTTATATATTAATTAATTTTTTTAATTAAAATACATGTAAACTGGAAACAGACAACGTATGATATCAATTGGTGGAAAAGTAGTCAACATATATGCACGAGCAACATTATCATTGTCTAATAAATTATAATGTTAGAATTTAACTGTGATATAATGATTTAAAAAGTGTAAATAAATTAAAATTATCATTTATAAAATTAAAATCCATCAAAATAACCATGAGTAAAATATGGTGAATAAATATGAAATGAATCGCTATGTGGAGTCGGTAAGTCATATGTATGCACAAGAGATAATATCATGTATGATTTTATGGGAAAGATTAATGATAATTGAGAAATAAAAATCAAAAAAATATTAGAATGTTTAGGATAATATTTTTATTTAACGATAAATAACAAGGATTTAGAGGACTTAAAAGAAGAAGTAAAAAATAATGTGATCGGTTAAAGGAATTGACTTTTATTGGGAAGAAATTCTTTAGATCATTTCTTAATTATCATAGGGTTGGTATTTTGGGAAAATAAAAACCTCTACAACATGTTTTAGGAAGTTTAAAATCTATATTTTAGGGTATGTTCAAGGTATAAGGCTCAATGTGGTCTAAATACTATAGGAAATAGGTTCCCATTTAAAAATTATGCGATAGGCGCTTTTGAAATTTTTGAATACATTAAATTAAAATAAAGTAATTATCTTCCCAAAATTACACAACTAAATATATATATCCAAATATAATAAAATTTAGGATATTAATTCCATTGTTAAATAAAATTTAGTATGGTTTAGTTGTTATATTAAACCATATCCAATTGATTATCCACCTGGTTAAGCAATTTTATCCTTAACCACTGTAACATATTCGTCACTCTCAAAGTGCTACAATTTTACATAAAATGCGAAAATATTCTCACAAATGTAAAAGGGTTGAAATCATATATGATATATTATCCTCCTTGTCCTATTTCAATATTTTACAGTTCTTTTTATAAAATTCATAAAATTTTGTTTTGATATAACATTATTAATGTACCTTCTGAAACAATTAATCTAATTTGTCATAAAAGATATACTAGAAATTTTTTAATTTTAATATAATAATAAAAATCTTTAATATGTCATATTACTCTAAAATATCATATAAAACATTAACTAAATCAAATTATATCACTTTTGATATTTTTAATATCATTTATTTTATTATTCCATTAATTGAATAAATAATATTTCAGCATGTTGTATGTATTTAATGTAGTAATTTAATATATACATAATTTAAATAAATTAAAATAATTATTATATGGATATTTTATTAAAATAGACAACTTAATTATTTCATAAAATTATTTTTTCCCATGTGCACACATAATTGATATTTAATACTACGAGAGTTCCATTTTGTTACATCCATTTATTTTAAAAAACACACTGATCATTATCATAGGAAATCTTCAATTTAAAAAATAAAATTCATGAAATATTTAATAATTATTTAATTACCTTCATCTTATTAGAATTATGGTGTATATGTCTGGCCATATCAGGTAGTTTTAACATAGATTAACCAAATTTACCTTTTAACAGGGGAAAATTTAACATGGTTAGTATTCCTACTGAACAACAATAATGTGGACCTATTAACAAAATTTTAAAACAAGATTCAAAATAAGGAAGTGAATTTTTGTGATTAAAATAAAATAATAAAAACAATTTAATTTAAAATAAATTATAAAAATCTCAAAGAAAAATAGTTTTTGAAAAAATGACAATAAAATATTTAATTACTAAATCAGACTACAAAATTAATCTCAAAAACTATACTTAGATTATATTAAATAGAAATAAACCAACTATATAGTAAAAATAATAAAAAATATAATATTATTTTATAATTAGTTTTTAAAAAACTAAAATTTCAAATAAAAATCAATATTTTGGAGTATTCATTTGAAGAGAAAACTTTTTAAAAAAATATAAAATTTTCACAAGAAGAAAATGTTGGTATGAATATTTCAAAAAGGATGTTTATTTTATCTTTAATTTTAAGGAATTACTAGAAATTAATGATAATATTTGATCCCAAAAAAATAAAAAAAATCAAGGAAAATGTACTTTCATAGCATAAAGTGATTTTCTAAAAATTGAGTTCTTATTTATAATGAAAAAATCAACACATTTTTATTGATTAAGATTTTTATTTCATTATTCTATTAATCTTATTAATACCCACCAATCTACAATCTATGTAAAAAATTTCACGTTATAGAATAATATTTTAATTCTTATATATCGGTTTTTAAAACTGTATGTTTCATGTAACAAAAGATATCTGAGAAATGGAATTATTTAAAGAGAGATATATTCAAAAATATCAGGGTGTTAGAATTAGTATAATTAATAACATAAAAATTGATTCATAACAAAATGTTTGAGGTAATATAAAATGATTAGAAAAGTAGTAATAATGTTGTGTCTTTTTTTTCTTTCAAATATCCACTTATTTGGGCTTATACATTTTTATTGGTTAAATATTAAATCGATAGTTGTATATTTAAATTATATATGACATATCTAAAAAAATTCCAATTAATTAATAACAAAATTATTGGTTTGAAATAAAAATACAATCATATTTATGTTAATTGGATTTAAAATATCTCAACCAAATTCATCAGTTAATTACCATTCTTCATTCATAGTACTATTTCATTTATAAGGTTATGTGAAATATACAATGCTACTACTTGGGGTTTTATCTACTGTTTGTGTGGAAAATATTGGAATTATATATATTGTAAAATGGTAGTTTATATTTTTTTAAATCATTTATAAGTATAAGATTTTCATAAGGGAAAACATGTTATGTAATGGTAGAACATAATTTGAACATATTTAATAAATTTAAACTAGTTTTATAGAAATATATGTAAGGGTAACATGTAATTCATAAAACCATCATAATGATGAACTATAAAATATATATGTTTCATAAAGTTAGTCTATATTTTCATAAGGTTATGATACATTTTTTACATCTCTCATAATGGTAAGGTGATTTTTTCATAATTATTACTAAGAAAATTTCATACACTAAGGAATGGTACAAAGAGTTTAATAAAGATAAACACTTAATCATGTAATGGTGGACTTATATAATCCCTTGTTTTTTATGAATTATGTATATATCATGTAATGGTACTGATTCATGTAAGGGTACTTACATTTTAAAGACCCGTAAAATTCAAGGGAAATTTTTTTCTTAATTTTCTTTAGAATTTTACAAGAGCGCGGTTTCTGACGGAACCTGATTCCGAGGCCCGGAGTGCCCGGAATCAATTTCCGAAGTTTGGCTTGGGTACGTTCAGTGAACGAACGAGCGGGAATTTCTAACTTTTGATCCGGTGCTCGGAATTGAAATCCGAGGGCACCGATGGAACCATAGCGCCGGTATACGCTTAGGAACTCCTGTTCTGGAGTTGCGTTCATGCGAGTGTTGATAATAAAAATTGTGGATGTTTACTTTGTAATTACACTACAATTTTTATTATTTTACTCTAAGTGATATCTCTTGTTGGAAGTTGGGTAACCACCCAACCTCCCATGGGAGGTTATGAGGGTGGTGGGGCCCACACGAACCCCACCCCTTCATATGCTCTAAAACCCCCTCAACTCCCACTTAAATTATGTTAACTTAAGTTATAAACCTATTACTTAAATGTAATGAGTTAATGAGGTGAGTTGTGTGTGGTTATTGAATTTCAAACCTTTGAAATTCAAAGAGGTTGGGTTGTGTGAATAAAATAAGATAGAGACTTATTTTATTTTGTTAGAATTTTATCTCCTTGAGAGAGAAGGGAAGTCTTCTTCATCTTCTTCAAACTCAACGAAGAACGTGAAGAACGCCGTTCTTCAACGATGAACTTCTCTGCCGAAGAACACGGTCCATCCGCGACGCCGTATCCGTGACGCGGCGTACTTCTTCCGCGTCGTCTCTTCCGCGACGGATTTCCGCGACAAACGCCATCGACAACGACTCTTCCTCCGACGTCAAAGGAATTGACACCGATATTCCACGACTACGTCAACGTGCGACTATCAAGGTAGGGGTTCTTGAGTTCGTTGTTTTCTTTTTATTTGACTTTCCTCAAGACTTGACGAAGAACGCTCAAGTACCGACGAAGAACGCCGCTCCGCTCTTCTTCGTCTTCCGTGTCAACGACAGAGAACACCGCTTCTTCCTCGGACAACCTTCGTCGGCGTACAAGGTTTCGCCAACGACGTGCCTCTTCGGACGCGCCTCTTCGTCGTCGAATTTGACGAACGATGACCGCGACGCCCGACCTCCGCGACGTCGTCTTCCGCAGAACGTAGACAAATCCTCGATCTTAGACCCAAGGTAGGGGTTTTGTTTATTGTTTAATTATTCTATTCTTGCTCATGGTTCGCATGACTAACGTGAGGAATTTGAATATTTTAAATTGAGTTATTGTTTTAACGTAAGGGGGCCGGACCGCACGAACACGGCCGAACCCCCCCTCCATCGTTCTTATTGTTCTATCTTGAGAGTGGAAGCAAAGTGGCGTGGTGCCGTCGCACCACGCGGATAATAATATGATTAAATTTCGCGGCGCCGTCGCGCCGCGCCGTGGAAGAATCATGAAGAACGCGACGCCGTCGCGCCCCATCGAAGGGAATCAAATGCGCGGAGAAGGGGCACGGCGCTGTCGCACCGCGCCGGACGACGAACACCGCGGCCGGTTCCGGGCCACGGCGGGATGAGAAGACCGGCGGCCGGGCCACCGGCGTCGGAAGCCGAAGGCGGGACCAGAATTTCCGGTCCCGTTGGTGAAAACCGGCCGGCCAGCTGGCCGGCCGGATGGCATTAAGCCGGGGGAATTAATCCCCTGGCCGGCTCACAAAACCCCCCTCTTAATGAGGGGGGCGGTTCCAAGAAAGGGGGGGGGGGGGGGGGGCGCAGCAGCCCCCCGGTTTTTTTCCAAACCGGCCCCCACGTGGGGGCCGTTTTTCTGCAAAGGGCGCGGCTTAGCCACACCGCCACCTCCAAGAAAGCGGGGGCTTTGCCCCCCGCGCCGCCTCCGTGCGGCATCAGGCCGCCGCGGCCCCCACGCCGCCGCGCCACCGCCGGGCCGCCACGCCACCGCCGGGCCGCCGCGCCACCGCCGCGCCGCCGGCCGGCCGGCCGGCTGGGCCGACCCAGGGGGGGGTCGGGCCGGGTCGGTCCGGACCCGGGCCCCCCCGTTTCGAACCAGTCTCGGTCTTTTGGCCATATCTTGAGCCTCGGACCTTTGAATGACGAACTGTCTTCGGCAACGCGATCCTTGGATCGAGACGGTCGTTTCGGTATATCGCAATCAAGGTTTCGGTTTACTTTGAGTTCGGCCGGGTTGGTTCGTTCACGAAACCAACCGGGCCTTCGGAGCGGAAACGCTCATATCTTGAGCTACGGGCGTCCGATTGACGTGCCGTCAGCTGTGTTGTGTTCCTCATAGTGAGAAGGATCTTTTGGCATACTCCGCCCGAGATTTGGACGCAGGTGGAGTACGGTCGGGTTGGTTTTTCCTTAAAAACCAACCGGGCCCCGGGGACGAAAATGCCGATAACTCTCAGACCGGGCGTCCGATCGACGCGCCGTCTGCTGCGTTGAATTCCTGTTGACGATACGGAACTTTGGGAATCCTTCGCCTGAGTTTTGGATGCAGTTAGTAGTGGCCGGGTTGGATCGCACCCGAAATCCATCCAGGCCCCTGGAACGGGAAAGCTGATATCTTTCAGACAGAACGTCCGTTTGACGAACCGTCAGCGGCGTTGGTGATTACGTTGAGTAACGGTCCCTTTGAGTATACCCTATGGGAGTTAAGGGTATAGTTGTGATACGGACGGGATTGGTTCGCACACGAAACCAACCGGGCCCCTGGGACGACAAATCTAATAACTCACAGACCGGGCGTCCGATCGACGCGCCGTCTGTTGCGTTGAGACCTCTGTGACGAGACGGACTTTTGAGATACTTCTTTGCGGGACTTTGTGATACTTGGAGTATCGACCAGTAGCTCATGGAGCGGACCCTCCCGGAGACAAGCGTGCAGAGTACGGAGACCGTGTAGCCGGCTGAGACCTGACGACTGCTTGACCGACTCGACTTGGAGTGAGTCGACTAGCCCAGTGGACGGAGCACCCGGTATTTGGCGGCAAACCCATGGCGGACGGAGCGCCTGGTAGTTGGCAGCAAACCCGCGGTACTCGACAGGAGGAGTATCTCAGTAGGCTATTTGGGTGAGCGCCCGGTATTTGGTGACAGACCCTCAGCGGACGGAGCGCCCGGCAGTTGGCCGCAAACCCGCAGTACTCGACCGGAGGAGTACCTCAGCAGTCTTAGGTTAGTGAGCAGTACCTCGGAGTCGTGATAGGACCACTGTACACTCTAGAGACGGAGCTCTTCACTAGTTACGGTTTCGATAATGAAAATCCTGGTTTGAGCTGAGACTTTTGACCTTGTGTTTACCTCATGATTGAGATGGGTCACTTGCTAACTTTGGTATACGTATGGGCATATACCCGGGTAGTGGTTATCCGTTGTTTTCACAATCCTTGTGTTTCCTCATGATTGAGATGGGTTATTTGATAACTTAGGTATATGTATGGGCATATACCTAAGTAAAGGTTATCTGTTGAGATCTTCTTTGTGGTTATCCTTGTTGGTTTAGTGAGACCTTGAGGGTCTCGGGGTCCCTACTGAGTATCGTTATACACACCCCTGCACGGGCTATGCCCGCACTACGTTGTGTTGGTTGCAGACGACGGACAGCATTGACCTTAGCTGAGGCTTGCAGAGCGGGATGGTACCCGGAGGTGGACCACTGGGCGGGACGTGCTCGGAGCGGACGACGAGACCCATGGAGTAGAGGAGCTATCTGTACCCACCCTTCAGGTGGGATTTCCAGTGGACAGCTCGGAGTAGCGGCTTTTACTTTTCAGTTGCTGTTTTCCCTTTCGAGTTGTACTTTACCTTCAGTTTGGGTTTGTATTCTGGCCCATTTACTTTTCTGCACTTTCAGTTGTACTCTGCTTTTGTTTAGTGTTTACTTTCCGCTTTCTTACTCTGTGGTGTTTGTTTTCTTTACAAAGGCAATGCCTTCCCTTTTTACCAGGATTTACGCCTTGGTGCTAGTCGCCAGCCCCTGGCCTATGGAAGGCGGGCTTGGGGTAGTCACGGCACGGACCTCGAGGGCGGGTCGTGACAAATTGGTATCAGAGGAGTTCGGTTCTACTGCAGAACTTATAACTCTGATGTTTCTTTCTGTGAAGCAATAGTGTTGAGAGTACCGAGTGTGGTTTTCAGTTCAGGGAGTCCAGTGTTGGTGCGGGCGGCCGACGTATCCATACACCAGGACCCTGACAACTGATTTCCGACTTTGTGCACGAAAACACTGATTGCGTGTGTGTTTTCAAAGGTGTTCCCCCTTAAAACATCTCACCAGGTATAACCGTTTGATCGTGTTACATTGTTTCTTTCAGGATGCCTTTTCTCGGACGACCAGCTAGAGCCCGGAGGGATGTGCGTACTGATAGTCTGTCGAGCGACGAGGCTTCGGAACAGGGCCCTCTTGCAGTTGAGGCACCAGCATAGGCACCAGCGATACTACCATACGTTGGGCCACCGATGCCACCAGCCCCAGCAGTAGACGATGAAAGATGCTTGAGTGCGCTGCATGAGTTCCAGCGCCAGAGGCCACCCAGGTTCAGGGGAGAGACGGAACCGCAGGCGGCTGAGGATTGGCTGGAGGCTGTGGTGGGAGTCTTCAGGCTAGTGGGGACACCATCGGACTTCATGGTGACCTTTGCTGCCAGCCTTCTTCAGGCAGCAGTAGGCAGGTGGTGGAGCCACTTGTTCTAGTTTTTCGATGAGATGGCTTTCACATGGGAAGACTTTGAGACCTTCTTCAGGGTGGAGTATGTGCCAGTAACTCTACACCCTGAGCGTGTTCAAGAGCTGCTGCCTTTGCCGCGTGTTTTTCGATTAGAAGCCGAGTCATCTGTGGGCAGTAGACAGATGATGCAGAGGTCCAGGAGGACCAGACCAGCAGTTGGGCGATCTCGGGATTTAGGACCGGTGGTGCAGGGCACCCGGAGTGGGAACAGAGCTAGCCATGCAAGGAGCAGGTTTTTTTACTCATGCCGCGAAAAGGGTCGTCTGGCACGTGACTGTCCGACTCCCGATCCACAGGCTTTGGGAGAGCCACCGAGATAGAGGCAGCGACAAATGCTTGAGCAACAGTAGAACTCTTGGAGCAGGTGGACAGGAGCGGAACTAGTGGATACGTCTCTTGTACTTCTAGTTCCATGTTGATGTTGTTTTTGTGTAGCATCTTTGTATTATGAGCTGCAACAATAAAAGACGCATACTTTGTGATGTTTTCATTCCTGTCTTCTTTTTTGTTGTTACTAAGAGGTTCCAGTTGACTGTTGACTTGACCCTCACTTGTGAGACATCTACTGGAGGAGACCCAGTTACCACACACTGATGCCGACAGTGTGACTCAAAATTTGGAGGCGAGAGTAACGGTTGGATCTCTTGGTAGTAGCGTCGAGGCCTTACGACGTCATCCTTGGTATGGATTAGTATCATCCATGTTAGGATTGACTGTATTAGGCAAAGAATGTGGTTCATCCTGGGGATGAGACCAGATTTTTCTTCTCGGCAAAGAAGAAATCTTGCAGCTCTTGTGGGACCGGAGGTGGTCTAGGCCACGACAGAGAAGGTCCAGGTCATCCAGGATCGGATGAGGACAGCACAGAGCCGGAAGAAGTCATACGCGGACAGGAGGCGGAGGCCACTGGAGTTTGAGGATGGCGACCACATTTTCTTGCGGGTCTCACCTCGACGTGGTATTCGGAGATTTGGCCGAGGTGGCAAGTTATCTCCGCGCTTCATCAGACCCTTCCAGGTCCTCAGCAGGGTTGGCGAGGTGGCTTATCGCTTGGCTCTACCACCTCAGTTGCACCGGGTGCACGACGTCTTCCACGTGTCTAAGCTGAGGAAATACGTGCACGTCCCGACGCACATCATTGACCATGGGGAGCTTGACGTTGACGATGTGGCGACTTTTACGGAGGTCCCAGTGGAGATAGAGGATCGACAGGAGCGGGTCCTGCGTGGGCGATCGATTCCTCTAGTGCGCATCAGATGGCAGCACGGGAATCTCCAGGAGAGCACATGGGAGCGGGAGGCTCTGATGCGTGCTCAGTACCCTCTTTTGTTTCCCTAGTTTTTGATGTATCTTTACGGGGACGTAAAGCCCTGAGGTGGGAGTAATGTAAAGACCCGTAAAATTCAAGGGAAATTTTTTTCTTAATTTTCTTTAGAATTTTACAAGAGCGCGGTTTCTGGCGGCACCTGATTCCGAGGCCCGGAGTGCCCGGAATCAATTTCCGAAGTTTGGCTCAGGTACGTTCAGTGAACGAACGAGCGGGAATTTCTAACTTTTGATCCGGTGCTCGGAATTGAAATCCTAGGGCACCGATGGAACCGTAGCGCCGGTATACGCTTAGGAACTCCTGTTCTGGAGTTGCGTTCATGCGAGTGTTGATAATAAAAATTGTGGATGTTTACTTTGTAATTACACTACAATTTTTATTATTTTACTCTAAGTGATATCTCTTGTTGGAAGTTGGGTAACCACCCAACCTCCCATGGGGGGTTATGAGGGTGGTGGGACCCACACGAACCCCACCCCTTCATATCCTCTAAAACCCCCTCAACTCCCACTTAAATTATGTTAAATTAAGTTATAAACCTATGACTTAAATGTAATGAGTTAATGAGGTGAGTTGTATGTGGTTATTGAATTTCAAACCTTTGAAATTCAAAGAGGTTGGGTTGTGTGAATAAAATAAGATAGAGACTTATTTTATTTTGTTAGAATTTTATCTCCTTGAGAGAGAAGGGAAGTCTTCTTCATCTTCTTCAAACTCAACGAAGAACACGAAGAATGCCGTTCTTCAACGAAGAACTTCTCCGCCGAAGAACACGGTCCATCCGCGACGCCGTATCCGCGACGCGACGTACTTCTTCCGCGTCGTCTCTTCCGCGACGGATTTCCGCGACAAACGCCATCGACAACGACTCTTCCGCCAACTTCAAAGGAATTGACACCGATATTCCACGACTACGTCAACGTGCGACTATCAAGGTAGGGGTTCTTGAGTTCGTTGTTTTCTTTTTATTTGACTTTCCTCAAGACTTGACGAAGAACGCTCAAGTACCGACGAAGAACGACGCTCCACTCTTCTTCGTCTTCCGTGTCAATGAGAGAGAACACCGCTTCTTCCTCGGACAACCTTCGTCGGCGTACAAGGTTTCGCCAACGACATGCCTCTTCGGACGCGCCTCTTCGTCGTCGAATTTGACGAACGACGACCGCGACGCCCGACCTCCGCGACGTCGTCTTCCGCGGAACGTAGAAAAATCCTCGATCTTAGACCCAAGTTAGGGGTTTTGTTTATTGTTTAATTATTCTATTCTTGCTCATGGTTCGCATGACTAACGTGAGGAATTTGAATATTTTAAATTGAGTTGTTGTTTTAACGTAAGGGGGCCGGACCGCACGAACACGGCCGAACCCCCCCTCCATCGTTCTTATTGTTCTATCTTGAGGGTGGAAGCAAAGTGGCGTGGTGCCGTCGCACCACGCGGATAATAATATGATTAAATTTCACAGCGCCGTCGCGCCGCGCCGTGGATGAATCATGAAGAACGCGACGCCTTCGCGCCGCATCGAAGGGAATCAAATGTGCGGCGAAGGGGCGCGGCGCCGTCGCACCACGCCGGACGACGAACACCGCTGCCGGTTCCGGGCCGCGGCGGGATGAGAAGACCGGTGGCCGGGCCACCGGCGTCGGAAGCCGAAGGCGGGACCAGAATTTCCGGTCCCGTTGGTGAAAACCGGCCGGCCAGCTGGCCGGCCGGATGGCATTAAGCCGGGGGAATTAATCCCCCGGCCGGCTCACAAAACCCCCCTCTTAATGAGGGGGCGGTTCCAAGAAAGGGGGGGGGGGGGGGTAGCAGCCCCCCGGTTTTTTTCCAAAACGGCCCCCACGTGGTGGCCGTTTTTCTGCAAAGGGCGCGGCTTAGCCGCGCCGCCACCTCCAAGAAAGCGGGGGCTTTGCCACCCGCGCCGCCTCCGTGCGGCATCAGGCCGCCGCGGCCCCCACGCCGCCGCGCCACCGCCGAGCCGCCGCGCCACCACCGGGCCGCCGCGCCACCGCCGCGCCGCCAGCCGGCCGGCCGGCCGGGCCGACCCAGGGGGGGGGGGGTCGGGCCGGGTCGGTCCGGACCCGGACCCCCCGTTTCGAACCAGTCTCGGTCTTTTGGCCATATCTTGAGCCTCGGACCTACGAATGATGAACCGTCTGCGGAAACGCGATCCTTGGATCGAGACGGTCGTTTCGGTATATCGCACTCAAGGTTTCGGTTTACTTTGAGTTCGGCCGGGTTGGTTCGTTCACGAAACCAACCGGGCCTTTGGAGCGGAAACGCTCATATCTTGAGCTACGGGCGTCCGATTGACGTGCCGTCAGCTGTGTTGTGTTCCTCTTAGTGAGAAGGATCTTTTGGCATACTTCGCCCGAGGTTTGGACGCAGGTGGAGTACGGTCGGGTTGTTTTTGCCTTAAAAACCAACCGGGTCCCGGGGACGAAAATGCCAATAACTCTCAGACCGGGCGTCCGATCGACGCGCCGTCTGTTGCGTTGAATTCCTGTTGACGATACGGAACTTTTGGCATCCTTCGCCCGAGTTTTGGATGCAGTTAGTAGTGGCCGGGTTGGATCGCACCCGAAATCCAACCAGGCCCCTGGAACGGGAAAGCTGATATCATTCAGACAGAACGTCCGTTTGACGAACCGTCAGCGGCGTTGGTGATTACGTTGAGTAACGGTCCCTTTGAGTATACCCTATGGGAGTTCAGGGTACAGTTGTGATACGGCCGGGATTGGTTCGCACACGAAACCAACCGGGGCCCCTGGGACGAAAAAGCTAATAACTCACAGACCGGGCGTCCGATCGATGCGCCGTCTGTTGTGTTGAGACCTCTGTGACGAGACGGACTTTTGAGATACTTCTTTGCGGGACTTTGTGATACTTGGAGTATCGACCAGTAGCTCGTGGAGCGGACCCTCCCGGAGACGAGCGTGCAGAGTACGGAGACCGTGTAGCCGGCTGAGACCTGACGACTGCTTGACCGACTCGACTTGGAGTGAGTCGACTAGCCCAGTGGACGGAGCGCCCGGTATTTGGCGGCAGACCCACGGCGGACGGAGCGCCTGGTAGTTGGCAGCAAACCCGCGGTACTCGACAGGAGGAGTATCTCAGTAGGCTATTTGGGTGAGCGCCCGGTATTTGGCGAGAGACCCTCAGCGGACGGAGCGCCTGACAGTTGGCCGCAAACCCCCAGTACTCGACAGGAGGAGTACCTCAGCAGTCTTAGGTTAGTGAGCAGTACCTCGGAGTCGTGACAGGACCACTGTACACTCTAGAGACGGAGCTCTTCACTAGTTACGGTTTCGATAATGAAAATCCTGGTTTGAGCTGAGACTTTTGACCTTGTGTTTACCTCATGATTGAGATGGGTCACTTGCTAACTTTGGTATACGTATGGGCATATACCCGGTTAGTGGTTATCCGTTGTTTTCATAATCCTTGTGTTTCCTCATGATTGAGATGTGTTACTTGATAACTTAGGTATATGTATGGGCATATACCTAAGTAAAGGTTATCTGTTGAGATCTTCTTTGTGGTTATCCTTGTTGGTTTAGTGAGACCTTGAGGGTCTTGGGGTCCCTACTGAGTATCGTTATACTCACCCCTGCACGGGCTATGCCCGCACTACGTTGTGTTGGTTGCAGACGACGGACAACATTGACCTTAGCTGAGGCTTGCAGAGCGGGACGGTACCCGGAGGTGGACCACTGGGCGGGACGTGCTCGGAGCGGACGACGAGACACGTGGAGCAGAGGAGCTATCTGTACCCACCCTTCAGGTGGGATTTCCAGTGGACAGCTCGGAGTAACGGCTTTTACTTTTCAGTTGTTGTTTTCCCTTTCGAGTTGTACTTTACCTTCAGTTTGGGTTTGTATTCTGGCCCATTTACTTTTCTGCACTTTCAGTTGTACTCTGCTTTTGTTTAGTGTTTACTTTCCGCTTGCTTACTCTGTGGTGTTTGTTTTCTTTACAAAGGCAATGCCTTCCCTTTTTACCAGGATTTACGCCTTGGTGCTAGTCGCCAGCCCCTGGCCTATGGAAGGCGGGCTTGGGGTAGTCACGGCACGGACCCCGAGGGCGGGTCGTGACATACATAATGGTAAATTCCTATGTAAGGTTAATAGTCTAAGGTTATACTAAAGTTGTGTAATGGTAAGTAGGAAATTCTTTTAGAATATGTAATGATAGAGAATAATTAAAAAAATTACTTAATGGTAAAAAAAATGTTATATAAGGGTACACCAAACATATTAAATGGTAAGACAAACATTTTAAGGATTATGTAAATCTAAAAAAAATCATTAGAAAATTACATTATGACAATATTTATATAAAAATAAAAATAAGGAATAAAATAATTGTAGGAATAAATGATGAAAAATTAAATTGAAGATTAAACTATTATAAATAATAATAAAACATGATTTGGAATAAAAAAATTAAACATGTAATAAAATTATTTAAAATAGGAGGTTTTCAATATTTCAAAACAATAAAATTCAATTTACAAACACTAATTGTGTCTCAAAACTAACAATAACAAGATAAAGAAATAATTTGGATACTCATTATAATGCCCCGAGCCCGCTCATCCACAATCAGTGCATAAAAATGCTATGTAATTTGTTTTAATAAAAGTAATTGAATAATTACACATCATATTACACACATGAGAAACTTTCACAAGTCTAGGTATAAGGCCCCAGCCTTAAACCTTACTTAATCTTGAGATATTACAAGATTACACAATGAGGATCTTTTCAGGTTTAGAGTTTTTGAGAATTAGATCATAAAACATGCATTACATTCCACATTTAAACAAAGTGGTTACATAAAAGTTAGTATTCATTTTCCCATAAACGAAAACATATTTAAATTAAAACATGGATTCTTTCCTGAAACATCCTTGACACTATCATCATATCATGTACCATTACCTTGACCTATGAAAAACATTTCAAAAACCTGGTATGAGCATAAAAAGATCATTAATGTTTATAAAAAGTATGGAAAAGAAACATGAGTACATATATACAAAAGAATGAAATCATACTTTACCCATAAAACATATGCACTTTAACATACCTCCTAAAATCATGAATAAATCATATAAATCATAAGAATAAAGGTAACTTGAGGCATTCATAACATTCTTATGTAGGTAGTATCCCTCTTGGTTTTGTTTGGAAAACCCATCATAGTATATTCCCTAAATCTCTTCGGAGAAACCTTAACGTTTAACTCCTTCGTGTTACCCAATGCATTGGAGACCTATATCTTGCTCACCCGCCCATAGTTTTTCACGGAACCACCCGTCTTCCTAACAATTACCAAGAACCATAACATAATCATAGCACATAACTTAAGCATAAAGGAATGATAACATTCCCACATTGCAATAACAATATAACATTTTATGATATTGAAATAATGAATCCATTCTAAAAAATATTTTCAAAACCATTTAAAACATTTAATAATGAGATTTTTGAATCAAAGTGTCCCATACCACTTTGATGCTTTTTAAATTTGAAAACATTAATGTACATATAAATAAATCCTTAAATCCATTTTGAAAACATGGATATTAATGAGAAATATTTATAAGATTAAATCATTAAAACATTTAAAACGATATCTTAGTTAAGGGGTTTTTAACAAAATGAGAGACAATAGAATACAATAATTGGGGAATAAAATTTAATAAATACTTTATAATACCATGAGAATAAAGGGATTCTTGATATAATATTCCAAATGATAGTCTATACACCATATAAGAGTGAATTGGTGCATAACAACAGTGAAGTCTCAATGGAAATGTAAATTGAGATGAAATCCATTATAAAGATGGTATCCTTAAATTAAGGATAAATCAATCTCATAATTATGTGTGAAAAATATGAATACACCCAATATAAGAGTATGTTAAGTGTAAAATAATCAAAGGTCATTCACACATATTCAAAGGATGACATATTCAATAACTACATGTTGAACCCAATGAAATCGAAATTGGGTTAAGAAGTTCCCTTGACAGCCTAACGGCGTCACATCAAATTTTAGAAAAAGAGTTGATGAGAGAGATAAAGGGTATCTCATCACTTGGACATAAAATTTACAGCAATAAGGATATATAAGAGTATATCCCCACATAATAAGATGAAAATTAATAGACATAACAAAAGAAGTCTTAAAAAGAGGAGGGTGAAAGGTTACCTTACCGATTTGGGTAACTTTTGAAACATACCCCCCATGAAATAAGGACTATAAAAAATTGATGTAAATAATCATAAGTGAATGTATGTTATACAATTATCGGAATAATGGACAGTACATACACCACTCAAAATGAAATATTGGAAAATGTATCATGAATCTCACGAAAACACAATGTGAGATAAAAAGCCCCTTATGAAATTTCGGCAGCCTATCAGTGCCAATTAAAACATCCAAAATGGATTGATGAGAGAAAATAGGGTCTCTAATCAAATGAACATAAAACGTACATTAAGATTAATATAAAATAACATCCTAATCATAATAAAGATGAGCTTAAAAGGAATGACATAAAATAGAGTTCTTAAAAAGAAAGAGAGCTATAGGGTCCCTTACCTCGGGTCCGACTTGACTCGATCATTCATTAACCTCCTGAATAATAAACTTGGGTTATTTTATACTTGATTAAGAACATTTTTCAAGTTCATTATTCCTTTTATATCATTTACTACCATTCTATGAAAACTATGTAATTATTTATGCTAATAATGGTGGTTTTGTAGATCATTGATATTTGAGTCAAAAATAAACTCTTTATAATTACAAGTTTATCATGTGGTAAAATATATATTATATCCAGAATTATATTAATTATGTAGATATCATATATATATATATATATCCATTATATACATGTATTTATAATATTACATTACATTTAGAGGTAAGAAATGAAATGCACCGTTCATGGAGACGGTAAGCGGTACATACACATGAACGCTACTTCCATGGAATTAAAACATAATGATAGATAATATTATTATAATTCTAGTATGGTATCATATATAATATCATTAAATCTATCCTTTATACCTACCACATATGGTATTAATGAATCCAATCACTTTGAGGGGGCGGTAGTCCGCACTTCATAAAATGAAGTTATCACGTTTAACCATAATGCAAACCATAAAGGTATGCCATAAATGAAAAATACAGAAGTTTAAGTAAAATATAAAAATATTATATATCATATATAAATATATTTACATCTTAATGGCCACCTTTGAGGGTGTTAAATGAATATTGAACAATCATCGTTTCGTGAGGCACAAATTCACCATCCATAGAAACAGTATGTTCTTTAAATGGTAGATGTTTGTGTGTGTAATTGTAGCTCGAATACTTCTTATAACAACATCCTAGTATATTTAATATACTGTATTTTTCACAAAGGAAATGAATAAAAAGATTTTATGGGGTTGGAGAAGCAAAATAAAACAAAAGAACACAACTGAAGACATTACCTTAAAATCGGGTATCTCTCTTTGATTTGAGCTCAAAGGCTTCCTTGGGACAACTTCTGCCCAATGTGAGGCTCCTAGGAGTACGAGAGGGATGTGTAGAGACAAAATGAGCAGGGGTTGGCCGATACAAAGGCTTGAGAGGTGTGGGTAAGGTGGTAGACGTGGGGGCCTTTTATAAGAGGAGAGGAGGGGCACTCTTGGAAAGTTACAAAATGTTACTATATTTTCAAATGAGTTTCGGATTTTAAAGGTCCCACATTGATGTAATTTGAGGATAAGGTGGTAAGTGTTCAAAATATACTCATCAAATAGGTCTTTGAAAAGTGTATGTTATAGTTTTAGCATTATATTTTCATTTTATTTCAATCCTTTATTAATGAGGTAATCGCTGCAACATCATGATGTCATAAATAATTTAATTTATTTAATGTCTAAAAATTACAAAAAAAAAATAATGATGTAGGAAATATTTTTATATTTCTAATGAATATTTTTAGTAAAAAATATGACTTGTATAACCCCATTTAAAAATTGTTTTAGTGAAACATCTCATGCTTGTGACATTTTTATTTTAACTTTAAATAAAAAGTTATTTATGTCATTTTCCAACCAAAGTGGCTCCATGGGGTCCCCTAGTTAACCCATTGATTGTATTGGTCGGACATGACACATCCAATGATGGTAGGACATGTATCTAGGTCATTTAATATTATTGAAACATTATTTTTACCTTAAATTACACTAATTACCTCTAATCGCGATTAAAAACATAAAAGTTACTATTCACCAAAAAATTATTTTAATCCCATTGAACCAAATTTTACATCCTAATGACAACCATGTATGATGATTTTTGAAATTCAAATCACAGAAGTGGTAATATTTCATTTAAACGAAAAATCAGTTTTTAAACTACCACTAAGTGGTTTCACTATTCCTAAAAAATTGAAGTTTTTCAGAAAAATACCAAAAATTAACCCTAAGCTATATTTGATATTCCGAATTCAAAAATGAAATCTATTTTACAAAATTAAAAACATATAAGTTGAATTAATTAATTTAATAATTAATTCCCGTTGTCAAAACAAATAGCGTGTTTTTAAGAAGCAATATCTATTAAAAGATTGACAATAGTTTAAGTCCAATTTCAAAGTGAAATTAAATCCAATGACAACTATTGGATTAAATGGTAAAAATATATTCTAAATAAACTTTAATCTAAATTAAAATTATAATCTATTCATATAAATAAATCAGATTAAAAGGAGGTTTTCATTTAAAATGCAACATTTTAAATAAAAATGATCTTTATCGAAAACAAATAACGAAATTTTACACAAAATAAATTTTGATATCCAGATTCAAAAGAAGGATTTTATTTTTTCAAATACAACATATAAAATTGTCAAAAGAATATTTAAAATTGGTTCTCCATCAAAAGGCAGTTAATAGACCTTTTAATGAATATTAGAAGATTTATGCTTAAAATTGGGTTTATTTGCATTTTAAGCCTCCAAAATTTATTGGATAAAAGTAAAAATATTTGACAAACATATATAATCATTTTGTAGTTAGTTCAGTTCATTCCCTCCATTACAACAGCTAGGCATTAACTACCTTTTAAAAAAATATTATTTTATTATTAGAGTGCATCGAAAGATTTCAAAGGAACTCGTTGTTGCATATTGAGTAAGCCATCGAGCATAGCGTTCCATTTAAATTAATATTAACATTTCATTCAAAGATAGGGATAAATATAAAAAATTCCATATTCTTTAATTACCTGGGGTGTTACCTCCTTCCCCCCTTTTGGAAATTGCGTCCTCGCAATTTTAAAATTGGGCTTGCAAAACATCATTAAAAATCCCACATCAGCACAAGAGTCAGTATAAAATCACTTTAAAATAAAGAAAGAGAAGTACAAAGGTCACCTGAGTTAACCCATACTAGGATTCTATGTTGGAAAACATGGATATGGAGAAAAAACATAGGGTCATGTTCTGAGGGAGAGTGATACTAATCATGTCTATGAGAAAGTTATCCATAAGAAAATCACAAACTTGTGATGGGTTAAACGGTATTTGATTCCCTATTAAGAAAAGCTAATAGACAAAAAACATTTAAGTTACTCTTCATTGAGGAATTTATTTTTGATCTTAACTAAATCATAAAGAAACATACTTACTTGTCACATAGACTTTTAACTTTTACTAGATTCGTTAATCAAACTCATATTTTCTCCAAAAGACGAATATTAAGGAAGACTTGTTCACATTAGGAGATCTATAATCAACTTCTTGAGAATCACCTAATCCAAAAAAGAGATCTATATATTTCCCATGTCTTTAGACAAAAACCAAAACCAAAATTTCTAGTATGAGATCAGATAATCCGCAAAAGTATAATCCTTTATAAAAAGAAAATCTATTCTTAATCACCAAAATTTGTCAAACAAAACCCAATGTTCAACGAAGAACATTCGATAAAGAATTGTCCATAAAATTCTTTAATGTAAACCAAACTAATATTGAAACCCAAATATTTGAAGGATTTAATCACATAGTCTCCTAAGATGAATTGTAACATTTTTCTCCAAAATAACATCAGTTACTCTTGCAGTCTCATACTGAAAAGTATTTAACCTAATCACATATCCTCCATGATAGGATAATCATTTACTTTGATAAACACAAAAAATCAACATACTCTTAATTCATAAAATAATCTAACTAAAAAAGAATCATTGAAAATAACCAGGGACTTCACATAGTCCAGTGGTAGGCGATAAATACCAGTTGCAATTTGGTTGTGGGTTCGATTCCCGCAGCTTCGTCCGACGCGACGGGTTGTCACACGGTCTGCATGTTTTCCCCTTTCAAATACTATATAAGTTTATAAAATTCCTCAAAAAGAGATAAATTCATCAAAAATAACCATAACATATTTTAACCACAAAGGTTATCTGATAACTTCCATTTTGCAACCCAAAAAGTATTAACCAGTAATTGCCTCAAATTCAAGGATCATATAAACCCAAATGTTTCTTTATAACTATATCCAAAAAAGAAAGGATAATTATTCCTTGAATAAAATTTTCGTATATCAAACATCTGGGTTAATATAAAAATCCTTCTAATGTAACCCCATCATCAAAAGAGACTAAATACATCTAATACTTTCACTATACTAAAATCTACCTTAACCCTTGAATCCCTTATATGATGACTTCTTACTCATTCATCATTATTCATGATCCATTATCCATTCCTTTTCAACATACTCTGAAATAATTCTTTCCTACAAAAAAATCATGAATCATATCCTAATATTCCAATAATAGGAAAACATATGTTAAGAAATAATCCATACCTTTCATTCTTCATTGTCAGTTTCTTCATCCTCAATCGGAATGGCATTAGGTACTGGTAAATGAATATTTGTACGATCATTGTGACCCCATTCACGAAAAATCTTCGTAAGACATTTTTTTTCATAATGACCATGCACATCACATTTAAAACATTCAATTGATCTTTCAAAAAGAACTTTTTCCCCTTTCCTAGAGTCAACTATATGCTTCCTTTTTCCATTTCTGGTTCTTGCTTTATAACCTTCATTTCCACATCTATAGCTTCTTTCTGTCCCTTTGAAACATTTTCCTATTTGTTTCTTTCCACATATTTCAAACATAGGTTCTTGAACATACTTACATTTATGATTATTACATAATCATCCATAGGGATTTCTTTCTCTCATACACGATGCCTTATAAAAATCTCTAAGGTTTATGTGGTCAATCATGACTCCAAATAGTTGGTTGAAGATAACCACAAGTGTTCTCATTGTAGCACCGATATCATTTAGTTTTTCATTCATAAAACTATCACAGTTTTCTTCAAATCCACTGTTACTTTGGTTCCTACTAGATCCAACCATTTACTAAAACCAAAAAGGTCAATGTGAGTATATCAGTAAAATAATCAAATAAAAAAGAGGAAGATAAACACCAAGATATACTTATCCAAGTTAACTCAAACTTATTCTAACTGAAAAAAAAGATTACTCCATCTAATATACTAACCATTATGGTTATACACAACTTTTCACTTTTTCTTAAACAACACACTAACCTCTAAAGTTATTTAAACCGACCTCTGATACCAACAATAAGGCCCTGCACTTAAACCTTAATTAATCTTGAGTTATTACAAGATTACACATTATGGATCTTTTTAGGTTTAGAGTTTTAGAGAATTAGATCATAAAACTTGCATTACATTCCACATTTAAACAAAGTGGTTAAATAAAAGATAGCATTCATTTTTCCCATCAACGGAAACATATTTAAAATAAAACATGGATTTTTTTTCTGAAACATCCTTGACACTATCTTTATATCATGTACCATTACCTTGACCTGTGAAAAACATTTCAAAAACATGGGATGAGCATAAAAAGCTCAGTAAGGGTTATAAAAAGCATAGAAAGGAAACATGAGAACATATATACATAAGAATGAAATCATACTTTACCCATAAAACATATGCACTTTAACATACATCATAAAATCATGAATAAATCATAGAAATCATAAGACATAAAGGTAACTTGAGGCATTCATAACATTCTTAGGTAGGGAGTAACCCTCTTGGTTACGTTTGGAATACCCATCATAGTATATTCTCAAACTCTCTTCAGAGAAACCTTAACGTTTAACTCCTTCAAATTACCCAATGCATTAGAGAGCTATATCGGGCTCACCCGCCCTTAGTTTATCACAGAACCACCCATCTTCATAACTATTCCCAAGAACCATAACATAATCATAACACATAAATTAAGCATAAAGTAATGGTAATATTACCACATTACATTAACAATATAAAATTTTAAGATATTGAAATAATGAATCCATTTTAAAAACCATTTTCAAAACCATTTAAAACATTTAATAAAGAGATTTTTGAATCAAAGTGTCCCATACCACTTTGAAGATTTTAACATTTTAAACCATTAATATCCATATAAATAAATCCTCATAACCATTTTGAAAACATGGATATTAATGAGAAAAATTTATACGAATAAAACATTAAAACATTTAAAATGATATCTTAGTTAAAGGGTTTTTAACAAAATGAGAGACACTTGAATACAATAATTGAAAAATAACATTTAATAAAAACTGTATAATATCATGAGAATAAAGGGATTCATGATATAATATTCCAAATGATAGTATATACACCATATAAGAGTGAATTGGTGCATAACAACAATCAAGTCTCAATGGAAATGTAAATTGAGATCAAATCCATTATAAAGATGGGTTCCTTAAATTAAGGATAAATCAATCTCATAATTATGTGAGAAAAATATAAATAAACCCAATATAAGTGGATGTTATGATTAAAATAATCAAATTTCATTCACACATATTCAAAGGATGACATATTCAATAACTACATGTTGAACCCAATGAAATCGAAATTGGGTTAAGAAGTTTCCTTGACAGCCTAACAGCGTCACATCAAATTTTAGAAAAAGAGTTGATGAGAGAGATAAAGGGTATCTCATCACTTGGACATAAAATTTACAGAAATAAGGATATATAAGAACATATACCCCACATAATAAGATGAAAATTAAAAGACATAACAAAAGAAGTCTTTTAAAAAGAGGAGGGTGAAAGGTTCCCTTACCGATTGGGTAACTTTCGAAACGTACACCCCATGAAAGAAGGACTATACAACATTAATGTAAATAATCATAAAAGAAAGTATGTTACAAAAAGATTAGACTAATGGACAGTAAATACACCACTCAAAATGAAATATTGTCAAATGTAGCATGAATCTCATTAAAACACAATGTGAGATAAAAACCCCCTTACGAAATTTCAGCAGCCTAACAGCGCCAATTAAAACTTTTAAAACGGATTGATGTGAGAAAATAGGGTATCTCATCAAATTAACATAAAAATTACAGTAATAGTAATATAAAATAACATCCCAAACATAATAAAGATGAACTTAAAATGAATGACATAAAAGAGAGTGCTTAAAAAGAAAGAGAGAGGTATGATCCCTTACCTCGAGTCCGACTTGACTCGATCATTTTTTAACCTCTTGAATAATAAACTTGAGTTAATTTATACTTTCTTAATAAACTTTTTCAAGTTCATTATTCCTTTTATATCACTTACTACCATGCTATGAACACAATGTAATTATGTAAGTTAATAATGGTAGTTTTGTAGATCATTGCTACTTGAGTAAAAAATAAACTCTTTATAATTACAAGTTGTTCATGTGGTAAAATATATATTATATCCAGAATTATATTCATTATTTGGATATCATATATATCATATATATCCATTATATACATAAATTTATAATATTACATAACATTTAGAGGTAAGAAATGAAATGCACCGTTCATGGAGATGGTAAGCCGTACGTAAGCATGAACGCTACTTCCATGGAATTAAAACATAATGATAAATAATAGTATTATAATTTAAGTATGTTATAATATATAATATCATTAAATCTATCCTTTATACATACCAAATATGGTATTAACGAATCAAATCACTTTGAGGTGGTGGTAGTCCGCACTTCCTAAAATGAAGATATCATGTTTAACCATAATGGAAAAAATAAAGGTATGACATAAATGAAAAATACAGAAGCTTAAGTAAAACATAAACATATTATATATCACATATAAATATATTTACATTTTAATGGCCACCTTTGAGGATGTTAAATGAATATTGAACAGTCATCGTTTCGTGAGGCATAAATTCACCATCCACAGAAACAATATGTTCTTTAACCATTAGATGTAGGTGTGTGTAAGTCTAGCTAGAATACATATTATAACAACATCCTATTATATTGAAGATACTGTATTTGTTACAAAATAAATGAATAAATAGTGTTTAGGGGGTTGGAGAAGCAAAACAAAACAAAAGAACACAAGTGAAGACATTACCTTAAAATCGTGTATCTCTCTTTGATTTGAGCTCAAATGCTTCCTTGGGAAGACGTATCCCAAAGTGAGGCTTATAGGAGTAAGATAGGGATGTGGAGAGACAAAAGGAGTATGGGTTGGCCGAGACAAAGGCTTCAGAGGTGTGGGTAATGTGGTAGAGGTGGGGGCCTTTTATAAGAGGAGAGGAGGGGCACTCTTGGAAAGTTACAAAATGTTACTTTATTTTCAAATGGGTTTCATATTTTAAAGGTCCCACATTGATGTATTTCGATTCTAATGTGGTAAGGTTTCTAAATATACTTATTTAATAGGTATTTTATAAGTTTAAGTTAGAGTTTTATCATTATCTTTTCATTTTATTTAAATCCCTTATTAATGAGGTAATCGCTGCATCATCTTGATGTCATAAATAATTTAATTTTTTTATGTCTAAAATTTATAAAAAAAATATCATGATGTAGGAAATATATTTAGATTTCTAATAAATATTTATAGAAAAAAATATGACTTGTATAACCCCATTTAAAAATTTTTTTAGGGAAACATCTCATGCTTGTGACATTTTTATTTTAACTTTAAATAAAAAGTTCTTTATGTAAATTTCCAATCAAAGTGGATCTATAGGGTCCCCATGTTGACCCATGGATTTTAGTGGTCTGAAATGACACATCAAATGAGGGTAGGACATGTGTCTAGGTAATTTCATATTATTAAAACATTATTTTTACCTTAAATTACAGTAATTACCTCTAATCGCGATTAAAAACTTAAAAGATACTATTCCCCAAAAAAATTATTTTAATCGCATTGAACCACATTTTAAATCCTAATGAAAACCTTGTATGTTGGATTTTTTAAATTCAAATCACAGAAGTGGTGATGTTTCATTTAAACGAAAAATCAGTTTTTTAACTATCACTTAGTGGTTTCACTATTCATCAAAAATTGAATTTTTTTCAGAAAAATACCAAAAATTAACCCTAAGATATATTTGATATTCCGAATTAAAAAATGACGTCTATTTTAAAAAATTCAAAACAAATAAGTTGCATTAATTAATTTAATAATTAATTCCCGTTGTCAAAACAAATAGCGTGTTTTAAGAATCAGTATCTTTTAAAAGATTGACACTAGTTTAAGTCCAATTTCAAAGTGAAATTAATTCCAATAACCACTATTGGAATAAATGATAAAAATATATTCTAAATAAACTTTAAAATAAATTAAAAATATAATCTATCCATATAAATAATTCAGATTAAAAGGAGATTTTGAATTAAAATGCAACATTTTCAATAAAAATGATCATTATTGGAAAAAATAACGAAATTTTAAACAAAATAAATTTTGATGTCAAGATTCCAAATAAGGATTTTATTTTGTCAAATACAACATATAAAATTTCAAAAATTATATTTAAAAATGGTTCTCCATAAAAAGGCGGTTAATCGAACTTTTAATGAATATTAGAAGATTTATGCTTAAAATTGGATTCATTTGCATTTTAAGCCTCCAAAATTTATTGGATAAAAGTAAAAATATTTGACAAGCATTTATTATCATTTTTAGTTAGTTCCATTCATTCCTGCCATTAAAACAGCTAGGCGTTAACTACCTTTTAAAATAATATTATTTTATTATTAGAGTGCAACGTAAGATTTTAAAGGAACTCGTTGTTGCATATTGGGTAAGCCATCGAGCATAGTGTTCCATTTAAATTAATACTAACATTTCATTCACAAATTGGGATAATTATAAAAATGACATATTATTTATTTACCATGGGTGTTACATCCTTCCCCCCTTTTGGAAATTGTGTCCTCGCAATTTTAAAATTGGGCTTGGAAACTTCATTGAAAATCCCACATCGGCACAAGAGTCAGTAAAAAATCACTTTAAAATAAAGAAAGAGAAGTACAAAGGTCACACGTGTTAACCCATATTTGGATTCCATGTAGGAAAAAATGGATATGGAGAAAAAAAGGGTCATGTTCTGAGGGAGAGTGATACTAAACATGTATTGGAGAAAGTTAACCATAATAAAATCGCAAACTTGGGATGGGTTAAACGGTATTCGATTCCCCAGTAGGAAAAGCTAACAGAAAATTTTTTTGTTTTAAGTTACTCTTCATTGAGGAATTTATTTTTTATCTTAACTAAATCATAATGAAACATACGTACTTGTCATGTAGACTTCCAACTTTAACTAGGTTCATTAATCAAACTAATATTTTCTCCAAAAGACGAATATTTAGGAAGAATTGTTCGCATTAAGATTTCTATAATCAACTTCTTGATAATCACCTAATCCACAAAAGAGAACTATATATATTACATGTCTTTAGACAAAAAACAAAACCAAAATTGTTAGTATGAGATCAGATAATCCACAAAAGTATAATCCTTTATAAAAAAATCTATTCTTAATCACCAAAATTTGTCCAAAAAAAACCCCATGTTCAACGAAGACCATTTGATAAACAATTGTCCATAAAATTATTCAATGTAAACCAAAATAATATTGAAACATAAATATAATAAAGATTTAATCACATAGTCTCCTATGATAAATTTTACCATTTTTCTCCAAAATAACATCAGTTACTATTGCAGTCTCATACTAAAAAGTAATTATCCTAATCACATATGCTCCATGATAGGATAGTCATTTCCATTTATAACAAAAAAAATCAACTTACTCATAATTCATAAAATAATATAACTAAAAAAGACTCATTCAAACTAACCAGGGACTTCACATAGTCTAGTAGTAGGAGATAAATACCAGTTGCTCTTTGGTTGTGTGTTAGATTCCGGCAGCTTCGTCAGACGCGACAGGTTGTCACACGTTCTGCGTGTTTTCCCTTTTCAAATACTATATAATTTTATAACATTCCTCAAAAAGAGATAAATTAATCAAAAATAACCATAACATATTTTTACCACAAAGGTTATCTGATAACCTCCATTTTGAAACCCAAAAAGTATTAACCAGTAATTGCCTCAAATTCAAGGATCATATAAACGCAAATGGTTCTTTATAACTATATCCACCAAAGAAAGGATAATTATTCCTCAAATAAAATTTTCGTATATCAAACAATAGGGTTACTATAATAAGTCTTCTAATGTAAACCCATCATCAAAAGAGACTTCATACATCTAAGAATTTCACCATCATAAAATCTACCATAAACCTTCAATCTCTTATATGATGTCTTCTTACTCATTCAACATTCTTCATGATCCATTATCCATTCCTTTTCAACTTATTCTGAAATAATTCCTTCCTACAAAAAAATCATGATTCATATCCTAAGAATCCAATAATAGGAAAACATATGTTATGAAATAATCCATACCTTTCATTCATCATTGTCAGTTTCTTCATCCTCAATCTGAATGGAATGAGGTATTGGTAAATGAATATTTGTATGATTTTGGTGACCCCATTCCTGAAACTTTTCGTAGGACATGTGTTTTCATAATGATCATGCAGAACACATTTAAAACATCCAATTGATCCTTCATAAAGAACTTCTTTCCCTTTCCTATAGTCAACTAGATGTTTCCTTTTTCCTTGGTAGGTTCTTGCTTTATGACCTTAATTTCCATATCTATAGCATATCTCTGTACCTTTAAACATTTTCCTGTTTGTTTCTTTCCACATATTTGACACATAGGTTTTTCAACATACTTACCTTTACGATTATTACCTGAACTTCTGTAGGGATTTGTTTCTCTCATATGCAATGCCTTATAAAAATCACTAAGGTTCAGGTGGTCAATCATGACTCCAGATAGTTGGTTGAGGATAACCAAAAGATTTCTCAGTGCTGCACAGATATCATTCAGTTGTTATTTTATAAAACCGTCATAGTTTTCTTCAAATCCTCTATTACTTTGGTTCCTGCTAGATCCAGCCATTTACAAAAACCAAAAAGGTCATTTTGAGTATATCAGTAAAATCATCAAATAAAAAAGTGGAAGATAAACACCAAGATATACTTATCCATGTTATCTCAAACTCATTCTATCTTTCAAAAAAAATGACTCCATCTAATATACTAACCATTATAGTTATACACAACTTGTCACATTTTCTTAAACAACACTCTAACCTCTAATGTTATCTAAACCGACCTCTGATACCAACTATAAGGCCACAACCTTAAAACTTACTTAATCTTGAGTTATTAAAAGATTACACATTGAGGATATTTTTAGGTTTAGTGTTTTAGAGAATTAGATCATAAAACATGCATTGCATTCCACATTTAAACAAAGTGGTTACATAAAAGATAACATTCATTTTTCACATCAATGGAAACATATTTAAAATAAAACATGGATTCTTTCCTGAAACTTCCTTGACACTATCATCATATAATGTACCATTCCCTTGACCTGTGAAAAACATTTCAAAAACATGGGATGAGCATAAAAATCTTAGTAAGGGATATAAAAAGTATGGAAAGGAAACATGAGTATTTATATACATATGAATGAAATCATACTTTACCCATAAAACATATGCACTTTAACAATCCTCATAAAATCATGAATAAAGAATAGAAATCATAAGTCATAATGGTAACTTAAGGCATTCATAACTTTCTTACGTAGGGAGTAACCTTCTTGGTTACGTTTGGAATACCCATCACAGTATATTCCCTAAATCTCTTTGGAGAAACCTTAACGTTTAACTCTTTCGTGTTACCCAATGCATTGGAGAGCTATGTCGGGCTCACCCACCCTTAGTTTATCATGGAACCACCCATCTTCATAACAATCCCCAAGAACCATAACATAATCATAGCACATAACTTAAGCATAAAGGAAAGATAAAATTCCCACATTGTAATAACAATATCACATTTTAAGATATTTAAATAATGAATCCATTCTAAAAACCATTTTCAAAACCATTTAAAAAATTTAATAAAGAAATTTTTTAATCAACGTGTCCCATACCACTTTGAAGATTTTAACATTTTATACCATTAATATCCATATATATAAATCCTTAAAACCAATTTTAAAACATGGATATTAATGGGAAATATTTATACGATTAAATCATTAAAACATTTAAAATGATATCTTATATAAAGGTTTTTTAACAAAATGAGAGACACTTGAATACAATAATTAAGGAATAACATTTAATAAATTTTTTTTAATATCATGAGAATAATGGGATTCATGATATAATATTCGAAATGATAGTATATACACCATATAAGAGTTAATTGGTGCATAACAACAATGAAGACTCAATGGAAATGTAAATTGAGATGAAATCCATTATAAAGATGGTACCCTTAAATTAAGGATAAATCAATCTCATAATTATATGCGAAAAATATAAATACACCCAATATAAGTGGATGTTAAGTTTAAAATAATCAAAGGTCATTCACACATATTCAAAGGATGACATATTCAATAACTACTTGTTGAACCCAAAGAAATCGAAATTGGTTTAAGAAGTTCCCCTCACAGCCTAACGACGTCACATCAAATTTTAGAAAAAGATTTGATGAGAGAGATAAAGGGTATCTCATTACTTGGACATAAAATTTATGGAAATATGGATATATAAGAACATATCCCCACATTATAAGATGAAAATTAAAAGTCATAACAAAAAAATTCTTTTAAAAAGAGGAGGGTGAAAGGTTATTTTACCGATTGGGGTAACTTACGAAACGTACACTCCATGAAAGAAGGAATATAAAACATTGATGTAAATACACATAAAAGAAATTATGTTACACAGAGAGTAGAATAATGGACAGTACATACACCACTCAAAAGAAAATATTGGCAAATGTAGCATGAATCTCACAAAAACACAAAGTGAGATAAAAAGCCCCTTATGAAATTTCGGTAGCCTAACTACGCAAATTAAAACATCCAAAGAGGATTGATGAGAGAAAATAGGGTCTCTCATAAAATGATCATAAAACATACAGTAAGAGTAATATAAAATAACATCCCAATCATAATAATGATGAGTTTAAAAGGAATGACATAAAAGAGAGTGCTTAAAAAGAAAGAGAGAGGTAGGATCCCCTACCTCGGGTCCGACATGACTCGATCGTTTTTTAACCTCCTGAATAATAAACTTGAGTTAATTTATGATTTCTTAAGAACCATTTTCAAGTTCATTATTCCTTTTATATCACTTACTACCATGCTATTAACACAATGTAATTATTTAAGTTAATAATGGTCGTTTTGTAGATCATTGCTACTTGAGTAAAAAATAAACTCCTTATAATTACAAGTTGTTCATGTCGTAAAATATATATTATATCCAGAATTATATTCATTATGTAGATATAATATATATAATATATATCCATTATATACATGCATTTAAAATATTACATAACATTTAGAGGAAGAAATGAAATGCACCGTTCATGGAGACAGTAAGCCGTACGTACTCATGAACGCTACTTCCATGGAATTAAAACATAATGATACATAATTTTATTATAATTGCAGTATGGAATAATATATAATATCATTAAATATATCCTTTATACGTACCACATATGGTATTAACGAATCAAATCACTTTGAGGGGGTGATAGTCCGCATTTCCTAAAATGAAGATATCGCGTTTAACCATAATGGAAACAATAAAGGTATGCCATAAATGGAAAATAAAGAAGCTTAAGTAAAACATAAATATATTATATATCATATATAAATATATTTACATCTTAATGTCCACCTTTGAGGGTGTTAAAAGAATATTGAACAATAATCGTTTTGTGAGGAAGAAAATCACCATCCATAGAAACAGTATGTTCTTCAACCATTAGATGTAGGTGTGTGTAAGTGTAGCTCGAATACATATTATAACAACATCCTAGTATATTTATGTTATTGGATTTGTTACAAAAGAAATTAATAAATAGAGATTAGGGGGTTGGAGAAGCAAAATAAAACAAAATGAAACAAGTGAAGACATTACCTTAAAATCAGGTATCTGTCTTTGATTTGAGCTCAAAGGCTTCCTTGGGAAGACTTATACCCAAAGTGAGGCTTCTAGGAGTAAGAGAGGGACATGGAGAGACAAAATGAGCATGGTTTGGCTGAGACAAAGGCTTGAGAGGTGTGGGAAAGGAGGTAGAGGTAGGGGCCTTTTATAAGAGGAGAGGAGGGCACTCTTGGAAAGTTACAAAATGTTACTTTATTTTCAAATGAGTTTCAGATTTTAAAGGTCCCACATTGATGTATTTTGAGGATAAGGCGGTAAGGGTGCGAAATATACTCATCCAATAGGTATTTTACAAGTTTATGTTATAGTTATAACATTATTTTTCATTTTATTTAAATGAATTATTAATGAGGTAATCGCTGCATCATCATGATGTCATAAATAATTTAATTTTTTTAGGGTCTCAAAATTATAAAAAAAATATCATGATGTAGGAAATGTTTTTATGTTTCTAAATAATATTTATAGTAAAAATATGACTTGTATAACCCTATTTAAAAATTGTGTTAGTGAAACATCTCATGGTTGTGACATTTTTATTTTAACATTAAATAAAAAGTTATTTATTTAATTTTCCAACCAAAGTGGCTCCATGGGGTCCCCAAGTTGACCCATGGATTTCATGGTCGGCCATGACACATCCAATGAGGGTAGGACATGTTTCTAGGTAATTTCATATTATTAAAAAATTATTTTTACCTTAAATTACACTAATTAACTCTAGTCGCGATTAAAAACATAAAAGTTACTATTCACCACAAAATTATTTTAATCCAATTGAACCAAATTTTACATCCTAATGACAACCTTTTATGTCAGATTTTTGAAATTAAAATCACAGAAGTATTAAAGTTTCATTTAAACAAAAAATCAGTTTTTAAACTACCACATAGTTGTTTCAGTATTCATCAAAAATTGAAGTTTATTAGAAAAATACCAAAAAATAACCCTAAGCTATATTTGATATTCCGAATTAAAAAATGACGTCTATTTTAAAAAATTCAAAACATATAAGTTGAATTAATTAATTTAATAATTAATTCCCATTTTCAAAACAAATATTGTGTTTTTTTGAAGCAATGTCTATTAAAAGATTGAAAATAGTTTATGTCCAATTTCAAATTGAAATTAATTACAATGACCACTATTGGATTAAATGGTAAAAATATTTTTTAAATAAACTTTAATCTAAATAAAAAATATAATCTATCCATATAAATAAATCAGATTAAACTGGGGTTTTGAATTAAAATGACACATTTTCAATAAAAATGATCTTTATCGGAAAAAATATTGAAATTTTACACAAAATAAATTTTGATGTCCAGATTCTAAAGAAGGATTTTATTTTGTCAAATACAATATATAAAACTGTCAAAAGTATACTTAAAAAGGGTTCTCCATCAAAATGTTGTTAGTCGACCTTTTAATGAATTTAAAAAGATTTATGCTTAAAATTTGATTCATTTGCATTTTAAGCCTCCAAAATTTATTGGATAAAAGTAAAAATATTTGACAAACATATATAATCATTTTTTAGTTAGTTTCGTTCATTCCTGCCATTACAACGGCTAGGCATTAACTACCTTTTAAAATAATATTATTTTATTATAAGAGTGCAACGTATGATTTCAAAGGAACTCGTTGTTGCGTATTGGGTAAGCCATCGAGCATAGCGTTCCATTTAAATTAATATTAACATTTTATTCACAAATAGGGATAAATATAAAAATTCCATATTCTTTATTTACCTGGGGTGTTACGTCCTTCCTCCCTTTTGAAAATTGCGTCCTCGCAATTTTAAAATTGGTCTTGGAAACTTCATTGAAAATCCCACATCAGCATAAGAGTCAGTAAAAAAATCACTTTAAAATAAAGAAAGAGAAGTACAAAGGTCACACGAGTTAACCCATACTAGGATTCCATGTAGGAAAACATTGATATTGATAAAAAAACAAAGGGTCATGTTCTGAGGGAGAGTGATACTAAACATGTCTAGGAGAAAGTTAACCATAAGAAAATCACAAACTTGTGATGGGTTAAACGATATTCGATTCCCCAGTAGGAAAAGTTAACAGACAAAATTTTTGTTTTAAGTTACTCATAATTGAGGAATTTATTTTTGATCTTAACTAAATAATAATGAAACATACTTACTTTTCACGTAGTGTAACACCCCAAGCTTCTACAGTACGCTTCTCTTTGAATAATGTGATAGCGTGTGTTGTACGCAACACCGAATTCTAACACACCATAACCAATCAAACTAGCCGTTATGAATAGTAATACCTACTTTTTGAAATTATATATATTTTATATTTCAAAATGGACTTCATTTTTGGATTCGGAATATTGAATTTAGCCTAAGATGAAATTTTGGTACTTTTCAGATAACTTTAATATTTTGATGAATAGTGAAAATTACTAAATTTTAATTAAAAAAAACTTTTTTAATCAAAATAATTATTAGTGATAAATTATGAATTTGAGAGGATTTAAAGTATATTTAGAATATATTTTTACCATTTAATACAATGTTGTTCATTGGACATAATTTTACAATTAAACCGGACATAAACAAGTGTTAATCTTTTGATAGTTATTATCTTTTAAAAACACGCTTTTTGTTTTAACAGCGGGAGTTAATTTTAAATTAATTTCTGCCACTTATGTGTTTTGAAATTGGAAAAATGGATTCTATATTTGTAATCAGGATGTTCAAGTTGTGTAAATAGGGAACTTTTATTTTTAGACATTTTGAATAATTACTTCGGTAAATATTTTATTTACCATGGTTAAGGGTAAATCCGGTAAATAAGGGTTAAAAAATAATATTATAATAACACTAAATTACCCTAAATCGTGTCCTAGACTTATTTGTTGGTACATGTTCGACCATAGGCATCTTTGGGACGATTTTGGGACCACATGGAGCCAGTTGTAGGTGATAGGGACACTTTATTTTAATTAAGTTAAAATGAATACAAAAATGACACAAGCATATATTTTTTAGCAAAAACAATTTTTACATTGGGTTATATATGTTGGATTTTCGATTGAAAATATTCATTAGAAATATAAAACAATTTACTACATAATGATAGTTTAGTTATAATTTTTGGAGATTAAATAATTTAATTTATTTATGACACAATGATGATGCAGTAATTACCATAATAGTGAAAATTTAAAATAATTGATATTATAAATACCAAACTAAATATAATTTTAGACTTTTAATGAATTAAAATAATTTTATAGGATAATATGACATATTATAATTGATTTAATTAACTTTTTTCGAGGTAATCATTCTGTTTTGAGTTTCACAAAAATCAACTATTGAATAGTGTCAAAATTGACATAAAAGAGTTTTTAAAACAAAAATTATATTATTAATTGATATTAAATTCTTAAAAATCTAAGGTTTGGCCAATAGACTTATATAATTATAGTTATATCATTAATGGACCACTTGGGGGTCTCTTGGATGTATATGGTAAGTTTATTAACCATATAATTTAAAAATACAAAGAGACATTGTAAAAGTGAAACTAATTAACTTCGAGTTAATACTTAACGATAAGGATAATATAAGTACCCAAACCTATCTAAATTTTATTGGTTGAGTGTTTTTAGACCCATACCCACCTTAAACTTTGAATAATCAACTTTGGAGCCATTAGAAACCGAATATGAATTTATTATAAACTAATATTTCTAGCTTTTCCAAAGGTGCCCCTCACCCCTCTTATAAAAGGGCACTCCTCCCTCTCATTTCATCACACCTTCAAAGCCTTTTGGTTCGGCCAAAGTCTGCAAAAATACTCTCCCAACATCCCTAACTACACCTATAGGCCTTATTTTGAACATAAATCCAACCTAAGTAGCCATTTTGATCAAATTAAATGGAAGAAATCGAAGAAGAGGTAATGATTTCACCACCCTTTTCCAAGTTCCTTTCTTCTTCCACTTCTTCTTCCTTTGCTGTTACCATTATAAAATAATAACTCCAGTATCATATATATACTGTGATGTTATTATAAATATGGTAAACCATATTCAGTATTCTATCCACCCTTTGAATAACATGTCACCATACATGCGTACGTACGGCTTACCGTCTCCACGTCTTGGTGTAATTGTTATTCAATATATTATTATTTGGATGGGTATAATAATGATGTGTAACTCATGTAAATAATAAATATAACATGTTAATGATTCTGTATATATGATATATCATCCATTTATATATTATTTTACTATCAAAAAAATGATATTGTCGCTCGTGTGTACGTACGGACTACCGTCTCCACGAACACGATGAGATTCATTATCCATCGTATCCATTCAAGTATAATTCTCATTTGATGATTAATAATAGTATCTAAGGACTTGATATCATAATGGATATTATTAAGATACAACCTATCCATTACAAACATGGCTTACGTAACAAAACATATAAAAGAAAAAGAGTAAGTTAACACCTGAAACGACGATAATTCTAAGATATTATTAACAAAGCAATGTTAAAAGATCATATATGATATCATATTATTGTATATGTTTATTGAATAGTTTAATAACAATTATTTCACTATTATACAGGAGTTTAACCTACCCCAACCAAGGAAAAGTACAAGGTAAGGGTTATTTCACAATCTCTTCATTATCCGAGGTTGTTTATACGTAATAATCTACTGGGATCTCTTTATCATCCACATCCATGTTTCTTAAAAATGTATTTCAAAAAAGTTTTACTATTTAATAGAATATGAGTTAAAGTCATTCATACCCTTTTTGACTTTTATATGTGGTTTATAAAGGAATCATTCCATTGTTTTCAAAACAAGGTCATTTTTAACCGTTTCGACAGAATTGAGTTAAGAATGTTTTTTTAACTTATACGGAGGGTGTGGCTATTTTCCACCGTTATAAAATCTTCAATGCTTCCATTAAAAGCTTATAAGATTATTTTCAATGAAAATGTTTTATTTTATATGGCTATTAAATGCTTTCAAACTAAAAATAGATATTTCTCTAAAAAAAGTTTTTATTTCATCTATGTCAACATTCTTTGTTGGATTTTTCGCTTATGTGAAGTTGATTTATTATGATACAAAAATTCTATGTTGTATTGAAGGTTTTTTGATATGTTTGACTATGGATGTTATATTTTTATATCATTCATGGTTTATGGTGAAAGTATTGACATTTCGTATGCTACTTTTAATACGAACGTTTATGTTATGTTTAAACCTTTTCATATGGGAATGCATTGGACTTAATATATGAGGGGTGGAGCCCGCTATAACTCCTCGATGCATCAGTAGGTCTCATGAGACAAAATAGTGTCTTGGCACAAGGCCTTGGAAAAATCTTATTTGTAGTCTTGGCACGAGGCCTTGGCTTTGTGGTCATGATAGTCTAGCATTATGCAATCCATCATTATGAAAGTGGTTATTGATATTTAATGTGATTATTCGATTAGTAGAATATCTATGTGAAAAAGTAAATGGAATTATTTCATTTTACTTTTTCCATACTATGTTGAAGTTCAAGTCTAAAAGGCTTTTGTTTTAGGTATACATTTCCTTAAATGTTTATTCTTATTTATGAATGTTTCTACTATATTGTTATCCTTACTGGGCATTTGAGATCACCCATTTTCTATGTATTATTTTTCACAGGAAGTGAAGTAGTAAATTATGAATGACATATAGGGATATTATGTGGGGATATGAGTGTGGAATATGGAGAAAATATGTTGTTGTGGTAGTTTTACACTTTATGATGTAATGTAAAACTTTATGAATATATCAACTGTTTCCAAGGATACTAAACCAATCGGTCTTTCGAGATTTGATCTTTCTTGTGATCATGCCAATGTTATGTAACAATGCACCGAATCTGGGTAACTAGGGTCAGGGCGTTACAGTTGGTATCAGAGGAATTTTAGTAAAAACCTTGGAAACTAGCTTTAGATAAACTCTGATTAGAGCAAGTAGACCTAAGATGAACTTTGAGGATTAGTATAGAAGAACTTCCTAGAATTTTGGTATTGTAAAGATTTTTTGAGTTTTCTGAGAAATGCATCCCTATCTGGATACGAGCAAGTAGAGGCGGCTCTGGCACAGATGTATCTAGGGGTAAAACCAGAAAACACCGATTTGAGCTAGACTCGAACGGGAACTGGTGCACGACAACGGGCCTTGCAGCACTCTTGGTTACGACACTCCCTGGGGATATTCTTATGATAACTCTCATTTTATTTACAAATCATTATGAAGGGTTTATGAGTATATACTTCCTCAAAGAAAATATTTTTATGATTATGGACTATATCCATAAATAGTTAAATTTATGTTAAGTGTTTTATAAGTTTTGGATTATGTATTTTGATTCATAAACTGATCTAGTTTATGCCATTATTTAGAAATGGATCCTAGTGGAAGAAATGGAAACCGTATCAATGCACGCACTCCATGTAGGGATTTCCCTCCTGCTCAAGATAATTATAGTGGAGCTGGTGATGCAACTGGTGCCGATCAGCTAATCACCATACTGGGACAACTCACTCCGGTTATGAATAATAACCTTACCCATATGGAGCACCCTAATCCGCAGCGTGGAGGATCAATGTTAGATCAATTCATGAGGAAACATCCACCAACATTTAATTGGAGTAAAAATCCCTTAGTAGCTGAGCAATGGATAATTTCCCTAGAGAAAACATTTCAGGCTTTGGGGAGTAGTGAAAGGGAAAATGTTATCGTGGCAGTTTACCGCCTCACTGGAGATGCTGATAAATGGTGGTCATTGATTCAAAACACTAAGGAAGATGATGAAGTATCAAATATAGAATGGAGGGAGTTCAAAGATCTGTTTTTAGAAAAATACTTTCCTCACGACCATCGAGCAGATATGGAAAGGCAGTTTCTGAGTCTGAGACAGAAGGAGGATGAGAATGTCACAAAGTATGAGGCTAACTTTACAAGGTTAGCAAGGTATGCTGGAGATTATATATGTAACCCAGGAAGAAAGATTGATCGTTTCTTTGATGTGTTAAAACCATTTCTCCGTCGAGCATTAGTCTCACAATCCTTCTCGTCGTACGAAGACATTGTCTCAGGTGCTATCAAGACCGAAAAGGAATTCTATAAGTCATATGACTTTAAAGCGAAGCAAGAGAAGAATAGGCCTACTGATCAATCTGGGAATGGAAATAAGGGGATTAAGGGAAAGGTTGAATGTCCATCCTGTGGTAAATGTGGGAAAAAACACCCTGGTACTTGCTTGAATGGAACGAGAGTCTGTTACAAGTGTGGTGAAAAAGACCACCAAGCTCGTCATTGCAAGGGGAAGAAGGAAGCCACCAACGTTCAGTGCTACAATTGCAGGGAGATGGGGAATTATGCAAATGAATTTCCTAAGCGTTAGGAGAACTTACCTCAAAAAAGGCCAAGGGATCAAGGCCAAGCTTATGTTATCACTACTGCAGAGGTAGAAGCTCCGAAAGACGTGGTGGCCGTTAATTTAATGGTTTCCTCAAGATTAACAAATGCATTATATGATTCTGGATCATCGCATTGTTTCATATCTTCCCAGTTTGCTAAGAAAAATAGATATTTCCAATTTGATTTAACAAGGGAGTTGTCAGTTAAAACTCCTAAGGGAAGTATCATTGCAACAAAGTTTTGCGAATCAGTCCCCATTAGAGCACATAAATGTTCTTTATATGCTGATCTCATCATCATACCTATGATTGAGTTTGATATAATCCTTAGTATGGACTGGCTTTCAAACTATTATGCGACGATTTAATGTAAGAAGAAAGAGGTTACGATTCTTGATGATAATGATAAGGAACACCTTATCTTTAGAGCAGAATCGTAACCACCTAATTATTATTTAGATCCACCCCCAGTAGCACAACTAAATTCAATTATTGGGGAGGAAGAGAATGAAATAACTGGGGGTGAGGAAAGGAATGTTCAAATAGAGGATTCACCTATTGTGAAAGAATTTGTAGATGTATTTCCGGAAGATTTACCTGGACATCCTCCAGAACGAGAAGTTGAGTTTTCCATTGATTTAATTCCCAGATCAAGGCCTATATCGAAGACCCCTTATAGAATGGCCACTATAGAGTTAGTCGAACTAAATAAAAAACTAGAGGAATTGAGTAATAAATGATTTATTCGCCCTAGTTTTTCTCCATGGGGAGCCCCTGTACTTTTTGTTAAAAAGAAAGATGGATCTATGAGGTTATGTATCGACTATAGGGAGATCAATGCTATAACGATAAAGAACAAGTATCCCCTACCTCGCATTGATGATTTATTTGACCAACTGCATGGATCTCATTACTTTTCAATGATTGACCTTCGATTAGGATACCATCAGTTGTGTGTGAAGAAGGAAGACATTCTGAAGACTGCATTTCGAACCTGGTACGGGCATTACGAGTTTTCTGTAATGCCTTTTGGTTTGACTAATGCACCCTCTGTATTCATGGATCTGATGAATAGAGTTTTTAAGGAGTATCTCGATGAATTTGAGGTGGTATTTATTGATGATATATCAGTATACTGCAAAAGCTACGATGATCATGAAAATGACTTGTGCATTATCCTGAAGACTCTGAGAAGACATGAATTATATGGGAAGTTTAGCAAGTGTGAATTCTGGCTTCATGAGATTTCTTTTCTTGGCCATATTGTCTCTAAAGAGGGAATCTCTGTTGATCCTTCTAAGACCAAGGCAATCCAAGAATGTCCAGCACCTACGAGTATAACTGAGGTACGTAGTTTTATTGGTTTGGAAGGTTATTATCGACGATTCGTCCAGAATTTTTCCCTATTGGCTAACACATTAATGAAGCTCACACGTAAAGGGGTTAAATTTGTTTGGACAAAAGAGTGTGAATAATGTTTTGAAGAACTGAAGAGAAGATTAGTCAATGCTCCTATATTGACTGTACCATCGGGCAATGATGGGTTCGTTATTTATAATGATGCATCGAAGAAAGGACTTGGTTGTGTCCTTATGCAGAATGATAGAGTTATTGCCTATGCATCACGACAATTGAAAATTCATGAACAAAACAATCCTACTCATGATCTCGAGCTAGCATCTATGATCTTTTCTTTGAAGATATGGAGGCACTACCACTATGGTGAAAAATGTGAGATTTATACTGATCACAAGAGTTTGAAGTATATTTTCTCACAAAAAGAACTCAACATGAGGAAAAGGAGATGGCTTGAATTACTCAAGGATTATGATTGCACGATACACTACCACCCAGGGAATGAAAACAAGGTGGAAGATGCTTTGAGCAGAAAATACCATGGAGTTTTGAACAATATGAGAATTGAAAGGGATCCAATTTTCATGGATCTAGTGAAGATGGACATGGGAATAACCCTGGAAGGCGAAACATCAATTCTTTTTCAAATGGTTACCAAACCATCTTTACTAGAAACAATTAAGAGTTCTCAGACTGATGATGAAGAATTTCAAAAGAAGATTAAAGCTGTGAATGATGGGAGACTGAGAGACTTTGTGTATGAAGATGAAATTTTGAAATTTGGGAAGAGTCTTTGTGTTCCCGATATACCTAATCTAAAAATGGAATTGCTGGATGATTCTCATAGTTCCAATTTCTCTATACTCCATGGGAGCACCAAAATGTATAGAGATTTGAAGGAACATTTTTGGTGGGACAACATAAAGAGGGAGATTGCTGATTTTGTGTCAAGATGTATGGTTTGTCAACAAGTGAAAGCTGGAAGGCAACAGCCTAGAGGAGTCATGCAACCTCTTCCGATACCGGAGTGGAAATGGGAAAATATTACGATGGACTTTGTCATGGGGCTACCAAAGACTCCTATAAGGAATGATGCAATATGGGTTATTGTTGATCGTCTTACCAAGTCAGAACATTTTCATGCTATAAGAGAAGATCTACCCCTGGAACGTCTAGCAAGACAATATGTTAATGAAGTTGTGGGACATCAAGGAATACCCCTATCGATTGTTTCTGATCATGATCCCCGTTTTACTTCAAGATTCTGGAAAAGTCTTTAGAAATCCCTGGATACTGAACTTTATTTGAGCACTGCTTACCACCCTTAGACAGACAGACAATCAGAATGGACTATTCAAACTTTAGAAGACATGTTGAGATCTAGATCACTTGACTTTCAGGGTATATGGGATCAATGTTTACCTCTGGTAGAATTTTCCTATAACAATAGCTTCCATTCCAGTATTCAGATGGCACCATATGAAGCGTTATACGGAAAGAGATGTCGTACAACAACCTGTTAGGATGACATTGGTGAAAGAAAACTTGTAGGCCCAGAACTAGTGGAGGAAACGATGGAAAAGGTGAAGGTAATCCAAAATCAAATCAAAGCAGCTCAAAGTAGGCAGAAGTGATATGCCGATAATCGAATGAAGGATTTGGAATTTCAAGTTGGTGATCATGTTTTTCTGAGGTTATCTCAATGGAAGGGAGCCATACGTTTTGGTAAAAAGGTAAATTGAGTCCCAAGTACATCAGACCTTTCGAAATTCTAGAAAGAATTGGGGCTCTAGCTTACCGATTGGAAATGCCGCCAAGTCTCTCCAAAGATCACGATGTGTTCCACGTATCTCTGTTGAGGAAATACATGCCTGACCCAACGCATGTACTTACCTATGAAGAATTAGAACTGGAACCCAATCTATCAAATTGCGAAGAGCCTGTCAGGATTATTGATTCGAGAGAACAAGTACTGAAAACCGGACGACGTGTCTAGTAAAAGTCTTGTGGAGAAACCATAAGATGGAAGAGGCAACGTGGGAACCCGAGGAACTTATGATGAAGAACCACCCGAGTCTTTTCATGTGATAATTATTCTAGAAATTTATAGGATGAAATTATTTGAAGGAGGGGATAATGTAACACCCCAAGCTTCTACGGTAAACTTCTCTTTGAATAATGTGATATCGTGTGTTGTAGGCAACACCGAGTTCTAACACACCATAACCAAACAAACTAGCCGTTATGAATAGTAATACCAACTTTTCGAAATTATATATATTTTATATTTCAAAATGGACTTCATTTTTGGATTCGTAATATCTAATTTATCCTAAGGTGAAATTTTGGTACTTTTCGGATAACTTTAATATTTTGATGAATAGTGAAAATTAATAAATTTTAATTAAAAACAACTTTTTTAATCAAAATAATTAATAGTGATAAATTATTAATTTGAGAGGTTTTAATCTATATGTAGAATATATTTTTACCATTTAATACAATGTTGGTCATTCGATATAATTTTACAATTAAACCGGACGTAAACAAGTGTCAATCTTTTGATAGTTATTATCTCTTAAAAACACGCTTTTTGTTTTAACAGCGGGAATTAATTTTAAATTAATTTCTAACACTTCTGATTTTTGAATATGAAAAAATGGATTCCATATTTGGAATCAAGATGTTCAAATTTTGTAAATAGGTAACTTTAATTTTTAGACATTTTGAATAATTACTTCGGTAAATATTTTATTTACCATGGATAAGGGTAAATCCGGTAAATAAGGGTTAAAAATAATATTATAATAATGCTAAATTATGCTAAAATGTGTCCTAGACATATTGGTTGATACATGTTCGACCATAGGCATCATTGGGTCGATTTTGGAACCACATAGAGCCACTTGTAGGTGATAGGGACACTTTATTTTAATTAAGTTAAAATGAATACAAAAATGACACAAGAATATACTTTTTAGCAAAATAATTTTTACATAGGGTTATATATGTTGGATTTTTTATTGTAAATATTCACTAGAAAGATAAAACGATTTACTACATAATGATAGTTTAGTTATAATTTTCTAGAGTAAATAATTTAATTTATTTATGAGACAATGATGATGCAGTAATTACCATAATAGTGAAAATTTAAACTTATTGATATTATAAATACCAAAATAAATATAATTTGAGACTTTTAATGAATTTAAATAATTTTCTAGGATAATATGACATATTAGTATTGATTTAATTAACTTTTTTCGAAGTAATCATTCTGTTATGATTTTCACAAAAATCAACTATTGAATAGTGTCAAAATTGACATAAAAGAGTCTTTAAAACAAATATTATATTATTAATTGATATTAAATTCCTAAAAATATAAGGTTCAGACATGAGACTTATATCATGATAGTTATATCTTTAATGGACACTTTCGGGTCGCTTGGATGTATATGGTAAGCTTATTAACCATATAATATAAAAATACAAAGAGACATTGTAAAAGTGAAACTAATTAACTTAGAGTTAATACTTAAAGATACAGATAATATAAGTACCCAAACCTCTCTAAATTCTATTGGTTGAGTGTTTTTCGACCCATACCCACCTTAAACCTTGAATATTCAACTTTGGAGCCATTATAAACTGAAACTGAATTTATTTTAAACTAATATTTATAGATTTTCCAAAGGTGCCCCACACCCCTCTTATAAAAGGGTATTCCTCCCTCTCATTTCTTCACACCTTAAAAGCCTTTTTTTTCGGCCAAACTCTGCCCAAATACTCTCCCAATTCCCTCACTACACCTATAGGACATATTATGAACATAAATCCAACCTATGGAGCCCTTTTGATCAAATCAAAAGGAAGAACTCAAAGAAGAGGTAATGATTTCACCACCCTTTTCCAAGTTCCTTTCTTCTTCCACTTCTTCTTCCTTTGTTGTTACCATTCTAAAATAATAACTCCAGTATAATATATATAAAGTGATGTTATTATAAATATGGTACAACCATATTCAGTGTTCTATCCACCCTTTGAATAACATGTCACTATACGTGCGTACGTACGGCTTACCGTCTCCACGTCGTGGTGTAATAGTTATTCAAATTATTATTATTTGGATGGGTATAATAATGATGTTTAACTCATGTAAATAAAAAATATAACATTTTAATTATTCTTTATATATGATATACCATCCATTTATATATTATTTTAATATCAAAAGAAGGATATTGTCGCTCGTGTGTACGTACGGACTACCGTCTCCACGAACGCGATGAGATTCATTCTCCATCGTATCCATTCAAGTATAATTCTCATTTGATGATGAATAATAGTATCTAAGGACTTGATATCATTCTGGATATGATTATGATACAACCTATCCATTACAAACATGGCTTATGTAACGAAACATAAAAAAGAAAACGAGAAAATTAACACCCGAAACGGCGATAATTCTAAGATATTATTAACAAAGTAATGTTAAAAGATCATATATGATATCATATTAATGAATATGATTATTGAATAGTTTAATAACAATTATTTCACAATTATATAGTAGGTTAACCTACCCCAACTATGAAAAAGTACAATGTAAGGGTAATTTCAGAATCTCTTCATTATCCGAGGTTGTTTATACGTAATAATCTACTCGGATCTCTTTATCATCCACATCCATGTTTCTTAAAAATGTATTTCAAAACATTTTTACTATTTACTAGAATATTAGTTAAAGTAATTTATACCCTTTTTGACTTTTATAAGTGGTTTATAATGGAATATTTCCGTAGTTTTCAAAACAAGGTCCTTTTTAACCTTTTCGACAGAATTAAGGTAAGAATGTTTTTTTAACTTATACGGCGGGTGCGACTATTTTCCTCCATTATAAAATCTTCAAAGCTTCCCTTAAAATCTTATAAGAATATTTTCAAAGAAAATGTTTTATTTTATATGGATCTTAAATAATTTCAAACTAAAAAGATATATTTATCTAAAAAGAGTTTTGATTTCATCTATGTCAACATTCGTTGTTGGATTTTACGCTTATGTTAGGTTGATTTATTATGATACAAAACTTCTATGTTGTATTGAATGTTTTGTGATATGTTTGACTGTTGATGTGCTATTTTTATACCATTCATGGTTTATGGTTAAAGTATTTACATTTCGTATGATAGTTTTAATACGAATGTTTATGTTATGTTTAAACCTTTTCATATGGGAATGAATTGGACTTAATATGTGACGGGTGGAGCCCACTATAGCTCCTCAATGCATCGGTAGGTCTCATGAGACAAACTAGTGTCTTGGAACAAGGACTTGGAAAAATCTTAATTATAGTCTTGGCACGAGGCATTGGCAATGTGGTTATGATAGTCTGGCATTATGCATTCCATCATTATGAAAGTGGTTATTGATATTGCATGTGATTATTCAATTATTAGAATATCCATGTGAATAAGTAAATGGAATTATTTCATTTTAATTTTTCCATACTATGTTGAAGTTCAAGTTTAAAAGGGTTTTGTTTTAGTTATACATTGCCTTAAATGTTTATTTTTATTTATGAAAGTTTCCGCTATATTGTTATCCTTACTGGGCATTTGAGCTCACCCCTTTTCTATGTTTTATTTTTCCCAGGAAGTGAAGAAGTAAATTATGAATGACCTTCAGGGATATTATGTGGGGATATGAGTGTGGAATATGGAGAAAATATGATGTTGTAGTAGTTATACACTTTATGATGTAATGCAAAACTTTATGAATATATCTATTGTTTCCAAGGCTACTAAACCAATCAGTATTTCGAGATTTGATCTTTCTTGTGATCTTACTAATGTTATGTAATAATGCACCGACTCTGGGTAACTGGGGTCGGGGCGTTACACATAGACTTTCAACTTTTACTAGATTCCTTAATCAAACTGATATTTTCTCCAAAAGATTAATATTTAGGAAGACTTGTTCGCATTAAGAGTTCTATAATCAACTTCTTGAGAATCACCTAATCCACAAAAGAGAACTATATATTTCCCATGTCTTTAGACTAAAACCAAAACCAAAACTATTATTATGAGATCAGATAATCCACAAAAGTATAATCCTTTATAAAAAAAATCTATTCTTAATCACAAAAATTTGTCCAAAAAAACCCAATGATCAACGAAGACCATTCGATAAACAAGTGTCCATAAAATTATTCAATGTAAACCAAACTAAGATTGAAACCCAAATATCTGAAGGATTTAATCACATAGTCTCCTATGATGAATTTTAATATTTTTCTCCAAAATAACATCAGTTACTCTTACAGTCTCATACTGAAAAGTCAATAACCTAATCACATATCCACCATGATAGGATAATCATTTCCATTGATAACCAAAAAAATCAACTTACTCTTAATTCATAAAATAATCTAACTAAAAAAGAATCATTCAAACTAACCAGGGACTTCACGTAGTCCAGTGGTAGGCGATAAATACCAGTTGCACATTGGTTGTGGGTTCGATTCCCGCAGCTTCGTCCGACGTGACGGGTTGTCACATGGTCTGCATGTTGTCCCTTTTCAAATACTATATAATTTTATAACATTCCTCAAAAGGAGATAAATTCATCAAAAATAACCATAAAATTTTTTAACCACAAAGGTTATCTGATAACATCCATTTTGCAACCCAAAAAGTATTTACCAGTAATTGACTCAAATTCAAGGATCATATAAACCCAAATGGTTCTTTATAAATATATCCACAAAAGAAAGGATAATTATTCTGTGAATAAAATTTTTGTATACCAAACATCAGGGGTTACTATAAATAGTCTTCTAATGTAACCCCATCATCAAAAGAGATGTAATACATCTAAGAATTTCACAATCCTAAAATCTACCATAACCCTTGAATCCTTTATATTATGACTTCTTACTCATTCAATATTCTTCATGATCCATTAGCCATTCCTTTTCAACTTATTCTTAAATACTTCTTTCCTACAAAACAAATCATTAATCATAGCATAAGATTCCAAAAATAGGAAAACATATGTTAAGAAATAATCCATATCTTTTATTCTTCATTGTCAGTTTCTTCATCCTCAAATAGATTGGCATTAGGTATTGGTAAATGAATATTTGTACGATCATGGTGACCCCATTCCCGAAACATCTTCGTAGAGCACGTGTTTTCATAATGACCATGAACACCACATTTAAAACATTCAAATGATCCTTCATAAAGAAGTTCTTTACCTTTCCTAGAGTCAACTAGATGCTTCCTTTTTCCATGGCAGGTTCTTGCTTTATGTACTTCATTTCCACATCTATAGCATCTTTCTATCCCTTTGAAACATTTTCCTATGTGTTTCTTTCCAAATATTTGACACATAGTTTTTTGAACATACGTACCTTTATGATTATTACTTGAACTTCTGTAGGGATTTGTTTCTCTCATACATGATGCCCTATAAAAATCATTAAGGTTCAGGTGGTCAATCATGACTCTAGATAGTTGGTTGAGGATAACCACAAGAGTTCTCATTGCAGCACCCATATCATTCAGTTGTTCTTTCATAAAACTGTCATAGTTTTCTTCAAATCCACTAATACTTTAGTGCCTGCTAGATCCAGCCATTTACTAAAACCAAAAAGGTCAGTGTGAGTATATCAGTAAAATCATTAAATAAAAAAGGGGAAGATAAACCCCATGAAATACTTATCCAAGTTATCTCAAACTCATTCGATCTTTCAAAAGAAATGATGACTCCATCTAAAATACAAACCATTGTGGTTGTACAAAACTTGTCACTTTTTCTTAAACAACACTCTAACCTCTAAAGTTATCTAATCCGACCTCTGATACCAACTGTAAGGCCCCAACCATAAACCTTAATTAATCTTGAGTTATTACAAGATTACACATTGAGGATCTTTTTAGGTTTATAGTTGAATTAGATTATAAAAAATGCATTAAATTCCACATTTAAACAAAGTGGTTATATAAAAGATAGTATTTATTTTTCCCATCAACGGAAACATATTTAAAATAAAACATGGATTCTTTCCTGACAATTCCTTGACAATATCATCATATAATGTACCATTCCCTTGACCTGTGAAAAACATTTCAAAAACATGGGATGAGCATAAATATCTCAGTAAGGGTTATAAAAATTATAGAAAGTAAACATCAGTACATATATACATAAGAATGAAATCATACATTACCCATAAAAGATATGTACTTTAACATACCTCATAAAATCATGAATAAATCATAGAAATCATAAGACATAAAGGTAACTTGAGGAATTCATAACATTATTACGTAGGTTGTAACACTCTTGGTTACGTTGGGAATACCCATAACTGTATATTCCCTCAATATCTTCAGAGAAACCTTAACGTTTAACTCCTTCATGTTACCCAATTCATTAGAGAGCTATATCGGGCTCACCCGCCCTTAGTTTATCACGGAACCACCCGTCTTCATAACAATGCCCAAGAACCATAACATTATCATAGAACATAAGTTAAGAATAATGTAAAGATAACATTCCCACTTTGCAATAACAATATAACATTTTAAGATATTGAAATAATAAATCCATTCTAAAAACCATTTTCAAAACCATTTAAAACATTTTAAAAAAATATTTTTGAATCAAAGTGTCCCATACCACATTGAAGCTTTTAACATTTTAACCCATTAATATCCATATAAATAAATCCTTAAAACCAATTTGAAAACATGGATATTAATGAGAAAAATTTATAAGATTAAACCATTAAAACATTTAAAACGATATCTTAGTTAAAGTGTTTTTAACAAAATGAGAGACAGACGAATACAATAATTGAAGAATAACATTTAATAAAAACATCATAATATCATGAGAATAAAGGGATTCATGATATAATATTCCAAATGATAGTATATACACCATATAAGAGTGAATTGGTGCATAACAACAATGAAGTCTCAATGGAAATGTAAATTGAGATGAAATCCATTATAAAGATGGTATCCTTAAATTAAGGATAAATCAATCTCATAATTATGTGAGAAAAATATAAATACACCCAATATAAGTGGATGTTATGTTTAAAATAATTAAATGTCATTCAAACATATTCAAAGGATGACATATTCAACAACTACATGTTGAACCCAATGAAATCGAAATTGGGTTAAGAAGTTCCCTTGACAGCCTAACGGCGTCACAGCAAATTTTAGAAAAACAGTTGTTGAGAGAGATAAAGGGTATCTCATCACATGGACATTAAATTTACGGCAATAAGGATATATAAGATCATATCCCCACATAATAAGATGAAAATTAAAAGACATAACAAAATAAATCATTTAAAAAGAGGAGGGTGAATGGTTCCCTTACCGATTTGGGTAACTTTCGAAACGTACACCCCATGAAATAAGGACAATACAACATTGATGTAAATACTCATAAACTAAAGTATGTTACACAAAGAGTAGAATAATGGACAGTACATACACCACTCAAAATGAAATATTTTCAAATGTAGCATGAATCTCATGAAAACACAAAGTGAGATAAAAAGCCCCTTACGAAATTTCGGCAGCCTAACAGCGCCAATTAAAACTTCCAAAATGGACTGATGAGAGAAAATAGGGTCTCTCATCAAATGAACATAAAATATTACTGTAAGATTAATATAAAATAACATCCCAATCATAATAATGATGATCATAAAAGTAATGACATAAAAGAGAGTGCTTAAAAAGAAAGAGAGAGGTAGGATCCCTTACCTCGGGTCCGACTTGACTCGATCGTTCTTTAACCTCCTGAATAATAAACTTGAGTTAATTTATAATTGCTTAAGGACCATTTTCGAGTTCATTATTCCGTTTATATCACTTACTACCACTCTATGAACACAATGTAATTATTTAAGTTAATAATGGTCGTTTTGTAGATCAATGCTACTTGAGTAAAAAATAAACTCATTATAATTACAAGTTGATCATGTGGTAAAATATATATTATATCCATAATTATATTCATTATTTATATATGATATATATGATATATATCAATTATATACATGCATTTATAATATTACATAACATTTAGAGGTAAGAAATGAAATGCACCGTTTATGGAGACAGTAAGCCGTATGTACGCATGAACGCTACTTCCATGGAATTAAAACATAATGATACATAATAGTTTTATAATGAAAGTATGGTATCATATATAATATCATTATATCTTTCCTTTATATGTACAACATATTGTATTAACAAATCAAATCACTTTTAGGGGGTGGTAGTCCGCGCTTCCTAAAATGAAGATATCGCGTTTAACCATAATGGAAACAATAAAGGTATGCCATAAATGAAAAATAAATAAGCGTAAGTAAAACATAAAAATATTATATATCGTATAAAAATATAGTGACATCTTAATGGCCACCTTTGAGGGTGTTAAAAGAATATTTAACAATCATCGTTTCGTGATGCAGAAATTCACCATCCACAGAAACTGTATGTTCTTTAACCATTAGATGTAGGTGTGTGTAAGTGTAGCTCAAATATTTCTTATAACAACATCCTAGAATATTGAATATAATGGATTTGTTACAAAATAATTGAATAAATATAGTTTATGGGGTTGGAGAATCCAAATTAAACAAAAGAACACAAGTGAAGACATTACCTTAAAATCGGGTATCTCTCTTTGATTTGAGCTCAAAGGCATCCATGGGAAGACTTCTGCCCAAAGTGAGGCTTCTAGGAGTAAGAGAGGGATGTGGAGAGAAATCATGAGCAGGGGTTGGCCGAAAAGAAGGATTTAGATTTGTGGGTAAGGTGGAAGAGTTGGGGGCCTTTTATAAGAGGAGAGGAGGGGCACTCATGGAATGTTACAAAATGTTACTTTATTTTCAAATGAGTTTCGGATTTTTAAGGTCCCACTATTATGTATTTAGAGGATACAGTTGTAAGGGTTCGAAATATACTCATCCAATAGATCTTTGACATGTTTATGTTATAGTTTTAACATTATATTTTCATTTTATTTATATCCTTTTTTAATGAGGTAATCACTACATCATCATGATGTCATAAATAATTTAATTTATTTAATTTCTAAAAATTATAAAAAAATATCATTATGTAGGAAATATTTTTATATTTGTAATTAATATTTATAGTAAAAAATATTAATTGTATTACCCCATATAAAAATTGTTTTAGTGAAACATCTCATGCTTGTGACATTTTTATTTTAACATTAAATAAAAAGTTATTTATGTCATTTTCCAACCAATGTGGCTCCATGGGGTCCCCAAGTTGACCCATGGATTGTCTTCATTTGTCATGACACATTAAATTAGTGTAGTACATGTTTCTAGGTCATTTAATATTATTAATACATTATTTTTACCTTAAATTACACTTATTACCTCTAATCGCGATTAAAAACATAAAAGTTACTATTCACCAAAAAATTATTTTAATTACATTGAACAACATTTTATATCCTAATGAAAACCATGTATGTCGGATTTTTGAAATTCAAATAATAGAAGTGATAAATATTCATTTAAACGAAAAATCGGTTTTAAACTACAACTTAGTTGTTTCACTATTCATCAAAAATTGATGTTTTTCAGAAAAATACCAAAAATTAACCCGAAGCTATATTTGATATTCCGAATTAAAAAATGACGTATATTTTAAAAAATTTAAAACATATAGGTTGCATTAATTAATTTAATAATTAATTCCTGTTGTCAAAACAAATAGCGTGTTTTTAAGAAGCAATATCTATTAAAAGATTGACACTAGTTTAAGTCCAATTTCAAAGTGAAATTAATTCCAATGACCGCTATTGGATTAAATGGTTAAAATATATTCTAAATAAAACTTAATATAAATTAAAAATATAATCTATCGATATAAATAAATCAGATTAAAAGGAGGTTTTGAATTAAAATGAAACATTTTCAATAAAAATGTTTTTTATCAGAAAAAAATAACGAAATTTTACACAAAATATATTTTGATGTCCAGATTATAAAGAAGGATTTTATATTGTCAAATACAACATACAAAATTGTCAAAAGTATATTTAAAAAGGGTTCTCCATCAAAAGGTGGTTAATCGACCTTTTAATGAATATTAGATGATTTATGATTAAAATTGGATTCATTTGCATTTTAAGCCTCAAAAATATATTGGATAAAAGTTAAAATATTCGACAAACATATATAATCAGTTTTTAGTTAGTTCCGTTCATTCCTGCAATTACAACGGCTAGGCGTTAACTACCTTTTAAAAAAAATATTATATTATTATTAGAGTGCAACGTAATATTTCAAAGGAACTCATTGTTGCGTATTGGGAAATCCATCGAGCATAGAGTTCCCTTTAAATTAATATTAACATTTTATTCACAAATAGGGATAAATATAAAAATTCCATAATATTTATTTACCTAGGGTGTTACACTAGGTTCTAGAGAATTAGAGAAAATCACACATTTATAATTGTTGAATAAAATAATTTCTTATTACACTTCCGCATGCGGTACACCAAAAGCATCGAAGCCCGATTTAGAACATATATGATTTCTGTGAAAACCATTTAAAATAAGGGGCGAGCATTCAATTTCCCAGTAAAGTGTTTTAAAATCGTTGAAATAATTTTTACTAAAACTCCCTTGGAAAATAACCTTTGAGAAATAGGTTTGGAATTTTTTTGATAATACCATAAATATGAATTCGGAAATATCATTAGATAAAATCTTTTAAATCATCTACGTATCAAAAATACGTCAATGTTTTGAAAATGATTACGCTAAAAAATTTCATAAATTTAGTCTAGTGGTATTTTTGAAAACAATATGCAAGCTTTTGAAAACAAAAACCAAGACTACATGGAACATTGATGGCTATCTTGGGCCGACCCACATGAGGGATGGGTTCACTCTTCAATTCCCTATTGTATTTACAATGTTCAATTGCTATTTTTTATAAAACATTTTATGCTTTCTTATATATATATACATAAATCCCCACTGGAGATCTACTTCAAAGACATGAAATATTTTTTTAATACATATATATACACACATATATATATAATTACATATACCCATATATATATATATACTTTCTCATTATTAAATTTGAATGATTTTAAATAATCAAATATCTCGTAGACTTATCTTTTTATGACAAAAATAATTTTTGTTCTAATTTTCTATTTAACAATAATAAAAAGAATGGTTATTAAAAATTTTTATTTATTAATCAAAAACATTTATACATGAAAGATGTTTAAAATTTTATAAGTAATGTTCTTATATTATAATGTAATTGGCATTCATTATTGTATAAATGATTTTCACACACACAAAATGAAGTCTTTAGTTTTAATTATTATTGTTAGAAAATTTCACATGGACTTTTATATTTCAAAAATTGACAAATTGATTTTGATAATATGAAATTCACATAAAGAAAAACTATCTTTAATCCTTAAATAAAATAAATATATAAAATAATTTCATAATATACATATATCTACATTATATAGTTATTATTATAAAACAATATAAGTCATTGAATAATAAAAACATAATCACTTGCATTAACAAAATCTCAATTAAATAATAAATCGATGATAATTATTTTCATCTGAATTAAAAACAGTTTTTAGAACAAGTTTTCACGAATATAAAAACCAAAATAATTTCCCAAACAAATGTAAAGTCAAAATATGCATTGATATAAAAAAGAAATAATATAAATAATTTTTTTATACTAAATTGTAAAAGTAATATCATGACTTTAAAATAACTAAATTAAAATAAATCAAATGAAATTATTTTTTATAATTCCTTAATAAAATAAATATTCCTAAACATATAAGAGATTCTAACTACTCTCTTTCCTTATAAATATGGAAAAATAAATAGTCGTGTATGTAAATATATATATATATACATCAATATAAAACACTGATAATTTTCATAACAATAATAAACACTTAGCATCAAAAGATTAAAATTATTTGGAATAGAATTTTCTTTATACAACAAAATCCATACAATTAGACTTTAAAGAAGAGAATTTTTTTAAAATAAATTCAAACTATCTTATTACGAAAATGAGTTTTCAAAATAATCAAATGTTTAATGATAAATATTTCTCCCTCACACAGAAACCAATAAAATTAAAATCATGAAAACCAGATTGTATATCAAATAAATCAAAAAATAATAATAATCCCTTACAGATTTTTTTGATTGAATAACTGTTTCCTCTCTATAAAGCAAGAATTTAGTGCCTTAAAACGACCACATGAAATACCCTCTCTATTTATAATATCAAAAAGATATAATAGACCAAGTAAATCTTAAATGTAATCAATTAAATTGCATCAAAAAATGGTTCCGATGAAACTCTTGTAGAGAAATCCTAATATAATTTATTCATATATTGATACAAGTGGATAGAAAAATTAATGTATTTTTCGTTAAAAATGGATTGATATATTTTATATTGTATAATTAAGTTGGATAAGTAGGTTCAATGTGATGTTTAAACATGTTTATGCCGACTGAAATTAAAAATTGATTGATATATCATTTTTAAATCACAATACCTTTATTTTTTAAAATATCATAAATCAATGAATAGAAATAGAACCATGAAAATATTCAATGAATTAAAATTTATTTAAATCATCAAACTAAATTTTAAAAAAAAAATTGATTACATAATGATTATAATAATTTTAATCAGACGAAAAATATAACCAGATAAAGCAGTATAAAATATTGACTATTGATGTAGGAATTATTGATAAACTATTGAAATTATGATAGATTGAAGAAAACGATAACTAAATGGGATCCATACAATACTGATAGGATTTTTCGGATAAAAAAATCAGTTAAAATCACTGCAACTTGTAGAGGACGTCGACATCAGATAAGAAGATCTGAGCAGATATCAATTTCCCAAGGAAAAATGAATAAATTGACAAATCAGAATTTATTACACTCTAAAATGGTTCTGAAATGAGATTCAGATAAATAAAATTATTTAACTAACACATACATCCAGATTTTCGAATCCATGAACATTTTGAATATAATGATTAGATATCATATCTGCTCGATCTTCATCCATCACTTGAAACCCTAAACCGAGTTCAGACATGGTGTTTCAAAACCTCTACATGCAATCAAACAATGAATGATGCTTGAGCTTCAATCGATGACCGTTGTAGCCCTAATAAACTCGAACTCAAACTCTCAGTCTCTGACTCCTCATTCGGGTTCGACCTCACCCAAAATCTCCTCTACCCATTGACGACGACATCAACGAGATGATCTCTCTTACCAAATACGCTTGAATTATTTTTATCTCATATGAAACCCTTGTGACTCCTTACATTCTCACGAACCCAAAACTCATTTTCTTTTTTTATCTGCATTATACCGTTTTCAATTTTTTTTAACAAATTTTTATAATTTTTTATTTGAATCCAATATTTATATTTATAATATCAAATTTATTTAAAAAGTATTATTTTATTATAATTATAATTCCATGCTTTCTTATTAATAAATCATACAATTTCAAATTTATATATATATATATATATTTAAAATATTATTAATATTAATATAATTATAATAATATTGAAAATTCTTATAAATTCATATTAGTTCATTTAGTAAATTAATATCATTCATTATGTAAAATTTTTTTAATAAAATTATATTTATATAAATACTAACATAATGAATTATAAATTATAATATATTTGGATATATGATAACTTCAAAATAAATTGGTCTTAAAATATGTTTATTTATTTATTTAAAACTTTTATATTTACTTATGTTTTTAGAAATAATGTTTTATTAAATATTTCATTCTAATTTAAACACAATTTATAATTATAAAACAAATTCATAAACATATAATATATTAAAAATAATATTATGTTTCTTTTAAAAAAAATATGTTACTTTTAATATTAATTTTTATTTTATTTATCAAAAAATATCATTTCAAGATACTATATTTCAAGGAAGTATAGTTAATATGTTTCCATGTTTTTAAAAAGAAGTGAAATTTATGAAAAATATTATAATTCAATGTATCAAAATTACATTTTTTTAAATGAAGTAATGTAAACATATTTCATAACATTAATAATTTAAAATGTTAATTAATTAATTACATAAAGTATCTGGGACGTTACACTCTTCCAAGTAATTTTTTTTATTTTGATGAAATGTAATGAAATCAATGGGATGATAAAATCTCTAATCAATTGACTCCCATGAATAATTAAATACAAGAGGAACTGATTAAAATTGAAATTTATATAAGAGATATATCAACTAAGATTGTGAAGCTGAACATAATACCACAAACATTCATATATATAATTTTCTTTAATTGGGGTGAATAACATGATACTTTTTATTAGGTATTACAATAGTGATCCCATTATCACTATTAATATCACGATATAATTGTTTTTGGTTTTTCTCATATAACCTTTTTAGATTTTGAGAAGGGTTACCTTCTGGGAGAATGTTGATGACCATTTTTTATAAACATCACTATGGATGTTAGTGATCAAAATAAATATAGATTTATAGGAATTACCGAGGGATATTAAGCCATATAATCATTTATAGAACTCAATATACAGAGTTCTCTAGGTCTATATGATTTACAAGGATCATTTTACTCCACAAAATGGGATATCATCAATAGATAACTCATTTAAGTTGATTAATATTTTTTTGAAGTGTCTCTCCCCCAAAGTCACCACTACCACCGTTGTTGTTCTCAAACCAGTGGTGATGTTAAAGTATTAATTTTATTAGTTTTAATACATTATTATATTAATAATTTCATTAAACAATCTTGTAAATATTTTGAATATGAGGTTTTCACAAAATACACCTCTTCAAATTTATAATTAACAACTAGGATTTCATAATGTAAGGAGCATCCTGGGAGATATTGGAATGTATTAGAAGACAATATCATATTTTTATATTGTTATGGACGTATCCAACATTATGGTAAAATATTATATAAATTTGGAATATGATAGAATGGAATAGGGTATAATTATCAATGTCTATAGATGATTTGGTTTCTCTGAATTTCATTATCACATTTTCTTTTGGTTCATCTATTCATCATGGATGTATAATTCCCTCAATGGTAAGTTCTATTGTATATTCAAATTCATTAGATGTATTTAATTATTCAATCCCACATATCCATGTTTTTGTATTCATTATCAGAACTACCATTGAAAAATATTAATATGGGAATCCTCAATGGGTTTAGTCACATTTTCAGAGGTTATTAAGAATTATATACATTATCCCATTTAATTTTAATTAATGATATGATTTTAATCATTAATATTATCTAGAATTACACTCAAAATTTCAGGATGATCTGGAATCACTGTGGTATTGTAATATGAAAATTAATTAAAATTTCTTAAATTTGTGTTTACTTATCAAAAAAGTGGAATATTAGACAATGCAAAATCATTGTGGAGATACATGGTATCCTTATAAGTAATTTAGCTAAATATTATCTAGTACCCCATTACCTAAAGGGAGAGTTATTATAAACCATATAAGTGGTATTAACAAAAAATCATTAAAGATTCAAATTATAACATTTTTTGGTAGAATGAAATTGGTGAGCATAATGATATTCTTTGTACAGATTCATGTTATAATAGTTGATATTTATATTAAGAATAATATTAAGAAAATTTAATGGATTATTAATAATCTCTTATTGGATTGTCATTAGGATGGTCAACACCATAGAACCATATGTGCAAGAGTTTATAAAAAAATTTGGTATTGGGAATTGGACATAGGTATATGCCATAAAAATGAGGTACATGTAATAAAATATGTTTTGGGAAAATATTTCCGATAACTATCTTTGGTCAAACATTTTATTGAGTATAATTCAAAACATTCCAAGCTATTAAGAAAATTAAACCTTTTACTCTCATTTATAGATAAGTATTCTATAATTAATGGATGTTATTAATTACATCACCCAATGGAATATTGATTTGGGAGACATAACCTTATAGAAGGAAAACTGAGTTAGATATCCCCTTATTCTACCAGAGAAGTCATATCCTAAACATAGAATTTAGAAAATAAGTTTCCCACTAATCCCTCCATGACACAATTCACAATGATAATAAAAAGTCTTTATATTATAGTTTACAACTTTAAAATAGTATTGATTGTTATGTATTTACTCCCCCCCCCAACAATGTTTATCTATTTGACTTTCCATACTGTGCAACCCATGGATAAACATATATAGATCTTGGAGCATAATGTCTAGATTAAGTCCCTTCTAACAAAAAACAACATTATGGTCTTGGGTATTTAAAATAATGTTATTTCCAAGGACCATATCATTAAAAATATTATATTCATAAGTAATAAAATGTTTGGTGTTGTGTGCATGATAAAAAAAATCAATGATTAATATCATTACAATAATAGACTAGACTAGTTTCATGTACGGTTTCTTTGGGGGTATTTCATGGGATGATAATTATTAGGATTGGATTGATTATTTCATGAGTGTTTTTTAAATCATGTTTCTATGAGTATTTTCTCCTAGTAGAGTCTGATTATTCTTCCATTAGGTGTCTAGGTTTTATGTGAGGCATGAAACATGAATTATCCTCATATATTCAAACCTTATGATTCATTTTTGAAATGTAGAGTTGTAGGCGCAACTAAATATCTAGGATCACTACACCATAATGTTATTGTTCATCTTCTCATGTAGGGTAAGTTATACTACCCCATTAATATTGTTTCAAGATAATATATTATAGGTTAGGGATCACGGGTGTCGTAGAAGGATCTTATTCATGTATTTAAATTATGTACTAATGAATCATATAAACAAGATACAATGAATAGTGGGGTAATCAATTACAATTCATAAGGCTTTATCCTTATGGAATTATAGTCCCTAAATGAAAATGAATGTATATTTTAGGATAATGTTCCTCAAATAATCATTTAAATTTATCTCTATAGGGAAAATAATAACAACATCCCCACTATGGAATTAGACTTCCATGGTGATCAATGCTTTGTTAGCCACCTCTATGATCCCCTATGACATTGCCTACACTATTAGAACTTATATAAAAATTATTATTTTAAATTTTATTCATATCAATAACTTATAGAAGGAAAATATTGTGACATTAGTTAATGCTTCCAAAGGAGATGAGGCATAGAGACAAGTTGAATTTTTTGAATTTTGTTTCTCTTCCTTTCAATTTCAGTTTTTTTATCCACGTGGATTCCTTTGGTATTAATAACATTCCTCCACTATAGATTTAATTTTCCATTTATTTCATTTCAATAATATATTTAATTATAAATCAGTTCAAGAATCTATATGGGGTTTTATGATCAATTTATGATTGGGATATCACCAGTGGAATGCGATGAATGCTGGAATTATGAAGAAATAATTTAAGAGTAGGTATGATAAGTATGTTTTATTTGTTATACAATTTGGGGTTACTAATGGAGTTGTTTTATAAAAAAATAATGAATATTTTATTACAAAAAAACATTTCATAAATTTTTAGAGTGTAAATTGATAATTTATGTTATTATAGATTTGTGTAGGATTATTTGAATAATTTAAATTCCATGTCAGAGATCTTGTGAGAGAGACTTTTGTATAAAGAGCTATCCAAGAGTCAGTTTTAGACCATAGAAGTGATATTATTGGGGAAATAGATTTATGCTAAGGGTTTAGAAGAGGAAACAATGATGGTAAATGTGGTGATTCAGTTGTTGATACACATGGATATCACTGAGATCCATAGTATACTAAGATAGGAATGATAAAACTGTCGATTCATTTATGAATTTTCAATTTTTGTCTATCTAATGATACTGTTTCCCTCAAATTTTGTGAAAATATACGGACATGATATTTCTCAAGGATCATTTGGGGAGCTTATGAAGAGGCGAGAATCCACACCAATGTTTCTCATTCCAATGTATAGTGAATGAATATCTGTGTATTGTGATGTAAAAAGTGTAGGAATAGGGTGTATGCTCATGAAAAACGATAAAGTGTTTTTTATTAACTGAGGAAATTATTGAAACATGAGATGATGTAACCTATGCATTATTTATAGTTATAAATGATTAAATATGATAGTAATAGTTGTATAGATTACCAATTTGGAAAGGGGTTTACAGTAGATGATGATAAATAGAGTTTGAGGTTTATATTCTCTGAATTTGTTTTAAATTTGAGGAAATATAGAAAATTTTAGTATCTTTAATCAATTGATTTTGAGTTATTCTATAGTCTATGGGAGGGTAATCGGGTGAAATACTCCTTGATTAAGAGGTGAAGTGGCATTTTATGATCTCGAAACAATGATTGAGCCTATATTATCTATATGTGGGGAGTGTAATTTCCATATAATGGTTCATCATTACTTTATCATATTCATCAAATTTAAAGGAGTCCTAGAAGATTGATATAGAATTTTTTAAAATTTTTTATATTTTTTATATATATATTTAATAGAGTGGGGGATTTTATGATCTCGATGAAGGATTTAATGGTCATATTCAATAAATATAGTTGGGTAGTCAACACTCTATTGGTGATGATGTATCATGAAACCAGATGAAAATTCTTGTGGGAGAGAATAAAGAGTGTAATATCCTATTGTGTCTCTTTATGCATAACTAGTTATTTGAGAAATCTGAAAGACTTGTGATCTATTGTGATTTTTACCCTTTTCCAATGCTGACATGGAAGGGAAAATATTTAATGATTTATATCATGATTGATTTTTATAAAGTCAAAATATAAATATATGTGAATACAACGAACGGTGAATCATCCCATAATCTTTCTTTAATTTTTCCTATTTGGGAGATAGTCACTATTGAGATCCTTGGTATGATATATGTAGAAGAGGTGGTCAGGAATTATAATGTGAATATAACTACCATGTTAGTTAGATATCCGTGAATTGTATCAATAATTTATTGAGGGGTGTAAAAGAGAAAGAGTACATAATAAACAATTATTACGTTATATCACCCTTTAGACAAATAGAGAAGACTATAAATACACTATCAGACATGTTTTGAGCTTCTATTGTTTAATATTTATAGATCAATGGATACTCATTTGTCTCTGATAGAGTTCCCGAACAAAAATAAATATCAAAATTCAATTTCGGAGGCTTTGTTCAAGGTTTAGGATAGAAAACCATACTGATCATCATTTTATTGAGAATAAATTGTAGTTAAATCATTTTTTATGTATTTGTTTCTTATATAAGAAATGGAGATCATGATCACATAATCTTTGAGATGTTATGTATTTTTTATACTTGGAATAATTAATAGACTGATAATCATCAATGAATATTTAAATTTATAGTTAGATATTGAGTTATTTTAAGAGTATCATTGTGGCTAGAAAACATATGGATTCAGAAGTAGTTGAAGTATCATCCTTAGTATAAATGGGATTTAATTTTTTTATGGGAATCAAATATGTGTATTATCACCCAATTATTCATCTGGAGTATAATATAGTGCATAATTTGTTAAATTTCTCAGAGATGAGGATCCACTAATGAGACCCATAATATGTTCTTTCCTATGATTCTCTTTATTAGTAGATATATATCATAATAGTGAAAATTATACAATCTCAGACTCTAGAAACCTAGAGACAGTAGTTGTTTACATTAAATGTACAAATTATAAGAGTTCACAAAGGAATTTTAAATAAAGTAGAAATCAAAGGCAAGATATATATATTCATATATTACACATGAAAACATAATATACAAAATTAACAAATTATATTAAAAAGATTATCTATTTTTTCATATCCCTGAAGATTACAGAAGTTCACCCAGTAGGTTTATTCATGAAAGGAAAAACAATAAGGGCTACCTCACATTATTAGTGAGGAGTAGAATACAAAGGAATATCACATAAAATAAAGAAGAAATATGTAATATGGAAAGAAAAAAGAAACAACCTTAATTATTAATGAACTAAAATAGAGGGAACATGATATCCAGGAATATAAATTAAAAAATGGATAAAAATAATCATTGATCTCATACTGATGAAATGTGTAATGATAGAAATCAAAAACCACTTATTTGGGACTTGTACTGAGAAAAATTACGATCATGGGTAGAGGAACTCAATAAATCCTGACCTCTTTTTCCTTATGTGACATATCTATACTTTGAGGGGATATATAATGTCTGGAACCACCCAATACATAATTATCTATAATGAATTCAGTAAAATATTCTATAATACCATTCATACAATTTCCTAAGGAAACATTTAATGAATAATATATAGCTTCTAATATATTTTGAAATATTGTCCACAGATGCATCTTTATTCCATAAAATAGTTTGGATGTCTATAAGGACCTTACTTAATTAGCTTTGAATCCATCAGGTACCATAAATGCAACATGAAATACCATAATCAATGAAATATAGTTGAAAGGAAAATTAAAAGATTATAGGTTGTCCATGGATGATATTAATTACATTAAATATATTTAATTAGTAGTATTCTAATGAAATATAAGTAAAAATCATTCACCATTGTTCATTAACAGCATTAATATATTCTAAAACATATCCACCATTTGTGAAGTCTTAGGACCACCCATTATGAATTAATGATATTCTTGAATCAATGATATATAACCTCAATTTATGGAGATTACCTCTAGAGAAGTTAGTCACACAAAATTTTCAAATTCCCAATATATATACAGGGATATATTTTCTATGAAATTACCAACACGTTTACTTTACCAAAACATAGTATGATTTTTACAGCATACAAAAGTAATTATTTAATAAAAATAACATTGGAGAGTGATGATAATTTAGAGTTTTATGTTCATTAAATTTCATGAGTAAAATGGAATAATTTATCATGGAAATATGCACCACACAATATAAAATAGATTTTGATTATAAAACGAGTCCCAAAGAATGAAAATTTAGACGGAAGAAACCCCAGTTAGGGCATGAGTAGAAATTAGATGATAAATAATTACAAGATAGGGATTAAAATAGATCTCAAAATACAATTTATAATTAATTTTCACTATATAACATCTCAAATATGTATTATATACAACACATAATGTAAATAATGTATATAATAAAAAATATTTATCAAAGAGACACATTCGACACGAAAAACCCTTACATGTTGCCTTGATATGCCTAAACGTACATTAACTTCCTATATCTCAAGAATATGTATATTATTCACTTTATTTAGAACCTTAATCATATCTATTTTCATTTATACATTTCATAAATAGCATTCCTTCATCTAAAATCTTCCGATTCTCAAGATGACTTGTTTATAGTTGTGAATATTTGTACTAGATTCATAGTAGTTATGTTTGTATTATTTCTTCATCCAAAGTTCATCATTACAAGATTTTTAATGTAACTTCTAGGGATGAATTATAATGATATATTATTTTTCAAATCTGTTTCATTAGTTTGTGGGTGTCTATTTTTGAAGATGAAATCAATATAAGCATATTTCGACCAATCATAATTCTTAGTGTGACTTTTCTTTATTAATTAATTAAATATTAATCTAAATTAAACATAAAAGAATAAAACCAATAGTTACACATTTATATCATATTATACAAGTAATTTTTTTCCAATATAAATTCTCTATACAAATTCATAGCATTGGTCAAGTAGGTGGTTATGATAACCTAAACATGAACACCCTATGATTTAATAAAGGATAATGAGGTGGTTTTGTTGTAATTTATGAATAAATAATCATAATAATCTTATTTGGTGTTCATTTATATTATATATTATAATTATATGTATTAAAATGAAGATGTACTAGTTGTTACAACATTATATAATTTTAATAAAAGATTATCCTCTTAGTATGATTATTTTTAAAGATTAAATTAACAAAGGAGGTTTGTTGATCAAATAATTAATATTTTATTAACTATATTATAAAAAAACCTTAATGATATCATAGAAATCAAAATTTTTCTTTGAAACCATTTTTATGACCATCAATTTATGGTGTTGATGGAAAATAATACACGTTACATCATGGAGGCATAAGTCCACACAACATATGGACAACGACGCTTATTTTAAATGGATGGGGTATACAAATACATAATGATAAAACAATTAATATAGTAATATTAAGGTATATAATTTTTAATACTATCATTGTATTAGTTTTTCTAAAATAAAATGTAAATAAGGAAATTAAGAAGAAAACTATGTAAAGATAATACTTTTGTTGGAGACTTGAATTTTCTATGGAATTATACATTCATTTGAATGTAATAGGATCACAATGAGTGACCATGGAATTTTATTCATAGGATGGGGTTTTAAATAGTGTAAAACAATAGCTTATTAAATAGTAATTATATTTTCATGTCAATATTGAAGAGATTAATACGGTACACTTAAATAAGTGAATGGATGAGTATTTTTGCGATTAACCCATATATTTTCTATAATTTATGGTTACCATTGAAGTGTCAAAGGACTAAAATAGAATAAATTGTAAATTACAAGGATTTTTGGAATGAAGACATCTCCATCCATTTTTGTGAGACCAGTTTGATTGTTTTCTTGGATTCTTTTAACTCTTTATCATTTTTTCTAATATACGTTTACCTTGGTAATAAAACTCAATCTATTATAAATAATATTAATGATAATGATTATAATATACCAATGTATATAATTTAAAAATTATCATCTCAAATTTTAATATCAATTGATTGATGAAAATTTTTAAAAACGTGAAATGATAATTTACAAAAAACATGATTAATCACATAGACACATTTTTTAGAAAAATAATTTTAAAGTATTAATTTTACTAATAAGATAAAATTATACTGGTTATAATATATATATATATATTAATTAATTAATATATTATAAAAAATAATGTGTTTGATGGATTCATGGAAATAAAAAATTGAAACTCTCTTTAAAATACCTGATTTAATGAATTGTCCAAAACAATTATATTAATGTACCATTTTAATCAGATCAAACAATATTTCACATAGGTTCTATATGTTTAGAGAGTATTAGAAATGCATAATTTTAGTCTAAAAATTTATATTTTATTTAATTTTGGTTTTTATAAATTTATAGATCATTCCCATATTATGGTAATGTTGTATAAATTATATATTTCATGAAAACTATATTTTTCAACTTAAAACAAACTATTTTGACAAACCTCAACAATTTATACTAAGATAATTTTAGTATCTTTGATTAAAAAGATGAATTATTTTTGTCAATTAAAATATTTAATATTTAATTTTTAATTAAATCTATGAATAAAGGCTCATAATGGGTTCATTTTTCTAATTGTTTATGGAAGTATCGTTTTACTACTATTTTAAGGTCTTGAGTATTACATTCTCCCCCATAAATTAATTTCATCATTGAAATTAGGTTATATATATGCTATTGAACAAATTCTAATGTTTTTTCCCCTATAATTTTTAGGTTCTCATTTTTCCACATTAACTTTTTAATTTCTCCAAAGTACATTAACACACTTTGTTTTCTTATTCCATAATTCTTGCTCCCATATGTCATGAAATTAGATATTCTCCCCATTATAAGAAAATTCTAGATCTAACACCATTCTCTAATATGTGAGATAATGTGTTTAATCTGGAATGTATTTTCCTAGTGTTGAAACATAGAAGTCATCAAGAACATTAACTCATTTTGTGGAATAACTAGTTAGTTGGAAAAAACATCAATTATTTTTAGAATATTAAATGTCATAATATACCTTGGAAATAACATTTATTTTCCAAAAAATATTATAACTCAAATTTATAGTGAATCTGAAAAAAATACATGATTCACAACAAAAAATTCAAATTCATTCATTCAATTATTAATGTAAATATTTTTAATTCATTCAAATTATTTAATGTGAACATGAAGAGTCCATACACTGATATTTATCTCCTTTACAAAGTTTTGTCCAACTAAATTTTTTTATCAAACATATTCCCAACATGTTGGAGTATGAAACCACATTCAATAAAATTCATCTTATGGCGATATCTGGATGCTATAATGGAAACTATAATTTTATCAAAATTCCATCAAAGGTAGATACTAATACCACACGCAATGATGATGATAGAACATGATATCAATATTTCTTCCAATTGTTATTTTGTCCATTTAAATTATCCACCAATCTAGGGTTGATTGGTAGTTCTTAAATGTATCTCTTTGTTGAGTGTCTGTTATGTACTCCCAAAAATTAAATGTAAATCGAGGGAAATGATCATATATAATTTATTTAAATTTCCAACAAAGCCTTATAATTACATGATATAGAAAGAGACATGGTGCTCAGGGGGATAATCTTCACATGTTTCTATGAAATTATTAGACATACTAAGACGATCAATAATGATCCATATATAGCCATTATTACATGGAGACATTTGGAGTCCAATAAAAAACAATTGTAACTATGTCCCACTTTCATTTATGTATATTAATAGGTTTCATGAATCCCTTATGATGTTTTCTATTTCTGATTATCTGATTGAATATTAAGAATATAGAAACATAATCCACAATTTCCCACATCATACTATTCCACTAAAAATTATATCTTAAATAACTGTATAATTTTTTCTTACCAAGGTTTATAGTGAATTCCAACATATGTGCTTCATAAGTTATTCCCTTTACAACTCTAGAACAGATGGTACCCAAACCCACCTCCCAATCATCAAAACTCAATATTTATAAATTATTTCTTTTAATTTTCCATCATTCATTTATTTAATATTTCATTTTATTTCCTCATCGTCATATAGATATTTATCAATCATTTCTAGTAATTTTGGATTATCAATTAATTGAAAAAAATATTATAGATCCCATTACCTAGTAATCACCATATACATCATCATAATAAATATATATATTTAAGAAGTATCCTTTTAGTCGTTATCATGGACCAAACTCCACGGTCCCTCCTATATAATGCATAACCCTCCTTTTTTCCATAATTGTGTGGTAGTGTATTGATAAATCAAAGTTCATTTATTAGGGTACTGGTGTATAGATAAATCATTGTTATTAAGTTGTTCCAACCATATTCTAGGACTCATGTTGTGAAACTTTTGAGATAAGATATATATCATTCTCTTGTGGTCTATATGTATCTCACATAAGTCAACACAGAGTTCATATCCCAATATTTTCAAATAATAGAAAACATATTTCAGCTCAATATCATTTGTTAGATAGATCTCTTCATGTATTTTCAATTTCCCCAATACATAAACTATCAACCTATCATTTGGTATGTGGACACAACTAACTCATTTCATCGATGAATTTTTATGAATTATAAATCCCACAATACTTAATAGTATAGTAAAAAGTGGTTCAATAAGTACTATCTTCTTTATATTTTCAAATATTACTTAAATTACATTGAATATTTGAATTTAACACATTTACATGGTATCATGTTCAATAGAACATACATGTGGGATAAATATTGAACAAACTGTAGAGAGAAACCTGCTAAAACTCGAAAACTGCATATCTCATATATTTTTTAGTGTAGGCCATTATTTGAATACCAACTTTTTTAAGGGTCCCCCTATATTATACCATTGAAGATAATATGGATAATAATATAAATTTATTCAATACAAAACTCACACTAATTTACTTCTCACATATTTCAATTCTTATTTCTATGTCCAAAAATATTTTCAGATGAATCTCACGATCTTCATAAACACTATAATATGCCAATAGTTTTTCAATGAAAGCCACCTAAAATTCCTCAATAGAATCCTTTAATACTCTGTTAATCACATCCATAATAAAAGAAAGAGAAATATTCATTTTTAATGGAATTACAATAAAATAAATATTTATATTCCTTGTTTGAAATATCAACTTCAATATATCACTATTATTCACCATTATCTGATGAGAAAAGGACTGAAGATTGATCTTTGATAAGTATTGTTCTCCTTTAGGATGATTATGTATGTCATCAATGTAATGTAAATGATACTTATTATCTATATTAGTTTTATATATCTCCCTATAATCAATGACCAAGATCATGGACTCATCCTTCATTTTCATAAATAAAATATTGGGATATCCATGGAAAAATTATAGGGAATAAAAATAATCATTTTTTAAACTCCAAATGTTATTTATTTAAATCTGAATAATCTATTGGATTAATTCTATATTGATTATATAATACGGATATCTGGAATGGGTTCAATAGAGATATTAACTGCATCCTCTAATGGGTTATTAGGTAAATATTTTGAAAAAAGATCAATGAAATTTTATACCATGGGTGTGTGCTTGATTCTTAGGACACCTTCCTTATCCAAAGATCACACATGATATTCCTCCATATCCAAACATTCATTATGAATATCTAATGGGAGAGGAACCAAAACTGATTAAAATAATGATGTATTCAATATTGAGATATGTAATCTTTATATATTAGAAATTAATTTTGGCATTATACAATAAAATAAAATCCATACCACAGATCATATTAAATTTAACCAAAGGTATTATAATGAAATTTGAAAATATATTACGACCATACATCCTAATTGTAATATACTAACCAATAGTTATTTATATGTAACTCCCATATAGTGTCTTAATATCTATCTACCATACTATGGTGATAGGGATGTATCTAATGTCATTTGAAAACAAGGATGATATAAAAAAGAGTGCAGATATAGAATCAAATAAAACAGTAGATAACTTTGAGGAAATGATCAATGTACCTACCACAAAATCATTAAAAACTTTTACATAATTTGTTCTAATTGGATAATAATTATATAAATCACATTTAAATTCGTATAGTAAACTACCATGATGATTTGGGCATTTATTTATATTGTTTTTCTTCTACCCATAGCTAGAAAATTTAATATAAATATATTAAAAATTTCTCTAGAATATGAGATATTGGTTTACCTTTTTATCAACACTTTTAATAAACCACTATTCTCTTATTACAATACATTGTTTTTTTCTTAAAAATAATTTAATTTGTGGGAAATATAATCCATTAATTATTCCTCTTAAATTAATTGTTCTTCCAAGGATGATTATTTAACCATTATTTCTAAAAATTTACATTAATTAAATATGTCCATGAAAAGTAAATTTTTATCTTAATGATCATTCAGATTTTATCCTTATATGTAAAAAATATTACAGAGAATAACAACCATTAATGTTTTGGTTTTAACCTTTAAATGAAACGGGAATATGTTTTGGCTATACATACATAGTTTCCAATGTTCCTCGCTATCCTTTTAACATTATCATCACGTTCAATAACATTTCCACCCCTCTTTTTCCATGATTGAGGAACCACATTCCCAATTCTTCTATATGATCATTTGGAAATAAATTTTCATACAAGACTACCTTAATATTCCTAGTCACATGAAATTGAAGTCATATTCTATTTTTTTGTTTTTTAAATGTGGCCACTAATAGTCTGTATCTCCAATCAGATAATATGACACCATAACAACTTATTAATTTTCAATACATCCTAATGTAATATATTTATTCCCCATGTAACTAATCTATCTTTTAGTTACCAATAGATTATTATTTCCACTGAATGTTTGAGGCTATTGTCACAAGAAGAAATATAGCATAGTAACTCCATGTTGTCAATTGGTCGGATTCACTATATAGTCGATATTATTTTTATAACCAAGTTCATCATCCATAATATAGATATGAATTATTTGTCCTAAAATTTATAATTATTAACATGTCTATGGGGAATATCAATCCATTGATTATCATTGTTGATATGGTCCCCATTTTTCCAATTAGTCACCATTTTTCTACAATAAAATATAAATAATTTTTTCAAAACATTAAATTATAAATGAAAAATACAACTATGATTTCAAGAGGGTTCCATATATATATTGATGTTTTTTCATAGTTAATATCCTATATTACTCGGTTCATCTAAATCTAATACCCATGTTTTCTACAGAATTTCCATTGATAAAAACTATAATACCCTAGACTCCAAAACACAAATCTTATAGTTATATTAAAAATATTTTTACAGTGTAAAATATTTATTGAAGGAGAAAAAACATTTGTAGTATTGGAAGACCATATACATGCATATGGTTAACATTAGAAAATATGATACAACTTTAACATATTAGAATAAAATTATTTTCCATAAATAATTTCCCTAAAAATGATACACAGTTCTCATATGGGTTTTATATAGAACAGATTAAATTAACGAGGAGCTCAGATGAAAAGTAAGGAGTTTAATTTAATGGATGTATGAAAAAATTAAACATGAAATTAGTGAAATGGAAATAATAATTATACAACATGAATCTATAATGTGTATAAACTATGTGAATTTTATAACCAGGAAGATAAATGAAATCATAAATAATAACAATCACTAATCTCATTTTGATGGAATATATAATACCAGACATTAGAAACATATTTCAAAGGACATATATTGATAAAATTTCCTACCATGGGAATATTCACAACCAAAACATAACCTTTTTTTCTCAAGAGACCATTTGATACATATAGGATCTATATACAATTGGGACCCACCTATCACCTTATTATGTAAAATTCATTCACCATATAATTCATCAACACATTACATATATTAACATGATGAAAATATTACTGAATAATACATAACTACCATTATATTTATAAATATTCACATCAAATGCCTACCTAATAAATTTAGTAATGTGGAATTATAGGGGAACATCCCTTAGTCATCCGTGATGATATGGGGTATCATCAATGTAACATGAAGTATTCTTATCAAAAAAATATAATTTACTAGATTTATAAAATGTGTTGGGTTATCCATTGAAAATGGTAATTATAAAAAATAGATTACATTGGTTGTAGACTAGGTAAATAGTTTGAAAAATCCTTCATTATGTTTCATTAAGTGGGTGTGAATATTCCAAATCCTATTTATTGGAAGTCTCTCACCATGTGTATAATATTAGTCTCACACAACATGCATCAGGGGGATGATATATTTTATTCTCAATAATTTATATTTGAAATGATTAACCATAGGCACATTTATTCCATATATTTATCCACATTATATTATATATATTGGGATATGTTTTCTAGAAAATTCCACACTTACATTATAAAAACATAGGATGAATTTTTTACCATGTAAATGGTATCTATTGAATTAAAAAATATAACATAAGGATAAGAATATATAATTTTAAATAACCTAAATTTCAATAGTAACATTCAAAATTTATTCCATGGTAATTTAGGCACCATATAAAATAAAAAAATGAGGTGATTATATCATGATACCCAATAATTCAAAATTGAGACAAAAAAACTCCAGTTATGGATTGGATTGAAATTTAACCATAAAAACTAGGAAAGGAAGTCTTAAACATGATCATAAAAAATAATTTATAAATTTGTTACATGATATAACATCTCAAATTGGTAATATATACACAATATAAATAATATTATATTCATAATTAAAAATATGGCTCAATTAGAGAAATTTGAGATAAAAAACCCTTACATCGTTTCCTAAATTCCATGAATGAAATATAACCTAAGATATCATAAATATATATATATTAATAACATTACTCAAATCATAAATCATTTCTATTCTCAATCAAATTGTTTATAACTATGTATTTACTATATGAAATATCATGATTTTCCTAATCCATAGGTTATAGTTTTGAACATTTATACTAGTTTCATAATAATAGTGTTTGAATTATTTATTCTTCAAATAGTCATAATTAAATTTTCATTGTCATTAGTGTTTGGGATTACTTATAATAATAAATTATCTTTCAAATACATTTCATTAGTGTTTTATTATTTATCATTGAAGATGAAAATGATAATAATCAAGTTAATGTGGTTATTAATGTTTAGAGTGTGTTTCATTAATAAATAAATTAATATTGGTATAACATTTAAAAAACCCCAAAATACATCTATTTACACATTTATATAATTTTATAATATTAATTATGATCCCATTTTGATTAAAGATAACAATTAATTGTATTCTTCATGTAAGTGGTCAAACTGAGCCAAACATCAACATACTAAATATAATGAATGTTTTTTAAATGGATTAATTATTCTATAATTACACTGGATGAATACATATCATAATAATTATTTCTTACTGTGGTATATGATTGTGATAATTAATAATAAAAAAATTAATGTATATAAAAACATAACATACTTTTAATAAAAATATTACCATCTTAGTATAATTATTTTATATGAATAAATTAATAATAGTATTTTATTGGTCATATCATTAATAGGATGTCACGATTTTCAAAATAGATCGTTAATTATTTTTAAAATATTATTTTTATCATTTAAAAGAATCCATATAACCATCCTTTTAAAAAGGTTAAGAAAAATGAAACACATTACTTTGTATAGGATATTGTCTCTATAAAGCATGAACAACAATTTTATTATTATTAACTGATTGCGTATATGAATAAATAATGATAATATACATAATATAGTAATATTAATATATATAAATTATAAAAATATAAATATATATGTGTGTGTAGATTATATTTTAATGAATATTATTAAGAATAAATCCATGTAATTGAAAAATCACACCTCAAGGAATTGAATTTGTAATGGAAGCATCCTTGGAATGGAATTGATTAAGATAAAAATGATTTTCCAGGGGATTATTTTCATAAAAGATTATTCTAGGTAGTTATAATTCATGTAATTTTAAGAGGAATTATATTGATATGTGAGTCTTTATATGGTGATTATGTTACCCTTTTATAAGTCAATTAAATATTATTTTTTGGTGTTACCCATAGATTTTCAATAATATATGGTTATTATTCAACATTAAAAATCCATAAAATTAAAAAAATTGTAGATGAATATGAGTATGGGTTAAAATTAATCTAAACCACTTTTTTGGGGAAAAAATTTAGTGTTTTGTGGAATTTTTTTAAAAAAAATTATCTTTTACCAAAATTTAGGTTTATATTTTTAATTATTTTCTAAACCAAGTAATTAATTTTATATTTAATGACTACGATTAAAATATTTACCTATTTTGAAAATTATGATCTCAATTTTGAAAATAATTTTATCAAATTAATTTATTTGTCGTGGTAAATGTCAATTTTCTAATGAACACACGTCATCACGTAAAAAAAGTTTTTATAGAAATATTTTTTTTATGATTAAAATTTATATATAAGAAAAGTTTTTCTAGGAAACTATTTATAATGAGACAATTTGATATATAATAAAAAAAATGGAAATTATGCTTATAATGGAAAACCAAAACATAATCTCCATTTAAAATAATTTATTTAACAAAATTTTGAAAAGTGTTTTTATATTAAAGTGCCATTTTAATTTGCTTTAAAACATATTTCCATTATTTTTATAAGATAATATAATATTTAAAGTGGTATATTTTGTTTACATATATTAATATTGAATTAATTATCATTTTATAAATTATTAGTTCATTCTCATATAATAATGATGTGATATAAATTATAGGCTTTTGAAAATCCTATATTTTGACTAAAAAAGAGTTTTTTATAGAAAACAAAAAAAATAATACTAAGAAAATTTAAAAATGAGTAATTAGTGAATGGAATTTTTTATTTAAATTTAAAATTTAATATTTTAATTTTTAAATATTTACTTGAAGAAAAGCTCTTTAAAGGGTGATTCTGTGTAATAATTTCAGGATATAGAATTTACCTTCTATAGTTGAGTATCGATTATTACAAAATTCCATTGTGAGTTTTGGATAGGAATGAGAAAAATATGTATGGAATAAAGATTTCTATTTATATAATATTATGGTAATATAGAATATTAGAGAATATATATAAAGGATATGTGATTTGATGTGGTATCAATAACCAATGTTGTTCAAGGACACCAAAGAGTCATGATTTTTTAGTGATATTCAGTCCTATAAAAGAGAAAATTAAAACACATTTGTTTTAATGGGAAGATCTATATACAAATTCAGATTGATATTTGTTTCATTTCTATTTTCGTAAAGTTATACTAAACACTGAATAAACGTGGTACATGGTCATGGTGATAGTGAAACAATGCTATATATCTCACAATGGGAGGGAGTAGAAACTAGATAAATGGATCTAGATATCATGTGACCATACACAATGACCATTCGATTATTGGGTTATAGTGAGAGAAACTTCACAATCGGTACATAGTCTCAATAGACCATGCATCCAGACCACATAGTTATGTTTTAATTTTATTACCTGACTTTGGAATATTTTATTAGTCTCACATAAGACCTATTAAACAACTTATCATGACATAAGATTAGTATATGGTTCCTTAAGAGAAAAGTTATGGATTTTCTATCATATAATTTTGATTTCCCTTATATGGTTGATTAAATAATCATCAAATATATCATTTAATATATATGATGTTTTATATTATTCAATCTACCACATACTCTATTATTTTATTTTACCATCCATTGAATGATCTATCTATTTGTATATAATCTTGTGAAATGTTTGTTGAATTTAAATTTTTAATTAAATAATCTGGATCCTGTGTTCTGATTTTTTGGGATTAGACTATCATATCCTTACTTTGAATTCATAGTGAGGAATTTATTATTAAAACATGATACTCATATAAGGTAGTTTTGTCTTATTCAATCCTTATGGGATTAGGACTCTGTCTTATATTTTGGTTATGATTTTATGTTTCCATTATATGCTTCATGATAATAAAATAATTTTTTTAAATATTAATGATAACTATAATATTATTGGTTAAAAACAGTGTTATTTTGGTATTTTGGAATTAAATAATTGATTTTTTCTTTTTAAATTTTTTATTTTTTAAGAAAATGGATATAGTTTTTAAATATCTAACTAATTTGGATATTTTATTTCATGGGGATTTATGGATACCATAGATAAATTTATTTTGGATGATAAATGATAGGGATGTTTCATGTCCTGATAGAAGGATTAAGTTTTTGGGGTTGATATATAACATATGGTTTAATGATGGGGAAAGATGTGAATTTTAGTAATTAAATATATTGGATATTATATATAGTGGTTATATTTTATGATCTTAGGTTTTAAATAATTTTATATGAATTTTTATTTTCCCATATCACCAATATTTATGTTGGCTATTTATTAGATTCAATTGTAGGTGGAACTGGGATGTGATACCTTATTTCCAAAATAAAATATTATTTTATTTTATTTTTATAGGTTTTTTGACTTTAATAACTAAAAAAAATTGATTATCATTATTTAATTGTTCTCTATTAATTGATAATATTGTCAATAATTATTCCTCATGAGATTATAGTACAGTGATTTGGGGAAATACTTCTAGTTATTTATACCCACCCCAAGTCATACATCATCATGTCTATATAGGAAACCGTTATCTTGATATGTTTAATGTAAGGGATTTATTTTATTAGGATATGGAATATAAGTGATCTGTTTATTGAGTATATGGTGGTGTTTTTATATAGATTAGAATAGTAAGACCTATAAAATTTGTTGGAAATATATTATATGTTTTCATGTGAATTTTGGACATGGGTCTATGTTATATACAATTAACTATGCATGTTTTATTTAAATAATTTTCTATAAATTATACCCCCTTGATTTAAAATATCATTGACATAGAAACCAATTATAGGTTTTTAAACTATCCATGTTTTCTTGGGATGGGGAGAAGCCCACATGTTTCTCACTACACCGGTTTGTATAAAATATGTGTCTACAACCAATCCAAACCCTGAGTAGTACTAAAGAGGAGGGGTATTATCTGGCCAGAATAGAGTATTGATGAAAAGTGATTATACCAAAAAAATTCATTTATGATCCTCATAATCTAAAAAATATAGCATAACAAATGTAGTTAAATGGGAACATTCAAAAATAATACCATCAAACACTATCGAATACACATCATCCCACAAAATTTCATGTGTATTTAATATTTCATGAACCACTTCCAAAATAAAATGAATGTATTCATGCAAAAAATAATATTATAAAAATATTGGGGAATAGGGGATCACTACTAGTGTTGTGGAATCCTAGGAAAGGTGTCTAATAGCTGGGATCTATTAGTCTTTGAAACAAGCCACAATTGATTTACTTTGAATGGTTATTTGAATATGGTTTTGAATTGTGTATTAATTTTAATTATTACCAATTTTTTTTCTATGTTAGGTATAATGAGTCCCCAAATGACTTTTTCATCCCTTGGAATCTGGTTTCATCTACTAGTTGTTGAGAATTTCTATTGAGACTGTGTGTTGAACCCAACCCGACTACATGATTTTGACTCTCTGGTCATATTCATTACATATTAGGTGTCTTAAGAATACATTTCATAGAAAATATATTTAAATTAAAGGAAATTTCATAGTTATTCACATTTGGGGTGAGATTGGTTATTCATATACATAAACGGGAGAGGTAATTGTTTTAAAATCATTAATAAACCATGACTTGAAATCATGGTATTTTTGTAGACTATTAGACAAATTTGACAAAAAATAAACAATTTCCAATATTTTTGGTCAATCATATAAAAAAATTAATTTATTTAACAAGTAATATAAAATTAAAATTAAATAAATACAATATTATATTTTAATGTAATAAATGTTATTTTTTGACATTAGAGTCATTTTTGTTTTAGAATTGTGTTATATTTATTTAAATAAAGTTTTTTATCTAATTAAATATATTTTTGATGATGAAAAGATCATTAAATTAAATATATCATAATTAATTAAATATTATTACATAAAACATTGAATATATAAAAAATATTATTATCATTCACCTAGAAATTATTTTTTTCATAAAATATCCAAAACCCAATTTAGAATAATTTTCTATGTTGATTCAATAAACAAATGTTCTTTATATAAAAGTTTTTTAAATTATTTAATTATAATATCTAAATTTTTTTATTCTTCAAAGGCTCCACATTGTTGTAATGAAATTTATTGGTGTTGGTTGGACAATCTTCACTTCAGACACATATACCCAGATCTATTTCTGGAAGTTTCCAATGGGGTTTCATTGTAGAAAGAAAAACAACCAATATATCATATATATGTGATGAGTTGTGTAACTACTTTACAAAGGTATGCACTCATTAGGGGAACCTGGAAAACAATACTTAACAACTCTCATTGGTCGATAGGATGTAAGGTTGGGCTCATCACACCCTTTGAGGGGAATTTTTTCATACTCATGGAATATCTAATTTATTTTTTATATGTTTGTGAATCCAACATTAAACTCCCATGAATAACATATGTCACTTCTAAATTAATAATCAATTATTAGCATGTATAGATATTAAAATAATATGTATGTATCTGAGGTTCTTCATTGATAAAGATATTAGGATTTATTTGAGGTTCTATATAAATGGTACCCTTCACGTTTGGATTAGAGATTAATTTTCCATTTATTATTACAATGGAGGTTTTGAGCCTCATAGTTGGGAGGTCTGGAGTTTATCAATATACAAAGTGATATGTGTTAATTTTTTGTCATTGTTGGGCCAATTGTATGGAGTTCTTATGTATCCTTTTGAAATAAATTTGATATTTCATTGTATGGTTCCACATAATAAGACATATCTTACCTTTTAAGGTCACATGTCAAGGATAAAACCATATAGTTTGACATCATATGGCAATGAATTTTCGGAGTAAGTTTCTTAGTAATTGTTTGGTGTGGTTATTATGTTGAAGTAGCCCAAGGAATCTCGAGGGAATGAGACTCCTGGTCTAGAAATGATTCTTTATGGAATGTGCCTGAGAGAGAATTATTGGTGAATTTGGATATTGGTTTTGGACTATAGGGAGACTTTCTACATATCCCAATTAGTTAAGAATAAAATACCATGTAGATCTGCTGTGATAACCCATTCTTATGGAGTCTATTTGTTGGTTTGTATCATAGGGAATTTATACCTTTTAGAGGATTGTAACATGGTTTTGGGGTTTACACCATGAAAGAGGGACATGTTTCTGGAATAACAAGGAACACAACATCTCATGATAATTTCAATGATTGGTTTGGAATTACAATCAAGAGAATTCCCTTTTGAGGGGATTGATTCATGTATTTGAAGATCCACACCTAAGAATTCCCTTGGAAGGAAAGTGAGAAGAATATCCACGAAAAGATTCTTTACTAAGACATGAAGCTAATTGTGTGGATGTTCTGATCATAGAGAACATCTACGAAAATGCGAGTCATTCTCAATTGTGGGAAATATATGGAAGTTAAAGCCCAATAAAACTCCACAATACTTCTTTTGATGGTGGGAGATGATATAGATATAGGAGCCGAAGAAGGGGATATGGTGTGTCAGCCTCTTATCCTATTTTGGTGACTAGGATAGCTACATAAGACTACATATCTAGATACCACCAAACAATTGAATAGGATAATTAATTTAACCTCCTCAAATAATGTATACAAGCTTACTCCTGGAAGTATTCCCTAGTTATGGTTCTAGATTAGAGAAGCAGATAAGAAATTAACCCTCAAAAAGAAAAACTAGCATGATCCTCTAACTTGATGCCTAGAACTGGAGGTCCTTGGTCTCATGAGATCCCCAAAACGTCTCCTATGATCATGGTCCTTTTGATCAATGTGTATACATGTCACAATGAACCCTTAGAATCATACCATTCGGTTTGGACATGTGCGGGACACCTATAACTAATGAAATTCATAACCAATTGTGTAACACACTCCCATGACTCTCTCCATGGTCATTTAGGTCTGAAGGATTCCATATAGGCCACAATATGGACCCTCATAGAAGATGGGAGCAATGGAATGGGAGACCTTCCATTTGTGGCATAAACAATAGTCCCTCAAATAATGGTAGGAATTTTTGAGACAGACGTACCATGGGTGATGGGAATCCCTGGAAATAAGACAAAGTGGATGCTATGATCTAGGATCCAAGATTCATCTCAGGTTTCTCTAGATGGGTTTCCCATATGTTCGAGAGATATAAAATGACTTTCATGCTTGTTCTTATCCACTTGGTGGAAATGATTCCTGGAACTTGTGTCTTTTATTTCAGACCCTAAAATAACATTGATCCCACAATATCTCTTAATTACAATTTATTTAATGTTTTGGAGAGCTACATGAATATGATTTGAAGATCGAGGAGAAGGGGATGAGTGTCAAGATCATGGGGGCTTCTTCTATTTTTCTATACTCTCAAATTAGTATCCCTAGGGTTATACTTATAGTTAAACATGGGAATCTAGTCAAAATAGCTTGTTCCAATAGTTAATATGCATAAGGGTTCCTTTTTTCCTACCTCATAGGGGTGAACGGAAGTTCAGGGCCACATAGGGGTTTTCACGAGCCTTTTAGAGTGTAGGATGGGTGCACACATTCCAATTTAAGTTGATTCCCCATGTCCATATTTTAGTTTCATAAAATCTAAAAAAAGTTCGGTTCTCTGGATTATTTTTACAACCCATGTGACAAAAATGAATTTAAAAAAATACCCAAATAGGATTGGATCTAATCTAATGATGTGGATCTAGTCATGATGTGGAGGGGGAAAAGATATGATGGTTTTTGCAGGTCTCCCACACATGATACCCGTGAATTTCATCAGTGTAGGTCCAAAACATAGGACCAAAGCATATGTCTAATGTATAGGACAAACATATATTCCAAAAGTGTCTATAAATATTGATGACCCTTAATTGGATTCTTTCCTTCTGTAATCATGTTATTTGATATTATCACATAGATCATCCGTGCTTCATTATCACACTTGTCGTTTTGTGAAGTTATTTTGAAGAACATTCATGCACACATTTGATGGTACAACATCATTGGGGGTCATTCTATGTGGGATCACCTAGCCAATGTTTCTTGTATAAGTTTCTCATCGTGAGGCCCTCACAATGTTCCTAGTTGATTGGACTATGTGAGCCACTTGGTTGATGGGAATGTATGAAAAACTAGTCAATGGTCCGACGAGAGGAACACAATTTTCTATATTTTTTTTGAACTTTCCAAAATCATGATTTTGACTTTAACGAAGAATATTTATTTCTTATTTTATTTTTCTGATGGATGTTCTGATGGCTTCCCATGAACAATATTCAATATGTGTCTTAGATATAATAAATTATGTTGGTCCAAGATATTATGATATGTGTGATTCCACTCTCTCAGAGATAGAAAAGAACTTGATGAAGTACTAGTGTGATCACCCATTAAGTGACAACTTGTTTCTGTACAATCATGGAATCTTTACATTAAATCCCATATTGAATGGTTAGATATTTTCTTATGTGATTGTTCATGGAACAAATAAATTATCCTACTTCTATTGTCTCCCCCCAAAGGAGTATACATCAGGGAAGGATTAGTTTATATTTTATATTTCATGCATCACTACCACAATAACTAGGATCAGAAGCCCCACACCAAAGAGTCAATACCTGACTCCTTTTATTCAACCTTTTGTTCAGTGTAGAAAAAAGAACCACAAAGTTGGATATAGGACAGGGACCTCTACATTTAAATGAAATAGGCGAGTGTGAACTCTAATTTTTTCTAGGGTTCAATACCTAATTATAATAGGTCTAATGTTTATATGGACATAGGGAAAGCCCTGTGAACATTTTGTCTTTTTTGGAGCAACCCTAATTTTTTCCTTAGTATTATATATAGAATACATTTTTGAAAAGAAATATATTTTTTTAAGACACCCTTTGTGGTGTTTTATCCTACATTTTTTTTTTGTCTTTTCATCTTTTTATTAATTGGTTCATGAATAAAAGATGTAGGTAATCTATATATAATTCATAGACATGGCATTTATCTATGGTTAAATTGGTGCGTTTTCTACCAGGAATGTACTATGTTACTTTTTAAAGGATGTTTAATTTCTTGAAATCAAGAATAGTGCAGCTTTTGTTTTAGGTCGAACAACTTTGACCACAACTTTGGGAAAGATGATTCCAACAAGGATTAATAGTAAAGAATGATATGACATTTTTCATTTTACCACAGAGGAATTATGTGTCATGATTTTTTGATTCCATAATAAAAAACATGATTCAAGAAGATAATGTGAGAAATCGAAATGCACCGTGTTTATAAAGAGGTTTCAAAAACAATATTGTACCTGGATTATGGGAATAGGAAAGGTATCTCTTGATGAAGAACATACCACTTATTTACAAAGCCATACCATGGGAGGATTTATGAAAATCTAACTGGGGTGTATTACTAATTAGTCAAACAATGGTATCTTCGGGAATTCATACATTCTACTACCATTGGTTTGGATATTTTTTATGATCTTTATTTCTAACAACCACAATGGGTGGTTTTCCATGGGAAGGTGTTTGAGAATTAATTGGTCATCTATATTAGGATTCTCCATGAATAGAAAACCTATCCTATAATAGTTTTTCCTGTGTGGTATTGGGAAAATTCTATTAAATGACTGACATTCGGGGTGACCTCTCTGACAAGGGTTGAATCATAGTTTATTTTAATGTTGTGCAACCAAAACATGGATAGTGCAGTTTAAAATAATTTTGAGATATTTTTTCTAGATATTTTATCATATTGTGAAATGGATGTTATGATATTCAGTTTATTTTCAAATAGTAATGAAATGGGGGATGCTATTTGATTTTCATTAGTTATAACAAAAATATTTTTTATTATACCATTCGATGAAATCAATCCGGGAATGTTCCATAATATTCATGTATGAAGAGGGAAGAATATAAGCTAAAATTTAGGGAGTCTCTGATTCTGAAGAGAGATCATAGGAAGGGGATTATGGATATAGGATAGGTATCTCCTTATAACGAATGTCCCATTGGTGGAAAACCAATTTTTGTGTAATTAGGAAAATCTTACTGTGGCATGTTTCTACGTAGTCAAAAAGTGCCATCCTTTGTATGAATGTTGGTTTTGGTGGATGAATAATCCAATGCATACTAGTTCAAGTTACTATATAGTAAGAAAAATTTGTCCTCAGGATATTGAAATTTTATTGATTATGGTCGGTGGAAAATTATAGAGATTAGGATTTCACCAAACATAGAATTTTTTTAATAAAGGAAATTGAATGAATATAGAATGGTCATTTAATGTAAAAAATACCCAAGAATGGGGGAAAGGTTTCTTCTATAGGTCTGACCGAAATGTTGGAAAATATAGGGGAATTTTTTATTTAGGCTAGCCCAAAAGAATAGGGTCGAGACATCGATATGTATCTCATTTGAATGAAAATAAAACCATCCATAGCTCTAGAAAACCATATAGTTTAATGCCTTTCTATCAGGACTTGTAATGAATTTTAATATCAAGAAACTAGGATAATATGCTCCCTGTAGTATTTGGTCCTACAACTAGGAACTTGGTATTATAAAAACAATAGGTTATATATGGCCTACTGAACTAAGGTTGATTTAGAATACTTAAGGCACAAGGTAGGAATTTATAAACCAATATATTAGGGGTTCATAGATAAGAATAAGTGACATGGGAAAAACATTCAAGAATTTACTAAATATCCTAGTTATATAGATGGTTTATGAATATTTTTTTCATGGCTTATGGAGATAAAATTTGATTCTATTGGCGGTGAATATACTGCTTTTTTACAAACCCTTTTTGTGGGATATGTAATTCAAAGTCTACTAGGGAATATTAATGCATAGTAAAATAGTTTCTTCCTCTATCTGAAAGTCCATTTTGTTTGGTAACATATAAAAATAAATATAGGAAATATTACATCATATTGATAGAAAGGTTTCATCAGGTAACAAACATTTTATTACAATTAATGGAGAATGATTATAAAGATCTGACATTGACCAATATTAGGAGTATAAAAAATGGAAATAATATTTCTAAGAACAATGGAATAATCTATCCCAATTCTTTCCATGAAGTGTAGTGTCCCTTCCATATATATGACTCATATTTAAGTGGTCACATTTTTTAACATTGATGGACAGTAAATGTGTGAACCCATATTAAGATCTCATGTATATTTTTTTGTATGGAAGATGGAGGTAATTTCACAATACCCTTGGATAAGACTTGCATATGAGTTCTAGGAATCACTAAATATCTTATTTATATGAGAATAAATCCACTCGTACTTATTGAGGAACCAGGTAGTTTTAAATAATGAAGCAAGAAAATCATCCATACAATTTAACATCTTGTGGTATTGATGAAGGTGACACGATGTGGAAAAGGAATATTGTGGTTGGGTTCATGAATGAAGGTATGAGATTTATTACATATCATATAATGATTGTAATTAAGACACACTTAGTTCTTGAAAACCATTTTGTTTAGTGTCTTGTATTGAGGAAATATTGAGTTCCTTTTAAGGTATTTCTACCAAGACTATAGTATCCCTGATGTGAATTGGTATTTTTTATTATGCTAGGAATCCATTACCAAAATAACTAATACCACGTGATCAATGCCAATTGTGAAAAATGAGTTTTAAAGGTTTTTTTACAAGAAAATGGTGAAAAAATGTTGGATTAGGGTATTTTTATATTTTAGTGGAAAGACTATGATGTAACATCTAGGAATCATTGTGTGTCTAATTAGAGTGTGAATCATGTAGTAAAAAGTACTTAATAGGCTCCCTATATCGGTATTTTCCGTACACAGGGAGGTGGGATTTTGTTTGGTATGGTTGGGCCCATGATTGGAGATATATGAGTAACTATGTATCCTATGATAATAGGAATCAAGTCACATATAGTTATTAAATTAAGGTGTGGTGGAAGACCAACAATGAAGATTGTGATCTACTCAAGCATGGAGTATAATATTACACAGTATGACATCATGAAACAAGGACAATAACTATGATGATTTATGTCATGAAGGAAGGATGTTTTCATATAGTTCAATTTCATGTTACTCATACATTAGGCTATGTAGTTTATAGTCATATATCTCAGACTATTGGGAAAGTGAATATTTTAATTACATAATTATTGGTCTTGTTGCATGTAGTTTTGGTCATGTTTTATGGCAAGTGGGTAGTTTATAACCAATATTGAGAGATTCCACAAAAAGATATATGTTGTCTGGTGAATAGAGAAACATTTTTTTCTGAATGAAGAACCAAGGAGGACCACCAAAAAACAACACATTTCTAAGAAGGCATGCACAAATATTATAGTCGTGAATCCTGGACCTAGACTCAAAGGGTAAGGTGATAGAGTTTGGACCCTGATGATATGTAGTTTAATGTCATATAGTAAGTATGATGGTGTGATACAATTTATCATCGTGATACATGGATGATATTTCTTACATTTTATGATCATGAGGTAGAGACCAACTATATAGTTTAACATCAAGTAGAATAGACCATTCTCCCATTATCAAAAAAAATTAATTTTTAAGAATCCTCACATTTTTAGGGGTCATGATTAACTCTCTACTAATTGAGATAAAGTAATAAGTTCCATTATAGAGGAACATGTGTTTTGAATAAGGTCCTTACCACATTAGCTAATGCTTTGGAGGCTTCTTTAGTTGTATATTTGAGTTATAAGGACCAGTACCAGTTCCCATTAGAGAAAAAATGAATGTATTACTTTTTGTTTAAAGAAAATTTTTTCTGGAATTTTTAGACCTCTATGTGATGAAAGGTATGTAATATTTTCTTATCCAGTATATCCACTATGCCTATCTATTTGTAGGATTTCTAATATATAGATAAGTAACCATGGATGGAAGCACAATGTGATGGAAAGTATAACTCAATATAAATGACTTTTTTATTGATTTATATGATTGAGTTTGTGGTATCCCATGTGGCAGTAGAGGTGGTAGTTCGAAATGCATAAAAAGATTGAAAAAATTGTCAGGACAATATTTTATTTATCTTTATCCATGATCATATAGAGTATTTTAGATAGGGTCTTCTTGAAGGAATCTATATTTTCATTAGACACTGAATAATAGTGGGATAATTAATTTGATTTGATATTATAGTCTCGATACAGCTTCTCCAATTAAATAGAAATGAAATTGGTGTTGTTGGCCATCAGTATGGTCTGAGGGAAACCAAATATAGAAATGAAGTTGGATTCCATGAAGCTGACAGTGCTTTTGGCCTAGAAATCCATGATTGGTATTGCATAATCCAATTTGGAAGTGAATTTAGTAACAGTTAAGATATATTTTAACATTATGGATATAGGTAGGGGATATATCCCTACAGTATCCATTCCCCATAAAGAGAATGACCAAGTGAATTTGGTTTTATGTATCTATTCTAGGCTATAAGGAAGAAGTTATTGTACCCTATAATGGAATGAAATTTACTAGTGAGTTCTATGAAATATTGTTTCATTGAAGGCCATAAGTATACATAAATTTGGATTTTATTAGAGAACCAACACACTCATTGGTGCGCACCAAAATCCCCCTCTTGTACACTCTACATAACATCAGTGGTCACTTTACCGTCAATTCATTTTGGAATGAATCCAATCGCCTCATTTATAAAGGACTTTAAGATGATTTGGGCCATCATAAAGAGTAATATTGGTCACTAATCATTAGGTCTACTCGTTTATATATATGTCTAATACGAGATACCTATATTGAAAGTAGTCTATAGTGGGTAATATCCATATTTTCATTAGACCATTTAGTTCAAAGAAGAGATTTAACTCAATAATTTTTTCAATATAGACATGATAAGAAGGTGAAAACATTCAAAAGTGAATTATTTTGATGAATGTTTAATCTTAAACTGTATATATTATGGTCATGAATACATTTTATAACACATCTTCTTGTCAAATCGATGATCATGGGACAACAATAAATATTAGATCTATGTGGAACATGGCCATTAACCCTCATAAACAGTCAAGTCGGTGAATTATCTCTTTTATTCTAATGGTATATTCCTTGTTGATCTATTTGATTACCAAATATGAATCTCCTTTCACCTCTAGGTAGTCCAATGGGTTTTAAGGGATATTTAAAGTCTTGAATTGAGGTTCTGATATTTGGCATCATTGTTTGCACAAATTAATGACTACAAGGTGTAAGGACATAATTATTTTACTGGAGAGATAAAAACAAATCTCAGCCCAGTGTTTTTGAGATTAGGGTCTTCCATTATCTTCCCTATTATACTTTTTGATGCTCCAACAAAACATATTTCCAATATTGGAAGCCCATATTGAATTAAAAATATATTCACCTATAAATTAGGTATCTAATGGAATTGAATCTGTACAAGATTAATATATTTTAAAATATTCCATTACATGTCATTCCACTAATTTCTAATGAACAAAAGGTTTGTAAAACTACTAAATAATAACAACCCACCATTCTAATCATCATTTAAACATAGGATGGATGAGGATATATTTGATCGGGTTATTAGGAGTGACCAAATAGACCCCATGGTTCTATAGGTAGTTCCATATTTTGTGAATCGAATAGATTAATGGAATGAAACTCTTATAGAAATATGAGTAATGAGTATTAGTGTAGAGAATGTTTTAAATGAGATAATAATCCCTACTTTCATTTCCTACATCATTGTTTTTTATAATAAAATCACCTAGTGATCTCTCTATGTCTATACCATAGATAATTATTTGATCCCCATCAATGGGTTACATTATTAATGGTGGAATAAAAAGATCATTACTGATACTATCAAATGATCATAGATAGTCATTTTCCACTTATGTGTGACCCACATCTTCATGGACATGGTTATGGAAAAACACATTCCAAGAAGGTTGGCTATAAAGGAGTAGATGCAGGAATGGATTCCCTATAATACCATTATCTTTTTTAGGTTATGTTGTGCTGAAATAATAAGGATAGACTTTATTTTATCATTATCTACATCTATGTCCCAATTATGTATGGTTACACTAGGTATGTTTCATGAGTTTACCCGAAAATCACATTTTAAGGGGCTCTAATTCATGATATGCTGGCAAAGTATGTTGAAGATGGTCTCATGATCAACCAGGTGTTGTGAACAATGTTGGGAGATAACTTCTAGATCATAAAATTAGAATTCAATAAACTTACCCAATAAGGATTTGAAGTTATGATGCATGGAATGTTTTAATGCAACACCCCAGGGTTTCACGGTATATTTGTTTTTCTAAAAAATTCAATAGCTTTCACTGCATGCAACAATGAGTTTGAACAAACTATAATCAATCAAAAGATAGATTTAAAAATTTATTATGAATGTTATTAATCACATTATAAAATTTTCTGATATAATATATTCAAAATATACTTTGTTCTTTTAAATAATAATATCAAAATTTCCTTATGTTGAATTTTTGGTATTTTTCTAAAAAATTTAGTTTTTGATGAATATTGAAAAATACCACATTATACTTAATTTGTTTTCCATTTGAATAATTATTACAAATTAATATTATTTTTAAAGTCACAATACATTAATAATATATATATATATATATATATCCAATTTAGGTCATTAGAAAAAATTTATATCAAAATTAGATAGAAAGACCTACTAAACGTTTAAACGTCTCTTTTACCCGCCTTCTGGCCACATTAGCGTTAAAATTAATTTATGCACTTTTGTGGGTTGATTTTCAAATAACTAACATACATGGTTTAATCATTTTGATATTTAGATTCTAATAAGATCGTTTTTTTTAATTGTAACATTGGTAAAATTTTCATTATTTTCCACAGTTAAGGATAAATCAGATAAATAAATTTAAATATAATATAATAATATTATAAAATTACACTAAAAACTCTCTTAATTTTATTGGATAAGTGTTTTTTGAAAAAATAAACTATAGGATGAAATTATGATCCTTTTTAAGCCACTCAATTTATATTAACACATTTATTAAATTTTATTTAAAGAAATGTTATCAATGTCAGACTCAAATTTTAAGAACTATATCATTTTAAATATGGGATTATAAATAATATATATTATACAATAAATTGAATTTAGAAATATAAAACAATTATCTACATCATGTCAATTAATTTTTAATTTTTTTTAAAAAATATATTATATGGAGACATAATAATGATGTAGTAATTGATTTATTAAGGGAAGAATAAATAAAATTATATAAGTAATATTTAAAAAATCTAATTTGAAATATTTCATTACATCAATAAATTTTTTTGGATTACTTTGATATTTTAGGGATGTTTAAATGTATTCTGTTCAAAGGAATCATGTTTTTTATTAATTTTTTAGAAATTCAAGTAATAAGTACTGTTAAAATTGGCATAAATGAAATTTTAAAATAAATAATATTTTAATAATGATATAAAATTAATAAAAATTGATATTTCATCGATATAACTAAGATAATGGAAATTTATTCATAAAAAACCAATTGGGGTTCTTTTTGAATTTTATTGTAACTATATTAAACCTATAGTGTACCAATCCAAGTTGTCATGGTAAGAGTTATCGGGTTTTACTAAGGGTTAAATCAGAAGTATAAAGGCAATTTTGTGACCTAATATTTTCTAAAAATCATTGGATAAGTGGCTTTCTACCCATCATCCTATTATTATTAAACAAACTCATTTTGGATCAATTTTATATCAATAATTAATTAATATTAATTTAATTCTATAAGAGATTCCTAAAGTTCCCCTCCATATTCTTATAAAACCAAAATTATCCTTCATTTTTATTTATACATCTAAAAACCATTATATATAACAAACACTGACCATTTCTCTTTAAAAATTTTATAAATTTATCTTATAGTCCGTAATTAGGGTATAAATCTGACATCATAACTCAATTTTTGAAAATTAAAAAGAAATACTTCAAGAAGAGGTAATTGGTTTACCTATTCAATTTTATTTCTTTTAATCTTATACTTCCTCTTCATATGTTGTTTCAATAAAATAATTAATAACTCCAGTATCATATATATTATAGAAAGTTTTTATGATTATGGGAAAACCATATTCCTCCATTTATAAATCCTAAGATTAACAGTATCACCTTGTGTGCGTACTTACAACTTACTGTCTCCACGATGTAGTGTAATTTGATTTTCATTTCAGTGTTATTTTGATGGATATAATGATGGATATAATGGATATATATAATAAATATGACACTTTATTTATTTTTTATAAATATCATACCATCCATTTCCTGACCCCTTTACTATTAAGGGAATAAGATTGTCGCATGTGCGTACGTACGACCAACTATCTCCACAACAATATGCGATTCATCTTCCACATTAACCATTAAATAATGATTATAAATATATATTACGTATAATTATAAAATATATGAAATATAAATTCTATATGAATAATATATATACATATATATCATTTACTTTCTTTTATTCCAGATGATAAGAAAACAGAAAAAATATTCATCCATACATACAACATATTGTGTCCATAAATGATGTATTCTATTCAATATATTATATATATACTAAATATATATGATATATAAATAATTTTTAACAATTTTAAAATAAGAAAATCATAATCTAAATAATAAGATCAAGAATAAAAATTCAAAACACGTATGATTAAAATGGTGGTTATTACCCAAAATGTAGTTTTCACTTTGAATTGTTAATAAACGGGTAATATAAATTCCTAAATGAATCAAATATGATATCATAAATAATGGAAATGGTTCTGGTATAAATTAATAACATATTCTAAAATATTATTTAGGAGTTTAAATCACATCCAACAAATGGAATGTATGATGTATGGGCTAATTTTGCAAACCCATTTTTATTCAGTATTAGTTATATGTCAGTATCTACTAAGGAATATTTTTCATTCACGTCCATTTTTCATAAAAATGTTTTCAAATATATTTTTTATATTATTCTCAATATATTTAAATTTATGTTTCCTTGTGTTCTACTTTTTATATTTTTTTTGAAATTAAACTGCTATTATTTTCTAAATGAGGTACATATATGACTTTTTCGATGAAAAGACTATCTTTTTAAACATATACAGCATGAGAATATTAATTTTCCATAGTAAGGACTAAACATGTTAAATGGTACAATAAAATATTTCAAGATTATTTTCAAAGGATTTTATTTTATAATTTCATGGATTTTAAATGAATTCAATGTAAAAAATTGGGATTTTCTCCAGAATTTAGTAATGATTTTATTATATTATTTTCATATATATCAACATTATTTTTTGGATTCAAATATTAATTTAGGATGAGTTATTATGAAACAACCTCTATATTTCATTGAAGGTTTTATGATATTTTTTAATTTGTAAGTGTTATTTTGATACCATTCATTGTTTATAGGTAATGTATTAATATGTCATATGCTAGTTTTAATAAGAATGCTTCTGTTGTTTAGGTTCTAACCCATTCATATGAGGAATGAATTGAACATAGTATACAAAATTTGTGGAAAGCTATAGTCCCTCAATTAATTGGTAGGTTACATGAGAAAAATCAGATATTCACTGGGCCGAGCCCTTTCCCATTTATTTTCAAATCTCTTGAACAAGGCCTCAATAACAGGATTCATATGTCATACATTATGCATTACCTCATTATGAGATATGTTACTGGTATTATGTGTGATTATTCAACTAGTATAATATCCATGTCAAGGTTTAAATGGAACTTTTTTATTTTTTTAATCACTATATTATGCTAATAATTTAGTTTTAAATTCTTGTATTTCAGTTTTATACCTCACCATAAAAGGTTATACTTATTTATGATAGCTTCTCCTATATTATTTACACTTAATGAGAATTTTATATCACTCATATCATATTTCATATTGTCACATGATTCCAAGATATTTATTATGATTAATTTGTAGGGTTGATGTAGGATAATAATGTAATTCCCAAATCCTTATATATGTTTTATTTTATGTTATGAATTGTAATGTTTAGTTCATGTATGTAATAAGGCTCTCCAAAAATACTAAACTCTTCAATACTATGGGGTTTGAATCTTGTAATCATGATAATGTATAAATATAATGCACCAATTATAAGATTATGGGGTCAGGGAATTATAGTCAGTATTAATAGAAGTTTACTATAAACCTTTTAAATAATATTTAGAACAACATTGATTAGTGATAATGACACTAAGATAGAATTTCAGAATATGTATAGAAGAATATCCTATAATTTTGGTCAAATAGATAATATGTGGGTATTAAAGAAATAAATCCATTTCTAGATTCTTTAGGTGGATATGGTTCTAACACAGATGTTCCTAGGAATAATAACTCTAAAAAGGTGTAATGGGCATGACTCAGGGTAACCTATTACACAATAACAAGCCTTATTGTGAACCTATTTTGAAACTCATGAGGAATATCCTTAATAAAATTAAAATTTTATTTGAATACCATTAAAGATGTTTAAATTTTAAATTTTTTCCCCGAGAAACAATTTTTATTATTATAATACTATGTACGTATGAATATTATATTTATGTTAAGGGTTTTTATAATTTCTTTATGTAATCATTACGATAAGATATAACCCATTGTATGTAATCCTTTAGAAATGGGGCCCAATATAATGAATTTGGACTTCAGAAACGTGTATGATCCAAATAGTGTGAAGGATCGCATCTTTAATACTGTCAAGATAAAATTTCAAAGGGAAACAATCTCCCATGAATTCTCATCATATGAGGATATAATATCAACTGATAGTGGTACATGTAAAGAGTACCCTAAGTATTATGGATTTAGAGGGATGCATTTGAATAAAAGGATAATTAAGAATATTTTGGATAATGAGAATAAGGGAAATATGCATTTTCTCACAAGTGATAATTCTAGGAAGAAACACCCCTGTACTTTTTTAAAAGGAATGAGTGTTTTTCACAAGTGTAGAGAGAAAGGTCACCAGACATGTTATTATAAAGTAAATATCTAATCTATAAATGTGAAATTATATAATTTTAATGATATGGGAAATTAAGTAAATTATTTTCAAAATATTTATAGAAATATAGCTTAGAAGAAGAAAATGGATCATGGCTAATCACATGTTGTTACTACAGTCAAAGTGGAATAATTTTGTTATTATGTTAAGGTTATAAAAATCAAGCTATATATATTTATTGTGATGATTTAATTATTCATAATGAATTAAAATCAATCATTATTTAATTAATATATTTTTTTATCAAGGTATTCATATATTTTTGTATGTTAAAAAATATATGTATTACATGATTTGAAAAAATGTGATGTTACATAGATTTTTGAAATTTTTTGACCATACTTATATATGTTTTGGAAAGTTAATTAGGAAAAAAATATTTTAGATGAGCATTAAATATGGAATTGACAGTGGATATTAATTATTGATGTTATTTCTATAATTTCATAATAATTTATTTTGTGAAAAAGGATAACACTAATGTCGACTAAAACCCCCTCTCATCTGCAAAGGTTGCAGAACTTGAACCCACAACTCAACGGTGATTATGGTGCATCACCTACAACTAGACTATATGATTCCCTTGTTAGAAAAACATAGTATTATTTATTTCAATGTTATAGTAGATTATTTATATGTTTATTATTCGGACCCTATATATATAAGATAATTAGAGTATATTTTAATGTTATTATCCTTTGGAGAGAAAATGTGTTTATGGTATAAATTCTTAAAATTATGGAACTCTAATTGTAAAATAAGTATGTTTACTTATATTTATAGTATATTAAGTAAATTAATTATTAAAATTTATATAAATGACTATGAAACCGAAAATTATATCCTCGTACATTTTCTGATGAATCAAACGGTCCCTTAGATCATCTCATATTTATAGTTTTTTTATTGTAAATTTTTTCTTAGTAATGTTCTCTATCACTATCCATTAAAATATTATGGTTAGATTTTTATTTCATTTCCATGTTGTCTTACATGTAGCCCTTGTTTGTGTTATCTCTGGTAACTTTCATAATTCCCTTTCATTATATTAAATTTTATATTTTATCGACCCTTGTTCTAATGTGGGATTTAAATAAAAGAATTTTGAACAGTTTAACCATAGTTTTTGAACATGAATTAAAAAATTTAATTGCCTCAATTAATTAATATATTAGAGAATTTAACACCCAAATATTTTATAGTATCTTTGTTTTTAAATAAATTCAATAGTTTGTGTTGCATGTAATAGAAAGTTCGAGTGCACTATGATCTATCAATCTAGCCATCTAAAAAGATTTTATGAATAGTAGTAAACAAATTATGAAATTTATAAATTTTCATTTTAAAAAATATTCATTATGGAATTCTAAATATCAAAATAATCATAGGTTGATTTTTTGGTATTTTTCTGAAAAGATTCTTTTTTTGAATAGTGATCAATACTGCATTGTGGTTAAAAACTGTATTTTTTCATTTAAATAATTATTATACATGAAGTTGATTTTTAAAGAGTCAATATATAAATAATTTGTATATTAATATTATTTTGTTAATTAGAAAAAATTTATATTAAAAGTTAATATTAAAACATACTTAACTTTTAAAGGTCTCTTTTACCCACATTCTCACCACATTAGCATTAAAAATAATAGAGCCACTTATGTGATAAGAATTTGGAGAAATTGAGATACACAGTTACAGTCAGTACAATATTTATTTGTAACACCCCAACCCTAGTTACCCAGAGTCGGTGCTTTATTACATAACATTGGCATGATCGTAAGGGATCAAGTCCCAAAAGACCGATCTGTTTAGTATCCTTGGAAGTAACAGATACATACATAAGATTTGCATTACATTATGAAATAAAAAACAACAACAATTTTTCCACATTTAAGACACTCGTATCTTTTAGCTTATTCCTACAGGTTAATCATAATATACTTTTCACATCCTTGGAAAAATAAAAAATAAAAAAAAGGGTGAGCTTAGATTCTCAGTAAGGATAATAATATTGAAGAAACTTTAATAAATTTGTGTAAACATTGAAGATAATGAATAATACTAAAATAGAAGCCTTTTAAAATTAAACTTCATCATAATATGGAAAAGATAAATCAAATAATTCCATTTACTTATTCACATGGATATTCTATGTAACAGCCCGAGATTTTATGAAAAATATTCTTTTTTATTTCACTAATGTCTTGTGTTGTACGCTACACCAAAAGGAGCTTGCACAACACGCATCCTTGACTTGCCTTGCATTACAGGCAATCGCAACCTTCCTCAATAGCGTGTGTGGTACGTAATACTGAGTTTCACGAAACAATGATATGCTATTAAAATATTATTAAAACTAGCCGTTATGAATAGTAACAACCACTTTTTAAATTTTAGAAATTTTAAAATGGACTTCATTTTTGGATTCGGAGTATCGAATTTAGCCTAAGGTGAAATTTTGGTACTTTTCGGATAACTTTCATATTCTGATGAATGGTGAAAATTACTAAATTACAATTAAAAACAACTTTTTTAATCGAAATAATTAATAGTGATAAATCATTAATTTGAGTGGTTTTAAAGTATATTTAGATTATATTTCTACAATTTAATACAATGTTGGTCATTGGATGTAATTTCACATTTAAACTAGACATAAACAAGTGTCAATCTTTTGATAGATATTGTTTCTTAAAAACACGCTATTTGTTTTAACAGCGGGATTTAATTATAAAATTAATTAATGCAACTTATATGTAATGAATTTGGTAAAATAGACTACAATTTTGAATTCGGAATATGAAATATAGCTTGGGATGAAATTTTGGCACTGTTCTGAAAAACATCAATTTTTGATGAATAGTGAAACTACTAAGTGGTAGTTAAAAAAACTGAATTTTTCATAAAACTTAATTTTACCGCTTCTGTGAATGGAATTTCAACAATCCGAGAGACACGGTTGATGTTAGTAAGTAAAATGTGGTTCAATGAGATGAAAATAATTTTTGGTGAATAGTAACTTTTTACTTTTTTTACCGCGGTTAATAGTAAATAGGGTAACTAAGGGTAAATATGATATTAATATTACCCTAACACATGTCCTAATTCTATTGTACAAGTGTAATTTGACCAAAAACAAACTTAGGAATAAAATATTACCATTTAGGCCCACTTGGATTAGATTAGGACATTTATTATTAATTTATTTAAAGACGGGTTAAAATAGTTAAAATCAAAGTTTAATAAGTAAATCATTTTTAATATGGGGTTATTCATAAGATCAATTCGATTGTAAATATTCATTAGAAAGCTAGAAACATTTACTACATGATGGTATTTTATTTTTAATTTTTAGACATCAAATAATTTAATTTATTTATGACACAATGATGATGCAGTAATTATCTTATTAATGAAATATTGACATAATTGATGTTATAAACACCAAAATAAATATAATTTGAGACTTTTTATGAATTCCAATAATTTTATAGGTTACTATGATATATTAGTGTTGATTTAATCAACTTGGTTCGAACATATAATTCTGTTATGACTTTCACAAAAATCATATATCAAATAGTGTCAAAATTAACACAAAATAGTTTTTAAATAAAATATTATATTATTAATTGTTATTTTATTCCTAAAAATCTAAGGTTCGGCCAAATGACTTAGATAAGGATATATATTTTAATAATAAACAATTTGGGGTTCGTTTGGGATGTTATAATAAGTGTATTAACCATATAGTGGAAGAAAACAAAAAGACACGGTAAAAGTTAAATTATTTAACTTAGAGTTAAATCTAATTGATAAGGTTAAAATAATAACCTAAACTTGTCTAAATCCTATTGGTTGATAGGATTTCGACCCATCCCTACATTATGTTCGAAATAAGACCCTTTGGAACCATTATAAACCGATTTTGACTTTAAAATAAAATAATATTTTGAGGTATTCCTAAGGTGCCCCTCTCCTCCCTTATAAAAGGACACCTCCTCTCCCTCCTCCTCACACCAATTTAAGAACTCAAGCTCGGCCAACCCCTGCCAAAATCTCTTCTCCACTTCCCTAAAAACATCCTAGAGGTTCTGGTCTTCCTCAAAGACCAATTTTAGTTCCCTAAGAGGAGGTCTCAAAGAGGCACTTCAAAGAAGAGGTAATTACCGTTACCAATTCTTTCATTTTTATTTCTTCTTCCACTTCTTCTTCTTAGGTTGTTTCATTATGAAGTAATAACATCAGTATCACTCATATACTGATATGTTATTATAAGTATGAACCAACCCTATTTCACCATCTATCCATCCTACGGAAAAAGAAATCACCGCGCGTGCGTACATACAGAATACCGTCTCCACGCCGTGGTGTAATCTATTTTCCACCACCACCTTACATGGATGGGTATAATGGTGTAAATAATAACTATACATAGTTATTACAACATCATATTGATTCTGATATATTGTATGATCCACTCCAATTCAATTCAATATTTATAGAAATGATATCATCGCTCGTGCGTACGTACGGACTACCGTCTCCACGACGCGATGAGATTCATTCTCCATGTTAACCATTTAAGAATGATTATAAGGTATATATAAGAAATAATAATGAAATATATGACATTATAAAGCTACTGGATTTATGTATATATATATACATATGTATGTCATCTACTTACTTCCATTTCAAGACAATAAGGAAAGGAAAACAACGTTCATGCATACGTACGGACTACCGTCTCCATGAACGGTGTTTTTCATTTTATTTATCTACCTATTATATATATATATATACTGAACATATATTATATATAAATCATATTTTATATTCTGGAAGTGAGTAAATCATGATATAACTAATAATGATGTCAAGAACAACAAGTCAAAACACTTACGATAAATGAAACGATTTTACCCAAAACGCTTCTTTAACATGGAATTTACAAAAGAACGGGTAATATAATGTCATAAGTGAACCATATATGATATAATAACAATGAATATGATTCTGTAATAAGTCAATAACATGATTTAAATCATTATACAGGAGGTTCGGACACTTACAAAGCAAGTCAGACCTAAGGTAAGGGAAATATCACAATCTCATTTTTATCCGAGATTGTTTGTACTTTGAAAGATACTGGGGTGTATTTTATCATCAAAATCCATGTTTCCTCAATATGTAATGTTATTTACATCCACCTACAATTGTTTAAATCCAAATTTACCCTTCGGTGAGTTTTTAGTAAAAGATATGACAGGAATCTTTTGTCATTTTTTGTACGAGGTACTTTTTGACTTTTCCGACAAAAGTACGAGAAGAATGTTTTTTTAACTTATACGGCACGGACGGATTTTTACGGTTTTATAAAGCCTTATTTTCATGAACCTTCCGCCAAAATATTTCATGACTATTTTTAATAAAATCTCTTTCTTTTAAAATTGTATGATGTTTTGTGAAACGAAATTGATTTTGAAGAAGAAAGGATATTTTCCTCAAGAATTCATTTCAAGTGTTTTATCAAAATTATTTTCCATCTAAGATAATAAAGGGTTCTGTTTCTATCCATATTTTTACATTGATTTGACTATGTTGTGATGGAATTATGTTTATGAATTTATTTATCTTATATGAATGGTTTTATGATGTCATGTTGTTTAAGAATCCCATTTTTATTACATGGGTTATGCAATGATGTATGATTTATGATTTTGTGGCACACATAATAATCGTATCATTATGATATGGGTGGGACCTATATCTCCCTCCAATGCATTGGGTAAAGATTTTATATCTCATGAGATAGACATGGATGGAATGGTAGGTTATACCGGTTCAGTGAAACAGGACTGAAACGAGGGTTACTCGATTCAGAAAGGGACTTTGTCCACTAAGATAGTCTTGGCAATGAGTCTTGACTAACAAGAAATGATTCTCTATGATTATGTGTGAATGCCACAAAGTTTCATGTTTTATGTTATGATTATTGTGATTACATTTCACTGCCATGATTTACCCCATGTTATGAAATTATGATCTCTTTTGCAGGTTAAGATTTCCAAAAGTTATGTGCTTATGTATATGATGTGATTGATATTTCTTTTGTTTACCCTTACTGAGCATTTGAGCTCACCCTTTTATGTTTTCTTTTCCCCAGGATATAAAGAAAGGTTTTAGGTATAAAAAAAAGATGATCTTTATGGGATATGTTGAAGATCTTTCACCACGATTAGAAGATTATATTCCGAGTTTCCAAAGACACTAAACTATTACGGTCCTTGTGTCTGTGTTTTTGTTATGTACTAAGTATTCCGCAAATGTAATGTAATGTCCATGTACGTCAAGATACGGGTCTCTACAGTTGGTATCAGAGGAAAGGTTTAGTCAACCTTTGGAAACTAGGATGCGAAAACGTTAGTGAGATCCCTAGAGATATTTCTAAGGTATGTCTAGGGATGTCTCTAAGGTTAAGTATACGTATAGGTTATAGTGCTAGAATTGTGCTAACGATCTTCGAATTTAACCTAAGATGTTAGATATTGAGGGTACTACCCCTTTATTATGTTGTTTTCCCTAGCATGATTTTTGCCTCTCATACTATTCTTTTGGGGTTTTAGACGATGGATGGAACCTGAAGGAACCGTGTTAATGCGGAATGTGATGGGAAATGCAATGATTGTCCCCCTGAGAAACCAAATGATATGGGAGCCGGAATGCAAAATCTTGTAGCCATGCTCACACAACTTTCTCAAGATATGAATCATGCAGGCCTTCCAAACGAGCAAAGGAAGGAGCAACATTCTGTTGAATCCTTCATGAGGCAGCGTCCACCTTCTTTCAGTGGGTCTACTGATCCATTAGTTGCTGAACAATGGATTAGTACTACTGAAAAGATATTTTCAGTTCTTCAATGTTCTGAACATGATAAAGTCATCCTAGCAGTGTATCGTTTGGAAGGAGATGCTGATCAATGGTGGAATCTTATTAAGAATACGAGGCAAAGGGATGAAATTGAGTCTATGGAATGGGACGAGTTCAAGAACTTATTTTTCAATAAGTACTTCCCTCGTATTCTCCGAACAAAGATGGAGAAAGAGTTTCTTGAACTGAAGCAAAGGGATGATGAATCTGTTGGTACCTATGAAGCGAATTTTACAAGACTTTCAAGGTACGCTTCTGGTATTATCATCCAACCTGAAAGTAAAGTTGATCGATTTTTCAGTGGCTTAAAACCAAGTCTTCGAAGGGCATTAGCTATAAGAGACTTCAGTAGCTATGAAGAAATTTTGCGTTGTGCTATCAAGGTAGAAATGGAAGTTGGTGTTACATATCCATCTCATGGGTTTGACAAGAAACGAAAGATGGAGTTCAAGGAGAAAACTCAGAATAATGGTGAAAAGAAGATGAATGTTTCCTTATGCACAAAGTGTGGAAAGAAGCATGGTGGAGATTGTCTTAAAGGGACTAGAAAATGTTTTAAGTGTGGAAAAGAAGGTCATCGAGCAGCTGAGTGTCGAACTAATGGAAAATGGGATTCTAATGAAGTGAATAAAGCAAACACTGCAGAGAACGTACAACCAACACTTCAATGCTTCAAGTGCAAGGAAATGGGGCATTATGCTAATAAATGCCCTAATCCAAGGGTTAGTGATGATCGACATGAGCAACCGCTTAAGGCAAAGGACAAAGGGAAGTCACATGCGATCACTATTGGCAATGTTGAATATGACAACGATGTGGTGGAATGATTAAGTGTTTATGTAATGGGATTCCAAAATAATGTTGTGTCTTGGAATATTGGAATATTTATGTATTGGTCTAATGTGGTATTCAAAGTGATTGAGATATTATGCGCATAATGAAGGGAAACGAGAAAATGAAATGTTTAACAGTATTCATGAGCTCATGATTGATATAAGGACTAAGTGAAATCATGGTTTGAGTATATAGAATTTTGAGGATTTTAGTATTTGGAAGGTGTTTACTTTTAACTGCACTCATGTTTTCACTAAGGTATTCAAGAGAATACACGATTAAGGACATTGAATGTTTGGAATGTGACCAACAAGACATATCTTATGATATGTGGGGATCAACGACAGTATTAAATCTCTGGTAATCGTTGTCACTATATTATGAGAGTGGACTGCAGTATTATGTATAAGCCTAAAGATTAGACTGGATTATGTTGGACATAAGTTAGTATTGTTTAAGGATAGAAGATTTTCGATATTATTGATGGGATGTTATAGTAACGTAGTTTTAGAAAAAGGACAACCCGCAGGACGGGCGACAGACCATCGCTTCGGACAAGGCTGTAGGAATCGAACCCACAACCGAAGTGCGACTGGCCTTTATCGCCTACCGCTGACCTACAAGAAGTCCCTGTTTAGTAGAAACTAGTGTTATTATATTAAGCAGTATGATATATGAAGTATAAGCCCATTTTAGGAACCATATATGATTAATCCCACTATAGATCGACTTATGTATATAAATTTTTCTAACCTTTTGAGACAGATGGAATGACCCGTCATTCTATCACATGATCTGCTAACACTTCACGAATAACAAATTCAACTTCATTTATTTAAGAGATGAAGTAGAAATTGTTAAAGGCACGAACAACAGTGAGATTGTACCAAAATAAAGTAAGTATTTATTCTAATTCAAATTCTTTAACTTTAGGGAAATGATCTTGAAAACCAAAAATGTTGTCCTAGTTCTATTATACCTGATTAATCAGATGGTACCTTAGATCGTCACAAATTTATGGATTTGTGATTACTGGCTTTTCCATAGCCATGTTCTCTACCACTCTCCATCAGAACATGATGGTTAGATTTATCTTCCATATCCATATTTTCACCTATGTGGAAGCCCAGTGATTAGTTTATTTGGGTAATCGTTACATTTCATACTTTAGTTTTTAAAGCCAAGTTTTGGTATTCCTTTTTTACGATGTGGGTTTCTATTAAAGAAACTTTCGAATAGTAAACCATTTATAACCCCGACGAATTTCGAGGGCGAAATTCATTTTAAGGGGGGTAGAATGTAACGGCCCGAGATTTTATGAAAAATATTATTTTTTATTTCACTAATGTCTTGTTTTGTACGCTACACCAAAAGGAGCTTGCACAACACGCATCCTTGACTTGCCTTGCATTACACGCAATCGCAACCTTCCTCGATAGCGTGTGTGGTACGTAATACTGAGTTTCACGAAACAATGATATGCTATTAAAATATTATTAAAACTAGCCGTTATGAATATTAATAACCACTATTTAAATTTTAGAAATTTTAAAATGGACTTCATTTTTGGATTCGGAGTATCGAATTTAGCCTAAGGTGAAATTTTGGTACTTTTCGGATAACTTTCATATTCTGATGAATAGTGAAAATTACTAAATTATAATTAAAAACAACTTTTTTAATCAAAATAATTAATAGTGATAAATCATTAATTTGAGTGGTTTTAAAGTATATTTAGAATATATTTCTACAATTTAATACAATGTTGGTCATTGGATGTAATTTCACATTTAAACTAGACATAAACAAGTGTCAATCTTTTGATAGATATTGTTTCTTAAAAACACGCTATTTGTTTTAACAGCGGGATTTAATTATAAAATTAATTAATGCAACTTTTATGTAATGAATTTGGTAAAATAGACTTCATTTTTGAATTCGGAATATGAAATATAGCTTGGGATGAAATTTTGGCACTGTTCTGAAAAACATCAATTTTTGATGAATAGTGAAACTACTAAGTGGTAGTTAAAAAAACTGAATTTTTCATAAAACTTAATTTTACCGCTTCTGTGAATGGAATTTCAAAAATCCGAGAGACACGGTTGATGTTAGTAAGTAAAATGTGGTTCAATGAGATGAAAATAATTTTTGGTGAATAGTAACTTTTTACTTTTTTTTACCGCGGTTAATAGTAAATAGGGTAACTAAGGGTAAATATGATATTAATATTACCCTAACACATGTCCTAATTCTATTGTACAAGTGTAATTTGACCAAAAACAAACTTAGGAATAAAATATGACCATTTAGGCCCACTTGGATTAGATTAGGACATTTATTATTAATTTATTTAAAGAAGGGTTAAAATAGTTAAAATCAACGTTTAATAAGTAAATCATTTTTAATATGGGGTTATACATAAGATAAATTCGATTGTAAATATTCATTAGAAAGATAAAAATATTTACTACATGATGGTATTTTATTTGTAATTTTTAGACATCAAATAATTTAATTTATTTATGACACAATGATGATGAAGTAATTATCTTATTAATGAAATATTGACATAATTGATGTTATAAACACCAAAATAAATATAATTTGAGACTTTTTATGAATTCCACTAATTTTCTGGGCTCATATGATATATTTGTGTTGATTTAATCAACTTGGTTCGAACATATAATCCTGTTATGACTTTCACAAAAATCATATATCAAATAGTGTCAAAATTAACACAAAATAGTTTTTAAATCAAATATTATATTATTAATTGTTATTTTATTCCTCAAAATCTAAGGTTCGGAAAAATGACTTAGATAAGGATATATATTTTAATAATAAACAATTTGGGGTTCGTTTGGCATGTTATAGTAAGTGTATTAACCATATAGTGAAAGAAAACAAAAAGACACGGTAAAAGATAAATTATTTAACTTAGAGTTAAATCTAATTGATAAGGTTACAATAATAACCTAAACTTGTCTAAATCCTATTGGTTGATAGGATTTCGCCCTATCCCCACTTTATCTTCGAAATAATACCCTTTGGAACCATTATAAACCGATTTTGACTTTAAAATAAAATAATATTTTGAGGTATTCCTATGGTGCCCCTCTCCTCCCTTATAAAAGGACACCTCCTCTCCCTCCTCCTCACACCAATTTGAGCACTCAAGCTCGGCCAACCCCTGCCAAAATCTCTTCTCCACTTCCCTAAAAACATCCTAGAGGTTCTGGTCTTCCTCAAAGACCAATTTTAGTGCCCTAAGAGGAGGTCTCAAAGAGGCACTTCAAAGAAGAGGTAATTACCGTTACCAATTATTTCATCTTTATTTCTTCTTCCACTTCTTCTTCTTAGGTTGTTTCATTATGAAGTAATAACATAAGTATCACTCATATACTGATATGTTATTATAAGTATGAACCAACCCTATTTCACCATCTATCCATCCTACGGAAAAAGAAATCACCGCGCGTGCGTACGTACGGAATACCGTCTCCACGCCGTGGTGTAATCTATTTTCCACCACCACCTTACATGGATGGGTATAATGGTGTAAATAATAACTATACATAGTTATTACAACATCATATTGATTATGATATATTGTATGATCCACTCCAATTCAATTCAATATTTATAGAAATGATATCATCGCTCGTGCGTACGTACGGACTACCGTCTCCACGACGCGATGAGATTCATTCTCCATGTAAACCATTTAAGAATGATTATAAAGTATATATAAGAAATAATAATGAAATATATGACATTATAAAGCTACTGGATATATGTATATATATATACATATGTATGTCATCTACTTACTTCCATTTCAAGACAATAAGGAAAGGAAAACAACGTTCATGCGTACGTACGGACTACCGTCTCCATGAACGGTGTTTTTCATTTTATTTATCTACCTATTATATATATATATATACTGAATATATATGATATATAAATCATATTTTATATTCTGGAAGTGAGTAAATCATGATATAAGTAATAATGATGTCAATAACAACAAGTCAAAACACTTACGATAAATGAAACGATTTTACCCAAAACGCTTCTTTAACATGGAATTTACAAAAGAACGGGTAATATAATGTCATAAGTGAACCCTATATGATATCATAACAATGAATATGATTCTGTAATAAGTCAATAACATGATTTAAATCATTATACAGGAGGTTCGGACACTTACAAAGCAAGTCGGACCTAAGGTAAGGGAAATATAACAATCTCATTTTTATCCGAGATTGTTTGTACATTGAAAGATACTGGGGTGTATTTTCTCATCCAAATCCATGTTTCCTCAATATGTAATGTTATTTCCATCCACCTACAATTGTTTAAATCCAAATTTACCCTTCTCTGAGTTTTTAGTAAAAGATATGAAAGGAATCTTTTGTCGTTTTTTGTACGAGGTACTTTTTGACTTTTCCGACAAAAGTACGAGAAGAATGTTTTTTTTAACTTATACGGCACGAACGGATTTTTACGGTTTTATAAAGCCTTATTTTCATGAACCTTCCGCCAAAATATTTCATGACTATTTTTAATAAAATCTCTTTCTTTTAAAATTGTATGATGTTTTGTGAAAAGAAATTGATTTTGAAGAAGAAAGGAAATTTTCCTCAAGAATTCATTTCAAGTGTTTTATCAAAATTATTTTCCATCTAAGATAATAAAGGGTTCTGTTTCTATCCATATTTTTACATTGATTTGACTATGTTGTGATGGAATTATGTTTATGAATTCCTTTATCTTATATGAATGGTTTTATGATGTCATGTTGTTTAAGAATCCCATTTTTATTACATGGGTTATGCAATGATGTATGATTTATGATTTTGTGGCACACATAAGAATGGTATCATTATGAGATGGGTGGGACCTATATCTCCCTCCAATGAATTGGGTAAAGATTTTATATCTCATGAGATAGACATGGCTAGAATGGTAGGTTATACCGGTTCAGTGAAACAGGACTGAAACGAGGGTTACTCGATTCAGAAAGGGACTTTGTCCACTAAGATAGTCTTGGCAATGAGTCTTGACTAACAAGAAATGATTCTCTATGATTATGTGTGAATGCCACAAAGTTTCATGTTTTATGTTATGATTATTGTGATTACATTTCACTGCCATGATTTACCCCATGTTATGAAATTATGATCTCTTTTGCAGGTTAAGATTTCCAAAAGTTATGTGCTTATGTATATGATGTGATTGATATTTCTTTTTTTTACCCTTACTGAGCATTTGAGCTCACCCTTTTATGTTTTCTTTTCCCCAGGATATAAAGAAAGGTTTTAGGTATAAAAAAAGATGATCTTTATGGGAAATGTTGAAGATCTTTCACCACGATTAGAAGATTATATTCCGAGTTTCCAAAGACACTAAACTATTACGGTCCTTGTGTGTGTGTTTTTGTTATGTACTAAGTATTCCGCAAATGTAATGTAATGTCCAAGTACGTCAAGATACGGGTCTCTACATTCTACTAGTCTAATAATAACATGTAATATTAATAGTTAATTTCATAATGATGGAATGCCTAATGCCTGACATCATAACCACATATTCAAGGCCTTATTCAAAGAATACATATAATATTTTTTTTCAAGGCCTTGTTCTACGATAGTAGTTTGTCTCATGATACCTACCGATGCATCGAGGATCTATAACCATCTCCACCCATCACTTACTATGTCTTATGCATTCCTCACATGAGAATGTTGATACATAACATAAACATTCGTATATTAACTAGCATATGAAATGATAATACATTAACAATAAACCATTAATTGTATAAAAACATCACATCCACAATCAAACATATCAAAAAAGAATCAGTACAATATGGAATATTTTATCATAATAATTCAACTTCAAACATGTGTAAAATCCAATGGATGTTGATATAGATGAAATAAAAACTATTTGAGAGAATTATTACATTATATTTGGAATCATTTAAAAGTCACAAAATTATAAAAGAAAACGTTTTCTATGAAAATATTCTTATAATATTTTCATGGAATCTTTGAAGGTGTTATAATGGTGGAAAATAGCCACACCTATCATATAAGTTAATAAAACATCCTTTCCTTAATCTGTTGAAAAAGTCATAAAGTTCCTTTTTTAGAAAGCGACAGAAATATTCCATTCAACCCATTTTATAAAAAGTCAAATAAGGCTATAAATGAATTTAACCCATATTCTATTAAATAGTAAAATATTTTGAAACACATTTTTAATAAACAAAGATGTGAAAGATAAATAATTCCTAGTGGATACTCACATATAAAAAACCTCATATAATAAAGAGATTGTAAAATTAACCATTACCATTTACTTTTCCTTGGTCGATGGTACGTTAATATCCTATATAATTGTTATGTAAATGATATTAAATTATACAAGAACCACATACATAAATTTTATATCATATATGATCTTCTAAGTTTGATTTGTTAATAATATTCTAGTAGTATCATTGTTTCGTGTGTTAACTAATTCGTTTTTCATTATAGATTTTGTTACGTAAGTCATGTTTTATATTGATAGAATATATTTTATTCATATAAAAAATGACATTATGTTCATAAAAATTATTTTTAATCATAATATGAAAATTATTCTTGAATGGTTACAATGGATAAATGAATCTTATCACGTTCATAGGGAGGGCAATCTGTACGTACGCACGAGCGATAATGTCATTCTATTGATGGTAATTCATATGTAATTGGTTGGTATATCATATATAAATAATAATTAAAATTTTATATTAATTATTAACACAATTATTTTCATTATTATAACCATCCAAATAATAATAAGTTGAATAACCAACTACACCACAACGTGGAGACGGTAAGTCGTACGTACGCATGTATAGTGAATTTTTCATTAATAAGATGGATAGAATATTGATTATGGTTGTACCATATTTTTAATGACATAATTTTATTTAGAAGGTAATGGATTTATTATTTTGGTAAGGAAACAACAACGATAGATGAAGTGGAAGAAGAAAGGAACTTAGAATTAGGTGATGAAATTATTACCTCTTCTCCAGGTGCTTCCATTTGTTTTGATCAAACGAGCTCCTTAGGTTGTATTATGAACAAATTAAGGCCTATAAATTGAATTGAGGGTATTTGGGAGGATATTTTAGTAGTGGTTGGAAGATCCAAATATATTTGGAGTTGTAAAATTAAGAGAATGAGAATTACCCTTTTATAAGAGAGGTGAGGGTCACATTAAGAAAAGTTTGAAATATTATTTTATGTAAAAATAATTGTCGGTTTATAATTGGTAAAAATGGATTTATTTAGAGTATAATGTGAATATGGGTCGATGTAATATCAAATTATAGGTTTTATAAATGTTTTTTTCACCATATTAACCTTGTCATCTAGCTTTAACTCTTCCGTTGAATAGTTTAAAATTTGTAATATCTTCTTGTTTATTTATATTAAATGGTTAATAAACATTCTATAAAATTCAAATAGAACACCAAGTGGTTCAATAATGACATATCAATCATTATATAAGTACTTTGGCAGAACGTTAGATTTTTAGAAATATTGTATCATTTAATAATATAGTTTTTTGTTTTTGGGAAAGTCATAAAAACATGATTACATAAATAAAATACAGTAAGTCAATCCTAACCTGTAATATTAACATATATAATTAGTTTAATGCATCATAAGACTCAATTTATATTTATTGTTATATTTATAATATCAATTATTTTAATCTTTCATTAATAAGGAAATTACTCCATCATCATTATGTCATGAATAAATTCAGTAATATATGTTTTAAGAATTATAAATAAAATACCATTATGTATGAAATATCATTATATTTCTAGTAAATATTTATAGTTGAATATATTTTATGTATAACCCTATATTAAAAAAATTTAGTTATTAAAATATGAATTTATCACTTTTAACTCCTATTTAAGCAATATAATAATAAATGCCATAATCTAATCCAAGTGGACCAAAGAAGATAATATTTTATTCTTATATTTTGATTTTGGTCGAAATACAATTATCCAATAGATTTAGGACATGTGTTAGGGTAATTATAATACCATTTTTATCTTTAATTATCCTATTTAATTTTAATGGTGATAAATAAAATTCAAAAGTTACTATTCACCAAAAATTATTTTTATCCTATTGAACCACAATTTACATAATGATGTAAACTGTGAGTCTCATATTTTTTAAATTCAATTCACAAAAATAGTTAAATTACGTTTTATGAAAATTTGCAAACATGCCTAAAAGGTGGGTAAATGGCATTAAAACATTTGATAAAATTTAATATATCTAATATTATTATAAAATGACTCCAATGAATTAAATTGGACAAATATAGAAATTATATATCTATTTTTACTATAAAATAACTTTATATAATGACAATAATTATTTAAATAAATAGTCAGTTTTTATGTACAATGCAGTATTTTTCATTATTCATTAAAAATAGAATGTTTTCAAAAAAATACAAAAAATTCACCCAAATATAATTTAATATAAAAAATTGAAAAATGATGTCTATTTTAACAAATTCAAAACATAGATGTTTCAATAATTAATCAAAAATTAATTTCCATTTCCAAAACCAGAAAGCGAATTTTTTAGAATAAACAACTATCAAAAGGTTGATATGTGTTTATGTTCAATTTAAAGTAATATTACCTCTAATGACCTAAATTATATCAAATGAGAACAAAATAATCTAATGATAATTTAAAACAACTCAAAATTTTAGTTTAACAATCTATATTATTTTAATAAGAAAATTTGTTTTTAATTAAAATTTAGTATTTTTTACTATTCATCAAAATATGAAAGTTATAAAAAATGTAACAAAAATTTAACCATACTAAAATTTTATGTCCCATTTGTAAAGAAGAATTTTATTTTTTCTAATTGATTATATAAACTTTTCAAATATTAGATTTAAAAAGGGTTTTCTATTAACAGGTAGTAAAATTATATTTTTTGAAAGACACTTATTTTATCTATAAATTAAATTTGTACATATATTATGTCTACGAAACCAAAAATATTAATGCTAAAATTATATAGGATATATATAAAATTCAAAATGTGGCCAAAACTATTCATAACCTCTTTTTAAAAGGATAGTTTGATAGGTCGTGATGTGCATGAACTCGTTGTTTCATGTAGCACAAGATATTGAATTACATTAAAGAGATAACATACTATGAAATCCTATGGTGTTACATTCTCCCCTCCTTCAATAAATTGCATCCCAACAATTTGAAATTTTTCGTCGAAAATAAATGGTTGAAAATAGAAAAAAAATTCGTGGATAACCAACATCGGAAATAGGGTTACTAAAATTTAGTCTTAATAAGAGGGAAATGGAAATGAAAATGTCACCACCAAATTAGGGTTTTGAATATATGAACATTGGTGGAAATTATAGACACATAATTGTATGAAAAATGTAAATATTTATAGAGAGTTATTAAGGTCATCAATCAGAAACAAGTGAACAATAAATGGAAAATTGAGGGCATCAAATACATAAAAATATCATCAGTTTAACAAAACATAATGTATTAGGATAAAACATTCTTGTTTTGGATATCATTTTCCTAATGATAAAGAATTAATTTCTTCATAGAATAAGAAGAAAAACAATACTAAACAAGTAGAGTTCCATGCATTAACTAATTTCTACCACAAACTCATTTTATATCAAAAAAATAATATAATTAAAAAATATTTTATTAAACCTAATCATATAGGGTTTGAAGAAAACAGTGAATTTGTAAATAATGTATCATACCATTTTGAAAAACTCCATTATACAAACCAGGAAATCATGTAGGCTAGATTTAGGTGATGCACCCTTGTCACTCTTCGGTTGTGGGTTCAACTCTCTTAGCCTTGCTAGACGTGAAGGGTTGTCGTCCAACCTTCAGGATGCCCTTTTTATAAAAAAATTAAAAATAATCTGAAGAAAGGTTTTAACCTTAAACCATTGTATTCAATGTCCAAATTAATCTATTATAATCTTTATACTTATCCCAAATACTTGTGTCCAAACTCATAGTCCAAAAATCTATAAGGAAGGTCAACATAACATAATGAATATCTCTATTTTCCACATAATAACAATTGAGTACCATAACCATGTATTCTCTTAAAACATGGTAACACACTGAATTACCATAAAACCTTATTGATTACATTCATTATCCCTTATTCCTTATATAATACTAGATATATTACTTATATCCAAAAACATATAATAATCTAACAATGATGGAATAAATAAACCATTAATCAGGTCCAAGGTAGTTAAGAATAACAAATATTGTTTATCCAAATCAAACATCTCTTGTTACAAAATCACTACCTCATTATCATGAACATATTAAGGTTTATATTTTCTTTAACCATATATTTTACATAAAATGTAACTAGCTATTGAGTGACTTTTTATAGTACCATATAATCTCAAATCATCAATCAAATAGTACTGCAATACAATCATTATTTATTAACATAATTAATATAACTAGTAAATCATTTATACACAACTCAAATGACATAATTAATTAATAAAAATATAAGAACACTAATTATTCTTATTCATTTGTAGTAGTATCATAACGTGATTATTATCCAATAACATCATTTGGTGTATAATTTGATAATTTGGACATTGATTCGTGTAGTGAAACAACTCCTTGGAAATGAAGAAATATACATTTGAAAACATTTTCATACCCTTAAAATCACAGACATGGTGTCCTTTTTCTACTCACTTATAACAAACTCCCATTCCCTTTTGGTATATACCAAGGTGATTCTTTCTACATTTATAACATGTAGGAAGATCCTTATTTTTTTCTTCTATTTATACATCTTTCTCTCTAACATCCTCTTCTTCTTGTGTTTCCCATAAAATCCATAGGTCTCATATAATTCATTAATTATTTTATTAACACGTGATACCATTTCTTTATTAGATGAGAATACTTGGGAAACTATTATCCTTATAAATGCTAGCTGATAACTATGAAAGATATGATACTTAAAACTCATCAGATCATGTGTATTGCTAGAGTTCTCATACCTTCTATTGGGTGCCATTTATAAATAATGACATATACATGGTTAGATCATATCAAACTGTAAAATCCGAAAACTAGGAAAATTCTCAACATTAATTGAATATTTTCACACATCTAGTATCATAATCATAAAAATCGTTTCTTTGCTGAAATATTTACTCATAAATCTATCATAATGGTTTTTAAATAAAATGTGAATTTTCCTAAGCATATCCCCCAAGAGTTTCATAACCAAGAGTTTATCAATGCCTATTTTTGGGTACCAGGATTCCGAGGTCATGCTCGAAACCCTTTGTCAGTGTTTTCAATCCTAGGTACATCCATGCCAGATCCACCTCTACCTGCTCATATCCAGAAAAAAATGTATTGTTTTGGGAAAACCCACAAAATATTTACACTACCAAAATATTTTGTTGTTCTTCTATACTAATCCTCAAAGTCAATCTTAGGGTAATGTTAATTAATCAGAGTTTTTATAAATCTTGTTTCCTTGCTTTGTATGAAACGTCTTTTGATACCAATAGTAATGCCCCAACCCTAGTTACCCAGAGCCGGTGAAATATTAAATAACATTTTCATGATTAAAAGAGATCATGTACCGAGATACTGATCCGTTTATTATCCTTGCAAGTACAAGATACATAAATAAGTTTTGTATTAGATTATGATGTTAGAAACAATAACAACATTGTGTCCCCTTTGAACAAAGTCATATCCCTTAGCATATTCCTACATGTTGATTGTAATATATTTCTTCACATCCTGAGATAAATTAATAATAAGAAAGGGGTGGTCTTAGATGCTCAGTAAGGATAACAATATAGCAGAAACATTTATAAATAATAATAAACATTGAATTCAATGTATAAAACCAAAACACAAGCCCTTTAAAATTAAACACCAGCATAATATGGAAAAGGTAAATCAAATAATTCTATTTACTTATTCACATGTATATTTTAATAGTAGAATAATAACATGTAATATCAATAGCTAATTTTATAATTATTTAATGCATAATGTGGGAAATCATAACCACATAGCCAAGGCCTCGTGCCAAGACTAGAAATATGATTTTTTCAAGGTCTTATGCTAAGACAATAGTTTGTCTCGTGAGACATACTAATGCATCAAGGATCTATAGTGTGGTCCACCCATTACCTACTATGTCCAATGCATTTCTCATAAAAAAGTTTGAAACATAATGTAAACATTCATATTAAAACTATAATATGAAATGTTAGTACTTTTTCCATAAACCATGAATGGTATAAAAATTACACATTCATATTCAAACATATCACAGAAGCATCAATATAATATGGAGGATTGTATGATAATAATTCAACTTAAAAAAACTGTAAAATCCATTAAAGGATGATGACATATATGAAATAACAACTATTTGAGAAAATTATTTCATTCTATTTTGAAATAATTTAAAAGTCACATAATTAAAAAAGAAAAATTTTATTTTAAAAATATTATTATAATATTTTTAGGGAATTCTCTCTGGTGTTATAATAGTTGAAAATATCAACACCATTCTTATAAATTAAAAAAACATTCTTTTCTTAATTTGTCGAAAAGGTCATAATGTGCCTTGTTTGGAAATAGATAGAATGATTTCATTCAAAGCATTTTATAAAAAGTAAAAGAAGGGTATAAATGAATTTTACCCATATTCTAGTAAATAGTAAAAATGGTTTGAAATACATTTTTTAGAATAACATATTGGAATGGTAAAGAGGTCCCAGTATATACTCACATATAAACAACCTCAGATAATAAAGAGATTGTAAAATTAATACTTAGCTTGTACTTTTCCATGGTCGAGGGTACTTTAACCTACTAGATAATAGATAATTAATTGTTATTAAATTATACTATAACCACATACATAAATATGATATCATATATGATCTATTAATATTTCTTTGATAATAATATATCATTCGTATCATCGTTTCAGGTGTGAATTGATTCGTTTTACTTTATATGTTTAGTTACATAAGTCATGTTTTTTGTGGATAAGATGTATTTGATTCATATCAAGAATGATATTAAGTTCTTAAACATTATTTGTAATCCTAAAAAAGAAATTATTCTAGATGTTTATGATGGGGAAATGAATCTTATCACGTTCGTGGAGATGGTAATCCGTACGTATACACGACTGACAATATCATTCTATTGTTGGTAAAATTGTATGTAATTGTATGGTATATCATATATAAAGAATAATTAACATTTTAAATTTATTATTAACATCAATTATACTCATTATTATACCCATCTATATAATAAATTGTTGAATAACAAACTACACCACAACGTGGAGATGGTATATTCTACATACGCACGTATGAGGAATTTATCATTCACAGGATGGATAGAATAATGAATATTATTGTAACATATCTATAATAACATAATATTATGCAGAAGGTAATGGATTTAATATTTTGGTATGGAAACAAAAAATAAAGTAGAAGTGGAAGAAGAAAATAACTTTGAAAGAGGTGATTAAATTATTACCTCTTCTTCATATGCTTCTTTCTGATTTGATCAAAAGGGCTCCAAAGGATGTATTCTATTAAAATTAATACCTATATATTGAATTTAGGGTAGTTTTGAGGATGTTTTATGAAATTTTGTCCTATAAAAATGGATTTGGAGGTGTGAAATTAAGAGAAGGGGAAGTACCCTTTTATAAGAGAGGTGTGGACCACTTTAAGAATAGATGGAAATATTATTTTATTATAAAATAATATTCTATTTATAATGGATTTAAGTGGATTTATTTTATAGATAAGGTAGGTATGGGTCTAAATACACTCAAGAAACATGTTTTAGAAAAACTTAGGTCACCATATTAATCTTATATTATAGATTTAACTCTTAGTTAAATATTTTGACTTTTATAATGTCTTCTTATATATTTATATTACAATGTTAATAAAATTACTATAAAATGCCAAGAGAACCCCAAGTGGATAATTAATGAAATATCAATCATTATATATGTAATTTGGTCTAGATTTTGATATTTATGAATATTTTATCATTTAATAATATTGTATTTTTTCTAAAAACTCATTTATGTAAATTATGACACTGTTTAGTATTTAGTTTATTTGAAAGTTAACAAAACATGATTACTTAAAACAAAATACATTAAATAAATACTAACATGTCATATTAACCGATAAAAATTGAAGAATGCATCAAATGTTTTAATTTACATTTATTATTAAATTTATAATATGAATTATTTTTATCTTTTACTAATATGGTAATTACTGTATCAGCATTAGTTTATGAATAAATTTAATTATTTATGGTCTATAATTTATAAATAAAATACCTTTACATAGGAAATAATTTTCTCACAGTAATTATCATTTAAATTTGATTTTATCTTATGAATAAGCCTATATGAAATTTTTTTAGTTATTAAAATTTGAATTTAACAATTTTAACTCTTCTTTAAATAAAATAATAATAAATGTCCTAATCTAATCCAAGGGGATCAAAGAAGATCATATTTTCTTATTAATGCCAATTTTGGTTGGAATACACTGATCAAATACAATTAAGACATGTTTTAGGGTAATTATAATATCATTATTACCTTTAAGTACCCTATTTACTTTTAACTATGGTAAATAAAAATCAAAAGTTATTATTCCCCGAAAATTATTTTCATCAAATTGAACCATATAATACATACTGATGTCAAACCTATCTCTCAGGTTTTTGAAAATCTATTAAAAAAACAACAAATTTTTGTTTTATGGAATATTTCAATTGTGCATAGAATGTGGGTAAAAGGTGTTAAAAATTTATATAAAATTTTATATATCTAATTTTATTATAAAATGGATCCAATGAATTAAATTGTACTAATATAGATATTATTTATCTATTTTAACTTTAAAATAAATTTAACTAAAAATAATAATTATTTAAATAAAAATATCAATTATTTAAATAAAAACACTACAGAATGATACACTATTCATAAAAAATTGAATGTTTTCAAAAAAATATCAAAAAATAACCAAAATATAATTTTGATATTCGAAATTCAAAAATTATTTTTATTTTACAAAATTAGAAACATTGATATTTCATTAATTGAATCTGAAATTAATTCCCACTGTCAAAACTAGAATGTGGGTTTTTGAAAAGAAAAAACAATCAAAAGATTGATATGTGTTTATGTCCAATTTATATGTAAAATTAATTCCAATGAACTAACATATATTAAATGAAACAATAATAATCTAATGATACTTTAAAACTACTCAAATATATATTTTAACACTATAAATTATTTTGAATAAAAAAGTTTTTTTTAATTATGATTTTGTATTTTTAACTATTCCTCAAAATATAAAAGTTATCAGAAAAGCACCATAAATTTAACCAAACTAAATTTTTATGTCTCATTTCTAGATAAGAGTTTTATTTTGTCAAATTGAATATATAAAAGTGTCATATATTGGATTTAAAAAGGGTTCTCCATTAAAAGTCTATAAAATTTCATTTTTTAAGAAACAACTTTTATCTAAAAAATTGAATTTGTCTCTATATTATATCTATGAAACAAAAATGATAAATGTTAAAATTATATATGATATATAAAAATCAAAATGTGGTTAATACTATTCATATCCTCTTTTTAAATGGCTAGTTTGATAGGTCATGATGCGCTTGAACTCAGTGTTGTGTTTAGCGGATGCTATTGAATTACTTTAAAGAGATAACGTACTATGAAATATGGGGGTGTTATATTTTGAGTCTAATATGATAAACTTAATTTTATTAGTTAATAGTAACATTAGTAAATTTTTAATTATTTATCATGGATAAAAGTAAATCGATTAATAAAATGTAATGAAATATTATAATAATAATAAAATCATCCTAATAGTAGCCCTAACGTAATTGGATTAGTTTTCTTCAAAAAAACTAAATGTCATGAATAAATTATGATTCTTTTAGAGAAAATTTGGTTAGATTATGACATTTATTAAATTTTATTTTAAGAAAAGTTGAAAATGTTAAACTAAATATTTATAAACTATATCATTTTTAATATAGGTCAACAGATAAGATAAATTCTTTTAAATATAGTCTATTGATATATAATATGTTTTTATACATCATGGTAATTTATTTATATATTTTGAAAAATTATAATTAAATTGAATGGTGACACAATGATGATGTAATAATTGATTTATTAATGGAAGAATCAATTAAATGATATTTATAATATACAAATAAATATAATTCCAAATATTTGATTCCATCAAAGATTTTTTTGAATTATTTTTACATGTTAGGGATGAGTAAATATAGTTTTTTGATGGAATTTTGTTTTTACGAATTTTTTAAAACACAAGTAATAAATAGTGTCAAAAATGAAAAAAATGAGATTAAAAAAAACTAATATTTTATTAAATGAAATAAAATTTATAAAAATATATATTATGGAAATTTAAGTTGAATAATGTCATATATATCATTAATTAACAAATTGGTTTTCATTTGTAATTTTATTGTAACTATATTAACCTTAAAGCATAAAATTCCTTGTTGCTATGGTAAGAGTTAAAGGGTTTAAATAATCATTCAACCCAAAAGATAAGGTTACTTTTCTGACCGATAAATATCTATAAATAAATTTCTAAAAGTATTTATACTCATACTAGTATAATATTCAAAATAATTCACATCTTATCTATTTCAAATTTTAAATTAATTTATATTGATTTAATATTTTATGAGTTTCTTAATGTGCCTCTCCTATCGCTTTTGAAAGGGTACATATCCTTCACTTTTATTCACGACTATAAAACCATTTGGCTCAAAAATAACATTCCAATTTCTAAATCAAAATTTCCTCATTTCATTATATAGGTGATAATTTTGTCATAAATCCAACATAAGAAGGCATTTGGTTCAAATCAAAAGGATATAGTCAAAGAAAATGTAACTGTTTTTCGAATTCAAATATAATTCTTTTCTTCTTCTACATCATATAGTAACGTTTATTAGATAGTAAAGATAAGAACAATAACCAATATTATTATATTTAATTATTATTTTTGGATAGACATATTCCTCCTTTTATCCATCCTACAAATAATAATATCACCACATGTGAGTATGTACATCTTAACATCTCTATAATGTGGTGTAATTTTATTTTCATTACAACATTATTATATAGGCATTTTGAATGAATATTATGGATATAAATAATAAATATTACATTATATTTATTATTTATAATTAATATATGATCCATTTACTTACCCTTTTACCATTAATGGAATGATATCATATCCCATGTGTACGTACGACCTACCATCTCAATAGTGCGATGGGATTCGTCTTGAATGTTTACCATTCACGAATGATTATAAAATTATATGTAATGAATAAGTATGAAATATTTGATATAATATTCTATTAGAATAAAATTTAAATAAAAAATATATGTCATTTCATTTATTCCATTCAATGTGATATTCAAACAAAAACAACATTCAAACGTAAGTACGACCTACCTTCTCCATGAATGGTCTATTTAATTCCATAATATTTCTATATACACTGAATATATATTATATATAAATCTTTTTTTACATTATGTAAGAAATTAAATCATGATCTAAGTAATAGTATCAATAATAACATGTAAAAACATATACTATCCAAAAAAAATTTATTACAAAAATGGTTTCTTTAACTTGGGATTATTAATAAATATGTTATATAAAGTCATAAATGAAATCATAAATAATTGATATGGTTCTGGTAAAAATTAATACCATATTTTAAACCATTATTCATGTGGTTAAAGCATATCCAACTAAATAAAGTACGAGGTAAGGGTTAATTTTTCTATATCCTTTTATTTAGGATTGCTTATACATATGTATCAATTGGATAATATTTATCATCCATGTCCCTGTTTCTTATAAATTTTTTATAATATTATACCAAATAAATTTAAATATATTTTTAGCCATTTTATACCTTTTATAAAATGATTTGAAATGATTCATTTTTCATTTTCCAAATGAGGTAATTTATGTATTTTTTATGGGAAGAATGTATTTTAAATTATACGGTTTGAGTATATTATTATTACATCATGATGCATTAACATTATGAAGTTTACATTATAATATTACAAAGTTGTTTTTGTGTTAAATGTTTACTTTATAATTCACATCTCTCCAATCATTTCAGAGTAAAAAATGGAATTCCTCTCAAAAAAATTTGTTGATTTCATGATATTATTTTCATCTATGACTACATCCGTTGTTGGATATCATGATTAATTGGGGTTGATTTCTTATGATACAACATACTATATATTATTGAAAGGATTATGATATTTTTTTTACTATGGATGTTCTATTTTGATACCATTCGTGTTTATAGTTATTGTACTAACATTTCATATGCTAGTTTTAATACAAATGTTTATATCATTTATGATTAAACCCATTCATATGAGAAATGAAATTGACTAAGTAAGTGACTGGTGGGGACCTCTATTTCCCATCGATGCATAAGTATGTCTCATAAGTGAAATTAGATATGGGCTTGGGTAATACCATTCTACTTTTGTTTAAGGATTCCCGACCGATGCCTTGACGATATGTTTCACATGTCCTACATTATGCATTAACTCATTATGGGATTAGTTATTTATATTACATGTGATTATTAGACTATCTATATCTTTACTTGAATTATTAAATTGCATAATTTGATCTATTGTTGCTATATTATGCCTAATATTTTGTTTAAAAGGTTTATTTTTTATACCTTTCCTTAAAGGTTTATTATTATTTATGAAATATTACACAATATTATTTAACATTACTGGGAATCTATTCCCACCCCTTTAATGTGTTTTATTTTCCCAAGATATAATGGTGTGTATTATGTTTGATATGTAGGGTTAATCTTAGAGAATAATGGGATTATTAAAGCATTATATATATATATATATATATATTATTTTATGTTATGAATTGTAATGTAAGGTTCATGTTTGTAATCAATATGTACCAAAATACTAAAATATTATACCCTTTGAGATTTTATTTCTTATAATCATGAAAATGTATTAAAATTATACATTGAAACAGGGATTATGGGGTTTGGGCATCACACGGTATTTGGATAAGACATTATTCAAGAAAAATGAAATTACATAATTGTAGAATACTCCATGGGGCCCCTAAAGGTAGTGGATTATTAAGAATTTAGGGGAATATGAATTTTGTTACACCCAATGTTTCCATCTGTAAATTAGAGGTCCTGATTACTATCTATTTCATCAAACAATTTCTATGTATTTTGATTTGGGAAATCATATACCGGATGATGAAAGTTGAGATCTATAAAGTTGATGAAAACCCTAATATTCACATTATTCATCTTTAATAAGATAATTTTGTCCATCCATTTTAGATATTGAACATCCGAGATGAATTTATCCATGTATTTCTTGTTTAATTCTATGACAATTTTGGATGGGTAAGTCATGTGTGTCATTATGGCTACCTATTTATATCCTTGATAGTTTTCTTCCAAGATTAAGATATGAGTGTCTACCTTCGGATCATGTCATGACATATCTAAGTCATTAAAGGTGAACATATCCTGATGTTTATTTAGAAAGATGGTATATAAGTCTTTTTATTTAGATGTCATCGTTTCATTAGTCAAAGAGTGTTGTTGAGATTCTTTTGTACCAATATTTATATTTGTAATTTCTTCAATGGTGGTAGACACTTTCCTCAATCACTAGAGGGGAAAACATGTGGTCATTGCCCTCTTCCACTTCCTTTAACTCCACCTCCTTCATAGTTTTCATATTCCTAGTGGAATTAAGAGACGAAGAAACATTCCCAATGTTATGGGAAGATTCAATATTTCGATATGCATACGACTAAGTGACTACTTTTGAATTAATTAGTGATGATCAATGGATTGATTAAATATTAGGGGATGGAATGAGGGAGTTCTTACCCAGGATTCCATAATAGTATGGTGAGTCTATTACTTCTCTATTTCAACAGGATTCAATTATCATGAATAATATCATGAAAGTCACTGATTATGTGACTGAATTCAAACCAGAAACATTGACTTGATTGATTAGTAGAACATATTGTAAACTGAGTTTCATAAATGGATTTTATAGATATATTTATAAACCACTCAGTTCTATGACCCAAGCTACACGATGGGTCATTGGTTTCATAGCATCAATCTAATAGAACCAAACACTAATATACTGAGTTTCATAGGATTTGATTGGTGATTTATCATCGAACAATGTTTATATTTTCATATTTATGTAATAGTTTTGGCATTAGTGATATGATTAATGGAATTTAAACATGTTGGTGAATCCAATGTATTGAAACAAAATATTGAAGCTGGTGTCCTGTAAACAATAATAAATTTTGAGTTAGATTCAATGTCTCCAAACTGATCCCTAATCATGATTTGGACCAAAATATTTTCCTATCCTTATTCATATCCCTATAGAATTGGAATGGAAGGTGATAGGCTAGCCTCACTATATCACATCTGGTAATTGTTTCATAGGGGATTAATATTAACTTCTGATCCAATTTTAATAATAGCCTAGAAAATATTGATATCATTTGTCAAATCAAAAATTTAAAAGGGTCCAATGTGACCTTATAAAACATCATTTTCTTCATGACCTATATAATAGATAACCATGTGTCATTATAAAGGTTTGATATATTTACAATTTACCTCATCATTGATAACCTATGTTCGAAACTCTTAGGGACATATAAAGGCCACAATTAGTGCTTCTGTATGGTCTTTTAAAAAACTCATAACATCTAGGATTAATAATTTAGATGGATCCAAGGCTAAATTATTAAAGATATCATACTTATAGTATAAAGACTTACTGTTCTTAGTTTTTTAATGTTATATCAAACATCATTTATGTGTATAATTAAATTACATAGATGGATCAACCCTCTTAATAGGATTTGAAGGTGATTCTATCCATTTTGATTTGTTTACACTAGGTTTGCCTACTCATCGAGGCTAGTTTGTGGGAATCATCCCCTCTTTTGGATTATCGAAGATAATTGGGTCAGGGTAAACCTTGTATGTGTGGGGGTATTTCCTTAATCCTACTGAGCTCATAGAAGGGCTCTTTCATGAGTTTCTTCTACAAAGACGGTTCAATTAGGGACATGGATAGGGTATTGACTTCTTTCAACACTGATTCATCCCCTTTATCCTTAACCTATGTGGACTCTTACACCTATTTTTTAATTATATGTAGCTAATTTAGGTTTATAGTAACATTAATTATATGATAAGGAATCCATTAGATTAATAAAATTAACAAAAATAACGATGAAATCCTTATCTGATGTGAACTCTGGTTGGAAGGCCGAATCTTATTACAATGCTTAGAGGGGATTCACCCATTTTTCTAGGATCAATGTCATGAATTCTGATAGATTCAACAAAAAAATAATTATTGGTATGGATTCATCCACCCATGTTTTCTTTACACTCTTCTGGCCTTTTTGTTTCATGAAAGAATGCTATTTGGAGGTCTGTGGTGTTGATGGAGTCAGCACCATCAAAACAAATGTTTATGTGGGTATAGTTGGTTGTTTGAACTATTCTAAAAGGGTTTCATTAGTCTAGTTGATAATATTTATGAATATAAAATCATTTAACATTGTTGTACCCTTTTTTTAACTCCATGCCATTCATTATCTTCCTCTATATTAGCGGTAGAAACAAATGCTACATTTGTGCATGGTATTCCCAATGTTACAATTCCATAGTCCACCATTTTATAGAGAATTGTTTTGATAATAATGAACTCCTAGATGGTGTGTCCCAATGTTTGGTGGAAGTGGAAATTGTTTAGGTGTTCTTTGACAACACCCTGATTTGGCATCTAGGGATTAGGAAACATAATCATGATGGTCTCCAATGATGAGGTAATGTTATTAGGGATGTGGAAATTTTCAAATGAATAAAAATTATTCTTTAGATACTTAAAATATTTTCTCCTCTGATCCTTTTTCTAATCCCGATGGGGTGGGCTTCATTTTTGAATCTCCTGCGGGGAGACCACATGATATAGTGCGGGCTTTGGAGCTGTAGCAGGTGAATGTGTTGGATTCAATGTATTTTTATAATCCTATAAATTCCTCATTAATAATATTTGAGGTGTTGGAATTACTAGATCCATGGAATTAGTTCATGAGATGGACTCTATAGATATTTGAGAAATTGCATAAATGTTTTGGAAATGTCCTGTATATTTCATAGAAATGAGTGGGACGTGAAACTCGTCATGAAAATTATCTATACAAATGGAAAACAAATATTCCAGGGGATTTTGTGGCCTTAAAGAGAATGAAATCCATTTCCATTGAGAAACTAGATCTAAAACCCTATCATTCCCTCATTTTATATAGTTTGAGTGGGTTAGGATTATTTTATTTTAAAGAGTTTAGATAAATTTGAAGATAAACTTTAAAAAAGATCATTCTTTCATATAATATACTATGCCAGAACAAAGTGTATAATAAAATGGATATCCCTTGTATTTTTTTTCAAAAATCACATGTATTTCACTGCTTCTTGTTATGCATGGCTCACTATCATGGGATGACATTACATAAAAACATGTTTCACTTACTACTCAAGGTAACCTGAGATATTGAAAATTGGAAATATAAGGTTTCTAAAGTTTTGTGGGGAAATGGTCAAATTAACCCATTTGGGGTAAGGATTTTTATTATAGTTGTACCAGTAAACTCCACCCATCTATATAATCCAGTTGAACCATTATTGACTAAATAGAATTAATGATCCTGTGTGGAATGTCTGGTTGAGCATGAGCAAGAGTAAGGGATATAGTAGTTAAGGCCAATTGTGGTGGCCCTGATGGTATTTTTCATGGGTAACCTATAGAGACACACTTGTAATTATGTTGATCTCCCTATTATAGCTTCATAAAAAAATTATAACTCCATATCTACTTATTTTGTATCCAAGTATATTGGTTGTCAGTACCACACAAAAAGCGGTTGTTCTATAACCATTTCAACTTCATCAGTGAACCCTATTTGATTAGGATTTCTATTTGGAAGTGTCATTTGAGGCGTTTTTTGTACAAAATATATGATAATAATTCTTCCATCAATTATTTCATTGTTTATTCTTCTAAATTAAATAATATATTACACTTAATCAGTTAATATTTTCTCTAATGTAAGGGATTCATCATCTTTGGGAGGCAGGTGAGGCCAAAATATACATTCACCCTTCTATTTGGTAGACGTTCTATAAAGAGAAAGTAATGAAGTGGCTGAGGGAATTAGCAAATTTAGATAAAGAGTTTGGTTCCGAGTATTCACACTACCTTTAATTGTCTCTGTGTACTACATTAAAAACTAAGACTTCCCCTTTTCGATCCTCTGTTTTGTCCCCATGCTCTCTATGTTCTACAAGGGAGGTGTTTATAGAATTCACTAATGTTATATGAATTACATGTATTTTATGATTCTATTTTTGTGATATCCTTTTTTGTTTCCTCCTTGATGTTTGTTACTTTCCTTCACTAGTAATCTAAGATCCATTTAAGGTCTGGCAACTAAAAGAGAAAATCCAAAACAATTTGGTTGTTCAATATTCCAAAGAGGAAATTATATCACTTGGTGGGATGAACTGGGAGAATTCATTCTAAAGAATTACCCTTAATCGTTTGAAGGATAAAGTATAATGAGGATGAGGTTGTTGAGGTAGAGAATCCCCTATCCCTATTGTCTAGGGCTGCTCTTGCTCCATTTTCATGAACATCCATATTTATTTTACTGACCTTGAAGGTTGTTTTAAAAAAGCCCCAACAATATGGGCTGAAGTATCTTCTATATTTCCATGGGTACTACTACCACAACTACTATTAGGATTATATTGAGAATTTTATGAATATTGGATGGGTAAATCATACATTTAAAAATCAAACCACCTACTTCCAAATACATTTTCACCATTTTTGATATATATGAAATCTGGTGATTGACTTCCCATAAGCTAGAGAACCTCCCCACATTTTCATATGTTAGATGAAAAATTCATTCAATGGATTTATGCCTTTTGGCATGATGTCAGTGATATGCAGTCAAGTTATGATTTTTTTAACAATGTTTGGTTTGGAGTAAAGTATATTTTTGGAGGTTATCCTGAATCGATAACATTGTCTGATGTCTTATTTGGCATACATTTATGATTGGGGAGCATAGAAAAATGAAACTGTGTTTTCTCAACCTATCCTATGATATGAATATTTGTTGGGGTATTAGTGATCGGTGGATACGATTCTTTAAATGTGCTAAGACATGTGTGGAGAAGGGATCTATTTAATTTTCCCAATTTTTTTACATGCAACCAAGAGATCCATAATATAAATTCAGTTGTTCATCTTTTTTATTAACTTGATGTGAATTATATATTCACCTTAATTTAATAACTTTTTATTCAGTATGATAAATAGTGGCCAAATATTTAAGCATAATTCGTGCACAAAATCATCCAATAATTACACTAGAATGTTGTACAGTGGATAAACTAAAAATACAAACATGATTGGTATTTGATCTTTAGCTAGATTTTTACTCATATTCATGTCTTGTTAATATCATTTTGTATGTTCCCCAACTTGGAAACTCCCAATGTGATAGTTACCCATTAATTTTTTAATAATTTATGGATTGGTAGGGACTTCCACTATCACATCAAAAGACAAATGATCCAAGGGTAGTTATAAGAGTTACCATCACTTTGGGTTGTCTTACAGATTATAAAGGATTTGACATGTCAAAGAAAAGGAATAAAAAATGAATATATTCATTTTCCCATGATTGTTATAGAATAAGGTATTTCCCATTATCAAATCACCAATGGGAGGGACCTTTTGATAAAGTGGAACACTTTCATGGAGTGAAATTTTGTGGCCAAAGAGATTATGTGGTGGACTACAATTATGGTCTAACAATAGACTATTAAGAGAAATCACACAACATAAAACCACGAGAGGAACATCATAATAGAAAATATAAATGGAAATACCTCCTTGTTATTTAATTTTCAAGACGTGTAGAGTGATACTGTGAATATCATCATGATATGGGTTCTTGATGTTGATGAGGTTATGAACATGAAGCAAGCCTTGATAATGAAGTGTCTAAGAAATAGATTCATAAATACAAATTCTATTATTATAAGTTGATAATGGGAGAGTATTATCCTAAGATTCCATAAATAAATTCAATTGGGCTTCAAGATATCCAATATATAAGGGAGAATGATCATAGATCATCTCTTTATATTGATGTTGTCTCTGTTGATTCTTATTTTCACATTCCTTCATGTGAGATACTAGGATCACATGTTGGAGAATGATGTTTTTAGGTATAGAATCTTTTTTTACTAGCTCCTAGGCCACATTAATAGATTTTTCTAGTAGGTTTCCAAATGTTTTTGGGTGGTTTCTTCCTACCTTGGAGTAGCCATTGGAATAGGGAAATTCCACCTAGATAGAATGGGGTTTAGAATCAATCCATTTATCCATATATAATGGGGTAATTTGTACCTTGAACTTCCTCGATGGAAGAAGTGGTTTGTATCTACTCCAAAGTGAAATGTTTATGAGCCACCCTATTTTGTGGATAATGATTTGAATCTATCCCTATGCTATGGTTGTTTCCCCTTTGAGTCCCTGGTAGGTTTGTAATATTTTAGATGGAATTTTTTACTACCCTTTATCAATTTACAAGATGTTCATTGTATCATTAGTCACTGAAAAAACTATATATACCCATTACATGGATTGAGAAAGGGTGTTTTTTAACCCTATCCTCATTGTTCTGTTGATGGATACTGAATGTACTTAGGTGTGTGTGTGTCTGTGTGGGGTGGGGGGGCAGGGAGTGGATTGGGTCTCCCTTATTTATCACTGGGAAATTCTAAATAATTTCCCTAGGTGTTTATAGAGGAGGCTATTAGTAGTATTGATAAATATGGGATGGTGTGTTCTTATACTCTTGGTGTTCCCTAAAATTTGACTGGGGGGATTCTCGGGATACTGAAACACGACACTTCTTGAATAATTGGTCGATGTGGGATGGAGTTTGTGAATGCTCATAGTTTTCCTCTAATATTTACTTGTAGCATTTCTCTGTGTAGGAATGTGTGTATTCCTACACTCGATATAATACCATTTTTTGTTTGTATGATTTCAGGGATATTGTCTGATGAGTCAACTAGTAGTCAAGATTAGTACAAGAAGTGGTCTTTCATACTTGCAATGTGCCACCAAATTTGATTGGTGGGATTCTTCAAAAGGTATAGAGGTGTGTGTAGGATCCCTTATAGCCAGTCATTTCCTTTGGTGGTACGTCTTTCTTTCAGGGTTCTGGATGTCCTAGGATGGAATCCATAGGATGTGACCCCCATCTTGCTGTTGGTTTACTACCATGCATCGTAGGTGGAAATGACTAATGAGAAGATATTTTTTTATGGATATCTATGACTTTTGGGTGATGGTTTTTTGGCCTCTTAATATGACACCATAAGTTAAGGTAGAAGATAATTTCTACGTCCCTGTGATAATCTCCTAAAATGGATGTAGATGGAGATTTGTTTTGCTTGATTCTGGTCCATCGGTCATTACTGTGTGGAATAATTAATAGGATTCATGTGAAGGAGGACCTATTGGGAAGCAATTATTTTTAAGATGTTTCCATTATAGAGATACATCTAGACTGGTGCATTATGGACCCAGCATTAAAGAAGTTGGGTTTGAAATGGTTTCCAAAGATTAGATGATGACCCAAAATGAATAGTATACAATTCATACGTATACGAGATAATTTTTGAAGCAAATTGTAATGAAGGGAGTTCTTGTTGAGGGTGAAAAAAAATACTTGATATACATAAATATTAAAACCTCATCAAATAATAATTTCATCAAAGGAGAACATGAAAACTGTTTGTCTTGTTTGGATATCTTTCATTTTTAGAGTGAATGGGTCCTGATAGGTGGGAGACATCGTTCTCTTTCTTAAAAATTCATTTCTGGTTCCCCATTTTTAATTTCATCCAGAAGGTCCAAAAAGGGCTATAATGACAACTTGTGGTGTTGGTTGCATTAGCTTTAGATCAGAAACCTATAAATATGTCTTTTATAGGTACATTCCAACTAGGTTTGTTTTTTAAACAAGAAACATCGAATGGATATCATATCTATGAAGAATCTTGGATGTCAATTCCAAAGGTAGGTGTTCAATGTGAGAACGTGGATAATGATACTAAAGAACTCTCATTTGTTGAGTGGATTATATTTTTGAGTCATCCCACAATTTGGGGGGGGGGTACCGTTTCCTTCTCTGATACTCTCTTTAAGATTTATTATATGTTTCTGAATCCTTCATTTAACTCCCATGTATTATGTAGGTTACTATTGAATTAGAAACCAATTATTGGCTATTATGTAATTTTGTATCATCTATATGTATATGAGATCCCTCATTAATGGAGATAATAGTTTGTATCCATGGTTCTCCATCAATGGTACCATTTTATGTATGGATTATAGAAATTGTTGTTGTTTATTACTAGAATTATGGTTTTGAGCCACACAATGGGGTGATCTTGTTTCTATCATCTTACAAGGGTAAGATATTTGTTTTGATATGAGAATTTGAAACAGACTATGGGTTTTTTATGATTCCTTGTGAAAGGAATTTGATCCCATGTTGTTCAATTCCACTTAATGAGGAACATGAATCTTTCTAAGGATATCTGATGAGAACCAAACCATGGAGCTTAACTTCATGCATCAATGGTGTCTAGGTAAAAAGTTACAAGTCAATGTTTGTGTAGGTATTATACAGATGTGGACAAAGAATCCTTGATGGAATGAGCCTCTTGAATTAGACATGACTTTACTAGGAATGCATCCCAAAGGTAATTAGTGATGAATTTGGGTGTTGTGTTTGGAACTTACGGAGGCTTCATATGTTTCCTAGTTGGGAATAATATCTTACATGGTTCCATTATGGGGAACCACACCAATGAAATAACTCTATAGGTTTATCGAATAGTGAATTTATCCCTTATAGAGTAAAGAATCATGGTTTTTTTGTTTATACCACATAAGATGCCCTTTCTTATGGAATATTGAGCAATGTATCAACTCGTGATGATTCAGAGATTTGGTTGGGATTTACATTTAGTAAGATTCCCTTTTGATAGAATTAATACATGGATTTGGGGATCCACACCAATGGATACCCTCTAATTGAATTATATAGGATGATATGGAATAATATTTTCTTCTAAGACATGTATCTAATTCTGGAGATGTTAGAACCAAAGATAACCTCTACGCCCACGAGATTCATGATCAAAATTGAGAAACAAGGGGAATAATAAGATTTGAAAATCTATAAGATCCTTATTCTACGGATAGAAGACGCCATATATAAGGGATAAAATGATGTGGATGTTGTATTCCAACCTCATCTCATTTTTTGGTTACTTGGAAAGTGACACTGAAATACCCAACTAGGTAAAGCCTACAGGCGAAGTGGAGAGATAAAAAAACCCCCTTCAATAAATCATATTGGATTAACCAACTATTTATTCCCTATTTTTAATTACAAATAACATAATATTTGATGAAATTAACCCTCAAGGGAAAAATAATGTCTGATCCTCTCCATCCTCACCTAAAATTGTATGTCCTTGGTCTAAGAGATAATGATTAAGGACTTGGACATTATCATTAGTTTTGGGAACATGAGGTCCCTAGTACAACTATGAGGGTTGGGGTCCTTGTGAATAATATAATATGTAACATTACACTCCCTAAGGACACTATATGTAAGTTAGAACAACATAAGGATACAATGGACTAATAGAATAGATAACATATTAGCATACACACTAATTTTATCCCTCCATAGTCATGTTAGTCGGGAGGCTTTGGTTGATGCCTTAATTTCCCTCCCTCTGATGAGGGATAAAAAAGTAGGGGATCCTTGACATTGGAGGCTTGAATGATGTCTTGAAGGGTGTTGGACACATGTCATGGCTAAGGGAGTAGAAGGCACTTCACGTATGAACTGGTAGAATATGGAATTACTTCCTATAGTGGTAGGCCTGCACAGGATAGAGGTTCCTTGTGTGCAAGAAAACAGTAGAAACAACAATTGGATGAATTTTTTTTCGAGGAAGTAATGGTCTCCTCAGTTTCCCGTAGATGGAATTCACATAGTTCCCAAACATAATGAAGGACCTTTGTGCTTGTTCAAGTCTACAATATGTAAATAAGTTCTCACATGTGTATCTTTTGTTTTATACCCTTTAGGAACATTGATCAAACAATCCCCCTTAATTACTCTTCTCTCAGGTTTTTGAGTGTTTCGTAAAAAAATTGTAGACTAGGGTAAAGGGGACGCGCGACCAGAGTTGGGGGCCTAGTTTGTTTTTCAATACACTCAAATGATGACCCCCAGGGTCTAATTTATTGGAAATCATGGGACCCTAGTTGAAGGAGATTTCTTCTCATATACTAAGATTATGTGTTTCATGTAGGTAACTAGTGTAGGGGCTCCCAACCCTTCAGAACTACACAAGTGGGATGATCAAGACTTATAGAACATATGATAGGTGTGCCATTATAGTTATAAGTGATTCCCGCTTTGTCTTTCTTGGGGTTTCGTCTTCTCTTAAACATGTTGTTTATGCTTCATAATTGTCTCATCCCATGTGAAAAAACAATGTTTAAACAATATTAAAATTAGTTTCATGGATTTTATAGAATAAGATAAATGATTCTTTTTTGAAAATATATTTTCACACATTAATATAGTTTATTGATTTGAATATTTATTTTACACAATTAAAATATTTATATTTTCCTAATTTTTTTATTAATAAAACTATGTATTATAAAAATTAATATTATAATAGATATGTAACAATTCAAACAATAATGAAATGACTCAAATGGTCATGTTAATGTTTGAATAAAAAAATAACACTAATAATTACCTTAAATTACTATTATTTTGATCATTCATCACTCACATAGATTTACCTCACAACTCTATATAAGTCATTTATAAAATTTATATTTTATTTTCAATGTAATGTTTTCTTCATTACATTGTTATTCAATACAATGATATTTCTCGGAGACCATGAAGTACTTGATATCCAAATATTATACATTTTTTTACTTGTTTTTAATTTACTATTGAATTAGTTATAATTTAATAGGTCTTATTTGTTATATGAATTTTATTTTCATATTTGATGAATTTTTTGGTATTCTTTTTAATAAGTAACAAATTATGGGGTTACAAGAGGAGGAGATGGTGATTAATAAATATTGATTCTTTAAAAATCATCTAATAATCATGAATCACTACTATTATACTCTTATTCATTCATATGGTTTTCAATGGAAATCATATTATAAGTAACATCCTAATTAAACTAGTTCAAATGATCTTCTCTTTTTAGAGGTTGACCAGATTATAAATTTTTTCACATCACTTAATTGAATGCATGAATATATTTTTATGACTTAAAAATCACCTATCATAGATGGGTTATAAAAAAGGGATGAGTTTCCCATGAATTCTCTTATCTGGAAGTGATTAAAGAGATGTTTAATCAAGGAAATATATTAACTATTTTAAAGATGACTACATTAATGTTGTAGGAGTTATATAATTTTAAGGATATCTATGAAACTATTACTGAGGCCTTTTTTCTATCTGTACAAATTCATAGTGGTTAAAAGGGGATACTATTCTATTATTTTCTACTTAAATTATTATAAAAAGAATACACAGATATTTGATTAGTATAGTTAAAAAATTCCATCCATATAATTCAAAAATGGGATCAACACTTTGATCCATTTGATTTTATTAATAGACATAACAAATTTGAGATTTGCTTCTTGAAGTTGAATTTTTTATATTGGAATCCCTAGATATAATGGGATATTATATATGTTTTCAATATTTTATTAGAATGGATAGGGAAATTGAAAATATGATATTTCCAAATTACCCCATTGTACTGGTTAATGAATAGATGATAACATGTTGTGGATGACTCCCTCATAACCATAGAGAAAATCATCACCTTGGAAAACCATAATGAAATAATTACAAAAATTTTCAAGGAATGTAACCTAATAAATAACATTCCATATATATTAAAATTAGTTAATTTATAAAACATATGTAATCTCAGAAGTCATATTGAAAATATGTTTATAATTAATCTTTGTATAATTTATGAGAAAATCTTAGACCCATCTACCACTAATTCGGTTCAAGGATAATGCAACTGAGGCTACTTAATTTGACCACAACTCACATGGGGTTGTGAAAAATGCTTATGGTAATATTTTAATAGAAAATGAGTCTACTGTATAAGATATTCTGACATGATCCCATATTATTAAAATAGGATAGCCTATGTATGAAATCATCATTAATTGTAAAATTAATAGGGAGGATATGAGTACCACATTTGAACTCATTCTTAAAGAACCCTCTATTTTAGTCCCCTTGGTGGAAATTTCTATATTGATAAATTTGTGGAATCATATACTATTGTGGAAGCTAACAGACTGGATGGGGTTAAAGAATCTCAACTTCTAATAAAAATTGATTACCTTATAGAGACATTCGAATCAATTTATAACATATAAAAGGGTAAATGTATAGGAAAAATACATCTAAAAAGGACGAATTGAATAATTTCCCCATTCATGGGGTAGAGAACCATAATAAAAACAAAGAGGATCATATTTTTGAAGTGGTATGGGATTAATACTATTTTAACTGTCACAATACTAAAATATTTCATTCGAACTAATATTCCAATATTGGTTGTAATTATTGAACACATGAATAAGTCATAAAAATGTTTAGATTTCAATTTTTACTTAATTATATACACCTTTGTATCATATAACACACATGATTATGAGTTTAATACTTTTGGGATCTTATGTATATTGGTGTAAAACTAATCTCTTATTTTTAATGGTTCGAAAGATTCAAAATAGTAGTTCCTAGGAATGAAAATAGATTATATTTATCCATTATATTTTTCATATATGTTAAATATAAAAATATGAGAATTATGGTTTATGTTGGATAAAATGAATATTTAATTGATTAAAATCCCGAAAAATGTTGGTGACATTAATAATATCATATCTAATAAAATGAGGCTATTTTTATTCAGATTACCTTTTATTTATTTCTCCAATATATTAATTTTTTAAATATTTCTATTGTTTCAATTTCTTATGTGGACATCACATTGGGATGATATATATTTAATGGAAAAATGATGAGTAATTCTGATAGATGTATCTCACACATTAATAAGAAAAGTTCATCTCTTTAAATAGATTTTTTCTCTATATAATTTTCTAGTTTGGATCACATCCACGTTATTAATGATATTTTTGTCAATTATTGGAGATAATATCATCTATCTTGTATGTTTGAAAATTATTTATCAACTAGTCTTGATTGTGGTAAAATTATTTTTTGATGGAAAAAAGAAAGAATCTATTGGTATTACTCCCTATGTCTAATTTAGAAGGATAAAAAAGATGAAATCTATATTAATGGAGTACATTAATCATCTATTATATAAATATGATAATGATATGAAGGTATCCTAAGAGGATCTACGTAGCTATCAAAGAATTAATCAATGTTTAGAACAAGATATTTTAAGATGATAATATATTAGTGAAGAATCTTATGAATATGAACTAGGATTACTTATAGTGTAGTATTTTGTTGTTCATAGATTAATCAATAAATTTTAGTTGGAATTATAACAAAATTAATTTGATAAAATGTTAAGTGTTCCCCTATTGGTAAAATATAATGATTAATGCATATATTTTCATGGATAAATATTCAAACAAGTAATAAGGAAGAATAAATAAATATACGTTGTTGTTAAATTATATTGAAGAGGGGAATAACAACATATTTAAATCTATATATGTACTTTATAAAAGAAAATATCCATATACATGATTCCATTCATAGGTTAATACATATAGATTAATTAATTATTGTGTAACTAAATTCTCATGGAACCAGATAGCCTTTTATGAATTATAGGGATATGTGACTAGTCATGCAGGAAAACAGGTCTGGTAAGAAAACTGGTTCTATATGGGAATGTTCACATTGGTGAATTTTAATATGTGAATTTACATAGGTGTAATTGTTCACATATTAGAATTTTAATACGTGATGAGTCACATAGACAAATATGCATGAAAAAATATTATGATTAATATATAAATATCCATGGATGATATTGGATACCACTAGTAATATTCCTCATAAGAATAATGTCTTTTAATTGTCTACATATGATAATTCATTACATATGTGAATCTGTAATAGATGGGATTTGACTATTATAAATAGAAAAGACCGACATATGAAGTAGGAGCTTATCCAATGTAATAAAAATATGATTAATACACCATAAAGTAAGAAATTAGTTACTATAACCCCATTATATTAAGCATAATGACACACACACTCAAATAGTTTTAATATGATATATTTCAGATCTATTTATAACAATGACTATAAGGATTAAAAAAATGGATGGGTAGATGATTTATGTATATATATTTCATGAATAGAAATGAGGTTATTTTTTCAGGTGTTGTTTTAAAATATTATCAACTATAAACTGATGATAAAGGAATTTATGATGAAGTAAATTTCTACTATTTTTTATAGGAGTCAATATGATATTTTTTTAGAGTCATTAAAATATCAAAAAACTTTATAATTCAATTTGTTTGATTCATGGGTTATTATGAAAATAGATTATATAAGAAAAGATAATGTTAAAAATTGATTTATGATATATATTTTATATTTATAAAACAAAATATAGGGTTTATATGAATAAGAGAGAGAGAGAGAGAGTGAATAGACAAATTGGTTATTACTTGTTGTTGTGTAAGAAATCAATGATGAATTAGAGGTAACATATAAAATAAAATGTGGAAATAATTCATGCATCATAGTGATGATTTTGTGAATAATGTTGGGGAATGTTTTTTTTGTTATAGAAAAAATTTTATTATGTCAAATGTGTGAACAGAACATGAACTATCAAATAACGATAGTGCCATTTAATTAATTGATGTACTTAACAAGCTATAAACCATGAGAATTTTTTTATAATGGTCCACGTGAGAATATATTATTTCTAGACATATATAAGTAATATATACTCATATTGATTAGTGAACCATTAAAATTTAAATGATTTGGTTTGTGTGCATTTATGTAATGTTCAGTAGAGTCATTCATATCTAGTAAATGAAAGAGGTTGTTTTGAAAAATAAAAATGTAATAAGAAATGAATAATGATCCAACACCTCCCCCAAACTCAATGGTAAAACAAATCCAAACTAGTCATTACAATTTCAATCAAAGTTAATACTTGTTCACAGAATCATGGTGGTTTTTATTTTGAATAATTAAATACAGCCTTGAATATTTATAATGCAGTTAATAGTTTGAGGATTCATGTATTAATTGGGAAGAACTATCATATCTTGAAGTCTTGGATGCTACCATTTCATTTATCAATTTGTTATAGTGTTCTTCAAGTTACTACATATGGTTTCACTCCTCCTACTAAGGGTTATCCCTTAATATATATAGAAAAAAGGAATAAATGAAATAATAGGACATTAAAAAATATTATTAATCTCTATCTCATAGAAAATGAATTCTTAAGGGATTAATGAATTATAATCTGTAAAGGCTTTTGGTATAAGATGAATAATATTTATAAAGGGATCATTAATATAAAAGAATGTATTCCAAAAATTTATAAAACAAAATATGATGATATGATAACAGGAGATGATAGATTTATGAAGAGTTCATAACAAGGGTTAGTGATATTTTATTCACAATAAGAAGTAACAGAGAAAAGTAGAAGACTCAAATTTTTTTAATATGAAATTTAAAATTATTTATGTATTATTTTGATCCAATGTTTCATTATTTGAAGATATAGATCATCAATAAATATATATATATTATTTTTATAGTACTCTCATTAAATATAAGATAATATAAGATGATTCTATTAAATCTATTGGAATGGAAGATCATGAGATCTCCATCAAATCCAATAAGTATGAAAATTAAAATAAAGAAATTATTAATAGTAAAGTATATGTTTACGATTCAAATGATTATTTGAGTAAGATGTATGATGAATTCTTGTATTTATTTTGAAAAATATATATAAAAAAATATGGAAGTATAAAGGAATGTTATCAGTGATGCACTTTCACGTTAGATCCATTTCATATTATAAAAATACAGTTTCCATGAATAAATGATTATATTCATAGTGGATTTGAATATGCGAGGAAAAGAAAACCACAAAATAGAAAAAATAAAAATGTATGTCGTATTGAAAATAGAGGGATGATATTTTTTGAAAAATATACAAATAATTTTTTTAGAAAACATAAGGAATATAATGATTGTATAAAAGAAGTGGAAATTGAAATCTCTAATGATTAAGTTATGTGATGTTTCATATTGAAAAAGAAAATGATGAGTGTTTTACTAGTGATAAATATAGAAAATATAAAGTACAATAAGAATAAGAAAAATAGATTGAAATCATGAAAAAAATTAATTGAAATAATGACTCTCAAAAAAATAATATCATTGTAATGATAAAAAGATGTTAATGAAATACGATATCCTAATTAACAGTCAAGAATGTTGAATCTTAATTCATATTTTTCAAAGATATTGAAAAAAATAATGATGTTATATTATTAGAATAAAATAGTCAATATAAATATTTAATAAATTTTCATGGAGAGGGAGAAATAATTTCCCCATGTTACATAGAAATGAATTATATCTAATAAAAGTAGATATAATGTCAAAATTTCAATATTGAATGTTGTTAAAAAATTTATGTAGTATCACTCCCACAAAAATTAAAATATATCACACTCAATGGTATTTGATAGGTCCGGTGATCTTGAGAAAGGTTATATGGAGGTTAATCAAGTCAAAATTATCTTTTATGTATCCAAAAATTGAATCATTGGATGTTTTATCAAATATATGATTATGTAATCATCATTAGAAAGACTCCAATGATTATAGGATATATATATTACAATAAGGAAACTAGAATACTTATTGATTTATTTAATGTGAAAGTGATGGAATATTCAGATAACATTTTTTATAGTTTATAAAAATATATTTAGAAGTGAATATGATGCTATTTCTATTAAAAGAACTTGTTAATTTCTCATTGGTGATGATGTAAATTCTGAATAAGGATAAAATTAGAAGGTATATTTATCTAAAATAATTTATAAAATTGATTCGAATCATACTATTTTTGATAACCTATAGACAAAACCTTTTTTTTTGTTATTAACCATTGTTCCATAGTTCAAAGTGCATAAAAGGATTCAAACTTGTTTCTTAAAAAATAATACATAATAACATTAAAGAAACTATATATTTTTGGATAACTTTTCATATTAAGGGGATGTTGAATCTATTTTTTATACAGAATAACATTGGGTAGGCTATGATGATTATAAAATATCCACATATGGGGGAGTCATCTTTTAGAGAAAAAACATTGAGTTGGAATACAAAAAAGAATAATTATGTGACTCTCAGAACTGCATAAGATGAGTATGTAGTTACTAATGAAGAGAGAAAATAATTTTCATGGAAACAAAATATTGTATGACCTATTGGATAATGTGAAGATACCACTTCTCTTAGGTTTTGATAATCACTGTTTCTTCAATATCACAAGGAATTATGTGTAACAATCAAGAAAAAATAATATTGATATTAAATATCAATTCCACATAGATATTGTGGAAATAAGTCAACTATATATTTATTTTTCTTATATGGTGTATTAAGTGGATGATATTTTCAATAAAATATTTCTAAATTATAATTTTCCAATGTTGAGCTTAATTATCAGTGTTTAAACTGAACCACTTCAATTATAGATTATGTGATTTCAATCCCTATGTCATTTTTTCTTAGGATAATATTGGCAATGGGGGAAATTAATACCACGTAAATCTATCCATTGTTATGTTATTTAATAATTTATGGAGAGAATTTATTTAGGTGGAATTTTTGATCAGCTAAGCTATTATTTCAACATGTTTGACCTATGTGAACAATTTTAACAATTTTCTTATTTGGAATAAGTTCCTTTTTCATAAATGTTAATTTTATGGGGAATATTTAATGAAGATTTTTTATGGAAAGAAATAAGTGTATTAATTTATTTATTGATCACTATATTATGGGTAACACAATATAAGAGTTCAATTATTCTTATTTAATATATAGATATATATGACATATGATTATAATTATTTTACAGTAGCCCATAGATTGAGTTTAAATTATTCGATGACTATGTTTCTTGGATGAAAACAAAATACAATGCATGATATTATAGATACCATGTTTTTTTGAGTTATTATTAGATTGGAAAAAAAGATGGTGAACTAGAACTACGTTTTCTTATAGCGTTGAATTCTGTTTTGAACACATAAATAAATATATTATAGTAACAAGATTACATAAATATAATTAATGCAATGTCATTTGTTATTATAAGATTTAAATATCAGGAAATAAATATCATGATTCATGAAAAGTGACTATTGGTTAAATAATGAAATAATATTCAAGAAATAACATATATGATGTATAAAGTTTTTTTTCAAGAAGGGATGATGGATATATGAGAATATATATATGCTCTCAGAATAAAGAAATACCCATGTATGGGTTTTCATGAAAAGGAAAATCTACACATTTGAATAAACTATATATGGACTGTTTATATAGGAGAATATTATACTCATGGGAATGTTCATGTTTATGAATTTGGATATGTAACTAAACATTGGTGAAATGGTTCATGTATGAGAATTTGAATATCTGATAGACTGTATAGAAAAATATTCGTACCTAAATGTTATACTACATAAACAAATTTCCACATTTAATAATTTTCTACTTTATGGAATGTTCATGTAAATAATGACGTAGGAAAATTTTCCACATTATAGAATTTCATCTTGTAAATAATTGAGTCACATATGGTGTTCGGATAGATAATAGGGTATTTATCTATGTATGATTTCCAGATTTGACACATGAAATTGAACTATGAGATGTTCACCAAAAAGAAAAGTAGTGAATATAACCCATGCACATTAAACATAAAGTTGTGGATATCAACATAGTTTAAATATATATGATATTTAGATAAATTTGTGAGGTATAGTTTGTGGAATGATTACAAAGTAAGGGTGAATTATTTATACATATATAATAAAATAAAATAATAAAATCTGTCTGATTCTTCATGGTGTTTTTCTAAATGTAAAGGGTTGAAATTAATGATAAAAAATGTTGTGATGAATTATTTATATACAGTTTAAAAAAAATCAAAAGGATAATTTTATATGTTAATTAGGTTTTTAAATAAAATTGGTTATTATATTTATTGATCCACATTGTGTCTTGAGTAACAATGATAGTGATGAAGTGGAAAGAAAATAATGTTTTATGATATATATTGTATAGTTGTCGAAGATCACATTTTATGGATGAATGTGTAGAAGAGTGAGGGTGAAGGGAATAATAGGTTATTACTCGCTATTGTGTAATAAATTTTAGAAATATATGAACAAACTTATAGAATCACATGCATGTAAAATATAAGTTTTGCCGTGAGGACATGTTGAAGCATATTTGTGAAGATCCCTTATATTATTTCATAAATTTATTTTAGTATATAAATTATATGGGGAGAATATGAATTGTGAAAGGAATATAGTGTAATCCCAGTTATGGATATAACTTTCTTTTGGTAAATTTCAATGATATTTTTCTTGTAGATAGTGTGATTTCATATTTTTTCTAGATCACAAAAATCACTAGATATAATTTTTGTTGTAGTGACAATTTTAAATTTCAATGTTCATGTCTGTGTGGCTGTATGTTGCGTTTACAAGATTCATTTCTCTCTAAAAAGTGTTGAATGATGTATTGAAAGAATAACACATATAAATTTTCAATCACTAGTTCACCCCATCTCAATGATCGTAGAGTTCTTAATTAGTACTTATAATAAAAGGAATGTTATACCTTCTCATGAGGAGGTTCAACTATATTTCAGTTTGAGGACCATGTATCCACCATGAATTGTCTAGTTAAGATCTAATTCAATTTCAATTAGAATCTGGATGGTGATAGAAATTATATATATTTCATTATATTATATAAACAGAAAAATATAAGGAAACATATCAGTGCAGTTCAAATTAGTGACTCCCTTTTTTACATATGAATGTGATATTTCCAATGTTATTATTGAAAACATTCAAAACCCATATAATAATTATGAGAATGAATATATACATAATCTGATTTATAACATTCCCGCCTATGTAAATTTAAATCATAATCAAGCTCCTTCTATGGCTATTGTGTACGATAAAATAAAATCTATATTTATTTCATAAAATCGAGACATCACTACAATCTAGGATATCTTTATTAAAAAGTTTTTTTTTGTTATAATAGGATATACTATTTATTTAATTATACAATAATTAAAGATAACTTTTAAATTTCTTATTTAGTGACAAATGGAATTAACACTCACTTAATTTCTTTACTTCCTATGAAGGATCATTATTTTGATATTAAGGACTTCTTTCATGTTATAATTTGAAATATGATTCTATATAGAAATAGTAAAATCCTAGTTTTTCGAATTTTAAAATCATTGGTATGTATTTCAGTCATAATAAATCTTGACCTCTCACTATATGTAATATAAAAAAATAACTCTACAAAGAATAATAAGGCCTTAATGTCATAAAAAAAGAAGGCTTGGGATGAGAAATTATACATAAACATTGATATCTCCAAGTATTTACATATTATATAATGTATAATTATTGTGGTTGTACTCAAGATATTTTGGATTTCCAATCCTTCATCAAATTGATTGGTTTCATCCTTAAAATTTTCAAGCAATCTATTCTCATTATCTAATAGAGATCATTGGGTTCTCTTTAGATATTATATATGGATATCGTCTCTCTCATAACATTTATAAGTAATTACAAAATATTATTTATGAAAATACCTAATAGATATTGACCATGATTTCTGATAAAATAATATAATTTTTTTGAGGAATATGACTTCACTTTCATATGCATTATATATAGAAAAAATTATTATTTTTGTAGAATAGTCAAAGATGGAACCCAAACTGATTAATGTTGTTTTTTTATCCATGAACTCTTTTCTAATCAATAATTTTACAAAATATGTTATTTTTTGAATAGGTTATTCTAATATCAAAATAAAATTTAGTTTCTCATGATCATTTAGTTAATATAGGGTCTTTTCCAATTGATTAACTTAACTACATTTTGTTTTGGGAGAATTTAAGTGCATTATTATTGAAAAAATATGTTCTAAAATCACTACATATCAAGTTAATTATAACGTTAAAGGGATGATCTATGAATGGAATTTTTTATAGTTTAGTATTTGATCACTTAATCCATTTATAGGAAAAAAAACCAAAATCATAGTTCAACTGCTAAAAATAAATAATCTTCCAATAGGTTTTGACTATATGTAAGATAATCCATGCTAGTGATATGCTTATTTTATATCATATTCATAATTCTACCATTACATCTCAAAAAATAAAAAATTCCTCTGAATGTAATATATAGTGTGTTAGAGGATCAAATAGAAAAGAAACTTATTTCACAGTACTTGTGAACATTTCTATATAATTGAAGAACATTAAACCATAGAATATCATTCTCATAAGTTTTATTCGACTCCATAAATTGTTAAATGGAATCATTATAAATGGGAGAGATCGAACAATTATAATGTAAATAATCATCAATATTTCATCACGGTATATATCAAAATCCAATTAGAAAATTGATCATGTAAAAAATATCTTGTAAAAAAAGAACATAGAACAATAAGTGTGTTCCATAAATCATTACTGATGGACATTTAATCTCAAATGAACAACCATGTACCATGATATAAGTGTGTTAGATAAAGGACATGAGAGGTAGAAAATAATAATAGGAATATAACATATAAATTGACAATTTCATTGATACATAAGATAATATGTAACTATAGAACAATCATGAGGACATTGATTTATAACATTTTGAGAAATACCATGATTCTTATGCTTTATATTGTTGGAAAACCTAAGACAAGTATCCATTACATTTTGAAAAATCCAATGATGTCAATGATTTCCATGATATATTTTACGAGAAATACTATGATATCCTTACCTTATATTGTGATAAAATACATGATTCCCATGACTATGTTGTGAAGAATATATGATTTCCTAATATAATGTAGTGAGAAAATAATATAATCATATATTATGTTATAAAAACCCATGATGTCCAAGGGTTATTGTCTCATAAGATGCAAAACATAACAATTTATTTATAGGGTGATAAAATACCTCACACATTTCATCCATTAATATGTCTACCATATAACTGAATCAGTCATTACATCATAAAGAACCCATGTAAGGTAAATTGTTTTCTTAACATCTCTAAATGGTATCACATAAAACGAATTCAATAACTAGATCATATGAAATAAAAAAATTAATTCCTTAAAAGTATAATTTTATAAATGCATTTAATGGGCGATTCCTAGAAAAAATTTCACTAATATATAGATCATTTTTATTTGAACTATAAAAGTCTGTGATAAATGTAAAATAGTGTTTATAAAATATTTCTCAACACTACTGTAATAAGATTATGTTTTTAGTTACATACGAAAATATTTTTTAGGAAACTTACAAGGAATACATTTTAAAAAAATATTTTTGAAGGAAATTTCAACAATGGATGCTTGAAAATAAATACATTTTAACCAAAATAAATTTGTATTGGAATAAAAATTTTACAATAAGGAGACAAACAAACATTTCAATAATTTTTAAAATATTGATACTGAAAAAATAATTGTGAAAAGAGTAAAAAATGCATTATTTAAAAATATGTAAATAAAAAATTAATGTTAATAATATATAAATCAAATTTATAATTAAAAAACTTGATTGGATAATATTAAAGGAAAGATATAATATGGATATGAAAAAAATAAGAACACAAATAGATGGAATAATATTTATTGATTATATAATCACGTTTTTTGAAGAATTAAATCAACCAATATAACTACATAGAAAAGAATGAGGAAAATCATTATAATTTCATTATAGAAAAATAAAAATAATTGTTGTAAATTTTTACATAAAGGGTATTTATTATTTCAGAAGAAAAATATTTGAGTTGAGAAAAACCAATTACAAATATAATATTTTTTATGATAAATTTTTTTAAATTGATTTTATAAGCATTAAATGTAAATAGATAGAAAAAAGAGTAAATATATCATAATGAAATCATAGGGTATAACATAAAAAACATTTAATAATTAATTTCAATATGAATCAATATTTATAAAATAAAGATGTTGATTTCAGAAACACCCTTTGTTTTTATTCTCACATTGTCAAAGATAGTCTAAATTCTAGTGTCATAAAAACAACTATCTCAATAAAGTTTTTCAGAATATAATTCTTTTCTTTTACCTTTTATAATCATATATTAAAATTATCTATTTTATATTAACTACTTAAAATTTATTTTAATCCTGATATGTTTTAGATTTTTATTGTTTCACATGTGTTTATTAATTGTGTACATGAACTACATTCCTTGATCTCATGTTAATCATTAACATATTAAAAAAGATATTATAATAATTGAATATAAATTACATAATCATCATAATGTACATTTTATTATAATTATTGTCAAGGATCATGTTAATGAAATCCATGAAGATCTTGTTTAGTGTAATTTTTAACAAATAATAGGAGTAGTGTAATAATAAAATTAATTATAATATAACCTTTCCAAAACCCTAAATAAAATTATATATTTCAATTTGTTTTTTTAAATAAATGTAATTATATTTTTGTAGTCATCCATGATATAATTTTATAGAATTATTCATGTTTTTGGTTATCCTAACGCAAGCATGAAAATGCTATAATCGAAGGGTGTGTATTGTTAGAAATTTTATTTCTTTAGAATAATATCACCATTAAATATCTAAAAATAAATCATTTTTATTTTATATCTTTTTGATTCATCATTGAAGTAATTTAAATAATGAATAAAATACTATATAGAGAATTTAACTTTTGTGTTTCATGGAGGTGTTAGTTCGTACATATATTAGGGAGAAGTTCTCATTTCACATAGAACAAAAATATGAATGGAATTAGTTTATATTTTTAGAATACCAATAGAATGTTAAATATTATATTTATTCATTAAATATTCAATTTTAATGATCCATGTATGGAACTTATGAAAACATAATTGTGTCACTTATGGATGTGGTGTTCCATAAATAAAAAAACTGACATTTGTATTTTTCAAATGATTTAGTCTAAGGATAAAAGTTGTTATCCTGTGAAAAGAGTAAAATATTATTATTATTATTATTCTAATGTAATTTTTTTATTGTTGGATGACTATATTATAATTAGGTGTAATAAAAAATAAATGAAATGTAATGAAAATGTAGTTTCTTAGAAATTTGTCTAAGTACATGGAAGTGATCCTATGAAAATTTGAATAATGATTTTAGATGTGACGTTTAGAAAATTTTATAACCTATAGAACACGAATTGGATATTAGAGATTTATTTAGGACGAATTTTACTTAATACATGTAGCTTATTGTTTTGGGTAGTGTGGGTGGTGATGGACCCTTTTATAAGGGAGTGGTATGACATTTTTTGAATAATATAATAAAAAAAGTCTCTATTTTAGGGTCAAGTGGATTCAATAAAAAATCAATAGATAGGGCTATGAATAAGGTTTATAAATCCTCAAACATCAAATTAACACATGTCTTAACAGTATTTTATGTTTTTTTATAATATATTTTTCACTTTTAATAATTTTTGATTCTTACTATGGTAACTAATTTTCACCTAAAAAAATTACTTTTAATGACTAAATATAAAATGGGGCTTATTTCATAATTTTAACCAAATGATTATAAATATAAAAATTTTCTTTTTCATATAAGATTTTTAAGTGTGATAAAAATTTATTTTATTAATATCACACATAACATGAAAATAATATTTTTGAAAAAATATTATTTATTCTTAAAAAGTATATATATAATAAAAACTTCATTGATGAGGATTTATATTAATTTAATTGGTTTATTAGTAACTATATTAGGGTTTTTAGGTATAAAATTAAGCCAAAATAGAATTACAGAATTTGAATTTAAAATTTAATAGTTCTGAAAAAAATAATTTTTATGAAGATAAATATTACTTCAGTTTCTAAATTACATACATTCTTTTCCAAATTTAAATATTTTTTTTAAAATGAATAATTTACATTTATAAAGAAATTTCATGAAAATTGTTTTATACATTCTTATTTGATATATATACTATGATAGTGTCCAAGAATATGTGTTATGGTCATAAAATATGTGTTCCACTATAATGATAAATAATAACTATTTTCTTAGAATCCAATGGAAATGTACTAAGATAATTTTTACATGAAAGTTTCAAATATTTTTATTTAATCAATTTAAAATGATAAAATTTATAAACTTATATTTTTAAATAAAATAAAAAATATAATGAATTATTTTTTATAGAGAAACCAAATTCTAAACTATTAACATTTTTAATCATATATCTTATCAATTTATAATTAAATTAGTGTAAATATATTTCTTTTATTTTTTTAGAATCAACTATATATATAGTGATTAATAATATTATTATTTAAAAAAACACATCATTTTAATAAGAGTTCATTAAATAAATCCCCTATTTTACTTTTAGATATTTAATCACATTTTATATATTATATATATTCCAATCCTTAAATTGCATCATTACATAAATAATAAAAATTATATGTTGGAAATATAAATATTTATTTTACTATAGAGTAATATATTATATTCTTATTTAGTAATTAATTTATTATAATTAAATTTTTTATATTTGTTTGAGATCATATTAAATTAATTTAATATGTAAGTTCCAGATATATTTTGGTTTGGTGTTTTGAATGAAGCATCATAGTAATAATGTTATCGTTATTTTATAAAAATAGTGATTCTAAAATCATCTGGATATTTATTTTTCCCCATTAAAACAAACACATCCAAAAACAATTTAATTATTATTCACTAATAAAATTAATAATTATTATTTAAAAGATTTAAATCACCCAAAATTTAATTTATAGTGATATATCAAACCCAAAATATTAGGGAATAAATATTTTTTATTCAAAATAGAATGATCCAAAATATTTAGTTTCTCTCAAATCATTTCAGATAATTATATTCCATGACTAGGTATTATGAATCTTATAGTAGGTTAATAGTTCCATGCGATCTTATATTCATCCTTCAAAGGATATACGATGATATTTTTGTCTAAAAATATGATTTTATTTCTAATTTAATTGATTAATATGGAATCTATGTTGTGATATGAAATTCAATTAAAAAACCACAAGACATTAATGTAAAGGAATAATTAATAAGACTTGGAAAATGGATAACCTTATAAAATTTAATGGAGATTAATATACCATGAATATAGCAATGATACCACAATGTGTTTTCATTTTTGAAAAAATATATAATAGTGAATTATAAATAAAACAACAACAACAAATTTTCAAATCCGGAGTAAGGAATATGTGTACCTAAAACTCCTTAATTTTTAATATCTACATCAATAGTTTTGATTACATAGTATTATCATAGTTTTTTTATCCTAGAAGGTTATTGGAGTTGATTTTCAACTTATTCTCTTGAATTAGTGAACTCGCATACATATTTCCCAAATTCCTCACATCTAAAAAATGGAATTGTCAATGGATCTATAGAAATTAGATTAAATTCCCTATTATGTTACCTAAAATCTTCCATTTTTATATGTAATCATGTTTCAAAATTCTATCCTTTATCAAATATAAAATATCATCTAGTTTGTTTGAGACATTCCCTTAGGCCCCTATTTTATCATTTTTGACATATATAGAAATGTGTCTTCATTCCATTATCATATTAATTTCTTTAAAATATATGGGATTCCATTCTATTATTCATCATATTTTTTTTAAACACAGATAAGAACGTGTTGTTAAACATTTTTTATGTTAGCAGATTAGGCATAAAACAATATTTCTCACTCCAACTCCAATCCAGTTTGGTTTCTTATTAAGATAACATTCACATCATTAATGACAAATATTTTTATATATTTTTTTACATTTTATAAAATTTATAAAAACCAAATGGGTGTAAACATGATAAATTAATATTTATCACCATAATAGAATTATCATAAATCATCTCCTGATGAACTAAACCTCAAAACAACATTCTCTTAAAAAACATCACCATATATTTCAATTTTTACTATATATATTTTGAATCTTGTTTTTGTTATGTAGGGTTTTTTCCTACATATTAAATAAATTTCACGAAATTTTAAATCCTTTATAATTTCTTGTAAAGAGAATATAATCAACCAAATAATATCCCCTCTGAGTGTAAAACAAAATCTCTAGTTCAACCTCTTTATCCTACAGTAGGTCATGATCATGTTAAAACTAAACCATATAATTAATGGTTATTACCCCATTGTATATAAATGTTATATATTTGATCCACTTAATGCATGCCTGTATGGATATAATTTCATTGAAAACCGCCTAATTTTTATTTTAATTCTTTTAGGATTTTATCTTATAAATAGTTTTATCACTAGGGTTTTCCAAAAAGTTCTCATATCATAATTTTCATAAATACAAATCCAATAGTAATAGTATATAAACAATTATGTGATTCTAATTATGGGTCCTAGACCCATACTCCCATGTCTGGTACTAAAATAACATATTGTACACATAGGCTTTGATACCAAAAAATATGATCTAATCTAATGATTTATTTATTTTATAAATATTTTATATGTTATAAATTACTTCTCTTAAAAATCACACAATTCCAAGAATAGATGATTTAGTGTGTCTGAGTACCAACAACTTGAGAATATTATTTTATGATACTTTTGAAAATTTCTCTATATTCAATCCACACTGAAAAATCATATAGACTCCCCACAGGTTGGAATCATATTCGTAACGTGTAGAATGAGAAAAAAAGAAAAGATTGATCTCAAATACTCATCAAGTGAAAACCGATCAACATGTTATCATGTACAATATAATAATAAAATGATAAAATAAGAGTTTGGGGAAAATAAATTATTATAAAAAAAATATATGAATAATATTTTTCAATATGTTATTATAGACGGACTTGTAATTTTATATGACCAAATAAGTATCATGGAATAAGATTCTGAGATAATAAACATGATTCCAAGATAATAATATTTAGTAATATTCATCAAAATTAGTAATGTCATTGAAACATAACATAATAAAGATTTATGGAATAATCATGAGTATATGGATTTATAACACTATTAGAAAACCCATGATTCCAAAAAATTATATTGTGAGAAATCCCAATTTGATTACGCTATATATTTTGAACAAACCCATGATGTCTATGCTTTATAATTTGGGAAAAAATAAGATGGAAATTCTTTATGTTTTGAAAAAACCCATGATGTCCATGCATTATTTCATGAGAAAACACATGAGGCACTTTCCTTAAGTTGTGTAAAAACCCATGGTATCTATATTTCATTACATATAACAGTTGTCCATTGAATTGGAGTGTGATATAAGACCCCACCCATCATCATCCATATATATATATGGTGAATGTGAATAAAATAATTTTCCAATCCATAAATAACCCTAGGTAATAAAATGATTTTCAAAATGATTTCCAATGGTATAACATAAAAAGGTTCCATGAACTGAATCAATTGAAAGTAATTATTAAATTAACCAAATGGTGTATTTCCAAATGAAGATTAAATGGTGTTTCTTTAAACATGTTTACATTACATATATATCATTTTGATCTAAATTAGAAAATTTTAAGTGAAAACAAATATGATTTTTTAGAAACAAATTCTGAACATTATCATAAGGTGTATAATTTTTGAGTTACATATGAAACTATAAATTCATACAAATAGAATGGAATAATTAATCAAAACCTTGTTTGGAATAATATTATAATAATGGATCATTTATTGGATATAATGATAATCAATTTTAAATGTGGAGTAGAAGATAAAAAGAATAACAAATAAACAAAAAAGATTTTCAGTCCTTTATAAAATGAAATTATTAAAACCCACATAAATAAAGTATATAAAATAATAAATTTAATTTTTTAAAGTTAATTATTTAGTTTACTAGAATGAAAATAATTAATTGAATAATAGAAATATTTAATATTTTTGTGATGATTGAAAATTGATTTTGAAGAAAGAGATATCATTGGGAGATAATGATAGCTATTCTTAATATAATCAAATTTTAGGAAGAATGAAATCCATTAATTTAATTCCACATAAAAAATAAGGAATGGAATAATAATATCTTCAAAGAAAATAATTAATAAATCATGTATATTCTTATTCAATGATGAATAATTACGACTAAATAAAAAATGTTGATTAATGGAATTCCCATCACAAACATCATATTTATAAAGTTGAAATCATTTTATTGGGAGTTATATGGAAATAAATTTTAATCACCAGAAAAAATGATAAAATAAATCATAATAAAATATTGGGTAATATTAAAAAAAGTATATAATAATTAATTTCAATACAAATCATTATAACTCAATGAAAGTATATTGATTTAAGAAACAGCGAAACATTTTATTTCAACTTAGTTAAAAGTCTACAAAAATCTTGTTCCGCAAGCATAATATTGTTAATAATTAATTTTTAATCATATTTATGCATAACATAATTTATACAATTAAATTCTAGTTATTTATTTAACACTTACTAGAATGTGGAAATTTAATTTCCTTATTGGATATTTTTAATTTTGATTTCATTACATGTGTTTTATAATGGTGATGCCGAACTTGGTTCATTGATATAAATTTCATCATTCCCTTTATCATAAAATATATGAAAATAAATGTATTTATATATTTTATACATCATAATGTTTATTTTATGGGGACTAAGGGCAAGGTTCCTAAGAAATATAACTTTGATGAGATTGTTTTGAGAAATGATTAATGAATATGGTTTGGTGTATTAATAATAATTTAAATTTTAAATTAAATATTCATAAAACATGATAAAATATAATTTTATGATTAATTTATGATAATAAATTCACATATTTTTACATTTTATTAAATGATATAAATTTCTACAATTGTTCATATAAGTTGTTTAATGTATATAGACAAGGACATGCTATAATCTATAGGTGATTACGACTAATAAAGTAATTCCATGAAAATATTTTTACTATTATAGAAATATAATGGTATTATTTAGTTTCATAAGGTGGTATATATAACTTTTAGAGTTGTAAAATGAATATTTAATTGGATGAACCAATGAAATTCATTTCTTCATGGAGGTATTAGCCCGCATGTACACAAGAGAGATGTTCAAGTTATCCATATAATTAAAATAATATAATATATTTTTTATTTTAAAAAATATAAAAATATTTTAAATTTCATATTTCTTCACTAAGTACAACCTTTTATTCCGATATGTAATTTCATTATTAAAAATAGTTCAAGTCACTTGTGAATGTGGTAGTCACCTTGTAACACAATTAATGTTTTGGTCTATTTAATAGTGGGGAAAGTGTTATTAAATGGTTATCCCATTAACATAAAAATGTTATATTATTGTCATGACACCGATTTAATTTTTTTCATGTGTTTATTATATTATTATAATGTAGATTAAGAATTAAAAAAAATTAAATGAAAAGGAGTAGTTGATAATTTTAACATCATATCTAAGATACATTGGAATTTATATTAAGGATTTGAGTGGTTTTCCATTTGTAATACATGAATAATAACAAAAATTTAAATGTATTTTAGATAGTTATTTAGGTTGTTTTTTAATGTAAGAGTATTAGGGTGTGAGGATTAGTGTAATGACGGTTGATCATTTAATAAGGGAGAGGAGTGAATTTTCACTAATATAAATTAAAAATTATGTATTCAATGGTCACGTGGATCCAATAATGAACAAAAATAAAGTAAGGTAATAGTTAACGTCTATAAATCTTCAATAATAAAAATTTAAACATTGTTTAATGTCTTTTACTATTATATCATTAATTTTTAATTTTTTTACCTTGTTAACTAATTTTTTTCCAATTTTTTTTTCTATTTATTATTATAAGTATAATGGGATATATTAATTAATATGAAACAATTTATTATAGATATTAAATAGATTTTTTAAATATTTTAATGGATTATAAAAACAAATATCAGAATTACCAAGAAAATATGAAACCAATTTTTAGAAAAAGATTATTTATATCATTAAAAAGTATGATTAAAATAATTATTAATTTTTTTTCATGATATTAATTGGAAACATATTAACCCATTAAGTGTTATATTTCATTAAAATTGATAAAAAATATAATTCCACATTGTTGTTCTTAATTTAGAGATACAAACCAAAAAATATATGTTTTTGAAATATAAATTAGTGATGTTCTAAAATTCCAAACATTGTTCTTTTAAATTGAACAAAATTTTTTCAAATATATAATTTGACCCCACATATAAAATTTTTGTCCTAAATAATATTTTATATGTTTTAATTAATTATTATTTTATGATAATGTTATAAATTATTTATTATAGGGATAACATTCATTTTTCTATCGTAACCTACAAACATGTATTTTAGAAAATTAAAAAAAAATTGAAGATATTTTTTGAAATATAAATTATTTATAATTTTAATTTCATAACAGTTATTTTTATAAATTTATATGATTATTTTAATTTTTAAATACTATGCATACATTAATAATATTTTTATAGAAAAATAAAATTTTAATAAAGGAATGTTACAAATATTATTTCATATCAATATGTAATTAAATTAGTTTTAATATATTATTGAGAAATATTTAAAGAATAATATTTTAAATTCGATTATCTTGATTTTTGAGGTTAAATACACATAATAAAAAATATTTCCATAAAAAACACCCATTTTATCAGTTATTAGTCCAAATCATATTTCTGTAATTCTGTATCTTTTAACCCTTAAATAAAATCTACACATCAATCATTGTAAAAATATTTAATGAATTTAAATATAATATTATATAATATATATTAGTTTCTTCTAATTTACATGAGTCTTTATTGTTATTGTAATTTTCACGTTCATGTTTCACATCATATTTAATTAATTTAATAATGTGTGTCGTTATATATTAATTTTTGGTGTTTCTTGTGTACAAAGAGATCAGAAAAATAAGATTTATTCAACAAAATAAAATATATAAAAATAATTTAGACTGTCATTGAATATTCATATTCAATGTACAAATTGCCTAATATAATTATCCAAAAACATTACAACATGATCCGTACCTTTTCTTAGACAATGTGTGTTCATAGATTGAAGTTTTTTATTAAATGAAATGTAAAAAAACTAAACACATAGTTATTAGTGGTTTAGGCATACAAAATCATCAAATATTCAATTAATCCCTAGTCATTAAAGTTTCATGAAATTTACTCAAAGATATAGTGTTCATCAAAAACATATTTTCCTGAAATTTGATAAGTGAATACTCACAATATAATTCAAAAACTTTCCAGCCATCTATGAAATAAATAAATTATGAAATGATGTGATATTCAATATGGGTACTTTATAATAAGGTTAGAAAAACATTAGATCACTAAATAGCTGGATAAGCCTTTACATGGACTTGTGATGTTTCCTATAAATAAGAAATGGTTATTTATTTCTAATTGTATTCATCATATTAGTGAAATTTGAAGAACCTTATCTCTAAAGATCATTATAAAAATTTAGAATTATAAATATATTGATACAGATATACTGGTTCAGGTGTTAGGTGTAAATGAATTCATATATACTATACATGTATGTAGGATCATGTGTGATCATGATATTGGTATGAAAAAATGGATTGAAGAATTAAATAAGGGATTTTTATACCAATTATTTTCCTCTTATAAGGATGATCTAAAAAACTAAATGCATTTTTAAGATCAACACTAAAAATATTTAATTCGTCTTTTCAATGACTACCCTTTTTATTCAATGGTAGTTAAAAAATTATAAAATCTATTTTATATATAATCATTGGGGATAAAATTATAGAGGTACCTAAAATAGAAATTAAATGTGATGTTTTTTTATTAATATTATAGTTTTTAATATTATGGTATATATCACTAAATCTGTCCATAGTGACCATATCATTAATTTCTATCTGGATGATATCAGAGCGGTTGTTTTCTTAATATATAAATTGTGTAATGTCATTATATTTTAAAACCAACTAGAATATTTATATTTGGTTTTCAAATAAATCCAAAAATATTTCTAGTTATTCTCTAAACTAAAAATATGAACAATAAAAAATGATATCTATAATATTTATAAATTTTATTTTCATATTATTACTAACATGACAAAAAAGAAAAATGTTTCATTCGTTGAATCCCATCGATTCCAACATGGATGAAATATAGTGTTGATAGCACATATTTTGTAGTATTAGGACACTCATGGTATGGATGTATATTCAAAACATGTATTGTATTTTTAAAATGTTATTTTTATCAATACCTTACCTATAAAGTTTTATACTATGTGATACTCTATGAGATAATTCATGTGATCAAATATGGAATTTAATTTGAATAGATAATTTTATGTATTTTCTCTGACTCAACCATTTCCATTGAAATCATAAATAATTGATCATATAATATTCCTTAATTTATCCATTCAAGTTATATGGAATGGCTCTATAAATCATTATAAATTAAAGATCATGTGACCCATTCTTACAGATATTAAAACCAATTAGAAAATGAATTATCAGTAAAATATCTTGTATTTGTAAATGAACAGTAAAATATGATGAAGTTATTTTTGAAAGTGAATTTTTTGTAAAGTTGAGGGTGAACATATATTAATTCCCAAGGAATTTTATTACAGTGTTTTGATAGATTTCATTATTTAAAACCTGAATTTTTTTTGCGTGGAATGATATTGAGGATTATATATTGAGATTTGATAAAATAAATAATTTCTTGAGAATCTTTCGATGACTTGCTAGATTAATAAAATTATTATTATTTATTGAAAATGTTTCTAGGCCCATTTATTGAAGGGAACCAAATAAACTATTTATTGAAATAGTAAGATTTACCTCATCTATAATTTTCAGAATTATGGTTTATTTGGTATGTATGTGTGAATTCATAGAGTGTATGGGGTATGAAAAATTAATGGTGTACACTAGAATAATGAGGTACACATGGTACAACTTGAACTGTGAGGATTGTATGAGTGTATCCAAAGTCAAATGTGGTTTCATAAATAAGGGATGACTATAGATTCAAGGCTTATAAGTTATTTTTGAGTTAATGAACATGTTTGATTTGATATTCTTTTTAAATGAGCTATTATTCCTCCATTGTAAAATGTATTGTGATAATGTTGTGCGGAATGGAACAGATCCATGTTGAAATATTCAACCTCACACTATGGATATTATACGTAGGTATTCATAAACCTATCTATCTTTGATGATCAATTCAATATTGAAAATTTTATTACATGTGAAAAACATCCACAAACCATCATTATAGCCTAAAAAGCATTTTTTTATCAACAAAATGAAGATGAGGATACTTCTATGTGAGGTGTTCTACCATACAACCACGGTTAGTTGATGAAAAATTATATGGTCTATTGTATACTAGGATTAATCAATACATCATTTTATATAAAAATTAGGATAACGCTATAATAGACCAGGCATACTTATCGATACCTACCATAAGTCTCTTCATGATAACTAGACCCTCCGAGATATGAACCTACAATGATTTGAGATGAACTGAACACTTTACTATGACATGATCAACCAAAATCCACCATGACACTATTAGTATAATTATGGTAGGTATATGAACTGTATAAAAAAGTGATTATTAATAATTTTTAATTATTTCAACTGATAATAAAAAAGGACAATTAATTGAATGTAAATGAATTCATGTTTTGTAGTCTAAAAACTATATAAAGTTCATGTGATCGTACTAACTTCCTGCTTATAATGATGATTATCATTCAATGTCATTTGAATATTCTATATGGATAATCCATGTTCCTATTGTTCGATATAGGATGATTCTTGAAGGTGAATATGTGGTGATCTTCATGACACAAATCTGGGTGATGGAGTTGTATTACATGCATCTCATGTATATATGGAATCTATGTTTCATATAAATCATATTTATTTTAGATACATTGGATGGTGGGATGTGTGTTTTGACATAAATTAGAGGATAATAAATATAATAGTTTAATGATATCAGTTAACAATATGGACAAAAATATTCTTGAATTACATGATAAATTTTAGGTTTATTGAAGAATAAAAATTTTAGAATATAAACCACAAATAGAGAGTATAAGATCAAAATATTTGTGAGTTAAATTATCAATATATTATCATATATTAGTTTTATATATATCTTCTAAAACACAAATGGAGTGTCTTTGCCACATCTATTTCACTATGTTATAATATGATGTAATGAAATTTAAATGTATTCATTATATATCAATGTGTTGATGCGATAAAAGCAAAAAATAACATTTTATTATTTAGTGTTGTTTAATGTTGATTCCTCATGAGAATTTAACTGAGATTTAAATGATATTTAAAAATTATTCTTCATGATATTTTCTATGATATTATCATTGATGATTCAATTAATATAAATTATTGAAGTGTAGGGAGATTATAAGATCTAAGAAGTCATAAATTTATGATCCTACATCTTATGAATATTTAAATTGTAAAGGATGAAGGAATCAATGTATTAAAATCGCTAGATATGGTATAAATGTTTTATAGTGTTTTGGAAATCCATTGAGTCCTATTTTATGGATAAGAATAAAATATATATCGCTTGAGTTCCAAAGAAGAACATAATTTCTATTAGTGACCTATCTTTTAATGTTTTCTATTATTTATTATCATAAAGAAAAAAATGTAATTTTTTTATGATAGATTCTTATATTAGGTACAATGTCTTTACCATTCCTATTAATATCCTTGAAATAGGAATAGTAGTTCGTTTTTGAGATAAAAATAACCATAAACATGGGGTAAACTCCTCATCTAGGAGGTGAATCTCAATAAAATATTAGTTTTGTTTCTTTTTATTTTCATCATTTCCTTTGAGATACAATATAAATAAGTAATTTGATAAATTGATTTTTAAATAGAAATATAAGTAATTATTCATTCCTATTAATGTTTAAGTTACTTACTTTCTTCCTTTTTATTGGTATAAAAGACAAGATCTACCCACAATGGTTTCAACATTTCATCAATAGATCATCCAAATTCTTTTAATCATATGGGAGTAAATAAAATTTAGGGTATGGGTTTTCCTTTTTGAATAGAGATAATTATACCTTATCTCTTATCAATAGTATTGTATGTTCATGATGTATCTCTTCATGGTTATAAAATTCTTAAATATTTGTCTGAATGGTCTGCTATTGAAAAGAATAATTTCAAGAATCATGAAGATTCATAAAATGAAAAACTATCATTGTTATCTAGGATGTAATTAATCAATGTTACAACATGTAAAAATAACAGTGACATATAGAAAAAAATCATAGTATTTATAAAGTGGATATTTACTTCCTAGAATAAAAACATCTAATCAGAAGGAAACAATTTGAAGAAATAAGAATGGGGGATTATAAATTTAATAATGAATTATATATATGATTCAATATAGGTTTGATTTCATTCAGATGTATTAAAGAAAAGTATAATGAGTTTAATATTGTATACAATCTAATAATAATTACAAAGATAAATTTAATTCTAAATTATCATCATTTTCAGAAAGAGATCATGGTGAATTCACTATTGAGGAGTTCTATAAAACTATTATTAATTATGAAATAATATTAGGAACTTCTAAAAATATTTATAGAAATAATGAAATATATATGTACATAAATCCTTTAACAGTTATAATATTTAATATCAATAGGTCTTCCTACATAAATAATGAAATTGTTAACAATATTCAAACACTCTTTCTCATATTTTAACAAATTTTAAATGAGGATATTAATGAGATTTCATAGGGAAGCTACATTTTCAATGTTTTAAATACCTCAATGATGGAAATTTATCTACTAGTATTATAAAAAATATATAAAAACTGAATATTACTTTAATGAAACTAATAGGGCTATATTTTTAAATGGAAGATCAGCATAATTCATTCAACCAAATTTTAAATAGACGAATAAAATTACACCACATTATTTTTAGAGTATCTTCTTACAGATTGGAATTAGGGGTTTATATAGGGATTTATATAATTATAATAAGAAGAAATATTGGGAATCCTCTCATATCAGTTTTGATATCTAATGAAATTGAGAAATTTGACTCTTTAGAAGATGATACACAAGTTAATTACAAATCGATTACTCAAAAAGTCAAAACTAAAAAAAATATACATTGTGGATGTAAATAATTATGATATTCAATGAAAATAAATACTGAAAAAATTATAATTTAATTCTCAAGAAAAATACTAATGATCACAAACATGTTTCTTCTGATAATTTAAATCTTTTTAATGATTTTAAAATATTTAATATTTACAATGTAACAAGGTAAGTATTATTAATTATATAACTTCTGCTATTATCATTGGATATAAATAGGTTGACATATTAAAGAAATAAATTGTTTATTTTTAATATCAAGAAGATTTTTAGAAGTAAAACATTAAAAGTGATATGAAATTAAAATGACATGTCTCTAATCAATGGAAAGATATCTGTTCTTATATTCATGTTAGTTATTTTAACAAAACAATTCATAATGAATTATATTTATAAAAATAATACCTGATATCTCAAGATTTACATGTTAAGAAACAATCAATCACAACATGTATATCAATAAAAAATCAAAATTCATGCATATATAAAATTAGAAAACATTATATAATTTTTTATTAAGTACCTTCTAATACATATAAGAAGTTCATTAGATGACTTAATTATAACCACACAATATATGTACAAAATTATTAAAAAAATAAAATCATGTAAAATAATAGAACTACTAAAATGAATGAAATTTTTCTTTACATTGTAGGTTTTGTGGAGTTTTTTCTATAGAATATAACAGTATTATTATAATATTTTGATGCAACATCTACGCAGCTATATTGTTTCCATGGGATTCATGTTCATCATGTGGGAAACAAGGTCAATAATCAACAGTTTGAGCATAATTTGGGACATTAGAAACAATATTTGGTGTTTTTTAGAGTCATGTGGAATATGTGAAGAATATGGGAACACATCAAATGATTATTTCACAATGAAATAAAAAAATTATTTTCATTACAATTTAAGAACTAAATGTATGAAAAAAATAAAACATAATGGAAAAACATTTTAAGGAATAGAAACTGAGAAACTAAGGACAATAGGTAGCTATTGATCATATCATATAACATGAGATCTGAAAAGTAGATGAATTTTGAGAAATATGAAGGTGGTATTATTTTATATGGTAATTATGTCTCACAGAAGGTAATAGGTGTTGGAAATCATTGATATGGGAAAACTGAGATTTGTGAACGTAATTTTCTATTTTGAGATAGATTATAGAACAACCTTCACAGTGAATCACAATTTTGTGATGATTAAAATGATGTAATATTAAAGAATAATGTATTCCATATAATGGGGGAAATAGAAGGATCTATAATATCCAAGGGATAAAAAACATAAGTGAAATTGTTTTAGGTTTTATAAATATAAACCAGATAACTATATGAGTACTGAAGATATCAAAAGTTTTATTTTTTAAGGATAGGCTATCACTGAGATATGATATTGAGGAAGATATTCCTTGAATATGTAGTTCATAGTATTTCAAAATTTAACAAGGAGAATAAAATCATTTTGGGAAATTATAATAAAAAAATAACAATTAATATCCATAAAAAAGTTATATTTAGAATATGACTCTATTAGAATATATCCATACTAAATTATGTGATCTATTGATAATGATATCATCTAGTTAAGATAGGAAATTTTCCATATACAATTATTATTTCATTGGAATGACATGTTTTATAATTAATTCATAGAATCCTCAAAATTTTCATAGTTTAAATAATTTCAAGGGGATAAAAAAACATGCATCATAGAAAATATGTCAAGGAATGAAATAAGTTCTGAATATTCCAATAGACAGTTCTCATGGTCAATTAATAAATAAGGAATTAAACAAAATCTTATCAATAAAACCAATCCTAAACAAAATATCATAACTTAATAGTAGATTAAAAATCTTGTTGATATGAAAAAACTAGTCTTTGTTAGCATAATATATCATTATTTTTCGTTTTGTAATCCATTACCACTACTAGGATTATTCAAAATAGATTCATCATGTCACAAAATTCTATGTTGTCTTGATATGAAATGCGGTTCCTAATGAATCCATGTGTTAAACACATAAAATGATTATAATTTTCAATATTAATCAAAAAATAAAAGAGTTGGTAAAATAATTCATGATAATAATTATTATGGGGTATTCCGTGGTTACAAACTATAATAATGTTTATACAGATGATAAGTAAATAATTTAGATAAAATTATTAACTTCACTGATTTTCTGATTTTTGATGTTAATAAAGATGACATTAATTCAATTATGATTGACTATGAAGCTAATGTTATAGATGATAATATAACATAAAAAGAATAATTTACATCAAACCCACAAGATAATAATGAAAATTCTATATGAACATGTTATTAATAAGGATGATAAAAACATTCAGGTGCCCGTTCAAGGAAATTGAAGCTCATTTATACAAGAAACACAATTGTTCACAAATGTCTGAGTATTATGACCTGATTGAAATTCATGTATACTAATGAAATTGGCGAAATACATAATATTAAAAATATTATAATGATGATTTTGGGAAAAAGGAGTGTATCCATGATATGAATCGTGAACTAAATAAAATTAACAAAAATGAAACAAGGTAATTAGTTATAATAAAAATATAGAAAAATATAATTACCAAAAAATTAGTATATTATAACAAGTTGAATGTGGATAAATTAAGTGAATGAAAAAAATATAAGATTTTTTAATGGCAATTATCATCTTTAGTGCATTGAAATTGATATCAATGTTTTCCATGTTTCCATGCTTGAAACTATAAGTATTTTCATACCATTACTAGTAAATGAAATTTCAAAATATTTAATAAGGATGTGTATTTAAAAGTTCATAATATTATTCTAAATTACGAGAAATAAATTTAAAAACCAATGAGTTTTTATTTTTAAGATGATAAAATTATATTTTTCAAATATAAAATAGTCTTAAATGGGGGAAATTGTATATATGGTCTTAGAATATCTTGTTAGATGAGTACAAAACAGGTATTCAGTTCATTAAAGTATAAGATCCTAATAGAATTTTTATAAATATGATAAAAAACATATCAATTATTATGATTGTATACATTTATGACATAGTTTTTTATTATATTGAATTATAGGTTTCTGAATATTTCTCCTCCTAAAAAATGAATAAATTTTATTTGTAAATTATTGGGGAAAAATGTGTTTTTAGGGATTAAAAATTTTCTAAAATGGTTTTCACAATTATATTTCACATGAAAAATATAATAAAGAGATATTAATGTGTTTTAAAATGGTTAAAGAAATAGGTGTACCATGTTGGAACTATGTTGAAAAAGGATGATTAAGGGAATATAGAGAAATATAATGAGTTCAGAAAACTCATTGGATGTCTCATATATTTTACTGTTTTAAGGATGAACCGTATATTCACTATTACTCATTGAATTAGAATTCATTATAATATGTCGAAATATCATCATCTAAAAAAAATCTTAGTTATATATCTAACACTTCTATTTTTTGACTTATTTACATGAATTTATTGGAGATAAACTTTAAAGGATTCCTAGATATTGATTTGAATGGAGTTATAGATGATAAGAAGTCCACTTAGGATAGTTATTTTTTTCATGGTGATAAATTTTCGGTTTATCGATAAAAGAGGAAGCACCTAGTAATTCTATGTTTATAGAGGTAGAATATGTGTTTTTATCATAGGTAGATACTTAAATAACGAGGTTGAACAATAAACTAGAGTATCTTAATGTCCAAACTGGACACCTAATTTTTTTTAACTATGATAATCAATGTTCTACTAATCTATCAAAACTATTATGGACAATTATATTGATATAAATATTATGGTTAAGAATAATTTATGAGTTAAAATACATAATATTCTGGTAATTAAATGACATAAATCAAAAATATCATTAATAAAATATTCCCAATACATTTTTGGATTAGATTTTTTGAGAATCATGATTACACAGTAATTGGAAACTCATATATTTTTCACAGAATGGATTGTTTTCCCACTATATAGACAACTAATCAATATAAAATTAATCTTCAATATCTCTCATTATGTTTTATCTTATGATTACCATCCCAACACAGATTACATATTACTTCACAATATAATATGGGAAAATGGAAAGATTTTAATAGGGTTATATATAATTTTTAGTATGTATAAACTTAAGTGAAAATTAAAAAAAATCATATGTTAGTATGTGATGATCATATTGGCATAATCCATATATATATAAAATACTACCCAATAAATAATAGATCAATAATCATGGAATAAATAATGAAATAAAATAATATATGAATTCAATGAGTGAGTCAATAAACATGATACGTGAGATCATATAATATTCATGATAATAATCATACAACTTTGAAAAATTATTCAAATAAATCATATCTATTAGTATGGGGGAAAACATTCATGAAACACACAATTACTGAAAATGTTAATGAAATTTTAAATCATACTCATGAATTCCAATCACATGATATATAAACTCATAACTAGTGCATTAGATGGTGATATAGCACCCCACCCATCATTACCAATACTTTTGTGTTCCATGTGACATCAGTAACATATCACGTCATAAATAACCCATTAAAATTAAATAGGTTTTTTCTCAACAAACCATAAAGAACCAATGATAGAAAATGGTTTCATATGGATTCAAATAACAAAATCATTAATATTTTCATTTTTTTTCATAACATTACAAACTAGTGGAAAATAAATTGTTATCAAATGTCATCGAGTAACAATATAGTTAAAAGAATTCATTCATGAAAATGAATCATATGGTATTTACATTGTATTTATATATGTTATACAGTTTATATAATATTTTTCTCTAATTAATAAATATTTGGTATTTAATTTAAGTATCATTATTCAATGATTCAAAACTACATATATTCTTAGAGGAAAGGTATTTCAATAAATATTATGCTTATACAAAAAATGATAATGAGAGAAAAAGGAAGTTACAAATCACTTAACAAAAAATATAGACATTACATATTCTATACAAAGAAATGATGTGGAATGTTACATTTGAAAAACAACCATGATCGTATATAAGGTAACTAAATAGAAAATTAATTAAATAAAAATAATTTTAATGGGTTTTGGAAAAATCATATTAGTAATAAGAAATATCATTGATCATTTGAAATCATAAAAACAAAATGTTTATAAATATAGGAGAAAAAATTGTTTCTAAACAAAGAATAAATAGATAGAAATATTATTATGAAATGAAAAAGTCTATAGAAGTATGTCCTCTCATAGAACACATTAAAATAAATTTGTAAAATTTAATTTCAATGTATTCATGAAATAACCAATTTATGGGTTACCATAAAATGTTATTTTCAAAAACATGAAGGGAAACCTTTAGAAAAAAATTATCTTTAATAAATAAAATTCAAAATTCGATTCCTTAAAATTCCACAATGACTAAAAAATAAATAATGCGTATATGATAAAATGGATGTAAATACCATATTTTTAAATATATTCAATTAAATTTGTTTTAAAACCCACATCATAAAAGAGGGTAAAACTGGACTTCTAAAAATGAGCAAGGAGATGTATTATTATCATAAAAAATAATTTGTATTAACATAACCAAAATTATAGGTGGTCATTAGTGGGATGGAAAATTTGGTCATGGGTGAAAACATTTTTGGTTATGAATGAGAGTTATTCCTACAAATGTTATAGTTTCATTCCAAGAACATTTTATCATGAAATGTTTATTGATGAGGAGAAGTAATTTACCCATATAAAAAAAATTAAATTCTATATATAATAGGAGAACTATATGATCAAATAAGTATTACACGTTTTTTCACATAAGATTTACTATGAAAAATGAATTTGAAATTGGTTTATTGAAACTCCTATGAAATTAGTAACATAAGATTCAAAGGATCATTAGAGGAAGATCATGAAATGAACATTATAATATCATGAAATTGAATAAATATTCATATGTGAAATAAATAATATAATACATCTTATTACATTCCTTAAAAAACCTTAATAAATACTTATATTATTACAAAAAATATTATTGAATGAAATAAAACATAATAAAATAATTTTTTTTACTAAATACTTAAATTTATTCATCATATTTTAATTAAATAAAATTTATATTATATTATATTTCATATAAAAAAATCATAATATCCCCCAAAAAATTTATATAAATTTAGAATCATCCCATGTATTTCCCCTATATAAAAATAATTATGGTGAATTTTGTAAACACAAGATGAAAATTAACTTATTTAGTACAAATAATTATTATCATGATCTAGTAAAATAAAATCAAATGAGAATATTAGTTATAAATTTAAAATAATATTATAATATGACATATGGAAACTAATACATTTTATTTTATTTATATCATAATTTTATATAAAAAGGAACATGTAATAAAATAATAAAAGATAGACATGAATAATATGTTTTGGTAATTAGATACATGGCATAATAACATGAAATATGGATATAATGAAAATATTTAAAAACTCCATAACATGACCTTAAATTCCATTGATCTTATTATATGGTATGGGATAACTTGAGGGTGTACATAAGAAATAGGTGATCTATAACTCCATATAAGGGAAAACACAAATAAGAATGTGATGAATTAAATGAATGTGTTTCAAGAGGCATATCAATGAGACATAATAGGGTGATAATTATTAACATGAAATCTTAATAATGATATATAAGGATATTATCAATGCATCAAAAGAATGTGGCAACAACACAAAACATGACATCACAATCTAATGAAAGGGATAACTGTTATGAAATCATATAATTATGTTCTTAAGATTACTAGCTACACAATATACATGGTATATCATGAGATTAAAATATTACATCATGCATTGGAGGGACATATTCTTCTGAGATCACCTATCACATTCATATTAGGTACATGATTTTTTGTTCCATGAAGCTTATACAACATGAGAACATATGTCATGACATTATATCCCATGATCAAGGAGTGTGTTTCAAATGAATGTAAGTCCGCATTAAATGAGGGATATGTATATATATGTGAATACACTATATTGTAAATAGGGATGCGTATTCATAATATAAATGTTTGTAATAAAAAATCATTGGATAATTTTGATATTATAATTGTCGAACATAATGGATCATGGATGGATTTAAGGATAGTTGATGGTTCAATGTTATTACATGGGAATCATTGTAATGTCGATGAATTTTTGATGTATTATTTTATGTATGACATTGAATTATTTTGACACTTTCAACTAAGATAGTTTGTGATTCTGAGTTTTGGTGTGCTGGGAATAAATTATTGAAAAATATTAATCATTAAAATGCACACATGAGAAGATTTCCTAAAAAAGTGGAATAACATCCAAACGGGTTCCCAGATAAGAAATAACAAGGATTATTTTTGTTAATAGTAGTGGTTTTACACTAGGCAGGGCCTCACTTTGGGTGTGTGGGATAACTCTGAAAGATAGTTTACATATGTTTAATGAATAAAATAAATTGTTATTTTATTTTATTTTGACATTATGTCAATGTAGCGATGTTTCCTTTCAATTAATCCTTGTAAAGAATGTCAGGTTTATTACCATAACCATGGAATTCCTTTAACATGTGGAATGGAATGCTCTCAAAAACAAATAACAGATCGAGCAGATCATGAATTATTGTGCCAATGAAGTTGGAGGATCTCCTGAATGACGACAATATAATAGTTATTTATCAACGATTGATCAATAATCCATGTAGGGAGGATATTTAATTTGTTATCCATTTTGGAATTATATGAAGAACACATTATAATCCACAAATAGATTACATCGTGAATCAATCATATGTTTTGGGTGGGAATTTATTTCTAGTTAATGAATGTTTTCCCGTGTTTTAATAACTAGAAATCTATAATCATGATTGTTGTCCAAGAAAACGTGTCCAAAAATGTCAAAACTGTCACATGTATGATTTCCTCCCTCTATTATTCAAGATCAACATTGTATGGCCCTCATTGGAACAGATCAATGTTTCTTGGAGGTTATGAGAACAAGAAGCCACCCTGATTCATAGAAAATTGTCATCTGAGGCCAGATCTGTGATGATCAGGACATGAGAATCCAAGATCTTCGGCCATTTTGAAAACTATGCAATGTAGGGGTCTTGGTGGTCAGTTGATGTGGACATCATTATGGGTCTATCGCAACGGTCTAGAGAGGTGAAACGGCGAAATTTTTGCAGCGTGCGACAGAGGACGTCATCAGTGATTGGTGTTGGAAATATGTAGCAGAGTTGGAAGCTCGAGTTGTAAATATTGGCTGATTAGATGGATATAGTGCATAGGGGTAGAGATGAATGGGATCCATGAGGGACACATAGACAGAACGCCTTATAGATTTTATGGGACACGGAGGAGGTAAGCTGGAAGGCCGAGAAGATGCGAAGGGCCGGAGAGGGGCAGTGGGGTTTGACCTTGTGGGTAGGTAGGATAGTAGGGAAGAAAAGTTTGGAGTGGGCCTGGCCTGGACCATTGGGCCGAACAGACTGGGATAGAGATGGGTCTGGACTACAAGCCGAGTAACCCCCTTTTAAAACATTAAAATAGGTATAACATTCAAATGGAGCATCTGTTTGAAGAAATGTCTTTAGAATTGAGACCCTAATGTTGAGACAATACTTTTGAGACCAATGATATGTTTTAACATGAAATTATTTCCAATTACACAATCCATTTACACAAATAATATCTGGGGTCGAGGGAAATAGTGGGTGTGACCACTAATCACAGTGCACCATCATTTCAAATGCAGATTGATTCTCTCATCCACCATATCTTGGAAGATTTTTATTAGGGTTCGCTCCCTTTATTGTTTCCCTAATGTTTTTGGGGTAACATTCTACTCACAAGAGTATGATGCTTTTAGAAACACATTCATGATTGGGTGGTTGGAATCTCATGAGGGTCCTAGAGGAAATACTTTATACGTTCTTCATGCCCTAGGTAGAGTCTTCATTATTGACATGACCAACTTCACCAGTCATTGATTCTCTACATAGCGGGATAATCCAGATGGAGTTGTTGGTATCACCCCATGGAATTGGATTTGATCTTCCAATGATGGGTCATATCTATTTTTTCAGATCTATCAGCATATCTCTCTCATGTGATTTCCAAATGAAGGGTACTTATAGGATAGACATCATCAGGGCTACCAGAATCAGGAAGTTATTCCCCATGGAATATTTCTTCATGAAATCATCGAACTAAATCCCTATTGTGGGTATGTGGTTATTGTGACTTAGATATAGACCATGTGTATTGGTTTGAATATATCTGGATATCAATGTTATATATTCTATAAATATACTTGTGTAGAAGTGACTATATCTTTCTGTTGCCTATTTCTTTATCGTTTCTGCGTGTCCCACAAGGTACTCTATTAATCACCCCTATACTGTCATTTACTGCACGTTCCATGTCTTAATAAGATGAGTGACCTTTTGATAGATTCCATGACATCCCAGAATATAATTGAGGCTTGTGAGACTAGGAATAACATGGTGTTCATTTGTCTTCATCCAATAGTTCTATTACCTTTCCTTCCGGTTGGATCAGGTAGGTTTTTATACAGATTAGTATCAATAACTTTATTATTGAATTTCTTTTTTTTGGGCTTTATTTATGGCCTTATATTCGTTCCATCACATTCACTATTCTTCCTTAGTTTTGGGCTATAGTGTTTTTCATTCATTTTTTACTTTTTTTTACATTTTAGCTTTTATGTCTTGGATATGTGTCCATGTGTTTAGGGACATTAGGCTAATGCATCTCATTTGTGTGATATGCCTACTCATTTCTAGACACCAATCCATGTCCTATTAGAGGGGGTTGTGGGGTAGTCATTAAAAGGGACCCACTGGTATAGGTCAGGATAAAGTGGTATCCGAGGATGTTTGTTTTACCATAGGACTCACCGTCTATGATATTGATTTAGGGAAACGTTTTGAAGTCTTTGGAGTTCGACTTTCATGCTAGGGAATCTAATGTTTGTGTGGTGGGTGATGTATCCATGTATCCATACAACAAGATTCAAATAATCTTCTTTTAGACTACGTACATGAGGAAACTAGTGGTAAGGATAATAATAGTACATGTAACATATAGTAATAGATTTTGGTTTACATGTCCATCATGAGTCAGTATCAGGATCTAATCACTAACTGTATTACATCTTGTTTCCTTATAGGATACCTCTGAAATGCCTACTAGATAGTTTTTAGCATCTCAATCATGAGGATAAAGCCATCAGTGAGGAGGCATCATTAAAGGGAGCATTTTTCTAGATGTTACCTCTATATAGTGAACCAAATATACATCCACTTGTAGAGATACCAGTGGTACCTGCTATACCAATAGGTTAGGACCGCCAGATGAGCACGATACATGAGTTTCAGAGATAGGGGTCCCTCAGGTTTTTTGGTGAAGAAAATACTCTGGAGGCTGAGGAATGGATTTGATAATGTGGATGAGTTTTTTGTCTAGTTAGGACACCATCTAATCAGATGGTGGTTCTAGCAGCGAGTCTTTTGCAAGGCTTAACTTGGTGATGGTTGAGTCTGGAAATCGAGAATCATAACGAGGTGACGCTCTAATAGACAGAATTCAAGATGATCTTCAGATAGGAGTACTCACAAGTTACATTGATATCTATTTTTATACATGATATTATTCAGTTCCAATAGAGTTAGATGAACATAGATGATTATTCATACAGGTTTACCATCCTTTTAGGGTACATGATAGATATGGTAAGAGATCAGTACTTCTGATCTTAGACCTTCAAGTAGGGTCTATGTAGAGTTATCCAAGATGGAATAACCCCCTTAATAATTCTTAATTATGATAGGGTTCTTGAGTGGACCTTGGTGGTGGACATATTCCTGGATTAGGAGAGACAAATGGTGATAGTCAGAAGTGGAAAGAAGGTTTAGAGACATTGGTAGCAGGGAGTTGATGTCAGTATCAAGCATCAAAATGTGGGATTCATTTCCGGAGGTGGTCCCATGACAAAGGTTCTACATTTTATGGTTCACAGGGAGGATCTAGTCATCCAAGAGATAGGATGTACTACTCATGTGATGGAAGGGGACATCTCAATCAAGATTTTATATCCCACTGTGCTCCTAATATGGAGTTTGTGGATGGACTGTTGAGGCAGAGAAAACTGCTAGAGTAGGAATATCTGTAGGTAGAGTGAAATTATAGATAATCTGGGATAGTAGCAGGTGGTGGTCGCCATTTATAATTTCTACCACCACCACTACTTGGTGGTCCACACCAGGCTCAAGGTGCAAGAAGATAGGGGCAGGGACAGATGCATGCGGTCAAGGATTATGGCCTAAGGACTCTAGGAATGATTCATGGTATGATCTTAACCTTTTATACTCTAGTTTTCACACGGATAGACATAGGTTCTAGTAATTCCTTCCTCATAACATATCATGTATGGGACCTCGAGATTCTGGTATACCATTGTCTAAAATCTTATTCTCGGAGACACCTACTGGAGGAGACTTGATGATCATACATCTGAGCCGATAGTGTGGCCTTACCCATGGATGTATGAGTTCCATTTTGAACTTCATGGTGGACTCATTGTTGCTTTATGTAAAAATTCTTGGTATGGATTGGTTATCGTTATTCCATGATGATATTGACTGTTTTAGGTGAAGGGTGTTGTGTGTCCGTAGTGATGGGTTGAGGTTTTTATTTTTCATTGAAAATAAAACACAAGATGCATAGGATAGATTCATGCAATGGAGGTAATATATGATCACTCTTCACATGGGATCCTTGACATTGGTGCAACCAATGTTAGGATTTTCCATTTCCCAATAGTAGTGCAAGATTATGAGGTTGTATTCCCTAATGATATTCCCAGATTACCTCCCTATTAAGAGATTGCCTTCTACATCCAATTACACCCAGAGACAGCACTGATATCCTGACCAGTATATTGGATGCCTCCCGTAGATCCTAGCAAGTTAAGGGTGTTGTTGAAGGATTTGAAAATTAAGGTATTTGTGAGACACATTGTTTAACCATTGATGGTCACAATTTTGTTTTCTTAAAAGGAAGATGAGATATTAATATTGTGTAAGGATTACCAGTGCATAAACCCAATGGCCATGAAGAATAATTATCTACTGTCGAGGATCAAGGACCTCTTTGAACAGTTTATAAGGAAAAATATATATCTCTACGGTTTAACTTAGATCCACGCTTCTAGCTATTGATAAAGAGTTTGATGATCCCTTTGAACAATAAATTTCTGGAGGAGGGTATTGAGTATGCAGGGTTCTGTGATGCATTAGGAACTGGGCATGGTTGGGTCCTGATGCATAAGAAATTTGTGATTTTTTATGTTTCACTCCATTTGAGACCTCATGAGTAGAACTATGTAAACTATGATCTTAATTTAAAATTCATAGTCTTCATGTTGGAAATATGGCGACACTACATGATTGGTTTGTAGTGTATCGTTTATTGTGACCACAAGTGTAACAACTGTATCATATCTATGAAGGATTTGAACTTGAGATATATATTATGGATAGATTTATTCCAAGAATGTTAATATAAAATTTATTATACAATTGGTAATGGGAATGTGATGGTATATTATCTCTATAAGAGATCAAGTTCCCAATTGTTGAACTAGGCATTGGAGGAGTTGAACTTGTTGCCATTATACATTAGGGATGGAGATGTTGAAGCTTACTCCCAGTCAATGGATGTCATCCTTTACACTTTTAGTAAGTTAGGGATGAAAAAATTGTACATACTGACTGCAAGATCCTACATTCTTAGTTATCCACATGGAATGCTCCAATAGGATATTATAAATGTGTAGAGAACATTATTATTTTAAGAGGATGCACAGTTTTACCAGTGGAATTGGTGGAGTTGGGTATGTTGGAGTTCCACACATCCCTTTTGGAAGTACATACTGTTGTGGAGAAGATGTACTAGGAGATTCAACATTCATTTTTTAGTCCAGGAATGAAGATTAGAGTTGTAGAGTTTATTTACAGATGCCTCATTTTTCTACAGGTAAAGGCATGTCACGAAGTTCTGATGGGTTTGGCTCAACCCCTCGAGGATCTATAGTGGAAGTATAATGGGATATTGTTGTACGTCTTGAAATGGTTGCAACACATGTACATGGTAATTGATACCATCTTGGTGATCGTTTAACAACACACCTAATTAGCCCACTTGATACCTATCTGGGAGCAGAGTTTATTGGAGATCTTAGGGTGCCTCTATATGTGGGAGATAGTTTATATTAACAAAGCTCAATCGTTTATTGTTTCATATAATGATTCAAATTTCACATACTGGTTTCGTAAGGGATTGAAGGAGGAATTTTGGAGTCAGTTACACTTGGGCAGGAAATTACACCCCCAAACTGATGGCTAGATGGAGATGACCATTCAGGGACTAGATGACATGATGCAAGCTTTCATCTTGGACATTAGTTCTACTTGGGGGGGATCACCTACCACTGTTTATGTTTGTTTAAAATAATAGATACCCTCCACCATTGGAATGGAACCATTCAAGGCTATATATGGGAGACCCTAAAGGTCAACACATTATTGGACTAACACAAGAGAGTTAGTACTCATCGTCCTGGAGTTGGTGAAAGCTATTATTGATAAGGTAAAAATCATATAGTATTGGATGAAGATTGTGCAGAGCTATGAGAAGTTATATTCTGATAGAATATAGTGGCCCATGGAGTTCAAGGAGGGAGACAATGTCTTCCTTGAGGTCTCATATTGAAGTGGGTCGTAGAGATTTGGCTAGGGCGGTATGTTATCTCAAAGGTTCATCTACCCTTTTCAGATACTTTTTAGAGTTGGAGAGGTGGCATAATACCTAGATCTACCCCCATATTTTCACCAGGTACACAATGTCCTCCACGTTTTGTATTTGAGGAGGTACGTGCATGAGCCAATTGACGTCATCGACTGGGGTGAGATGGACATCGAGGATGGAGTATCTTTTTTCTGATTATACAACTGATATTCATGAGAAGTAGGAGAGGATCCTTTATGGGAATGTAATTACCTTGGTGTGTATTTGGTGGTAGCATAAGAATTTGTAGGAGAGAAAATGGGTGTGGGAGGCTCATATTCATGCGCAGTACCAACATATTTTTGAGTAACATTGATTTTTGGGTTTTATGGGATGTAAATCCTTAATATTGGGAGAAAGTAATGTCCTATATTTTTCCATGTATTATTTTTAATAATATATTGAATAATATAGAGGCTAGGTGCTGAGACTGTATGATATTCAGGGGCCTAATATAACTGAAATAAATTTTTGAAAAATATTAAACATTAAATAGCACGTGTGATTGATTTTCATGGAATACGTATTAACATCCAATCAGAGACCTGGATCAAAAATTTTAGGGCACCATTAATTTCCAAATAATTGATTAACCCTAGTGGTGGCTTAACATCAGTTGGTGTGGACCTACTTTGAAAGTTAGTTTTTAATGAATAAAATAAATTGTTAATTTATTTTATTTTGGTGTTACATCGACGCGGTGTTGTTTCTCATCAATTAAGGATTCTCAAGAAATTGAGGGTGATCACCAAAAACATGGAATTATTTTAAGACATGGTGGGGAACCCTCTCGAAAAATAGCGATGTAAGATTCAGAATATCGTGGATCATCATGCCAACAATGTTAGAGGATCTCATTAATGATGGAAACCCAATATTTAATCATCAATGGTTGATCCAAACACTTAGTAGGGTAGTTGATTCATTTTTTGTTTTCCCCATTCATGAATTATATGATGAACATGGCTGAATCCATGAATAGTTTATCCCTAGGATCAGATATATGTTGAGGGAGGAATTTTATTGATGGTTAACGAGAGTTCTGCCTTGGTTTTCTAACATGAACTCTCCAATCCTGATCTATGTCCAATAACTCCTGGAAATCAATGATAAAAGCCAAACTGTTGTTCTTTTATCCCTAAATTATTTGTGTTTATTATCATTGTCCCCCATGGATGTGGATCGACTCTCCCAGGAGGTTCAGAGCATAATCAAAGTCATGGATTCAAGGAAAATCAACATTTGAATTTGGATCTACGATGATCGGTACCTGAGAATCCTAGATCTTGATCCATTTCAACACCCATGTACTAGAGGTGTCCCTATAGACTCTGGAAGGGACCGCCGATGATGGTCTGGTGTGACAGACCAATTAGGAAAGGTGACAATGGTGCGATAGCGGTGGTTAGCAGTGACCAGAGGTGGGATGATGTGGAAACATTGGTAGATTAGGGAGACCAGCATACAATGCAATGAATATGTCTGGGAGCTATGAGGGATATAGAGGATGGAGTGGCTATAGAGGTTGTACACATAGGAGTTGCATGATGTAGAGGCGGCGGGCCATGTGGATGTAATGGGATGTGGTGGCGGAAGGCCGGTAGGCTGACCAGATGCGTAGTGTCGGGGTGTGCCAATGTTGTGTTCCCAGGTATCTAGGTGGGCCAGTATGGTCTAGGTGGGATTTTTTGACTTGGTCAAACCTATGTCAGGCACATAGGCCTAGTATCCCCCTATTGAAACATTCAAATAGACATTAAATTCAAATTTTGCATCAGTTTGATTAACCTTCAACGATATTGGTACCTATATGTTGAGAAGAACCTTTTAAGACCAATGGTGGGTTTTAACATGTACTCATTTATCATGACATTGTCTATTTACATGGGAAGTTCCTAAGTTCAAGGCACACGTTGAGTGTGACCACTAATCAACATGAACCCTACTTTATTATATGAATTTAATCTCTCAACCACCGTATCATGGTTGACTTTTGTTAGACTGTGTTCTCGTTATCGTTTCCATGGAGGTTTATTGGTATCGTTTCTTACTCACATGAGTATGATCACTACAAAAAGGCTTAAAGGTTATACATGTTGGAATCCCCCAAGAGTCATGGAGTGTATCCTTTATTACTTCTTTATTCCCTAGATAGATTATTTGGTATTGATAGGACCAACTTCACCAAGAGTCGATCATCTACATAACAGGTCAATCCATATGGATTTTTTAGTATCAACTAAGGGACCTGGCTATGACCCTCCACTGGTGTTGCATATATCTCTCTATTTAGATCAATTAGATTATCTATCTCATGGATTTTCACGGAGAAGAATAATTCTTGGAAGGACGTCATCAGGGTTGTCATACATAGGAGTGTGTTCTCCAGAACGAGTGCTTCTTGGAATCATCAAACTAAATCCCTAGTGTGGGTATGATGTAGTTGTGAAATACCTATAGACTATGTGTCGTGGTTTGAGTGTATTTTGATATCCATGTTATATTTAGTAGACATATACTTGTATACAACTGAATGTATGTTTTTCTGTTTATTTCTTTGTTGTTTTAGGATGTCCTATTATATATTTTTTCAAATACAGCTACACGATATTTTTCGGCACGTGTCATGTCTTGGTTAGAAAAGGTTCCTTTCGAGAGAGTCTTTGGGGACTAGGACCAGATGGAGCCTCGTGTGAAAAGGAAGGCTGATTTGTTCCTTTGGATTTTCAAGAAATTTTTCACCTTTCTTTAATATTGGACCAGGTATGGTTTTCTAGTGATTAGTTTTAGAAATTTCTTACATAAATATTTTTTAGAAGAATAATATTCTAGCCTTGTTTATATTCCATTGCATTCACTATTGTACTCTAATTTTGGGTTATTTTTTTTTCATGAATTGTTTTCTTAGTGTTTTTACATTTAAAAATTTCTTTCTTGGAGATGTGTATGTGTGTACATTTACATTAGGCTAATGCCTCTCAATTGTCTGATATGACCGCTCGATGCTAGTCACTAGTCTTTGGCCTATTGGAGGCAGGCATGGGGTAGTCACAGAATGTTCCCCTCTAGGATGTTTCATGAAAATCATAATGATGATAATGGTATTTGTAAAAAAATTACAACATGACTAATTGGAAATAATAAATGCTTAATATGAAGAAACTACATGATTAAAAAGAAAATGAAGTGAATCCCTTATTATATATCAGAATTCTAAAATCATGGGAGGATCTAATTATGTCCATGGAAACACATTATGTGGTGATTATATAGGGATAGGGGGAGGATATTAATACTCAAAGTGTTTTTAAAAAAAAGGGGAAATGGAGGTGGTTTGAATATTGAAAAAAAGAGAGATATTTTTTTTATTAATTACTAAAAAAATGTTTGATATTATAACATATTCTTACCTAAAAACCATTACAGGACATTTTCCCATTGATTCTACAAAAGGGGATTGGATTTAAATATTTTAGTAGGATAACAAATAAACTCTTATAAAATAACATTAGTGGTGTGATGGTGATTCATGATCAAAATGATTTTTAATCCTTACAACATAATATTGGTCTGGAGGATTCATTATAATTTTGAAAAATTAATAAATATACATATAAATAGAAAATTTTATAGGGAAAATATTTTTTGGTCAAGGATTTCTTTTATAGTATTTATTTCATAGATTTTTTCCTACTGTGATATCATAATATGTACTATTTATTTAATCCATATTTAATTTTATCCAAAAAACTGATTATCTTATAAAATAATGAAATATTATATATTTGATAATTTCAATGTTCTAGTGTAAAAAATAATATTTATTTTACCAAAATAATTTTTTTAATATGAGAATTTTCACTTTTAAAAAATCTATATTTATTGGAAGATATGACATTTTAAGAAATAAATAACTTTAAAGCCTTTATAAAAATTACTTTGGGAATCATCAAATTATATTATAATTTATATATAAATAAATATTATATAATGAAAATATTTATTGAAAATGATTTTTCTTCAAAATTCATGAATTATCTTAATTTTTTTAGTATTATATGAATATTTTATAAAAATATTATTTTATTTTGTATTGAATTATAATTTTATTCAATTATTTTATAAAAACATATTTAAATTAATAATTAAATAGTTATTTATTATTGTATTTTATTTACAAATTACAAAAAAAATCATACTACTATAGTTTATACACATTTCCCATTATCACGCCATTGTAAACCCTAAGGGTAAGATGTGTGATGGTGGTACTTTATAGGGTAGGTTCATTGAATATAGTTTCTATCGTGATTTTGATAAGCATGAACATCTCTTTTAAATAATTTTTATTATGTTTCATTTTTGAATATCTTATTTGAAATTTTAAAGTTACAATCCCAATGATATGATGTCCCAGGATGCACTGATAAATGTGATTCATAGGGTGAAATCTTAATGGTTGATGCCATTGCTTTTTCAATCTATATAATTTAGACCCTATCATTACCCTAAATATATTATAATATTAATGGTTAGTGTAGAACTACTGTATAATGAATGGTTATGATGTGGAGTGGTGTTTTAATGGAAATTGAAAAATTATGGATACAATTTATTATAGTCAAAAAAAATTATACAATATTCATTTTTAAAATAACTAAATTACACAATAAGAAAAAAAATTAAAGTGGAATACATATTATAAATGTTTGGCTGGTTATATTATTCAAAATTTTGATACTTTTTTCATTAATTTTTGGCATAAACTTAAATAGATGTGGGTGATTCAATTTCATAACCTCCTATCATTCCCTAGATACCCCCTAAAACATGAGGTACTGTCATAGTCCTTTAAACAGGTGGGTTTTCTTATTTAATAGAACATTTCCTCTACAATAGAACAGCTTCACCGACTACTCCTCGTATGAATGATCCTTATCCATTGTTACAACCCCATGATTTATTACATGTTATGGGTTTTTCATGTAATTCTTAAGGGGGATACATGGAACCTTTCAGTAACATAAGATTGGTTAGGTGGGAGTTCTAGTTGATAGGGTACAACTTGAATGTGATCAAGGATCCCAATGGGATCAATATATCATTGGATAAGATTTACCTATTTCCAAAACCACATTTCATTCATCCATAATGATATATAAGGGAGAAAAATATTTTTGAACAATATCTATTGATCTCTTTTATGATTCTATACATAAATATTCATTTGAATTTTCATTTATTCCATATTAAATTGAATAGTTTGAACTTGTTTATCCTCTCTTAGACATGATCCAAATCCATCAGCTTCTACACTTGAACTTCCTCCAGCATGGTGGAGTCTAAAACCTCTTCCCATAAAGAGTCTCATATGGTACCCTTTGAATGATAGAGCACAAAATTTTCTTATGTGATAACTACCCTATGCGGTGGTATTGATTGCATAATCCTTGGGAATACACTAACCATGATCTTAATATATCTAATGTAGTTTGAATGGTTCATTGAGACTGATTGTCCATCTGAGAGTTATAAGTAGAACTGATACTCAACTATATATACAAATCTTACCAATTGCCTCTATATAACCCCTAAGTAAATCTCTTATCTCGATTTTGGATAATGAAGTTTGGAACTACTTTACGTCTTACCACTTTACCCATGTATATCTTAGTGATTTATTCATGTGGTAAGTATTCCTTGAATTATATTAAATGCAATAACTTTTTAAGTTGTTTGACTACCACCAAAATTGAATAATTTCTATACTAATAATGGGATATGTTTAATTATAACATTATAACTATTCCATTCATATTTGACTTATTTTCATACCATGTATCGAGATATAAATTCAATAATCTCTATTTTCAAAATATCCCACAATATGTTTTTCTTCAGATAACTATATATTTTAGTACTTCCAAAATAATATATAATAATAATCTAGGAAAATCATCAATAATTTCCCAATTAATTAATGGTTTATATGGGACAAATATCTATGATCCAAAGCATATATATGTTATACTTTTACCCAAATAGGTAACTTCCCAAAATCTTTAATGAAAAATCATTGAATCCAATTCCATATCATCGGTTGGGTAGATCATGTCATGGACCACTATTTATCATGAGGAAAATCCAATCACATTGTCATTTTTAATGAGTATAAAGCACAATACCTTTTTGGATAAATCATAATATATCACAAATCCTTCCTCACTAGTGGTTAATATGAGTATATATGAAATAATTATCCTCATTATTAACTCTTTATATCCATCCTTCCATTCATTAGTTGAGATAAAATTCACTACCTTCCGAGTTATCTTGCATAGAGGGCTTAAAAATAAAGTTAATGTTCTCATAAAATGATCATAAATCATAATTAATCTAAAGAAAATATTGATATAAATTATAGATGTTGGTCTAGGACAACATTTAAATTTACATTTATGTGAAGGATATAGAGATATCACTTTAATAATGATAACATGCCTCAATATTATTAATTTATCTATCCAAAACATGGATTTACAATACATTTTATACAAAAAATTCATTCAAAATGTCTTCAATAAACAATTCAAATTCTCTTCATGTTTCTCTATGATTTTCGATTATATAACAATATTTCAAAAAATAGAAGAAAATTTTTTCAAGGTATTCCCTAAAGATTGTATTTGTTATGTATATCAAAGCAGCTTGAGAATTTGTGAGTCCAAAAGACACAAATATAAACATATAGTTCCCATAATTTTTATTAAAATATAGGTTAGGAATAGCCTCTTTTTTCACCTATACATGACAATATTGTGATTGAAATTAAAACATAAAGAAGAATTGGGATGGAAAGGCTAATCACATAACTCATCAAAATAAATAAAATGATACTTTTCCATCATTGTGATCTCTTTGATCTCACTATAATCAATACAAAGGATCATTGAACCATCATTATATAAAATAAAAAGGATTGATGTACCCCATAAATAAGAAAATTGGTCTAAAACAAATTTATCTATATTCTCCAATAGTTTCATCCTTGGCTCTTCACGTTCAATGGTGACCATTCAATATATATTCTTGGAAATTTGAAGGGATCTTGGAACAATTTCGTTTGAGATCTAAATCTATAAAAATATATGAAGACTATAAAATTTCACATGAAAGGCATCGGCACATTCATATCAGATGGTCTTGTGAACAAGGATAATAATCAGACATAATCATTTGAGCTTGGTAAGATTTATCATAATGAAATAATAACAATGATTGAGGTGGTTATTCTAATTGAGATTCATCCCCCTCTTTGAATTTTAATATAATTTAAGGTTGATTCATAATATGTTGGGTGATTTCCATCTCTTATCAATTTATGTGGGATATATATAGGGAAACCCAACCCAAATCAAAAATAGTTTAAAATTATGCTACATGGTTCATCATAAGATTCTCTAGGAATTTCATCCCCCAAATAATTATCAGTGAGAAGTTACATTCTTAGGATGTAATAATTTAACAATTTTCCATAATTTAGGATAACATAATTTCTATAGTTTCCTATGGTTTTTGTAACAGTTAAACTAATATTATATGATTTAAAAGAATATGTAGACCCAGAATCAAATATTATATTTTATAAAATTTAATGAAAAACTACAATACCATTCACCAAATTGTTTTTAGGATGCACCACAAAAGTTTTGATGGAATATGATATCCCTTTATATCTAGGCTTCTTTTTTCTTCAGTTATCTTTGAAAACCCTTGGCTTAGTGAGATGGTTCACATAGTTTCATTATTCCATGTTGTTAAATCATTGCATAGTCCTGTGATGGGTTATTGGAGAATTCCTTTATTCCATCAAAGTAGTAGGGTTGTCCCATAAGAAATCGCTAGCTTGGTTTTCATCATACCCACAATTAATGCAATTCTATGTCACTATAGGGAAATTTTCATGATTCCACAACCTATGTTTTTTACAAGTGGCATGTTGGACTTTCTTAAACCCCATTTTATTTCATTATCCATCCACTTGAATTAAAATCCATTATCCACTTCCAGTATAAAGACCCATGGGACCATTAATATTTTATATTCTCCCTTTCATTATTGATATAATGTCGTATAATCTCGTTAAAGATATTAAATTCTTGAAAAGCCAAATATTTTTATAGATTTATCATTAACCCACTAATGAAGATGTAACTTTTTTGTGGTCAATGTGAAATATGGAAGCTTTTTGTGAAAGTAACGTTTTGTAATCCTCATAAAAACAAATGGGTTTCTTATCCTTTTGTTTGATTCCATGAAAATAATTTTTTTATGTCATAGAGTGTAAGGAAAATATTTGTTAAAATTTATTTACTTGAATTATTTTCTACTCCATACCTTTGAGTAACACTTTGGGTTTCATATTCTAAATCAAATTCCTGTGATTATCTTCTCCCTAAATGTGATAAAAAACCATTTTTCACCTCTAATTTATAGTAAATTGATTAATTATGAAGAAAATTTCAATGAAGTTGATATATTTTTCCACAATTAATGGATTAGATGATCGATTGATAGTTGGAGTTATTTTTGACATAATGATCAAAATTAAAACATTCAATTTTTAATGAGGGTGTGGGTGTTTTTATTGATTCATTTTTCTACTCAAAACATAATCTAATTAAGAATGTAATAAAAATAAGTTCCTAGATACATGTTTTATTGGGTTGGACATCTCATTTGCACAATCATCACATTGCACATAACATTAGTTTTTGACATGGTCCCTCCAATTTCCATCCATTTACTAATATAAATTATTAATATCGATGATGACTTTCAAACTATTAAAAATGTAAATGGAAACTATCAATATTAAATGGGAAACAAATATATCTCATTTGTTTATTAATATATCAAATTATATGTTTCAATCTATGTATATGTGGTTGATTTTCCAATATTAAATCTTATTGTAATTTTCCCCTGTACAATGATTCATAAATATTACATTGATATCCAAATCATATCCCCTCAGAGTGTCCATCCAGGTGAGTAGTCTTAGGAATCGTTTTGATTCACCAGGTGATGATTGAGTTAATTTCGTATCCATATTTTTTACGTTCTTGGCTCTAGGCTCAACTGTTCAATAGTTTCAACCAGCTTCCATTATCTTGACATGGATATATTTTCTTAGAAAACAATGTATTTATTCATTACCAATATTTAGTGGAGTTTTCCATTTTTAATATTATACCAATGGTTTTCACAAATATTTTAAAAGATCATTCAAAAAATCATTATACCTTTCTCTGATACCAACTATGATAAGACATATCATTAAAAAACATTATTTCATGATTTATTACATAATGAAAAACATAATAAAATCCCAGAATATTTATATGAATTCTTTCATTAGGTAATTAGATACATATCACCCTAAATTAAAAGATGGATATATTGAAATTAATTAATAAATTACATAACATGACCTTATAATCTATTTATCTTCTAATAACAAACGACCGAACATAGGGGAATACATAAAAAATAGATTACCTATAAAGCCAAGTAAGGTAATAATCAAAGAATAATATGATTAATGTAATATAAGTGAGTAAAGAGGAATATTAATGAGAAATAATAAGGTAAAATTAATATATTTGAACATTAAAGCATGATATAACATCATAACTTCAAGGCATAATATGATTATTGAAACAACATTAAACATGGCATCATAAACATAAGTTAATTATATCCACTGAGAAATATTTACATATTTTTTTTGGGATAATAATACATTCACCATACATGATATCTCAAGTGATCAAAACACTATCTAATGAAATTGAGAGCTATGCTATTCATGACTATCTTGTCACTTTCATATTCTATATAGGTATTTTTATGGAACATAGATCTTATAACTTGAGAATGTATTTAAAATTTTTCTATCAAATAATTATAGAGTGTGGGTAATATAAATAGAGGTCCCAAATAATTTGCCGATAGAATCATCTAGCTGAATAATAATGAGGAGATATAAGTATTGTTATTCACAACACATACTTTGGGCATGGAAAATGATGGGATTATTTCAACAATATAATGGTTGATGATAATGGTTTATAGAAGGCTTTGATGAGAGTGATATATAGACCCTTGTTAAATGATAATCATAATTATTATAAAGGTATGAGTAAAACACATTATAATATGAAAAAATAGAAATAAAAAACATGTATAATATAATGAAATTACTTGAATAAAAAGTAGTTGAAGTGAATACATTAAGAGGGTTCTTCTAAAATATTGGGAGGATATTATTAGGATCCCCAGAAAACTGTGGGAAGAGTTTGGAGAGTGAGAGGGAATATAACATCATATTAAATTTTATTAAATATGAAAGGGAAATTTGGTGGGTATTTATATCAAAAATAGAAGGGGATTCTTTATTAATTTCTAAAAATAGGTTTTAGACTTAATGTGATAAAAAACCCAAACCATAATCCTTCTGAAGTTTTCATCCTGTGGTTTCTTCTGAGGTATAGTTTTTTTTAATTATTAATTATCATATTAATATAAATCATTAAAATAATACAATTGGAAATGTAGAAGTGGGCCAGGATCTTAAATAATTGTTTTCAAAACATTTAATTATAATATTTCTTTCAAAGCATTCATTATAGGTTTGTTAAATTAATTAAATAACATTAAATTACATTATATTAGTATTTCAGTATATATATTCTTGAGGGATCCTATAATAGTATTTATTAAATCAATTTTATGCTATTATGGTATCATAATAAGTATTGTATATTTATAAAATATTTAATTTTTTGCAAACATTTGATTATCTGAGAAAACAATGAACAATTATTCATTTCCAAATTTCGACTTTTGGATTTCAAAAATAATTTTTATTTTACCAATATAAATTTAAAACTTTGAGAATTTAAATTTTGAAATAAAAAAATTTATTTACTAGAAAATTCAAGTTTTTTTGACACTGAAAAATATCTTACCTTCAAAAAAATTAAATTTGACATCCTTAAAATATACTGTAATTTATATTAAAAACAATTTATCTAATAAAATTAATTAAAAATTAAATTTTTTGATATTCTTTTATTTATAAAATAATATTCTTTGACTAAAACTAAATATTTTTCAATAATAAAATTTCTATTTATTTATATCAAAATATAAATTTAATCATATTCATTATATTATTATGTAATTAAATACTAATCTAATGGATATATATAAATATAAAAACTCATACTAATTTGTATTAAATGGTTAACCCCATATGAAAATAGTGTATCTAAGGGTAAGGTATGTAAATATTGTAGTGACATGGGGTGGTTCAATGAATATAGTTTGGGAGATGAAATCAATAAGATTGAACTTATCTTATATTTTTTTCAATTAATTTGGATGTTTATTCTTGACATAGTCTCAATCAAGGAAAAATACCAGTAATGACATTGATTGTGAAGATCCAATTAACATAATTTTTAGCTGTGATCCTACTGGTTGAGGCCACCACTTTTTATTTCTATACCAATTTTTTCTTATTATAACCCTTAATTTATACTTATATAAATGTTCACTGTAGAAATACTATATTTTTAAAGGTTATAATCCATAATAGTTCATTATTTCTAAAAGAGAAATTATCGTTAAAGACAAAAAATGAGAAAAAATAAAAATAAAAAATATTTCATTTTTTTATAACTACAATACTCCATAATTAAATTATTTAGAATTTGATTTCATTTATAAAATACTCGATCAATATATTAAAAATAATATATATTATTGTGAAATTTGTATCAATTATTTATTTTGATAATCCCTAACTATATTTTAATATATTATTTGTAAATTTGTGTTAAATTAAGAAAGATTCAATCATAAAAAATATCCTTTTTCATGATTTTATTCACAGAATAATTTTGAGATATAAGAATGTTATATTCAACAATTTAGAAAACACTTAATGATAAAAAAAGATAATCTTGTGAAATGAATGAAAACAATACTAACCGTGTAGATTTTCCAAAGTGATTGTTGAAAGTCATTTCTAATTTTTTAATATCCATTGAAAATTTTTGTGGAAATGTATCTTATGATATTATTTTTCTCTTAATAATTCATATAATTTACTGTAAAATAATTTGTTGTTGATGGAATAAGAAATCAACCTCGGAATTATACTCATGTTATCAAGAATTACATCATCTAATTTCATCTATGTATTAATATATTTTAGATAAACTATTCCAAAGGTCATATATGTAATATTTAACGATATATATAGAAATAAATGATTAAGATGATTATATTTCCAGATATTTATGTATGATTTATTATTTTTAATATAAATTTTTGTAGATATTTTTATGAAGACTACGATTATAATTCTATGAAGTAATTCATACCAAAACATATCGTATGAAACTAATATTTTCATGTAATTTTTTTATGAATTAAATATTTTCCAATTAAATTATCCAATAATAATTGTAGTGATGAGATTCAATTACCATTATTTGATCATTTTAAGGAACTCATAGTCATGCAATATTTTTTGGTATCAGTGTCACACATATTTATTAATATATAGAATAATATGATTATTTTTTATTATTCCAAATTTATTTTAGATTTTAGAAAAATTTTAGATGAAATTACTTTAATAAATATCTTTAAATATACTCTCTCGATATTACAAACAATGTCATTGGGACTATTTTATTTAATTCAATAATTTATACATCATTATAACCATTTTTATAGAAGTGGAACATGGTGTAGAACCTTGACTAAGTTGACAATTACAACTAATATCACGAATAGTTTGTGGATTTCCCCATTAGGCATGAAAACAATAACTGTTAAACTGAGTGTTCTTAGTTATGGATTCTTATTAATTAGTATTATCATGGTTTATATTTTATATAATAAAATTATTTAATTTTAAAATTTTCTTAAATTCTATATATAACATAATTTATTTTTGTTTTATTTATATAAAATAACTTTATATTAATAACATCAATTATTTATACAATTGAATTATATTGTTATTTAATTATATGAAATAAAAATTTATATGAATTATTATATATTATTATTAAATTTTTGTTCTATGGGATATGAAATATATTTCAATAATTGAAATTTATCCAAATATTTTTAATCGCCTTTGGATCTGTGTTTTCAAGAATAATTTAGAAGAATCAAAAGTAGTCAGTCAAAATTATTTTATAAGAAAAAAAATTTTAGTAGAGGATACATAAAAAAATAGTTTTGAAAATATTGTAATAATTTAGAAACATTAAACCTTAATTCCAATAGCCCACTTCTGAAAATGATTTTAATTTTTTTTCTATAAAAACATTTTAGTTGTTTTTTATTATTATTTAAATTAATTAGTTAAAATTTTAAAAAAGGAACGATAATTTTTTAATAATTAAATAATATAGTAATGAATGGCATGCTATAAATAGATCCCCTCTTTAAATTTTCCAATAATTCCTACAAGAATATAAAACATAAAATCCTATTTGAAATCATACATTTTTTATATTTGGAAAATAATTGATGAAAAATATAGTTTAAACAAGCACCCTAAAAATAATAATGTGATTCATGCATGCTGTTTTTAAAAAATAATTATATGAATATTGAAATTATTATTTACTCTTTTTGGGAAATTAAATTTAATATATTTTTTGATATGATACATCCTTTTATTTTTAAGATATTTTTTTTGTTTGATCTGAGGGATTTTTTATCTAGAAATAACGTTTTTAACCATTTATACCATTATTTAATATAAAATTCAAATGAATTCCATTTAACCCATTTTATAAATTTATTATTCATTTTATTATATTTTTTGAACTATAATTTATATCTAATAAAAAGTGACCTTAAATTAATAAATGCATGGATTGTCAATGAAATTATCATAGATATTTTATGAAACTTTCCTTTCTATTTATGAATAAAAGTTATCAACAATATAATAGTGATGATTTTAATTTAAATTATAATTCCAAATATATTTCATATTCAATCATGGATTGATGTTGAATATAAACCCAAAATAAGAAACATCCACATTTAAATCTCTATAAAAAATGATTTTTGGATGTATGTCCTATATCTGTGAAGTAGTTATCGATGGTAACAAATATATGTATTAGGTTTTTTGGTATTTTAATAAAGTTTACTGATGTATGTGTACCTTATAAATTAAGTATTTAATAGATAATATTATATGAAGGGTGATATTAATAATGATAGTAAATACATTGAAGTAGTCTCCTATGAGTATAAGATGAAATGACATATTAAACGAAAATATAAAAAGTTTATATAAAAGATATATATTTATGTTATTTTAGATCAAGAATATATTAAATCTGGAATATGAAGTTCCTATGAATATAATTATAATTATTATATCACAATGAAAATATTATTCAAATAAAACAGATAAATTTTATTATTATATATGTCTGTAATGTAATATTATAACCTATTTTATAAAAATGGGATTATAATGATCATATAATGTAAGGATAAAGTTATTGTACTGTAATTCATTGATTAATGTATATAAAAAAAGGTAAAATATAATTTAAAATTTCCAACAAATAATTATATAATAATTTTAATATAATAAAACACACTTATGGCCACTAATTCTAGCCACAAATCTTTAAAAAATTTCAATACCTATAATTATGACCCTTATAATGATATTATAAGACATTATAGGTAAAAATGATCCAAAAATAAGATTTAGGGACCCCAAATTACTCTTAGAATCTATAACTAATTTGGATATTGGAATAAAAAGTGTATATAATTAAATGAGATTAATTTTGTGCCATGTTTTTATTGAAGTTAGTGAAATTTTTATTTTTTTACAATGTATGTTGGATCCTATAACATATATCCAAAACTCTGGATATTGAAAAGTCTCACATTTTATTAATTGTATATATTAAAACCTGATAATCTGTGAATATTATTATAATAGACCAATTAGAAAAAATTAGGTTATTATCGAATTGATTACTAAATATGTTGTGCCTAATCTTGTTTGATTATAAAATTCCTCAATTTTTTAATGACTTTCATGCAATATTTTTATATAAATATAAGAAATGTTGATATTAAATTGACATTGGAGGACTAAGACACATTATTAGATATTATTCACAATTTAAATGATAAGTGATGGTTGAATATGTACATGTGGGACATGGAGATAATTTTTTTTAAAATTCCTATTCTCATTAATGTTAGAATTACTAATAGAATTATTAATATTCATATTTTAATATTTTTAGTGTAAAATGTATAAAAAATTAATACCAATAATATTTTGGATTATGATTATTATTATTTTTATTATAATTATTTTTATAAAATCAATTTTTATATAATAGTTAGGATTTTGGATGCACAGAGAAATGAGCAAGAATATTTTATTATTCTAAATTCAATGATTTTCTGTTTTTTTTTCAATTTAATTATTTTAATGGAAATTAGGGATTTGGTACAATATAATTAAATAATTTAATGTTCATTCAACTTTTTAACGCACTTAGATATATTCTAATAGGTATTTTGTTTTAAAAATATCTCCCAATGATAATACTTAAAAACTATATAAAAAATTTAAGAATCAATGAATTGTATTCAAACAAAATAAATATTTTTTCAAAATCATTAATAAATTCAATTAGTTAATATAGTCTAATTTGGACCATATAAATTATCCCGTTGAAAATATAAATTATATTAACCAACCATTCATGATGGTAAATAATATATTTCAGGATTTACTTTCCTTCTCCAAAAAATTAATTCACAAACCTAATTTATGAATTTATTCAGATAGTATAAAAATATTAATAAATATTTTTCCTTACCATCATAAGGGTACATGATCATGATTTTTTGAATATATATTTTTATTTTATTTAAAAACAATTTATCCTTAACTCCTTGTACCGTTAAAAACTTCAAATATCTATAAAATATAACACTACATGATCAATGAGTATGATTTTCAAATTTATATTATATTTAATTCAATCATTATATAATTTATGGGGTTTCACCAGGATAATTCCATGAATGGTAATATTAGGAAGGAAATAGATTCATGTTCATAAGGTAATTCCCGCATCATAACATTGAATCCCAGTGAAATTTCTCAATGTAAGGGTTGGAGTTTTTTATAATGAGTGTACGCCATATAAGTCCTTAAAATCCTTTTTCATAGAAGAATAGTTATTTATGATTTAGGGGAAGAAATAAATAAAATATAATATTTTTTATATCATGGCCCCAATGGTAATAATATTCCACCATTGAATGAATTCTAAGAATTCGGTAAAGTGTAAATGTTATATATCAACCAAATTTTGGTTATTACTCCTATTTTAGATAATCATTGAATTTTTTCACTTTTAATTTTACTCAGTGACCATATTAACTGATATTTATACCATGTAAATATCGTTCTCCAAAAAAATACTCAAACCTAAAGAGATGAGGCTAAGATGTGGTTTGGACATCATCAACAACATTCTCATTATATTAGTTATATCAATCAAATGAGCTCCACATAAAAATTATACCTTATTTTATCTAGAAACACTAGAATATATATATCAAAATCATTAAACTCACTATCATCCACAATACAATTGGATAACCCTATGTAATATATTTGATATTAGGATGTTAGACGATCCTATTCCCCTACCATTACAGGATTGGGTGGAGAAAATGTTCTGAATTCCCATGATAATGATTCACATAAATCATCACTTTCAGAATATCAAAATACTTCATTATTGTTTAGAGAATATTAATAAGTCCCCAAGATTTCTTATGAATCCATAAAATCTTAGTCATCCCTCCATTCATATAAGGTTGTAAGGGAGAGTGTGTAAGTGATATAAGATAATCATATATATTTCTTCCCATGAATATATAAATGTATCTCTTCCACAATTGATGAGATAAGGGAGGAAATTTTTTGAATAGTAAAATATTCAGAGCTATGTCGATCAGTACCATTATTTTCTCAGAAAACATTAAAATTATAATTATTTCACTAAAATAAATTGATTTATTATTTCCTGGAAATAAATATGGATATTTTTCTTAGAATTTGATGCAGTTAATTAGAATTACGAACTATAGTTAGAAAACTATTGTTACAAATGGAAACATAATATAATTTATCATAATCATGCCTCATGGGTAGAGGTTGAAGGTCGAATTATCTTAAATGAAAACATTATTTCATACATATCAGGTCCCACACGACAGGCTAATGTTGACCATGTTCTCAAAAAACTAAGGAATATAGGTTTTTATAAACATTATGTATCTCAACTAGCATTACATATAGGACAATTTCCATGTTCTGATCAATAAGTCTCTAATTGATCAAAAAAATTATTTTTAATCGATTTTGATTAAACACCAGCATTTGAGGTAATCCTCGATCAAAATGACCCACTATGAGGATAAGGCCACAACATTAAATGGATATTAGGGGTGTTTTTATATCAAGTGATATTTTTTGATAGAAATAATATAGAATCTACATATCAACACATCATTCTTTGAATTTAAAATTTTTGCAGTGGAAGATCATGGAATTTTTTCTTGATGATTTAGTATAAAAATTCTAGTAGAACTACTATCATCTCACTGAACTAGATATTATTTTAAACAATATGTGGTATCATAATTTGGTAATTAATCCTTTAATATCGAGTTTTATATTAACATCTGAATATTTTATCATATTTAAAGAGATATATCCTATAATCAATGTCAATCCATAAATTTTCATAGTTTTACTTGATTTTATACATATTTAACACCACAATTAACATTTAGGACTGTAAAGATATGCAACCTTTATCATGTAGTTTAATTATATCCTTATAGGAATAAAAATTCCCTTCGGATGGTTGATAAAAAAGAGATTCATTATTTTTCGGGATAAAAATTTTATGTAGGGTTTTGACAATGTCAATAAATAGTACTTGAGTATACCAGTATTAATGTTCATTATTGGACGAAAACACTCTTACTATACATTTAACCCAAATAATTTTCTCTTAGTTCTATTAATTTATAGAATAATCATTTAAAAGAGATTGATTTACGATCCTTGATATGCCAACTCCTTCATACCTCAAATACATTGGAGTATTTTTGAGGCATCTCACATATATTAGGTAGTTTGTATCAAAAAAAATATTGTAAAAACTATCTATTACAAAGCTTGATGTAAAGGGATTAATCATTTAGAGGGGTGGCCATTTTTTAATTTTTTTTGAAATTCATAAGAAGTTCAAATTTTTCGAAAATTATTTACTGTCACTCGATGAAGGAAATGCATTATTATTCATTCTAGAGACCATATAAAAGACTCTTGGTTATCTTATTTCAATGTAGAGTGATACAAGGAAATAAAACAACAAATTAGAAATTTAAATTTCTATAAAATAAATTGTGACTTAGTACTCCAGAATCATAATTAACTACCTTGAATCAATACTTACAGAGTAAAAGCTAAAATATTACATGCATTATTATTAAGTCATGTTGTTCTCCCATTTAAACCTAGTCAAGTACATCTTAGTTATCAAATAGTAACTAGATGATTGACATAGTGGGTTGTCAAATTATTATAGTTTTAAAATTATTTATTTTTTTCATATAAATAATTTTAAGGAAATCAAAAATAATATTTAATTTTAGCACATATATATATAAAAACATCCTTGGTAAAAATAAAGTATTCTAAATATTATGTTTTCCCAATCCATTAAACTCCAACGATATGGGATACATATTTCAATGTTTCCTGCTAAAGCCAAGTAGGGAAGCTAATAGAGAATTAAAAGCTTAACAAGCCCATCATTGGAATCATGCAAGTCTCCAAGATAATGAAGGATTTTCTTTATTTCATCATGATTTTATAAAGATGTACAATTAATGAGGAGGAATAAAATTCCCCCATAGAAGTTCTTGATTATTCTCTACAAACACCAAAAGAATCCATCAACATCTAGAGGGATTTAAAACTGGTGATTAATAAAATAAATGGTGAATATACTATATTGATATAAGATATGATTCCTATGAATTATTATTAATGATTTTTTATAGAAAAAATCATATCCAAACCAAAATTTTCTCATAATTGACAATAACAGAATACATACTCTGATACATTGGCTAATGTAGCCACAACCCCATTAGGTAGAAACTATAATGAGAGATTAATATTTATTTCACATCATAGGTTTGTATCCACATTCATTGTATATGGAATATTGGAAATAAATTAAATCAATGCTACCATAGAATATATAAATCTCATATCACCAATGAAATATGCCACGACTGCATGACTGTCTCATATAACTAAGTACATGAAGAATAGAATATTTACTTAAGAACAAGCTATGAGATAGGGGATCGAACATCCTGTACTAATATCTATCCCTTTTTAATTCACCAATTCATTGACATGTTTCTTTATATGATGTTTTTATGGGATTCTACTGATGTGTGTTGATGGAGGAGATACCTTCATCATTTTGAAGGATGTCCACTTATGTTTCCATGAAACAAGACACTCAATAAAACATCATTCTAACAAAATAAATATGTTATGATAATATTGAATTATAATTATTAAAAACAATTTAAACAAACAATGCTCTATTTTATAGATACATAATGGATTCATTCATTAACATCTATAACTTATTCACACCACTGCATATTCCTATCCATTTTCCACCTTTTAAATGGATTTCATGAGTCCATACCCCATGATACAACCATTAATCTCATATATAAACATAATTTTAAAATATTCTTATCTAAATAGGAAAGGTATATACACCTATAATAGGATAGGAAAGAGGTTAATATTACTTGTATGTTGTCAAATATCTTTATTACATTTGGATTCAAGAATAATATAATATTTATTGACACCAACATCAACTAACATTTTTCCGATTTTAAATGTATATATAAGTAGTAAACATACTATTTAATGACTCATATCAATGTAATGAGGTTCAAAAATTGTAGGAAGATTATATTTTATAGAATGTTAAATATCCTCCAAAATAATGTGGTTATGAGCCATGTTTTAGTTTCTACAGAAACTTATGAATCCGTTGTGGGCCTCTATCACTAGAAATCACACATCTATGAAAGTGGAACTATATCCACATATATATTGGAATGACATGATAATAACTATTTGGGAACAATTTCCATCAATAATCATCACTATCTATAACCAGTTCTCAGACGATGAGTTTTCTCAAAATAAAATTGATGAGTTAAAGAAACATTATGGAAATAGTTTCATAAATTTCACAACTGTGATATTAACCATAATAAAATCAACTAGGAATTAAATAATATATTTCTTATCCTATCATTATATAATATTGAGATGTAATGATCTAGATAAAAACTCCCCTAATCCATATAAGTAATCTTTCATAACATAGATAAAAATGGAAGGGGTCATACACTATACACAAGCTCTATTTCAACATATCTTACTCCATTATTAAAAATGAATGAGGATAAAATGATGCACTAAAACAATGCTAAATTAATTATGGTATAATTTTTTTTAATGTTTACACTAATTCAATGAGTCATCACTACAAGGCATTATAATTTAAATTTTATATAACTATCACATGATGGTAAACTATTAAATGATTGTCTATGATGAAATAGATTAAATTAAATAACTAAAGTATCCTAATTTTTCAATTAATAATTTTAAGAAATAATATCATTGTTTCATAATGAAATAAATAAAAACAGCATCCTCGTAATATGATTTTAATCAAAATTCTCATGGTCCACTTTGTATGATCCTAAACTGCATGACACATCAGTTGGCGCATGATGACCACTAACTGCATGGAAAAAAGTGTTTATTCCTCACGGTTTTAAAAATCTGGAAGATAGTCCGTTGGGAATAAATTATACTATATGGTGTTGATTATAATTTCAAAAAATTTAAACTAATTAAAGTGTCTCATTATCTTTCATTTTTCCTAACATGAGATTTTTACATGTATACGAATTCCAAGTGCCTAATTATTTCTCTTTTAATGAATCACACGAATGAACATGATATATTTATTTACATGAGAGATGGATCCACATAAATTTACATTATAACATGAATTATTTTTATCATTATTTCAAATATAACATGATGTATTGTAATAATTATATATTATATTTTACTTTGAGTCCTAGATTTTATTCACTCTTTTCCACTTCTCTCAAAATGAGAGACAAATCCACATTCCCTTTTATTCACTATCAAATGATATATTGGACCACCCAGTTATATCTTATATGTGACTCCATGTTAGACTGATGTTATCTTAGATATCCTAGTGAGTCACTCAAATTATCATGATTAAGTTGTGATATAGTAAAAGGTAGGTGATCAAGTCTTCAACACATTATGTTAAAGTAAAGGATATGAGATCCACCATTCATGAATTATCATACCATTTGAGGTATATTTTCATTGATTACCTTCAATTAAATGATATATATATCCATGTTATATTTTTTTTGATGAATTTGTACAATTGAAATAAAATTCCCCCTTATATGTTCTAAATGTTAATTTTTATTATTATTCTTTTATGATATGTAGTGATGCCGAAATTATCATCCATATTCATATATATGAATTGTATTAACCAAATTTGAAAATATCATATATATGGGAAATATCTTTATAAAAACATTCAATATTGAATTTCTCATCCATGGGTATATGGAAAAGGGTTCCCCATTTACTAACTATATTTTGATTGATTCCTAAGGCATCATGATATTTAATAATTACAATATCTCCAACTAAGACCCAAAAGAAACTTTCAGTAAAAACCACCAATTATTATAGTGTTTTAACTAGTCGTTCAGGTCGAATATTTCCATCATATTATTAACATATAAAAAATTTCATCTCTTTTTTTCCTTATGATCTATAGTGGTAAAAATAATATTTTTAAAGGTACAAATAGAATTTCCTTATACTAGAACAAATTAATGCTTGTTGAAAACATGTGGTCCACCGGGGAAAATAGTAAATAAATTACAATTTTTAACAACACTTTATTTTATTTCCATATAAAAGAATTAGATCAATATGAAGACCTCGCGAACACATGGATATTGATCTATGGTTCCATAGTTAAAATGAAACAGACTCCTCCCATATATGTATTCTATATAATGTTGTATATTCTAAAATTGGTTTATCCAAGAATAATAATTGAGAAATTATTCCCAAATCATGGTTTTTAGTCCTCCCTAAACATATTTGTCCATTCCCAATTGCCACATCAAGTAGGACATAATATAAACTAGCATGGGTACCAACATATTAAAACCATGTCCTTGTTTTTTGAGCTATATTGTTATAGGGAATCAAAATAAGAAATATTTTGTGCTTTATTCAAATAGCAGTAGGATATGTGGTGATACCATGAACCCGTACATTAGTCCCAATGACAACTTTCTATCAAACCCATCCAATCATAATCACTAATTTGAGTTTTTAAATCAATGTCTTGCGGTTTATTATGGTTTTAGTAATATTTGGATGAATAATTAAATGAAATTACCCCATAATATATTTCTATATACATAATCCTAAACAATAAAACTTTTATTTTCAATGATTTTTTTATTATAAGATGTTAAAGTACATGTTGTAGTTTGCTTATTGTGTTCAGTTAGAGTTTGAGAAATAATTTCCTTATCGCATGTAATTTAAAAATCCAATATAATGTCCTTATATCTTGATATTAAACTGAAAAGATAGTTTACATTTAATATGTTTAAAAAATTTATGACACAGAGTCCTTACTAAAAGATTTTAAAATGTATGATATGGACCCCTTGTCATATTATATTAAACTACATGTAATATAGAGCTCATAGAATGATTTTAAACTATTGAACATTTGAGTCCATGTAAAATGTTGTTAAAATGTATGATATACCTTCAGTGTCCCATTTTGTTAAACTGATTCTGGTAAATAATGTTTAATTACATAGTCACTATATATACAATCACGGTCTATATTGAATGAGAATAAATCATATGGGACACACATTATGATAATATTCCACTTTTGTTCCTAAAATCCATGGTGTTTGGCCCCCAACATTCCTATATTACTATACCTCAATTCATCACCATGGAATTGAATTTGGGGTTTCCTTTAGTTTCTAATCATATATTATTATATAAAATACAACCTCCCAACATTTTAGCTACACCAACATTGAGTCAATTAATTATAAAATAATAATGTGATTCTAGATTGTTGTTTTTATGGATACTAATTAAATTAATACTTATTATTCGATACCCAACCTTGAAACATCATTCAATATGACCCCACTCTTAGGGATCAGAAAAAACTTTTCCTAGTAAAATCATATATAAAATTTCATATACCCACTATTGAACATGCATTTTCCACTAGCCTGTCATGTTATTATATATCATCCACATCAATCCATAACATTTTTATCCAACTATGACGTAATAATCATTCTAGATTTGAAAACATACCCCTAAAATGGCACGACATATGCACCCCCCCTATTTGGTCCTCCAACATGATGCATGTATTATTTGTAAGTGGATTTTAAAGTAATCCCTATACATCCCATCAAAATAATATAATAACATATCATTCAAAAGTTTTAAGTAATTATCCCATACCTATATATATCCCAAATCATCATTATTGACCCAAACACTTCAATCCATGATTTATAGTGTCATAACGCTCTATAATTTTTTTATTCTTGGACATTGAAATCCATTATAGTTTTCATTATGACCCTCGGATCTATGCATCATGAAAAAAAAAATTACTCCAATTTGGGATAGTATATAATAGAATTAAGTTCCTCATCAATATTGGGATAGACCATACCCATGTTTGATGGAATATTACTCCCTTTAGTATATCTATCATTACCATAATTTGTATAGACCTTAGTCAAAGATATATAACATTATACTATTTTTATCCATGAATCATGATGACAAACCCATAAACTAGGGGAGTAAGATAATTAAAAATTACCATGATGGAACTTTTGAAGTCTTTTTTTGTAAGAATCTTGTATCCACTCTCTAATCTCCCAAAATTAATGGATTAAGAAAATATAATGTCAATATACAATAAAAGAAATAAAAATATGGTCCCCATCATATTCCCCTAGTGATATTCATGTAAATAATGTTGACCACACTTGATTGGAAAATAAATATAGTGATGGAATACCATATCCCTACCCCTAGATAATGTGCTTAATACCTGGTGGCTTAATATTTAGTTTACTTGAACCATATTTCAATACCATATTTTCAATGAATCAAATTCATTTCATAATTGTATGAATACAGAAAAAACATATTCTATAGTAATCAGGAAAAAGTGCATATGCCTATGATAGGCACTTCTATTTGTATAGGCATATAGACATCCTAAATGGATCTAATTTTCAAACCCCATTATATCTCTCTAGTAAGAATCATGAGTTAATATAAAGGAGAAATTTTAGTAATATTTGTACATATTGATTCCATTTATGTGGAGCACATCATTAGAATGTATTCTATGGTAAAAAATGAAATACATAGCCCATATCATCACCATTAATTTGATCTTATTTTGTCATGATTTACAAAATCAAGCGTCCAATTATTTCTCTCAGTTAAATACAATCAATGATACAAATTTTCACATCGTACTCACTTTTAGTGTAGAGATATGACATATCAACCTTGAACTATTGTTTGATATTAATCATGTAACCTTGAACTACATGAAAAAATGGTAGGAGATTCATAAAAATAAACCATATTCCCCTCTTTCTAGGTAAATATCTCTACATTATGGGATACCCATTGATTTTTTTCCCATCCAATTTATTTATAGATTTTCCAACTCATTTTCTCCAAAAACCATGACATTTAATTACATGCACCATGCATCTAGGTTATATACATATGTTATAATGGGATCTTCATGAATGTTACATCCTTCCTATCCCATTTTACAATTTATACTAGTTCATTTGGATTAAACATATATAAATTTGAAATATAATGATACATGGTCAAATATTTCTAACCGGAAACACTATATACAATGGTCTAAGAATCAAACCCCTAAAATATATTCTATTTATTTTAGAGTGTACCATGCTACTAAAAAAGGGGCCTTCCATCAAATAAATTTTTCTATCATCTTTCTAGATATAACAATTCACTTTTCAGTTAAATCTATCTAATGTAAATCGTCACTACTATTTTTATACCTTTCATGACCTAAAACATCTTATATAAAGGGATAAAAAATTCACCAAGTTGAAAGCATGTAAATGATGTCCTAGGTAAACATATGATCTCCACTAATTGCGATTTCATCATACATAACCCAAAGAAAATCAAGCACTTATATACAAACTTCAATAAAAATTCAATGGATTAAAACCCATATAGAGTGACAAAAGAAAAAACTGGGTTCCTACCCACTATTAATAGAATATTTGAACATTAGGAAAAATATTAAGCTATCAAATAAAAGAAAAAATATTTTATGGTCCAAAATACGACCTTCAAAACATTAAATGAATGGTATCTAGGACCATTAAACCATGTTAAAATTAGAGAATTCATATAATCCAGTGAATTTGGTTCATGTATTGAAAACAAATTCCCAAAAGTGTAGATTTATAGTTAGTTAAACCTCTTTAACATTAGAATAAACATCAATTTTTTCCCATGATTGGATCTTCATAAAATTGATTCCTAACCAACTCCCCACATCCAAATTGTAAAAATATATTGTTATAGTTATTGTTACATAATTATACCCATCTGTGAGGCGCACCAAAGAGGAAATAGTTCAAACTCTATCAATTGGGAATTATAATAGAATAGGTTTATTCATATATGTTGTTCATGTTAATTCATATATTATTTGCGTTACTTTTTTGTTTTTTCAGAGTTTTTTATGAATAGGTAATCATATTAAATCAATAATTTTATATTAATGATGATGTAGGGTAATTTTTTTTTCTATTCATATAAAAAATTAAATAAGAGAAATATCAACTAGCTAGAGACTCTCATCATGACAATGGATTTCAATAATATACTCCTAGAATATTTTTTCATTTAGTTGAATGATTTCCAATCATCTTCAACGTTATCTTGAATACTAGACAGATATACAATATCAGCTTATTCTATATGATGATGGTTTTTCATGTGGTAGTAATAACATTCCACCATTAATATATGGATTATTCATGAAATGTGTGAAATTATAGTACTATATTCTTGGTGAAATATAACTATTTTTGAATATGAATTATCAATATTGAATATTTATCAATTTTAAATTGTTATTAAGTCAGATCTAGGTCATAATTGTAATTTTACTGAGATACAATAGTCTAGATATTTAATCATTCTGCTGATAACCTTAAATAAATAAGAAATCCTTACAATGGTTCAACCATCTCCCAGCATTAGGTATTTTTATTCATAGAGTATTAAAGGAGATGTAAATAAAATTATCCTCACCATATAATCATTAGTATTATTTGATTACAATATTATTTCAATGGGATGTCCTCTATGAGAGACTCTGCGACAATGTTTGTTATGTCTCATCAAAAAATTACTAGTCTTATATAATACACTATGGGAAACATGATCTAATTCATATCTCTTCATAAGTGAAGAAATTTACTTGAAAATAGACTTAATAAATAAAATAATTTTTTTCCTATATAAATATATTCAGAATGAAATCTATTAGACATGATGTTTGATCATAAATATAAGATATACATCAATAAAATCCATGACATAGGCTGTTACAACAAGCATTGATGTTTTTATAATATATATTGCTAACCAAAATGGCAAAAATGTAAAATTCAATGATTTTATAGGTGAAGCCAAATTTCTAGAGACTTAGTGTTTTGGGTAGTTTCCACTCCCAATAAGGATATGTATTAACACTATCCCTCAATGGGAGTTCTATCAGTGACATTGGTATATTCCCCAATCGTTAATCATTTTTATCAAAGGCATCATTAGACCACGCCATGACTAGGTTAACTATAATATTTAATATCTCATATGAGATGATATTCTCAAAGTTCCCTAATGTAGGTTGGAGACAATAATATTCATGTCATTAACTTTTCTAAAGAATTCATAATGTGATACTTACTCGATCAGTAAAAATAATTTTTCAAAATATATGTATCCCAAATCCCAAAAAAGAATAATATATGATTTTCATGTACCCTAATACTACCTACACATCAAGGGATAGAAATTACTTATAAATAATTCTTGATTTGTAAATGTGTTTGTAAGATCATAGATTTTCATAAGGTATAATTTTGTTTTTTTTTTGGTTTAAGTATTTTATTTTTATCTAAATAAAATATTACAAAGTTCATGTGGATCCTCGAGGGTGTACTAGGATTTCAGGATATAAAATTGATGAAAAAAATTATCATTCTGGGATAATACATGGTTTGTGCATGGTTAGTGAAAACTATGCAAATGGAGGTCCAAATATTTCAATTTGATGTGGTGGGATATCTCACTGCTACCACATAGTTTATAAACCCTGAGTGGTTTCCTAGTGAACCATGTGACCAAACATCCCTTGGAATGTGACACTTTCATGCTTTTTCAATAGTATGGAAAACCATATGTGTAAACCTTGTGGCCCAGTATAGTTGGGAAAATTAAAAAAAATTACAATAAGGTTTTACATATTCACTCAAGATTCTCCTCAATTTCACCTTCAATAACCCTAGGGAAAACCCCTAGTGACTCAATCTCCTAAGAATATATTCTCATTTCACCCTCATCCATTTGGAGCACCATTGGTTGCGGATAAAATATCTAGGTGAGTCTTATCCCTCTTATTCTATTGCTTTTTATTTAGTGTTTCCATCTCCCACTTATCTTCATCGAAAAATAAAAACCCATATATTTTCAATTGAGATTTAGGTTGAGGCTTCAAATCATGGTTGAATTGGGATCCAAGGGATGATTAAGAGTGTGTACATCAAGGGATTTTAAGTAGGTGGTCTACATGTTATATACAATAGTTTTGTTGTGGATTTATAGATGTTCTACATTGTTATTTGTTATCTATTATTATTATATTGATCCCTTTGCAAGACATGGTAAAAGGAGAGTCTAAATGATGAATACAATCCCTAAGGGTCCCTATGGGATGCATCAATGATGATTTTCCTGACCTAGGGTTACCCATGGGTTGTGCCAATTTTTATCAGACCTAGAAATTAATTAATTATGTTCAAGGTCATTGTGTGAAAATTTATATAACATTATGAGTATGTTTATATGATTAATGGAATTTAAAATGGAATATTTTTAGTGTGTCTAGATTGTAAATGCCATAAGGGGTTGTTAATCCTGACACTAAATTTGGTTAATTGGGTTAAATGAAATCGTGAAATGTGGCCTATGAATTATGTCTGAAATTCCAAAGTGAATTAGTAATTATGAAATTGTAAATAATTTAAATTGGTAATGGTATGTGAAAATGGAAATATGATAAATGGGTTATAGAAATTTTTTATGAAAATGTAAAATGAGTTGATATAAGGTTATTTTTGAATATGATTAGTGATCTAGTCATGTGAATGGGAATTTGGCTATGTGGGATATGTAATGTAAATGGTAAAATTTTTATTGAGTTTTGTAATAATGTCAATTTCCATGTTAATTTTTATGTATTGTGATTATTTTATGTATTCGTTTTGGTTTGTTATGATATGATTTTTGTGTGGTGAATTGATGATAAGCATGTGTACATGGCTTGAGGTGTAGGATAAATGACTGAGGCTCCTCCCACGGGTTGAGTTGGACTGATGATATGACTCCACCCACAATTGACATGTTAAGGAAGTGGATGGATCTATATTCTATTAAATGTATCATTACACCCAAAATGAGGATTCTAGGGGATTAAATTATGATTATGTGATATATTATACATTTTTAGATAGGGAGTTGACTTATTACCTTATGCAAAATGATAATTTCCTTGAATAATTATGTTAATGGTGTAAACCCATAACCCACAGATTACATTTTGATGATGAACTATGTAATGAAGAAGATACAAATTAAGAATTTCTCTATTGGTATTAATATTTAAAGTAACGTTGTCTTTCTAATGGCAGCCAAAATGAGTTTTATTTACATTCCATTGCATTGAATAATTTTGTGAACTATTTTTTTAGATTGGCTATTTTTTAGACACCTTTTTTGGTGGCCTACTTATTTGTAATCACACCATACTTAGGCAGTCATTGGGTACCTGAGTATATTTCATGCTTAAAGGACAAGAAAGGGGAAAGGGACCAATTATTTGGAGTTGAGTCATGCTTGAGAGGTACACAGATGAGGTTATGGACTTGGAGTCAGAACTATTTTTTGGATTCTATTATTTCAATTTATTTTGGGTTTTGTTTCACATGGAAATGTAGTATGGAATTTCATGTTTACTATGGGTTATGGTTTATACCTAGTTTGGGTGGTGGTTACTTCTTCATGTTCTTTCATCATTCTATATTGTTTCTGATTTCCAAATTTTAATGTCATGACTTATACATTTAAAGACGTTATATTATCCACCCATTACTCTTATACTCTCAATGTTTGTTAGAAACCTCTTCCATATAGGGAGGTGGGCTGGAGGTATTGTGATGTCCAAGCTCATGGCAGTAGTTTAGTGTATCCTGGGTTGGGGACATTACAAAGTGGTATCAGAGGAGATATTTTCATTGACATACTATTTGGGGTTGTAAAAAAGAGATTAGGAAGTTTTTGGGTCCCAAACATTTGCTCGTTCTTTAGAGTAGCAATCCCACGTAAGAGGGAAAACCCATGTCACCATGGGTGGTAAAATATTTTTTCTGTGTTGTTACATTTGATGATATTTCATAATCAGGGGACCCACAAGTTGTTTTATGTGACATTTTGATGATATTTTTATCTTGACTATAAAGGTATGAGTTTGTGAATTATTTCATCATTCTAGGAACCTACGTATATGAGTGACTTGCATCATGGTAGGAAGGAACACGAGATAGGTGTGTGAGACAGAATGGATAGTGTGCATTATATTTTCTTTAAATCTATATATACGATGTCCAATTAATGAAGAAAATTTGTAAAAAGAGAGCTATGATGCTAAATAATAATTTACTATTTGTTCTTAATAAGGGGTATTAAGAGAAATAAAATGGTGTTGATTTATGTAGTGATATGTAAAATGATTTAAATTTTATAGAAGGTATTTCTTATTACCGTGGGAGTTAGTTACCATTTGTTCACCATGTATTTTTGTAGGGATAGTTTTGGGTAGTTTTCTAGGAATGATAGGGCCCTTTTGAATGTTTTATGTGATATCATTTTCTTATGTCTAGTTGGGATCCTTCCTTTTTTATTTTGGGGATAAATTATGGTTTGGGTTTTAAAACACATGATTGGAATTATTTGTAATTTCCACAATGTAGACATGTATCAGTTCATTAACAGGAGTCCATTACTAGGAATTCTCCCCTTATTTTGGTGAAAGATGATCTAGTGATTCTAGATAATTTGGAAGATTATATTCGTGATAACTTTCCATAATTTATGCAAATGATGGAATGATACCTAGGGTGGGTTGCACCATGTATGATTGAGCTAACCATGGTGTTTCTGCTATAGCACCCTCCGAACATTACTGGATAGGGCGGTATTGAGGTAGTAGAGTTCTTGATAGAGTCACACCAAACAATTATTGGTTGTATGGAAACTCTTCTATAGGGATGAGTCAAGTTAGCAACCTATATGTTATAGGGCTAGGAAAGGCACTGGTGGGAAACTTTGGTTCTGATAGAATAGGTTAAAAAATGGTATAGAAGGTTTTTTAAGGATTTCTTTGGAACACTACTACCCAGATACCATGAGGTAGAATAATGATTTTGATTTTAGGAATTTGGCCCACATGGATTCGTTAGTAATGGATTATTCAAGTCATTTCACTGATCTATGCCACTTTAATATGTAGTTACTGAGGATGAAGCCACTATGGAAAAACACTTCCAAGATGAGATTAGGCATGATATAAAGTCTCTGGAGAATATATTACATTAAAATATGTTTTTAGAGGTATTTTATACCCATTATATCAAAATGTAACCTACATAGTGATTCAGGTGGTGGAATTGATGTTCTAGCCGGGTGAACAAGTGGTGCATCTTTTGAGGGCAGGAAGCATTATTTTAGAAATTTTGAATACAGCGAAAGCACGTAGATTAGACTAAAGAGAAGGACCATTTTTTGAGGTTGGTGATTAGGTGAATGTAACTAGTATGGTAGGATGATGTTCATGAGGGTTTAGTGTCCTTGACCACCGGTAGAGTTTCAATCATGTGGCAGGTTAGGGTATATATAGTGGTTCAATAAGAATCCTTGGTTCCTGAAAATTAATGGGGGTTAGAGGCAGATTCTCATTTTGGGAACGGTTCGTCACCCTGTATTTGGTAGTAAGTTGGAGATTCACATGACATACCGATAGGGGTGATGGACGTGGAACTATGGGGTAAGATCATTGATACTAGAAGGGTAGTGCAGTGCAAGGAACATAGGATTGAGATAATGGTAGAAGGGAATTCCATCTTCATGTAGTTCAGTCTACACATGGAGATGGTGAATTAGGAATATCTACCATTTGAGGTACAATTATTATATCTTCCATGCTCATTAGTGATTTATTTGGAACAAGTTCCACAAATTATATTATTCCATCTCATTTAGTAGTTTTGTTGGGCCTAACCAGGGTTAAGTCAATTGATCCCCTATTAAGGTGAAAGTTGAAAATATCAGACAATGTATGTGTTGTTCATTTGAGGTTGGTGGATATCATTTTCTATGGAACAATATTTCCCTTTAGATGTAAAGGTTTGACATAATTTTGGTTATGGAGTCGATGGTGTTGTATCGAGACTATATCAATTGTAACCAACATCGAGTAATAGTCATGTATCTTGAATGAGATAATTATGTTCTTCCTTTTAAGTGGGATGTTCGAGCAGGTCGGGTAGTACTAGATTTCCAGTATTTGGGAGAATATGCAACCCAATTATCTTGTCTTGTGCTAGATAAATAAGGGAGGGATCCACCAGTCATCCCATCTACTGTGGAACAAAATTATGAATTGTTTAATGATTATTTATTTGGGTTTCCACCCAAGAGAGTTGTTTATTATATGATATATTTTCTTCCACGTGAAAAATTATGTCTATTCCCCCTTAAATAATGGTTCCAACCATTTTGCAAGAATATAAGATTTCTATTGATTATTTTGCACGAATGGGGTTCATCCATCCTAGAGCATTGCCTTGGGGGGCTCCTATTCTATTTTTCAAGAAGAAAGACTAATAATTGGGATTATATATTGACTATAGAATGTTTAATTAGATGACTAATAAGAACCTGTACCCACTTCCTATAATTGATGACCTGTTGGACTTGGTGAGGGGTTCCTTGATATTTTCCAAGATCAATTTGAAATTTACATACCATCAGTTGGGGGTGATACATTCTGTAATACTATAGACAACTTTATAGAGAAGGTATAGGTTGTATGAGTTTGTGGTGATGTCTTCTGGGTTAACCAATGCACCAGCTATGATCATGGAATTACTGAACATAATATTTCACCCATTTTTGTATTAGTTCATGGTGTTCCTTGTTGATGACATCTTGGTGTACTCAAGAACTGTTGACGATCTTAATAAACATCTTGTCGTCTTCCATAGTAATCTAAAAATCACAATAATTACACCAAGCTATAAAAATGAATTTTCTTGATAGATAATGTTATTATTTTGGGTCAAATAATTTCTGAGTCATGTGTATTGATAGATCCCAATAATGTTCCATTAGTGGTGTTAGGGGAGCATCCCACAAATGACTTTGATGTTCAATGTTTTGTAGGAATTGTTTGTTATTACCAATGGTTCATTAGGTATTTATCCAATTTGGAAATGATACTATCATGAGTAACCAATAAGGGAGATAATTTTTAGTTTTCTGATGAATGGAAGAATTATCTTCATGAGTTGAAGATGTAGTTGGCTACCACACCTATTATGATATTACCAGAATCAGGTAAAAGGTGAACCTTTTTCTTTGTTTCATTTGGTGGTAGACTTGGAGAAGTGTTGGTGAAAAATGATTGGGTTGTAGAGTATAGGACAAGACAGTTGAGGCCTCATGAAATAAATTATCATACTCATGATCTTCATCTAGTTGATGTGGTTTATTCCATAAATTTTTTATTGAATTACATGTTGGTAGAGCAGTTCATGGTGTTTACAAATCACATAATTCTTCTGTATATCTCATCTTAGCAGGAATTGAATATTCAATAGTGATGGTGGGTAGAGTACCTTCAATCATGTGATTTCGAGTTAGATTATACACTCTGAAAATAGAATAGTGTTATGGATTCTCTGAGCTGGAAGAATCATAATTAGGTTGTTTAGGAATCTAACTCTGAGTGGAGAATGATGACCTTTTTTTATGAGATGAACCTAGAGGTATAGGATAGGTGAGAACAAATGACCCCTATATCTATAAAACTTGAGTCCATGAATTTGTGCTGGGTCAAGGAGATTATTCAGTAGGATCTGTTGTGTTTGACAAAAAAAAGAATGTCTTAAAGGTTGGGAGTCACCCTCTAGTTAGTGTATTAGCGATGATGGAATTGTTAGTGTTTTTGACTATGTGGTTGTTCTAGTGGTCATTTAGGAAGATTTGATGTGCAAGTTCCACACATTGAAGCAGTCAGTGCATCCTATATTTACTAATATGTCTCATGATATTCACATGAAATAATTTTCGATAGGAATGATGAAAGGATTTTGGGTTTTCTAGAATCTTGTATTTCCATTAAATAGTTGAAGGCCAAGTATCAACACTAAGGTGGTTTACTATAATCTCTCCACGTTCTACAGTGAAATTGGAATGATGTAATAATGGAAATATAGTAGTAATTCTGAGGAAACGTTGTAAGAATTATGTGGTTTGGTTAGTTGTGGATCAGTTTAATAATGTGGCTCATTTCTTTCAAATCTAGGAGACTTGCACAGTAGATCAATTGGGTGGGTTAGATGTTTGATAGATAGTGTGGGTGTATTGTGTGATAGAAACTATAGTCTCATATCATGACCCACGATTAATATCGTGATTCTAAAATGTATTCCAGATGGAACATTCTATGCATGTTCTTTTGAGTACATCCTATAACCATCAGAAGGATGAGTGGTTAGAGTATACAATTTATGTGTTAGAGGATATATTGAGATCTTATGTCCCTGATTTCGATGGATCATGGGAAAAAAATATATCATATTGATTGTTACTAAAATAATCATTTTTATGTCATAATCCATATGGATAATTATTATCCACTCTAAAAAATACAATGTAGATCTTCATAATGTTGTCTAGAAGATGATTACTCTGAGATCTTGGGACCTAGTCTCATGCATGAGGCATCAAAAAATGTTTAATTGATTTAGAATCATATGATAACAACTTAAAGTAGGAATAAGTCTTATGTTGATTACCATCGTAGGCCCCTTGAGCTTATGTTGGGTGATAGTGTATTTATTCAGGTGTCTCCAAGTTTTGGTTCCGGTCCAATTCAAAAATTGGGTAAGTTATCGCCTGTATATGTGGTGTGATTTGAGATCATGGGAGGATCAGACTTCAGGCTTACCGATTAGATATTATATGGAGGTATAGTGGAGTGCATGATTTTTTTTTCATGTATCACAACTCCAATAGTATCACCATGATCCATATCATGTAATAAATGGTGAGGATGTAGAACTTGATGTTTATGCATCCTTTGAGGAGTATCTGGTTTGTATTGTGGACTATAGTGAGGAGGACTTGTAGGGAACAACTATTCCCGTACATCACGTTCTATGGAAACATGAAAATAGTCTAGAATAAACATGGGAGTGAGAGTCAAATGTGCGATCCCATTGGACAAATCTTTTTTTTTGAAAACACAATAATGTATTAATGCATGACTTGAGGATATGCCTTTAAAAGGTGGAGAGGTTTTAAGATCTCATATTTTTTTGAGATATGTTTTTGTTTATGTATATGTTTAAGACGTCTATTTTTAGCAAAAAATATTCTTCCGGGTTGGGGGGTTTGAGACATGAAAGAGAAGGAAAGAGGTTTTTTATAGTCATGTTGAACAGTTTGCGAATAGTTATTGGATGTCATGCATGGGGAGGGACAAACCTTCAGATTTTATGTAGTGGAGTATCACACAGATGGAGCATGATGTGTAAACAATATGGGTTTTGAAAAAAAACCATGTGATCTGAATTTCCTTATATTTGGGATTGCACACGGCTTTCACAAGGTTTTGAAATCTGTGTGGGTAAACTGTGTGGCCTGGTAATGATGTGAAAAATTACAAAATTTCCACCTCGAGGTTTGATGTTCTAACCTAGTATTATCATCAATTTCAACTAATTCAACCCTAGGGATGAACCCTAGCTACCAAAGATCCCAATAGGTGAATATTCTTTTGTCTTAAGTTGTTTGGATCTTGTTTGGTTGTGGTTTGAATCTCTGGGTGTGTCTAGTCCCTATTGTGCTTGTTTTTTATCTTTAGGGTTTGCATCTCCCTTTTATCTCTATCCAAAGATCAAAACCACTCTTTTTATAATGATATTTAATATATGGATTCCATGGGTAGTATAATCATGATCAAAGAATATGATTAAGAGTTACTTCATCAATAGATTTGAGGTAGGTATTCTACATGTTACATCCCATATTTTCATTTTTGATTTGGGCATGTTCGGGTTTGTTTTCGGAAATCTATTGTTATGATTTTGATTACTTTGGTGATATTTAATATAATGGGTTTCTAAATGATGAATATAAACCCTCTTTTTCCCCATGAGACACATAAAGGATTATTTGACTAACCTAGGTTCACCCATGGGATGTGCCGATTTTCCATGGACCTTAAAAATAGATAAGCAAGTTCCAGGTCATTGTGTGATTATGTAGTGACATTTATGAGTTTGTGGATTTGTTTAATAGAAGTTAAAGTAGAATATTGTTAGTGTTTCAGTATTTTTAACGAATTAATTAGATGTTTGGAATGAATCATAAATGGGCTAATTTAGTTAAATGAGACTGTGACATGTGGCCTTGGAATTATGTTTGAAATTCCTAAGAGAGTTAGTTTATATGAAATGGTTAATATGATAAATTATTAATGACATGTGAAATGGAAAATATGTTAAATTGGTTTCATAATGTAGTTGATAATGTGATTAATGATTTGATATAATGGATGTATGGAATATGCTTAGTGAGCTTGGAATGTTAATGTGAATTGGGGAGTAAATGACCTATGTGATGTAAATGGTAAATGTGTTATTGGGTTATGGAATAATGTTAATTTCCCTATAGATTATTATGTATTTTATTTTTATATGTATTGGTTTTTGTTTTTTGTGACATGTTTTTTTGAATGGATTATAATAATGTGGACAAGGTTGAGGTGTGGTATAAAGGACTGAGGATCCTCCCAAAGGTAGACTTGGATGTATGCTCTGAATCCACCCATAATGCATGAGTTAGGGATAAATACAAATATATATTACCCTAATGATTTCATTCATCAAAGGATGAGTCTTCGAGGTGAGGATATTGTGATGTTGTGATGTATTATCCCTTGTGAGATAGGTACTTGAATTAATCCCTTATGAAAAATGATAATATCATTGGATCATTATTTGAATGATGTAAATGCCTAACCAACGGAAAAAATATTTATGATGAACTATGTAATGATGAATATGTAAGACAATAATTTTTATAATGGTATTAATGACTAATGATATGGTTTCTAGCTAATGGAACCCAAAAATCCTTTATTTACATACCATTTTTTTAATAATTTCATGCTCTATTTTTTAGACATGTTATTTTGTAGTCATCGTTCTTGTGGAACATTGAGTTGTACTCAAATCCTACTCATGACACCATTGGGTACTTAAGTATATTTCATGCCTTTTGGTCAGGAAAGGTTCAAGGGCCGTGAACTTGAGATTTTATTTGTTATTTAGTGGTACATGGATGAGTATTCATAATTTGAGTTAGGACCATTGTATGGATTTTGCAGCTTGTCTCTATATTTGGGGTTTTGACATGGAAGAGTCATATAGAATGACATGGTTAGTGTTGGTTATTGTTTATACCAAGATCTGGAGGTGGTTATTTATGAATTCTCATTCGTTATTATATATGGTTTCCCCTATTCCATTTTTTTTCTATTTTTCCAGACTCAGTTAAAGAGGGTATAATATCCTTACATGACTATTAGACCCTCAAAACTAGTTGGATACCTATGGAATATGGGGAGGCTTTCTTGAGATCAGGTGATGACCCAACTCCGGACCCAATTTTAGTGGTTACCGGTATGGGGACGTTACATGTTGGTGAGATCAACCATTAGAGAGTAGGTTTTAGAGTTGAAAAAATGCTAATGAAAAGGGTGTTGATTCTTTAAAATCCATTCTTGTTGGTATTTTTGGAACATTTTGACATTTTAAATGATCATAATACCATTTATACACCATAAATATAGGCTTAAATATCTTTTGATTATTGAATTAGACTTCTCCCATTTCCCAAAAAGACATAAAGATCAATCATTGTGGGTGTCAGTTGTTGGGAAGATATTTAATCCCATTTTTTCAAGAATATTTTCTAAAGTATCGTATGTCCATTCATCCATCCTCAACTGGGTCCTATATGTATTCATAGGATACCTCTCCCTGGTCACCTCTACATATCCCTCTATTATGAAGATCCTACACACGTAGGTCATCTCCATAACATATAAATAACCCCCCCCCCCCAACATTAATTTTTGGAGAATAGAAACTTAAAATGGAAGAATTCCCAGATATGGACAGCCCCATTCACCGAAAATATTTAAAAACATCCATTAGGTATACATACACTGTGAAATCATACCGAGGGTTCTTTAACTTGGTTTACCAGTCACCCGAGGTCCTTCTCTTTGGTGACTAGTCACCTAGGGCCCATCACATAAGAGACCACTATTCCAGGGCCCTTCACCAAGGAGGCCATTCACCCACATCACTTAACCTAGGTTAATAATCACCTAGGGACCTTATCTGGTGAGACTAGTAATTCCAGGGCCCTTCACCCAGTTGACTAGTCATTCAGTGCCAATCAACCGGGAGACCAATCAACCATGTCCCTTCACATGGGAAAATTTTTGTCCATGACCTTCAAAATTGGTGAACTTTAACCCAAGGAACATCACAAAGTCATCCATCTTCCACGTCATCATTTCCTAGGATACAATCCTTCTACCTCCCTTCACTAGGGTGACACTATTCCCAACCCTTAGCTGGGGTGAAAAACATGGGATCCTATGTTCCTTTTAATCCAATCCTTCACCCACACATTAACTAGGGTGAACTATGGAAATGAATTAACCCTTTTCTGAATCCATTAGTAGTGTGACACAAGATAATTTTCCTAGGCCCTCATAAGGGATGACCACAATATATAATCCTTCACATTTTTGAAGAAAAAGTTCTAATCCTATAATAGTGATAATAAAAAATTTATCTAGAAACCACACATGGGATGTAGTTCAACCAGGTCTTCTACATAGGACCCAACCATGCCTAATAAACTTACTTTTGAGGTATCACTATTCATTTGGGACTCCTACTTGGTGTAATCACTATTATCTCCCCTTATGTGGCACTTATTATTTGCAACCCTCAACCTAAATAATCTCCCTACATAATCTTGTTACTAGTTGATAGGGGGGAAATATTCACAGGCTTCCAACTAGGTGAAATACTCAACTCTAATATAATGGGGGACACCTATTCCTATGCACCAAAAAGTCGACATTAGTGGCGATAATCCTCTTTGTAATCACCATTGTTTGTTGAGTAAATATATTCTCTTACTTTATCATATACAAACCCCATTTTAGGTGTAATCAATGGTCATACCTTATCCCCATAACAAATTAATAACAGATTGGATGAACAAATTCTTGTATCCTTGTTGGTGTAATCATGGAAAATTTCTTTAAAATCATTGTGTCACATGAATCCTTTCAGTTTTATCATATATTTGACATGTTAATATAAATTATGGTTATTTCCCTATTTTATGAGTATATGTCAAGATCTCCCTATATATCATTCCTTTTATACCTTCATTTGAGATGATTCATTTTTGATTCATCATGAATCATGTGACCATACTCATATTTAACACATGGATTAACACATATATGGGGAGACAATTAATTTTAATACTCTTAGTTGTAAGATATGTGTGTTCCTTAACATACCTCAAGTCGGTATATTTTTCATGGTTTCCAAATATGGATCTCCCCGTAGGTTTAATTCCCAAAAAATTCCCTCACCTAATCCATCTTCTAGCTCAAGTATCTTAGGGAATTACATGAAAAAACATTGCATTATATTTTTTCATATCCCCTTTAAATGCTCATGAATCTCCATAGGTAATCCTCAATGAAAAATCCCAACATTCAAATCAAAATAAATTATCTCATTCATTATGTCCCATATTCTACTATCATTTGTTTCTTACACCAATTTGGACTGACGTGGGCTTACAGATTTAAGATGACCATGCCATCAACATGATGGATTTTTTCCCACTACATTATGAAATTTTAAAAATAAGAACCATCCATTCAACAGAACTACATGATCTCAAATTCCAATTCATATTGGGATACCTTAAAACCCTGTTTTTCGTTATAACCAAAGCCCATATCCCAAATAATTAATTAATCAAACTTTGTGGGTTTTGATTTCTATTGTCATAGGATAAATAGGATTCCATTTTAAGGATCAATACAAAATACAAAACACTTACTGACTCCCTTTATATAATTGCAATCCTAAGAACCTAGATATTTAGATTTAAATAAATCATAATAAACTAATAATATAATGATAGAAAACCAAAAATACACATAGGTACTAAAATATCCACATGGGTTCCATCTGATCATTAGAACTGAGGTAATCATCCCCACATTGGGATTTGGAAATGATTTATGAATACATCTGAAATCTTCAAGAGAATCCTATATTATTGAATTATCCTGCTTAAAAGGGGCCGATGAGACTATATTCACAACCTCTCAGACAACACTTTTTCAATGATGTTACAAGTAAAGTCCCAGTGATAGCCAAACTTTGGTGAGACGGTGAAAATTAACCCAAAATGATTGAGGGTTAAAAGACATCATAGATAAATTTTGTAATATAGTAGAATAATCTTGAGGAATCAGACCTTCAGGTTCCACATCAGGTAGCCCAACAAGATACACCCTTTCAGATTCATGAGTTAGTGAACCACAATTTTAGGGGTATGAGGATCCTAATATACTTTTTATGAATTATCCTTGGGTAATTGTTTATATATTATGTTTTATGATTCTGATATATGAATTGATAAACCAAACATAGGCTTAATAATGTCGAGTATAAGGGGAGAATACATATACTCTTCAATCCCCATATTAAAATTATTGAACTTTTGTGGGGGAAATTGTAACAAACCCATCTCAAGTAACCAAGATTTGGTGTATACTTTATTACAATGTAATGAATATAATGGATCTAATCCCAAATTTTAATTGAATTTATTAGTCTCTTTGAACCAGATGCATATATGATAACCATTATATAAATAATCATAATAAAAAAATCCTAGATCACTTGAACTAATTCCAAAAAATCATATTTATATATTGACTAATGAAAAAAATACTATGTGAGAAATGATTCTTAGTAAGGGTTACATACAATAGAAACTACCATGAGTAAATATTGTATAAATATTCCAACTAATTTGTATCATGACACTTTTTAATTCATTGAAAGGGTATTAATTAGGGTCAACTGACCTCATTTAATTTCCAATTCATTCTTCATATATTGAATAATTGATGAAATTCATAAAAAATATTTCATAGCAATAAACATATTTATTGATTAAATAATATGGAATACTAATATATGTAAGAACCCGGATCTCTTTTGAGGTATGATTTTCTTTTTTTTGGATTTTTTCAGAAAAAATTAATTTTCTGAAAATTTCAAAAGTCCAAGTCGTGCAATTTATGAGTACACGTCGTGTAGTCTTTCCCCGGATCGAATCTGTGTGCTGGACATGTCTGGGTCACACACACGGTGTCTAAGGCTGAGGTGGAGGCCGGTTATTTCGGTGTACGTAAAATTCTAAGTACACGCCGTGTACTCCAAAAGTACACACCGTGTACTTTCTATTTTTTCAATAAACGGACCAGGGTTGCGTCTAACCCCCATATTCATCTTCTTCTTCAGTTTCCGACCGTCTGGGAGCGACCGTACAACTAGATCTTCGACGGACGACTGCCTCACCATCCGTTCTCTGATTCGAGCATGGGAAGTTGCGTTGGAATTACATCGGTGAGATATTCCTTCTTCTTTAAACCTTGTTTCTTGATTCCTCCTCATTTCTGTGTTATTGTGGGATGAACGTTTTGTGCGTTTTCTCAGATCTACGTCGTTATAAGGGGAATCTATCATCAAGGTTCATGTATATCAACCTCCTAGGATCGAGGTAGGTGGTTTGTGCCTTTCGGTTGAAATTTGATGAAAATTATGTGAAAATTCCACCAATACCCTTGAACTGGGTATTTCGTGTTTCCTTTTTTTCCCTTGCTGCATTCCTTCTTTGCATGATTGCTTTAGTAGAGGTTATTGCTTGTGATTATATCTTTCTGTTGTGCACAGTTTTCATTATCATGCATAGTTGTCAGATTGTGGACTGTTGTTTATTTATTGTTGTTGAGGATTAGTTGATAGTCAAGTAGTTCTTGAGGTTTACTTGGACGATATGCGCGCGCTGAGCATGGTTTGTTATAATCAAGACTTTGAGAACCTAGAGTAGTAGACCAAAGGGAGAATTGACGGAAGGGCTTCTCTAGATTTTCTTTTTAATCATGATGCGAGACCAAGTGGAGAATTGACGGAAGGGCTTCTCCAGAGTGTCTTTTAACTATAATGCGGGCCACAGGGGGAATTGACGTTGAGTGATTCCCCAGAGAGCCTTTAGCACGATATGAGACTATAGGGGGAATTGAAGGTGAGTGTTTCCCCAGAGAGTCTGCTTAATTACGTAGATGAACCAGAGGGGTGAGATTGTGTGTGCCATCAAGAGGGTTCCTAGTACTTAGAGGTTGAACCATAGAGGTTAGACTGTGAGATCTACCAATAGGGTTACCTGTTTACTTTTGTTGTTGGCTGCTTACTTGTGTGCTATGCTTGTTAGAACTGTGGAATGTAGCTGTTGTGCTTTTCTATTTACTGCTTCGTGATTTAGTACTACCATGTATTCATTGACAATTAGGCACAGATCTTTGGGTGGTTGCCTACTGGGATTGTATCTCACACCCTGTTTGGGCCATGATTTTGTGCCCAAGAAAACTATGTTGATGCAGGTATAGATAAGGGAAAGCGCCCTTCTAATTCAGGATCTTGACTGCACTAGGAGCGGGGGAGCATGGGACTGATCCATGGCTCGCGATGCTGAGGAGCTTATTTTGTTTTTCTTTTCCACTTGGTTTCAGTTGTATTTCAACACGTTGTTGTGTTTTCTGTTTTCCTTAGATACTTGTACCTACTGCATCATTTTCATCATAGTGATATATCTACATTGCTTCCATCATTTGGTATCTGTTGTTGTGCCTGTTGTTTACTGCTTCCTCTAATTATTGTTGTTTCTTACCTCGTATACCTTACCGAATGATGGCATAGTTTCCCCACCAACTCACCAAGGCCCTCTCTACTAGTCGGTAGCCACTGGCGTTCGGGAAAACGCACTTGAGGTCATGTGGCAAACCAGGTGTGGGGCACCAGTGGAGGGGCTCCAGACTCAGGACGTTACAATGTTGTATCAGAGGAGTTATTTTCTCTTGCTTTACTGTTTGGAGCCTTTAGCTAGGGATAAGATGGATTCGGTACTTTTTATTAAGCTGTGCTCGGGAGTATCTGACCCTTGTATAGGGAAAGTCCATACTACCTCGTTAAATTGTAGTTGCTGGTTTTATGTTTTATGGTTGATATGTTTTCACTTAGAGTGATTCACATGACTTTTGCGGTTATTGTTTTGATATTTTGGATCTATTTCTATCACAACCCTGTGAGATGAGGGTATTCCATCTCATGCATCATATAGGAACTTGTAGAAATCACATGTCATGTATTCTTTCCATGCCATCTAGGGTTCACTAGCGATTGCATGTTTTTGTGATAGACATTGTGTAGATTATGCTTGCTGTTGTGATAGTTTCTTGATAGATTCTATGCTTCCATGTTAGAAAACATTTGATCTATTTCTTGATTAAAATGAACGCCAAATTTTTTGTTCTTGAGGCGTTATGGGACCTCATGGATCGGAAATTGGCTTCCTTTCACTTATTTTTATTGTTTTTGGAATTCTGCGCAGTTTCTGAGCTATTGCCCAGAAAGCCCATAATACACAGCGTGTACTTTTTAGATACACGCCGTGTAGATTTCAGGCCATTTCACTGACCATGTGAGCAAAACACGGTGTCGTGGGAGTATCTTCAGGAACACACCGTGTGCCATTGGTACATGCCATGTGAGTTCAGAGCCATGTAACCGGCCGTGTCACTAACAACACGGGCCAGGGAAGCTCGGGTAGAACACGCTGGGTCCATAGGGAACACGCCGTGTAGTCCTGTCCAGGTACCCAGCCGTGTCTCGACCCACATGGTCCGGCGTGACCTTCCTTTCCACATTCTGTGTTTGTTCAGAGCACACTGTGTAAGGTCCAACCGTGTAGATGGTCGTGTACTCAACAACACGGACCGCCCAATCCTTGTCTAGTGCACGTTGTGTTTGTTTCGAACACGCCATGTAGTCTCGGGTTCAGTCGGACCGTGTAGGTTAGTCGTGTAAGGAGAATCGGGAAGGGGAATAGTTTTCAAGTACACGTCGTGTGTGGGGGTCAACACGCCATGTAGTTTGTAGTGTACATGACTTGTAGGGAAGGGGTACACGCCCTTGTCAGTGGTTTCAAAGGACACGCCGTGTAGTTTTATACACGTCGTGTAGTCATGTTTTGCAATCTTGTGTGCTTTTATTCCCCTATTCCCGTTTTTTACTCTTGTGTTCTCTGTCCTTGTTTTACTGATCTAAGGTGTTCTTTTGATCTCTTAGAGCTATGCCTCCGAGACATCCTCCAGTCGTACGTCTGTCGTCAGGCAGTGATCAGACGCCAGACAGGGCTGATCAGGGACTTCCTGTTGATCCCCCAGCCGAGCCATCCTTGGCACCGATTATTGTACCAGTTGCAGGTGCTGATGTGCAGTTCAGGGAAGGTTTCATGAGGAAGATGCAGGCCTTCCAGGGAGCACCGACTCTTGCCTCGTCTTGGCAGACATGATGCAGGTCTTTCAACAGTAGCATCCTCCCACGTTCTCGGGGGAGGGAGGACCCCAGGCTGCAGAGTCGTGGCTAGAAGCCATGCTGAATATATTCGAGCACCTAGAGACGCCTCTAGAGAGGTGGGTCAAGCTCTCCACATACATGATCCGATACTCCACCAAGAGGTGGTGGGATGTGATCTCACAGGCGGGTCAGCAGCAGGCTATGACTTGGGAGGAGTTCCAGCGCGTGTTCTACAACTACTTCTATCTGGAGACCCTGAGGGCCGATTGAGCCCGGGAGTTCATGAGCATAGAGTAGGGTACACTATCTGTCATGGAGTATTCCTCTCGTTTCACTGAGCTGCAGCATTTTTCACCCCTTCGGGATGGGAGTGGGGTGATCTTGGCGAGGATGTTTGAGGATGGACTAAGGCGGGAGATCTACTCGTAGGTGAACATCATCCAGCAGACTTCCATTACTTCAATCGTCAACCAGGCACTGATTGCGGAACGCAATCTGAGATACTCTGGAGCTGCGATCCAGGGAGGATCTACTTCCCGAGCTAGCTTTCCTTCGGATGAGAGTAAGAAGCATCATAGGGAGCCTACTCGCGGTGATTCGAGGATGCGAGACGCATCATTAGGCAGCCAGGTGACATGCTATAAGTGTGGTCAGACAAGGCACATGAGGCCGCAGTGCCAGAGGGACCGAGTGGAGTGCCGATATTGCGGCACGATGGGTCACCTTCAGCGTTTCTGCCAGGTTCTCTCACCAAAAGCAGGTGATCGGGGTTCTTCCATGATTCCTCCTTCAGGATAAGCACCGCTAGTTTCTCACTAGTTGGGGAACTGGAGTTCTTCCGTCCATTCGGTCCGAGGTGGAGGACGAGGCCATGGGGGTCAGCCCCTAGTTCCTCAGCACCATTAGGGTTGTTCAGCTCAGAGTGGTCATCTAGGGGTGTAGGGCCGCGGTGTAGGCCAGTCCTTCGCCGTGGAGCAGACTTATCATGAGTAGGATCCCAGCCCGTCTACTGTTCGAGGTACGGTTTTAGTAGCCTCAGTTTTATCTTCAGCCTTTTTTGATACTAGTTCTACTCATAGCATTATCTCTATTGCTGTTGTGGAGAGCCTTGGACTCTGCATATTTTCTTCTGCTAACTCATTGACACTAGACACACCCTTGGGGACAAGGACATCTAGTGTACGCCAGTGTAGAGAGTTCCCTCTCAAGGTTGCAGGGTGTCACTTCTTATGGGATCTCTATGTCCTAGATATGAATGGTTATGATGTCATCCTTGGCATGGACTGGTTGATTCCCTTCCGGGAAGTCGTCGACTATTATGGCCGTAGAGAGAGTTTCGTTTCACCAGAGGGTGGATCTATTCTACATAGAGGCGAATGGGACGTTCGAGCGATTCGGGTGGGGCTCGAGCATCTTGGGCTAGGATGGGTGACATCCCAGATTTCTAGTCTTTATCTGGATGATCAGGGGACTCCACGGATAGACTTTCCTCCAGGGGTGGATCGCTTTAGGGATGTCTTTCTAGAGGACTTCTCGGGTTTGCCTCCAGAGCGTGAGGTAGACTTCTCTGTTGAGCCAATGCCAGGAGCGGCACCGGTGACCATTCCTCCATATAGGATGGCCACACCTGAGTTGTAAGAGCTCAAGAAGTAGTTGGAGGAGCTACATGCTAAGGGTTTCATTCAACCCAGTACATATCCTTGGGGTTCGCCTGTTCTGTTTGTGAAGAAGGCAGACTGTACCTTTCATCTTTGTGTGGATTATAAGAAGATGAACCAGTTGACGGTCAAGAACAGATATCCCTTACCACAGATTGATGACCTTTTTTATTAGCATCGAGGAGCCCGGGTGTTCCGAAGATCAACTTGATGCCCGTTTATCATCAGTTGTTTGTTTGACCATCAGATATACCTCTGACAACCTTTAGGAGCAAATATGGTCTATACAAGTATACAGTCATGTCGTTCGGCCACACGAACGCACCTGTAGTTTTCATGGCATTGGTGAACCGAGTGTTCCATCCTTACTTGGACTCCTTTTTCGTGGTCTTCGTCAATGATATCTTGGTGCACTCTCACACTCGACATGACCATGCCACACATATTGAGATCATTCTGAGTACACTGAGAGAGCATCGGCTTTATGGTAAACTCTCTAAGTTCCACTTATGGATGGATCAGATTCACTTCTTGGGTCACGTCATCTCAGAGGCAGGAGAATCAGTGGACCCAGAGAAAGTGAGAGCTGTAGTATCCTAGGAGCAGCCGAAGAATGTCTTTGAGGTACGAAGTTTCCTAGGGCTGGCTGGATACTACAGATGCTTCCTTTAGTCTGACTAGGAAGGGGGAGAAGTTCTTATGGTCGGATTCTTGTGAGTCAGCCTTTCAGGAGCTGAAAGGGAGGTTGACGTCAGCACTGATACTAGTCTTTCCAGAGCCAGGCAGGAGCTACATTGTTTACTGTGATACTTCGGGTGTCGTGCTGGGAGCTGTGCTTATGCAGGGATATGGAGTTGTTGCGCATGGGTCTCATCAGTTGAGGTCACATGAGAGGAACTACCCTACACACAATCTGGAGTTTGTAGCTGTTGTTCATGCCTTGCGATGTTGGAGACACTATCTTCTGGGAGAGAACTTTGTGGTCCTCACAAATCATAAGAGTCTTAAGTATATCTTCACTCATCATGATCTGAATCCGAGGCAGTGCAGGTTGGTCGAGTATGTTCAGTATTTTGATTTCATACTCGCCTATACGCCGGGGAAGGGCAATGTCGTGGTTGATGAGTTGAGCAGGAGAACACAAATTCAGGAAGTTCAGAAGTCCAATAGTGAGTGGAAGCTGATGGCTCTATTCTCTGAGACGCATCTGGAGGTGCACGACAGACGGGGACAGACTTTTCTATCTTCTATAGCTGTTACCTCCACGCTACATGATCGGGTGCGGATGAGGAAGCTATCAAACTAAGAAGGCTTAGTCCTGCGGGAGAGTGTGTTAGGAGGGGACCCTCTTCCTGGATGGAAAGTGGGTGAGGATGAGATCTTGCGTTTCTAGGGATGCGTATGGGTGCCAGCAGACATACACGAGGAGCTGATGCGGGATTTACACTCCTCTGTTTGGGCAGTTCATCCTAGCATCACCAAGATGTATCGTGACCTTTATCGCCAATACTGGTGTCCTGGTATGAAGAAGGATGTTAGCAGTTACCCATTCCGGAGTGGAAGTGGAATGATGTTGTGATGGACTTCGTGACCAAGTTACTGAGATCACCCCGAGGGAACGATGTTGTTTGGGTTGTCGTCGATAGACTTACGAAGGTTGCTCACTTCGTGCCGATAAAGAAGACCTTCAGTGTATATGATTTGGGATGACATTACATCAGAGAGATCGTTCTTCTGCACGGAGTTCTGCACTCTATTGTTTCAGACAGAGATGCGCTCTTTACCTCTCAGTTATGGCAGAGATTTCAGAAGGCCTTTGGTACACAGGTACTTTTGAGTATAGCTTACCATCCCCAGACTGACGGCCAGTCCGAGCGCACAATCTAGGTTCTTGAGGATATGCTCCGAGCTTGCATCCTTGAATTTGGTGGTTCTTGGGAGAAGCATATTCCTCTGGAGGAGTTTTCCTACAACAACAGTTTCTAGGAGACCCTTCAGATGGTGCCATATGAGGCTTTGTACGGTAGGCCATGTCGATCACCCTTATGCTAGATGGAGGCAGGAGAGGCAGCTTTGCTGGGACCTCATCTTGTTCAAGATACTTCAGAGTAGATAGAGCAGATTCGGAAGGGGATACCTACAGCGCAGTCTCGAAAAAAGTCTTATGCTGATTAGCAGAGGTGACCTCTGGAGTTCATGGTCAGTGATCAGGTTTTCCTACGTGTCGCACCGAGGTTGGGAAACAAGGGGATTTGGAGGCAGGGTAAGCTTTCACAACGATACGTCGGGCCGTTTTTGGTCTTGGAGAGAGTGGGGCCGGTTGCCTATCGGTTTCAGCTACCTCAGAGGTGTCGGGCCATGCACGATGTCTTCCACGTCTCTTAGCTCTGACGCTACTTTTCAGACTCGTCTCACATCTTTAAGCACGAGTAAGTCGAGCTTGAAGCGGATGATTCGTTCGAGGAGCATCCTTTCCGGATTGTAAATTGTAGTACGAAGGTTCTCCATGGGTGGTCTGTTCCATTGGTACAAGTTCTATGGCAGCACGGGTGAGTACAGGATGAGACCTGGGAGAGAGAGGTCGATGTACGATTGCAATGGCTGGAGCTGATCGGGGTTTCTCCTTCTCCGCCTCGTTAGGGAAATTTGGGTACGAATTTATTTAAGTGGGGAAGTTTGTAAGAACCCGGATCTCTTTTCAGGTATTTTTTTCTTTTTTTCTGGAGTTTTTGAGAAAAAACTGAATTTTCCGGAAATTTCAGAAGTACATGCTGTGTACTTTCTGAGTACACGTTGTGTACTCGTTCCCCGGCTCGAAGTCGTGTGTTGGCCGTGTCCGGGCCACACACACGGTGTGTAAGGATGAGGTGGAAGTGGGTTATTTAGGAGTACATAAAATTCGAAGTGCACACCGTGTACTCCAAAAGTACACACCGTGTACTTTCTTTTTTTCATTAAACTGACCGGGGTCGCGTCTAAACCCCATATTCATCTTCTTCTTCAGTTTCCGACCATCCGAGAGCGACCGTATGGCCGGATCTTCGACGGACGACGGCCGCACCATTCGTTGTCTGATTCGAGCACGAGCAGTTGCGTTGGAACCGCAGCGGTGAGTTCTTCCTTCTGCTTTAGCCTTGTTTCTTGATTCCTCCTCGTTTACAAGTTATCATGGGATGAACATTTTGTGCGTTTTCTCAGATATACGTTGTTCAAAGGGGAATCAGTCTTCGAGGTTCATCTATATCGACCTCTTAGGATCGATGTAGGTGGTTTGTGCCTTTCCATTTAAAGTTGATGAATATTATGTGAAAATTCCACCAAAACCCTTGAACAGGGTATTGTGTGTTTCCTGTTTTTCCCATACTGCTTTCCTGCTTTGCTTTATTACTTTATTAGAGGTTATTGCTTGTGATTAGAGCTTTATGTTGTGCACAGTTTGCTTTGTCGTGCCTAGTTGTAGGATTATAAAATGTTGTTTATTTATTATTGTTGAGGCTTAGTTGATATCCATGTAGTTCTTGAGGTTTTCTTGGACGATATGCACTTGATGAGCATGATTAGTTATACTCAGGACTGTGAGAACCTAGAGTAGTAGACCAAAGGGAAAATTGACGGAAGGGCTTCTCCAGAGTGTCTTTTAACTACGATGTGGGCCACAGGGGGAATTGAAGTTCAGTGCTTCCCCAGAGAGCCTTTAGAATGATACAAGACTATTGGGGGAATTGACGGTGAGTGCCTCCCCAGAGAGTCTACTTAATTACGTAGCTGAACTAGAGTGGTGAGACTGAGTGTGCCTCCCAGAGGGTTTCTAGTACTTAGAGGCTGAACCATAGGGGTTAGGCTGTGAGATCTACCTTGAGGGTTACCTGTTTACTTCTGTTGCTGGCTGCTTACTTCTGTGCTATGCTTGATAGAACTGTAGAATGTAGCTATTGTGCTTTTCTGATTACTGCTTCTTGTTTTAGTACTGACATGTATTCATTGATTGTTAGGCACATATCATTTGGTGGTTACCTACTGGGATTGTATCTCACACCCTATTTGGGCCATGCTTTTGGGCCGAAGCATACTATTTTTCTGCAGGTATAGATAAGGGCAAGCGCCCTTCTACTTTAGGATCTAGACTGCACCAGGAGCGGGGGAGCATGGGACTGAGCCGTGGCTCACGATGTTGAGGAGCTTATTTTTCTTTTCTTTTGCACTTGGTTTAAGTTTTATTTCAGCACGTTGTTGTGTTTGTTGTTTTCCTTAGATACTTGTACCTGCTGCATCATTTTCATCATAGTGATATCTCTACATTTCTTCCGTCGTTTGGTTCCTGTTGTTGTGCATGTTGTTTACTGCTTCCGCTGTTTATTATTGTTTCTTACATCGTATACCTTACCGAATGAGGGCATAGTTTCCCCATCGACTCACCAAGGCCCTCGTTGCTAGTCTTCAGCCTCTGGCGTTCGGGGAAATGCGATTGAGGTCATGTGGCAAACTGGGTGCGGAGCACCAGTAGAGGGGCTCCAGACTCGGGACGTTACAATATATTCTTAGTCAAAAAAATAATATCACAAGTAAATCATTCCGGATATATATGGTTTTTGGCTTAGTCAATAATCAGAACCATGATATAAATAACATTTTTATTTAATGAAAATTTAATGTTCAAATAAGAAAAAGTTAATGTTTCAACAGAAATATAGTATCCATAAAATTTAAAAGTTATAAAACATGAAATTAGATTCATATAAAATATATAATCTAAAATAATATTTTTCTATTGGAGAATAAATGAAAATAGATAAGAAAATCATTCTAAAAAGTGTTATATTTGTAAATGTTTTTAAATAATTTAGAAGAATATAATGTTTGTAATACGGTTTGGGTGGTGGGATGCTTTGTTAATTCCAAATATGTAAAAAATAATTTATTACGAATATTTGTAAAGTAATTTGAAGATGAAAAATTTTGGGAAAAAATTCTAAATATTTCATCTATGCCATGTTAAAAACCTATGATAAAAGAAATTATAATTATCAATGTTATTATTAAATAAATTTATGTTTCAATTTTTTTTAAAAAAATATATATATAGAATAAAAATATAAATGACCAAGGAAAAAATGAGACTGATTTTTATTTTAATCATTAATCCTAAAAAAGTGAATTGAATTCAACCATTAACCATCATGAAAAAATAGATATTATTTTTAAATATATTAATGTGTAATATTTATAGAATATAAAAGTAAATAGGTCCATATTAACAAATATGTCTCAATTGAGAAGTCATTGAGATAAAATCCCATACCTCATGTCTGAACTATCAGGTATGATATTTATCATCATAATGAAAAATATTATTTTATTTATAAATATTCACAATAGCTTTTTTAAAGTATATTATTTATGTAAATTTCAGTAATATAATTTTATATTTATTTACTTAATCTATATATTCATGCTGAATGTTCTAATGATATTTTGTTCATCTGTCCAAAATGGATTTCATAGGTTTACTATTGCAAACGAATTCATTATACCATCATCTCCTAAATTTTAGTAATGAAAGAATTATAATTTCAAATATCAATTATACATTCAAAACCAATAAATAATTATTTTTATTAAAAATTAACTATGTTATAATCATATAGATGGTAGATCAAACATACGTATGAGTAAAATTTTCAATTTTTCAATGATTAGGATAGAAATATTGTAAATATTATTTTATATATTTAGTATTACAATTTTATCATAAATTAAATAATATTTATTTAAATAAACACATATATACCATCCACATGATGCAATGGTGAAAATGGAATGGCATTTCTTCATGGATGTGGTAGACCACACTAACACATGAATAACAGTATCATTTTTTATTGAATGAAATAGTAAGAAGATATGTGACATATAATTTTACATAATGAAAATATATCATTAATATAATATATATATATATATATATATATATATTAAATAAATAATTATAACTATTTGTTGTTTTGGTGATGGAAAACAAATTACATAGATTCTCCATGCAGTAGTGAACAATACACACGAATGAAAATTTCTTTTTCCATTTTATGGAAGATAAGATATATGCACGTTATTACATTAACATTATAAAATATCGTTATGTGATATTTTTTTATATTTTCATTGTCTAATTACATGTGAAGGAGGTAGGTGACTAAACAAAACAAAACAATTAGTTAATAATGATACCTCTTCTTCAGAAAACCTCTTTATGATTATACATAAAGACAACCTAGATTTAAATTATGATAAACCAAAGGCCTAAAATATGTGTAGAGGGATTTAAGGAAGGTAATGATTTAGGTATTTGAAAAAATTAAATAGGTTTTATGTGTTAATAAATCAGGATAGGAGGTTCCCTTTTATATGTAATGGGAGGGGAACTTATGGAATTTCTTCATGAATTTTATAAATATTAAATAATTTTCAAATTAAAATGTAACCAAAATGATATAATTTAAGGATAGTATAGATATGGATCTATATAAATTCATAAAATAAAATTTAAACATGTTTTTATTATGTTTTTCAACTTATTTTTTAATTTTATCCCCAATATTAACCCTTCTGACATTTACTGTGTTATTATTGTTTTCTACTATTTAAGGGAGAATAATGTTTCTATAAAATAAAAAGTTTCCCACCAATGGAACATGGTTGATTATTTCAGAAATATCCCATGAATTTTTACAAATATAATTTATTTATTAATTTTAAATTATTTGATAAAATTATATTTATTATAAAATATCAATAATTTAATTTTTGACACTATTTGTTAAATTTGAATTTCAATACATCAATTTGAAAACGATATTAAAATAGAAACCTTTAAAACATAACTATAATATTTTAGGTGTCTAATAAAATATTGGAAAAAAATAATTTTTTATGAATTTTATTACTTTTCATTATTTTTAATTTAATTAATTTTTTTTAATAATTAAGTAAAGTTTATCTTACCAATTTGAATGAATTTATGTTAATTATTTCAGCACAAAAAATTGAGAAATAATTCATCTCGATAATGAAAATTATATTTAAAATTATTATTTATAACTGAACATATATTTTATTAATACATATCATAAAATATTATAGATATTAAAATAACAACAATGAAATTTGTTTTCCTTAACCATCACATAAATATTCTAAAAATCGAAATTGTAACTAAATAGAAAATGATCATATTTTTGATATTAATATGGTAATGAATGAAATATAATAATTAAATTATCTTATGAGAATTTTTCGCTTAATATTTAATGCAATATCACATTATTTTTCACCTTAATTATCAAATTTATAATTATTATGGTGAATGGTTTTAACTATGTTTACAATTCAAAACGAACATAACTAAAAGGGACCTATTTAGAAAATTTGGAACTCCTAATTGAAAATACATATTTTAATTTTCAATATTGAATTTAAATTATTTAAATAACTTTTTTATGATTAAATCAAAAAACATAATGAAAATCTCTATTTCTGTAAAAATCCATTTTCAAGTATAAAAATGTTATTATACCAAAATAATATATAAAATCCATTTCAAAGATCAGAATTCGATTATTAAAATTTTATTTGAAAAAGAATGTTTTTTGTAAACATGTTCAATATAAATTTATCTTTGTATATACAAGAAAAATTAAATATAAATATCAATAAAAAGAAATATTTGTCCATTTTCATTAAAAAATAAAAGTTTCTAGAAAAAGCAAAAATATTCAAACTATGATAATTTTAATAAGTTGATTTTAAAAAATTAATTTCATAAAATTTGTATTATAAAACTGAAACAATTTAATTATATTATTGTCTTATAGAATGACGAAATTATTTTTGATGAAAATAGATTTTTAATGAATAAAATGGCTTTACAAAAACATTTGATGTTTTATTTCAATCCATTAATCAATAAATTTTAAATGAGTACAAAATTCATATATATTTAATAATTTGGGCATTAATATTCATACATACAAATTTAATAGCATGGTTTTAAGGGTAATATTTAGAAAATAATATTTCATTGTTCGTCTAAGCTCTGTATTGCGTCTTTTATATGATATCAAAAATACTGTTATTAAAATATTTGTATATTACGTTATTTCATCATAAAAAACGTTTTCTCTTTATATTTTTATCCATAATACCTTTAAAAACATTTGAGAGTGGTACTTCTTGACCACATGCTTAGGATCCTGTATTTCTTCCTCTATTTTAGGAATTCTCTAAAGTACATTTACCAGTCAGGTCATTCAATTCCTCAACACATTCTTTATAGTGTCAATAATCTGTATTGGATCTCCATAAAAATATATATTATATTATAATTCTCTTTCTATATATGTGAGAACGAGTTTTGGGAGTAGCATATACTTCCTTAGAAAATAGACATTGAAGACATCATATAATTTAGTGTGTTTTAGTACCTTTGTCAATCAATAATACCAAATTCTAAATATTTTAATAATTTAAAAAGGTATGATGTAATTGGGGCTATGATTTCCATTCCTAATAATTATTATAAAATCCTTACATGAAGATACATTTTATAAAACATAACTTCCCACTTGAAATTCTAAATTTTCCATAAATTTATAGGAATAACTCTTATTAATTATTTGAGAAACATTATTATGAGTTTGAATAGAATTTACCTTCACCACAGACTACTCAAGAAGTTATGTGTATACAAGATTACATTAAAAAATTAATCCAAGTTAGTGGGAGTTTCATATCTCTTTCCATGATTTTATTCATATGGAGCCATTTGAATACATGAATAGAATCTATTTTTGAAATAAAACTCTATAAAAGTTAAATACTAATCCCATATACCTTTAAAGTCAAGTGTGAATGACCTCAATGAAAATTGAAATTTTGGAGTAGTCTTATTAGGATACCCATGTGTTTTAAGATGATATGTGGTTCTCAAATCATTCTTAGTGTCACGATACTTTTCAAAAAAAAATCAATGTAAATAATTGTTTACAAACAAGCACAATTTAATGTGATTCACCATGAATTCTTAAAACATCATTAATATAAAGTTATTCATAGTTCTGAAGAGGTAAATACAAACTTATAATGAGTAAATGTGATAATTTTTTAAGGTTATAAATAATAACCCTTATTGCATCATTCATTCACAGAGTCTTTTTTAAGACAATGAAAAAGTATATAGTAATGACATCTCATTTCAACATAAAAGGAGGTATAGGATGAATGAATCTTATAGGATGCTATATACCTGCATTTAACTTTGTAAAAATGAATCATCATTGAAAATAATTTGTAATTTATCAATTTATAACACCCCACCATAAATTTTAATTGAAATATCTATACATATTAGTGATGTCAGGGTTTATATATATATTCAATCAATGAAAATTATCTAATAATTACCTTTTCCTATTAGGTATATATTTTTTATATAGCATATTTTGAAAATTTTTAATTCTATATTCATATAATATGTCTTCTAATTTCCCATAATTCATAGATTTAATTTTCTTTTGAAATTTATCATTATCAGGTTAAGGGGATTTTATTTATTTTTGTGAATAATCAATGTATGCCCAAAATGTGGTCATGAATTTATGATCATTCATTTTTAGTTCATCTGGTACCCTATTGGGTGGCTTATTGAGAAAACATAATTCTTGAGTAGCTTGAGCCATCACCTATCCCTCATATTGTGCTATATCATTGAAAATAATAATTTTAGGATATTATGCTCTGTATATATCTCAAAAAATTCACCATAGGGATGATGTGTCCATATCATCAATGTAAATATTGTGGCTACCAATGAAAAATCACAGGTTAAATATTAATGATCATGATTCATTAACTACTAGGATGCATAGGTAATGACATTATCATTATACATAAGGACACAAAAAATTCAATTATTCGATCAATCACTTTATAATAAAATACTTCATATATTGATAGTAGATTAAAAATAATATTATTATATAATATACACTTTAATTTTTTATAACATTTTTCACATTCCATTTTCTATAAAAAACCACATCACATCTATGCTTGGTTGATATGTTATCCAATCAGGTACTTTTTTTAAAAAACATCACCGATAGTAAGATTTAAAATCAATTAATCTATGTACCTCATTTGTGTATGTTATAGTAGGACATTATTTGAATTGATTTTATTTATTGGATCAACTAAGATTACATCTTTGGGTAAAATATGGCTAGGGTGGGAAACAATCTGATGCTCGGATTCACACTAGCTAAATTTTCTATTTAACTTCTTTTATCTATGCGATTCAAGAATGATTTGAATGTTATTCTCATGATCCTTGTATATTTTTGTCTATACCATGATTTTATTAATTGTTCTATTTATATTTATTCAATACATCATTCATTATATCATACAAAAATAGTGCTAATTAGCCTATCAAAATGACATGACCATAAATTCATAGTGTCTAACCCTTTAATGGAATGCCATCATTAGAATAACTTTCTTCTTTATTCATAATTGATGATAATTTCCAAGATAGTTAATCTTTGAAATTTTTTGACCTCTATGAATTTTATAAAATGAGTTATTAATTGGAGGAGGATGATACATGTTTTTTATCATAATAGAAATTATTCCCCTATAATTATTGAAGTTCCAAATAGTTCCATATTTCTTCTTAATGAAATGAAAAGGATCTCTCAGAGGTAAAATAGTAGGGTGTATACATACCTTTTCTAAAAATCGTGTAGTTGTTTCATCAAATCCACTAATTTTTTATTGTCCATTCAATGTAGAGTCTTCGATATAGGTCTTTCATCATGGGAAACTAAACTTCTTATTCAGGTGGATGTGTATGTAATTCTTCAATAATGAAATCAAAGTATTAATGTACAATATATAAATCCTCAAATGAAATATTATATTTTTCAAAGATATATTGTTTTTGATCTTCCTCCCAAATAATCTCATTCAGATGATCTAATGGAAGAGGATTTGGATATGAATTAGATAATGAATTCCATCCTCTAGAGAAAAGTAACTCTAAATATTCATCTTGAATCATAATATCCTTATAATTAAATTAAATTTTTGATTTACATTTTAAAATCCAATAATAGACACCAAGAAATGTCTTCCATGCACTTGTCCAAAAAATTGAAGATGTTAACCTCACTTAGACAACAAAAGATGTGTTTAAGTAGATTATACATCATTTTTCCAGAAGAAATATCATATTAGATTATCATGGGTCGTAACCCAAAAAATAATATTCTTGGCTCTAAAAGTTCATGGTGGGACACTTCATTTTTCATGGCGGATAATAATGGTGGAGATGGAACTGACTTGAGGTGCTGGGACTTTAGCTTGGTAGTGATTTTTAACAGGGGTGAGAGGATGTAACCCCAACAATATGGAGAACTATTTTTTCCTAAGTCCCAAAAACACCATACATGCACATTGTATATGCATGCCACCCTACATTTTTTCCATAAACCATCACCTATGGTCTTATATATTCATAAAAATACACAATTGGGCCTTCATTTGTAGGGACAAATTTCCCCAAATGACAATTGCTACTATGATTGCCCCAATGCTTCGCAGATGTCCTAAAAACCCACCAACATAGTTTAATAACACATAAATAGAGGGAATTAAAGGGTCATAGTGAAAATTATATCGTATTATTATTAAAAATATATAATAATTTCTTGACCTGTTCCGAAAACCCTCTAATTTAATAACACTTGTGTGAATTCCAATCTGTAAATAGGATGATGCACACCTCACTTCTGGGAATACCTGTGGAGACTCTTGAAGGATTTATCCACGTCTCACCCAAGTGTAGTCATCTAGGTTTTTCATCACTTAATGTGAAACCAATTCACCCAAGCCTACATGTGTACTACCAACTTGCACGTTATACAATTACACACTACTTTTTGGTTCACCTCACATATTTATCATGTGCGAGGCTTTCATGAATCCTACTTCGAAGATATTCATGGAAGGGATTATAATTTTTTGGATCCTTTATCTAAATGGGATTCTTTGAATCCTTTACCAAGACCTCATGATTTACAAATCATTAGGGAATGGAATATTAGTGTGTCTCCCTTTTGGATTTGTATTTCTACGGTTAGAGGAATCATCCAATAGTCTTAACAAATGGTCAGAATTAATATGGATTCCGTATATTATTATATATATAGTCACATAGACCCATACCCTAGGGATAATATGGTGGAGTTTATGGTATTATATTTCATAGATAAGACTTTGACCTCCCCTCTCATCTCTAATACTATGTGCATCTGGTTGATGTTAGGGATTATAAGGATCACACTATCTTTTCGCTTTGATAACAAAAAATTCTTGTGATGTCTTGGACCCATATTCAACAAAATGGGTTAACCAAAAATGGTGGGCCTCATGGATTTGATCACATCTTCCCATACACCAGAGGCTTAGGACTCACAATGATGGCCTAGACATTGTTAGTGGGAATACTATGCCCTCTTTAGAAGAGTTTAGCATAAAGGAAGGAATACAAATGAATATTAAATTGTGAAATTGGTATAGATAACGTAAATTAACAAATGAATCAAAATTATGTAATAGATAAATGATAATAATTAAAACTATATAAACTAGAACAATTATGATATAATGTCGTGTCAATAGAAAAATAGAAAACATGGATACAAGACAATAAGCATAACAAGTTCCTAAAATTAAAAGAAAAAAAAGGCTAATCCAAGAATCTTGAGATATGACTCAGATATGTACTATCAAGACCCATTCTACATAGCAAGAAATAAAGTGTTTGATGCCATATTATTCCCTTTACCAACATCTAAAATCATGTAATCCACTCCAGGTACCAAATGGCTCCCAAAGAGTGTGTGAGATAAATCTTACTAGGCCACCATCAACGGTGCTTATAACATCCGTCCCATGTAATGGAATGTTTTAGTGTGTGGGAATTCATATATAAAGTAATGAAATAAGTAAAATATAACTAAATTACCAAGTACCTACTTCTTCCATTGTCTAGTGTCTAAAAATTAACCGGTTCATTAATTAAGAAATTATCATTTAATGTTAATAGGTCCCATGAGGCATAGCCAGCACTGACAACACCTCGTGATAGTAAAAGTAGTGATGGTCTTAGGACGTAACAAGGAAACCGGACCAAGATATCTCGTGAGGGAGTTCTAGGGTAATGACCGAGGTAACATAAATCTCACAAAATGCTAACTCAGTAGTATCATAATCTAGAAAAGGGGTATTAGGGTAATCCAAGGAGCATAATACTAGGAATTCCCCAAAAATTATCCTACAATGTCCAAGGTGATCAACCTAGGTAAAATGATGCTAAGCAAGGACAGGGCTTGATGGGCTTTCACCATGGAACCTACAAGTCAATGGTGGATCCGAGGAGTATATCTAATGTATCCTATAATAATGAATGAGACCCTAAAATAGTATAACTTCATCCACCTAATAGACAAGAACTAGAGTCTAGGTGGGTATCAACCTAATATAAATGAATCCTTGAAATGGAATGGGGTTCCTGAGACCCATGGTATTCTCCTCTCAGATTCCTAGGAATGGTCGAGTCATTCCATTCCTATTTGATATTATAATCATTTAATAATTAATTTGGTCCAGGTATTGCGTTTCAATAGTGTGGATAAGTCATGTATAGTTTCCGCCATTTATTTATTGGTCCACGCCTTGTCTTATATTATTGTGGATAGGTAATATAGAATTGTAACCATTTAATCAAGACATAATTAACCCTTAAGGCATATTATGTTATAGAGGATCATGCTGTAACACCCCGAGATTTTATGAGATTTATATTTTTTAATTTCTATGATGTCTTCTACTATACACTACAACAAGATTAGCTTGTACTATATGCAACACTGTATTATCTTATAGCATACGCAACACTATTCTTGGCTCGTGTTACACACAATTTCATGTTCGTTTTGTGGAAATTATTTTACGCGACATTAAGTATTGATTTTGTTTAATGTATAACTGAAATAAGTCTTGATCATGTCATACGCAAAACCAAACAGATATTTCACTATATTCATCCCTGAATGGATTGCATTACACGCAATCAAGACCTTCCTCGATAGAATGTGTAGTACGCAATACCGAGTTTCACTAAACGAGATATTATTATGAACAAGCCGTTATGAATAGTAATACCCACTTTTTGAAATTTTATAAATTTTATCGTTAAAAAAGACTTGATTTTTGGATTCATAATATTGAAATTAGCCTCAGGTGAATTTTTGGTATTTTTCTGAAAAATTTCATTTTTTGATGAATAGTGAAAACACTATGTTACTTTTTAAAAATAGAATTTTTATTTAAATAATTGTTTATTTTATTTAAATTTATTTTATGTCAAAATTTATACATTATACCTATATAAGTTAAATGTAATTCATTTGTGTCATTTCATAATAATTTTAGATATATAAAAAATTTATTGAACTTTTCACCGCCTTTTACCCACCTCCTAGGAGAATTTGAAAATTTACATAAAACATAATTTTACCACTTCTGTGAGTGTAATTTCAAAAATCTGAGAGACATGGTAAATATCAAAGAGTATAATTTGGTTCAATGAGATGAAAATAATTTTTGGTGAATAGTAACTTTTTATTTTTATTTACCACAGTTAAAAGTGAATATGGTAATTAAGGGTAAAAATGATATTATTATTATCCTAAAAGATGTCCTAATTCTATTGGATAAGTTTAATTCGACCAAAAACAACCTTAAGATGAAAATATTACCCTTTAGGTCCACTTGTATTAGATTAGGACACTTATTATTATATTATATAAAGAAGATTTAAAATAGTTAAATTCAAAGTTTAATAACTAAAAAAATTTTAATATAGGGTTATAAATAAGATATATTCAACTATAAATATTCAATAAAAATATAAAAATATTTCCTACATAATGGTATTTTATTTATAATTTTGAGAAATTAAATAATTTAATTTATTTATGACACAATGATGATGCAATAATAACCTTATTAATGAAATATTATCAGAATTGATATTATAAATACCTAAATAAATGTAATTTGAGACTATATAAATTACACCAATTTTTTAGGTTAATATGACATGTTATTATTGATTTTATTAACTTTTCTCAAACTAATCATGTTGTTATGATTTTCACAAAAATCAATTACCAAATAGTGTCAAAATTGACATAAAACAGTTTTTAAAACAAATATTATATTATTATTTTAATTTAATTCCTAAAAATCTACAGTTCGGCCACTGAACTTAGATAAGGTTATATATATTAATAATTAACCACATGGTGTTAGTTAGGCTTGTTATAGTATGTTTATTAACCTTATAGTGTAAGAATACAAGAATATTCGGTAAACAATAAATTATTTAACATAGAGTTAAATCTAAATGATAAGGTTAAAATTGTAACCTAAACTTGTCTAAATACTATTGGATGAGACGATTTCGACCCATCCCCACATTTTATTAGTAATAATACAATTTTGAGATTTTATAAACCGAATATGACTTTATTATAAAATTATATTTTATGTTTTTTCAAAGGTGCCCCTCTCCTCCCTTATAAAAAGGGCACCCCTTACCTCTTCTCTTCACACCCTTTTGAGCCTTGATTCTTGGCCAAACCCTACCAATTCATCTTCTCAACCACTATAGTTATATCATAGAGGTTCGAGTCTTCTCAAAAGTCCAACTCTAGTGCCCTAAGAAGATGTTTAAAGGAGGTGTGTCCAGGAAGAGGAGGTTCGGATACGTATGAATCATATCAGACCTAAGGTAAGGGATAATTTTTCAATCTCATTTTTCTATAATATTTCTTATATGTAAGTATTTACTGGGGTTATATTTTTCAACCATTTCCATAAAAATGTTTTTCATAATGTGTGTTAATATTCTTCCATATATGCTTAATGTCATGTTTACCCCTCTTTGACTTTTACTTTATGTTATGGAAGGAATGTTTCTTTTGTTTACAATACATGGCACTTTTCAAATTTTTCGTTAAATGTATGAGGAGAATGTTTTTTAACTTATATGGAATGAATGGATTTTTATGGTTTTATAATGCCTTATTTTCATGAAGCTTACTCCATAAATTTTGATGACTATTTTCAACAAAATCCATTCCTTTTAAAATTACATTACATTTTGTGAAAAGAAAATCATTTCGAAAAGAAAGGATATTTTCCTCAAGAATTCATTTCAAGTGTTTTATCAAAGCCATTTTCCATCTAAGATGACATTATTTCATATGTGTATGTTTCAAGTATAATGTCTTTATGTTTTACATGGTTTCACTTTTCATATGATGAAATGATATCCATTTGTTTTATATGGATTATGTTATGATGGGATGATGTTTATGAAACCAAATTCTATTCATTGGGTTATGATGAATGATTTATGTTTATGTTATGGCACATGTAATAATGATTTCATAATGAGATGGGTGGGACCTATATCTCCCTTAATTTCATTGGATAATGATTTATATCTCATTAGATAGACATGGCTGAAATGGTATGTTAATCCGGTTCAGTGATACAGGACTGGAACGAGGAGTGAACTCGATTCAGAAAAAGACTTTGTCCACTAATATGGTCTTGGAAGCAATGCCTTGGCTACTATGGATATCATATCATGTGCTTAATGGTTTTCTACAATTATATGTTTTAGTCTCGTGCTATTTTATCAGGATAATGTTTATTTATGATCTATGCCTTACATATAGCCCTGTTTTATGTCATTGCTCAAGAACTTGATGTTTAAACATTATGTTCATGTCTTTATGTTCAAATTTATATGATTTGTTTTATTTTTTCCATGCATACCCTTACTGAGCATTTGAGCTCACCATTTTATATGTTTTCTTTTCCCCAGGATTTAAATAATGGATTTAGGTTAGAAAAAAAGGGAAAGATCTTTATGGGAGATGTTGAAGATCATTCACCACGATTAGAAGATTGTGTTCCGAGTTTCCAATGACCCTAAACTATTACAGTCCTTGAGTGTTGGTTCTTATTATTTATTAAGTATTGTGAAAAAGTAATATAATGTCCATTTACGTCAAGCTTTGGGTCTCTACAGATGGTATCAGATGAATGGTTTAGTTAACCTTTGGAAACGAGGATGTGAAAAATTTAGTGAAATCCCTAGAGATATTTCTAAAGTATGTCTAGGGATGTCCATAAGGTTAAGTAGAGTTATAGGTTATAGTCCTAGAATTACGGTAATGATCTTATAATTAAACATAAGATGTTAGATATTGAAGGAAGTCCCCATTTATTATGTTGTTTTCCATAGCATGATTTTGTCCTCTCAGACTATTATTTTTGGGTTTTAGAAGATGGCTGGAACCCGAAGGAACCATGTTTATCAATGTAATGGATAATGAAATGGTTGTCCTCCTAAACAAACAAATGTCATGGGAGATAGAGTGAAAAATTTTATTGTTATACTTACACAAGCTATGAATCATTCTGGACTTCCAAATGAGCATAGAAGGGAACACTATTATATTGAGTCCTCCTTGAGGCAACGTCCACCTTCTTTCAGTGGTTCTTCTAATCCACTTGCTGCTGAACAAAAGATCAGTACCATTGAAAAGATATTTTCCATTATTCTCTATTCGGAACATCAAAAAGTCATTCTAGCTATTTACCGTTTATAAAGTTAATTAGATCTATGGTGGACTCTAATTAAGAATACAAGGCCCCAACATGAAATTGAATCCATGGAATGGGACGAGTTCAAGAACATGTTTTTAGTAATTACTTCCCTCGTATTCTTCAAATAAAGATGGAAAAGGAGTTCCTTGAGCTTAAGCAGAAGGATGATGAATCAGTTGGTATATATAAAGCGAATTTTATAAGACTTTCAAGGAATGCATCTGGCTTCATTATCCAACCTGAATGTAAAGTTGATCGATTCTTTAGTGTATTAAAACCAAGTCTTCGAAGGGCATTAACTATAAGAGACTTCAGTAGCTATGAATAAATTGTGCATTGTGAAATCAAGGTAGAACTAGAAGTTGGTGTTACATATCCATATCATGGTTTTGATAAGAATCTAAATATGGAGGTCAAGGAGAAATCTTGTAATAATGGTGAAAAGAATATGTATGTTTCTTTATGCTTAATGTGTGGAAGGAAGCATGGTGGAGATTGTCTTAAAGGGACTATAAATTGTTTTATGTTTGGAAAAGAAGTTCATCGAGCAGTTGAGTGTCTATGTAATGGAAAAAGGGTTGATAATGATGTGAATAAAGAAACAACTGTAGAGAACGCACCACCAACACTTCAATGCTTCAAGTGAAAGGAAATGGGGCATTATGCTAATCAATTCCACAATCCAAGTGTTAATAATGATCAACTTGAGCAACCTATTAAGTAAAAGGATAAAGATAAGTTACATGTGATCACTATTTGTGATGTTGAGTATTACAATTGTGTTGTGTAATGATTAAGTGTTTATGTAATGGGATTTCAAAATAGTGTAATGGAATCTCATTTATGGTATCGTGGAATTTTGGAATATCTATGTATTGGTTTTCAATAATTATATGATACCTGTAACCATGAAAAGTGACTGAAATATTTTTGGAAAGAAGATGGTATGCGCATAATGAGGGGATAAAGAGAAAATGAAATGAGCTCAGGACTGATATCATGGTTTGAGTATATAGATATTTTGGGATTTTGGTATGTCGAAAGAGTTAACTTTTGACAGCATTCATGTTTTCACTAAGGTTCAATGGGTATTCATTTTTCAAGAGAATACATGATTAAGGTATTTAAAATTTTGTAATTTGACCAACATGATATATCAGATGATATATGGGGGATAAATAATGGTATTCACATGCTCGATAGATAACATTTCTAGAAATTGTTTTCTTTATACTATGATCTCGGACAGATGTATTTTAGATATTCCTAAAGATTGGAATTGATTATGTTGGAAATAAGTTAGTATTGTATAAGGATAGAAATTTTTAGGTATTTATTTCTGGAATGTTATAATAATTTAGTTTTAGAAAAAGGACAACCTGCAGGACAGGCGACAACTCGTCGCGTCGGACAAGGATGCGGGAATCAAACCCACAACCAAAGTGTGACAGGCCTTTATCGCCTACCACTGGCCTACAGGAAGTCCCATGTTAGTAGAAACTAGTTTTATTATATTAATAAGAATGATATATGAATTGTAAGTCCATTTTAGGAAACCATATATGATTAATCTCACTATAGATGGACTTAAGTATATTTGATAACTTTTGCTAACCTTTTGTTTGAGATAGATGGAATGACCCTTCATTCTATCACATGATCTGTTAACACTACACGAATGGAAAATTCAACTTCATTTCATTATGATATGATGTGTAAATTGTACATGGAATGACCAATTGTGAGATTGTACAAAAATCAAGAAAGTATTTCTTCTAATTCAAATTTCTTCAACTTTAGGGAAATGATCTTGAAAGCCAAATATGTTGTCCTCGTGCCCTTATATCTGATGAATCTGATGGTACCTTAGATCATCAAAACTTTATGGCTTAGTGATTATTGTATCTTTTATAGCCATGTTCTCTTCCACTCTCCATCAGAACATGATGGTTAGGTTTCTCTTCCATTTCCATATTTTCACCTATGTTATCCTCTGTGGAAACCCTGTGATGAGTCAATTTGGGTAACCGATATGTTTCATACATCACTTTTTAAAATGTAGTTTTTTTACTCTTTTTTACGATGTGGGTTTCTATGAATGAAACTTTCAGGTTGTAAACCATGTACAACCCCAATGAATTTTGAGGGCAAAATTCATTTTAAGGGGGGTAGAATGTAACACCCCGAGATTATATGAGATATATTATTTTTAATTTCTTTGATGTCTTATATTATGCACTACACCAAGATTAGATGGTACTATACGCAACACCGTATTAGCTTACAGTATACGCAACACTATTCTTGGCTCATGTTACACACAATTTCATGTTCGTTTTGTGGAAATTATTCTACGTGACATTAAGTATAGATTTTGTTTAATGTATAAATAAAATAAGTTTTTGTTATGTTATATGCAACACCAAATGGAGCTTTCACTACACGCAACCCTGACATGGCTTGAATTACATGCAATCAAGACCTTCCACGATAGCGTGTGTAGTACGCAATACCGTGTTTCACTAAACGAGATATTATTATAATATTATTATGAACTACCTGTTATGAATAGTAATACCCACTTTTTGAAATTTTATAAATTCTATCTTTCAAGATGGACATCATTTTTGGATTTGGAATATCGAAATTAGCATAGGGTGAATTTTTGGTATTTTTTTTGAAAACATTCAATTTTTGATGAATAGTTAAAACACTAGGTTACTATTTAAAAACAGATTTTTTATTTAAATAATTATTTATTTTATTTAAATTTATTTTTGATAAAAATTGTTACATAATTCCTATATAAGTTAAATATAATTCATTGGAGACATTTTATAATAATTTTAAATATATAAAAATTTTATTCAACTTTTCACTGTCTTTTACCCACCTCCTAGGAGATTTTAAAAATTTACATAAAACATAATTTTACTGCTTATGTGTGTGTAATTTCAAAAATCCATGAGACACGTTTAATATCATGGAGTAAAATGTGGTTCAATAAGATAAAAATAATTTTTGTTGAATAATAAATTTTTTACTTTTATTTACCACGGTTAAAAGTAAATAGGGTAATTATGGGTTAAAATGATATTATTATTACCCTAACACATGTCCTAATTCTATTGGATAAGTGTAATGTGACCAAAAAAACATAGGAATAAAATATTACCCTTTAGGTCCACTAGGATTAGATTAGGACAATTATTATTATTTTATTTAAAGAAGAGTTAAAATAGTTAAAATCGATGTTTAATAACTAAAACATTTTTTATATAGGGTTATACATAAGATAAATTCGACTATAAATATTCATTAGAAATATAAAAATATTTCCTACATAATGGTATTTTATTTAAAATTATAAGACATTAAAAAAATTTATTTATTAATGACACAATGATGATGCAGTAATTACCTAATTTAATGAAATATTAACATAATTGATATTATAAATACCTAAATAAATGTAATTTGAGACTTTTTATAAATTAAACTAAATTTTTAGGTTAATATAACATGTTAGTTTTGATTTAATTAACATTGTTCGACCAAATCATGTTGTTATGATTTTCACAAAAATTATTTAACAAATAGTGTCAAAATTGACATAAAATAGTTTTTTAGAAAAATATTATATTATTTATTGTTATTTTATTCCTAAAAATATAAGGATAGGAAAAATGACTTAGAAAAGTATATATATATTAATAATGAACAACATGGGGTTTGTTCGGCTTGTTATTGTAAGTTTATTAACCATATAGTGTAATAAAGCAAGAAGATAATGTAAAAGTTAAATTATATAACTGATCGTTAAATCTAAATGATAATGTCAAAATACTAAAATAATCTTGTCTAAATCCTATTGGATGAGATGATTTCGACCCATCCCCAGTTTAACTTCGAAATAAATCAATTTGGAGCTATTATAAACTGAATATGACTTTATTATAAAATAATATTTTATGTTTTTCCAAAGGTTCCCCTCTCCTCCCTTATAAAAAGGGAACCCCTTCCCTCTTCTCTTTACACCATTTTTAGCCTTGACGCTCGGCCAACCACTGCCAATTCCTCTTCTCAACGTCTATAGTTATATCACCGAGGTTATGGTCTTCTCATAAGACCAACTCTAGTGCCCTAAAAATAATTTTAATGGAGGTGTGTCAAGGAAGAGGAGGTTCAGATACGTACGAAGCATATCAGACCTAAGGTAAGGTATAATTTTTCAATCTCATTTTTATCCGAGATTTCTTATACATAAGTATTTAATGGGGTTATAGTTTTCAACCATGTCCATAAGAATGTTTTTCATAAAGTGTTTAATATTCTACCATGTATGTTTAATGTCATGTTTACCCCTCTTTGACATTTACTTTATGTTATGGAAGGAATACTTCTTTTGTTTACCATACGTGGAACTTTTGACTTTTCCCATAAAAGTACGAGGAGAATGTTTTTTAATTTATATGGCTTGAACTGATTTTTACGATTTTATAACACCTTATTTTCATGAAGCTTACTCTTAAAGTTTTAATGTCTATTTTAAAGAAAATACGTTTCTTTTAAAATTACATGGCATTTTGTGAAAAGAAAATGATTTTGAAAAGAAAGGATATTTTCCTCAAGAATTCATTTCAAGTGGTTTATCAAAACCATTTTCTATCTAAGATGACATTATTTCATATGTGTATGTTTCAAGTATCATGTATCTATGATTTACATGGTTTCAATTTTCATATGATGAAATGATATCCATTTGTTTTATATGGATTATGATATGATGGGATGATTTTTATGAAACCCATTTTTATTCATTGGGTTATGATGAATGATTTATGTTTATGTTGTGGCAGAAGTAAGAATGATTTCATAATGAGATGGGTGGGACCTATATCTCCCTCCAATTCATTGGGTAAAGATTTATATCTCATGAGATAGACAAGACTGAAAGAGCAAGTTAATCCAGTTTAGTGATACAAGACTGGAACGAGGAGTGAACTCGATTTAGAAAGGGACTTTGTCCACTATGATGGTCTTGGAAGCAATGCCTTGGATACTATGGAAATCATATCACGTGCTTAATGGTTTTCCACAATTACATGTTTTGTTTTCATGATATTTTATCAGGATTAATGTTTCATTATGATCCATGCCTTACGTACTGCCATGTTTTATGTCATTGATCATGTTCTTTATGTTTAAACATTATGTTCATGTATTTATGTTAAAATATATATGATTTTTTTTATTTTCTCCATTCCTACCATTACTGAGCATTTTAGCTCACCCTTTTATATGTTTTCTTGTCCCTAGGATTTAAAGAATGGTTTTAGGTAAGAAAACAAAAATGGGATGATCTTTATGGGAGATGTTGATGATCTTTCACCAAGATTAGAAGATTGTGTTCCGATATTCCAAAGACACTAACCTATTACAGTCCTTGAGTGTTGGTTCTTGTTATGTATAAAGTATTCCGCAAAAGTAATGTAATGTCCATGTAAGTCAAGCTTTGGGACTCTACACATGCTTCTACCTTCCATCAATATGGAAAGGGGTTCTATGGAGATGTAACCTTGATTCGATATTTTTTTATAAGGCCCCGTCATAGACGTAGTATAATTTCCCTTTCACATTTCACATTTAATTATTATTTATAAGCCCTTACCTTAGGCAGGTCAAGTGGTGAGGATACATGAAACATGATATTATTCAATTCTTAGTAATAAAAAGTTCATCATTATAGAGAGGATCACATTTCAGATGGTCAAGCAAAGGAACACCCAAAAGGTGGCTCAAACGTGTCAAAAACACTAAAAACCCAATTATGTAATATCCTTTGACATGAGGTGTATTGAGTTGTGGTTGAAACCTCTAACATATAATCACATATTTTGAAAGATAAAAACCATATGATTCTTAAAAGTATAATCATTTCATGTAAATTTATGATATAGACCCTCATGGAATTAGTTGGCCCCATAAGAATATTCCCAAATCAACAATCTTTCAGGACGAGTTATAGACCACCCAACCTAGGGTTGTACAATCCTTCTCCTTCGGTGTCGGCCCTTGAATTTCCTCGGATTGGAGTAGATGTAAGAAAGTGTAAAAATTTCTCAGATGATGATATCTATCTCTAGAGAATTAAAGAAGAATAATGGATAAATAGGACTTGAGTAATTACCGTCGTGCATCCAATGTGATGTATAAAAGCTCAATCAGATGCCAGAAAAAGGATATCTCTTGATTCCATGTATAGTTCTTCAAAAATACCATAATTGAATGAGAATTTTGTCAATCCCACATAAAATAATATTACGGAGTAAGGATTGACTTAATTAGATCATTAAGGGAATATTGGAAATTTACCTAGAAAAATTAGCTTGGGCACGTTTTGTCCACATGGTCTGTCAAACCGTGCACAAACTGTTTAGGACAGAACTACCCAAATGAGTTGGTCTAGATGGTGTGTAAAATCATATGAAACCCATGCATGGGAACCTAGGAAAAGGGGTGCTCTCATGGTTAGGCCACATGGCCTTGCACCAACCATGTGAGGTGGATCTATCCAAAAAACCACTGTCTCTACAGTTTCCCAAACCATGCCAAATTCCACATGATTTACTCTAAACCATGGGAAATGTCTATTTTCTCCAAAAGAATATGGGTTCTAGTCTCTGAACAATCCCCAAACACCCCTGGTACCTTTACCAACTCATTAGGAATCCATATTAGGTGAAAAATAATTATTTAGGAAAAAATTAAAGATCCATACCAGATTAAAAAACTCGTTTCTTACAGTCATCCCCCCTTCTATAAACTCACATGCCCAATATCTCCTTCCATGTGTGATGAAACAGTGAATGAATATTGATCTATACATTGTGAATCTGTGTTGGCTTACCTATCCCAGGTCCCATACTATACTCAGTTGAATTACCACAACACCCGTACGAGAGGAATAGACCTGCCTTTGAGAGACTTTGTGATTCAGTCAACGATGCGTACTGGATAATCCTCAAAGGTAGAATCAACATCTAACTCAAATTCATCAGGATCAATTGTATGAGATGGGTCAACATGATATTGGTGAAGCTTTGAGACATGAAATATGTTGTGCATGACACTGTACCTCTGAGGTAGTAGAAATAGATAGTCTACCAGCTCGACTATCTATAAAATTTTGAATGGCCCGATGTAATTAGGCAACAACATTACTTTCATCCATAACCATCTATGCCCAATCCTGTGTGATACCTGATGGAATATATAATCCCTATTTCAAACTGAAGAGGTCAGCGATGGCAATTGGGATAAGATTTCCGTCTTGACTGAGCAGTATTCACACACATCTTGATCATCAGAACCTATTCCGAAGTCTCCTGAATTAGAAGAGTAAATTGTAAGGCTACTTCACTAACCTATATCTAGAACAAGGGTTAACGGAATGACCTACCATATACGGCCTTAAAAATAAGTTTTCTGAATCAACGCTTGGAAACAGTTTTTATAAGAAAAACCACTAAGAGGGATAAGCTTCTCCCATGAACAACTGAAATCAAGTACACATGCTCAGAGTATATCCTCTTTGACCTGTATTTTACGTGTTAATTATCTATCAGTATGAGGGTGAAAATATGGTCTTTGAAGCTCTTAGGATATCATATCTTTCTATAACCCTTACTATAATTGTGTATTGAAAAAAGCATCCCTATTGGAAATGATAGTAAGTGGAACCCCTTGTAGTCGTATGATCTCAAAGACACATAGTCTTTAGGTTCATCAATTGAGAAATCCTCATCAATAGAAAATAACTGGGGTGATTTTTATAGTTAATAAATTACTACCAAGATAGAATCACTACCCCTTGGCGACCTAGGTATTTTGACTATGAAATCCATTGAAACATATGACCATTTCCATTCTGGAACTAGAAGTTCTTGTAACAAGCTTGCAGGTCCATGGTGCTCCTCCCTCACATGCTAATAGGCGGAACACCTAGTGATGAAGCCTGTAATCTGACATTGCATCCCAGTACACCAATACTGGTGTCTCATATCTAAATACATCTTTGAAATTCCTGGATGAACTGCCCAATGAGAAGAATGGGACTCTTTCATCAAATAATCTCTCATATTTATAGGAACCCAAATATGTCCACGTCGATGCAGGATGTCGTCTCTTTCCATGGACCAACCCAGAGGTGGGTTATCTCCTAATATACTCTCATGGATAACCAAACCTTCAGGATTTGAAAACTACCTACTCTTCACCTTCTCAAGGAGGGAAGATGTAAATGTTAAGGTGAGGAGATAAGAGTGTATGTGACTTTCATGAAACTCTGTGATGTTCAGAAAAAAGGGCCATTAATTTCCTATCATCACCAAATTCTTATATTTCCGACATTTGAGTGTTTTGACTCACTGCATATGTGACTACATTTACCTAGCTCGATGTATAAGAAAGCACAAAATCCTAGGATTTTAGATATTTGAAGAATATTCTTTTAAAAAGGTTTATTTCATTATGAGAAAAGATATACTTGAGGATATTGTGGTTTGTATACACCAAAAAGTGCTCACCCAAGTGATAGTGTCTTCAGCAATGTAAGTCATAAACAACAATTGCGAGCTCTAGGTCGTGAGTCGGGTAATGTCCCTCATGTGGCCTCAACTTTCAATATTTGTAGGCAATGACATTGTCTTACTGCATCAACATTACTCCTAGTACAATTTTTAATGCATCACAGAAGATGATATGAACTTTACATGGTTCTGGAGGAATTAGAATAGTTGTCGATACAAGCCACCCTTTTAGATCCATAAAGGATTTCTCACTTGCTTTTGACCTTTTGAACATAACACCCTTTTTAATTTCAGTAATAGGTGAAGAAAGATGAGAATAGTCTTGTATGAAACAACTGTAATATGAAGTGATCCTTATGAAAATCATGATATCAAACACATTCTTGGGATTCTCCTAGGAAACTACAACACTAACCTTTTTAGGGTCCATAAATACACTCAACTTTGAGATAATATGACCCAAGTAGTAGAATTTTTCAATCTAGAAGTCGCAATTATAAAAATTGGATGAAATATTTTTCTCTCTTAGTGTACTCAGAATGATCTCAAGATGTTTTGCATGGTATTTATGATTGTGATAGTACACCAAGATTTCATCCACAAAGACCATGACAAAAGAGTCGAAATAGGGGTGGAAAACCCTATTCATCAAAGCCATGAAAACGTTGAGCGCATTCGTAAGAACAAAAGCCATAATAGGATACTCATATAGACCATACCTTATTTGGAAAGATGAAAATGTATTTATGATGGTATGAATCACACCTAATGATAATCCGATATTAGGTCAATTTTTGAGAACACCGTTGCTTCTTGGAGCAAGTCAAAGAGATCATCTATTCAAGGATGTTGATACTGATTCGTGACCATAAGAAGGTTCAAAATTCTGAAATATATGCATAGAAGAAGTGTTCCATCCACCTTCTAGGATAAAATAATGGGTGAACCCCAAGAGGATATATGTGGAGGTATAAATCGTTTTGGCCTAAAGGTCCTCTATCTTACACATGAGCTCATGAATCATAGTAGGTTCCATCTAATACGGCGGGATGTACACTAGAGATGCTCCTAGAAGAAGATAAATTGGAAACACTACATCTCTCTTAGGAGGTAATCCATATAAGTCATCGGGAAATACTTACATGAAACGAACATCAATTGGGGTGATACTAGATTGAAAGAAACCCTAATCCTAAATGAAATCATTTTCAATCTAGGTGGTCACTTCACCAAGCCGATGAGGCTTCTGTCCAGCTCTCCCAGCCTAGACATCCCAGTCACCTTAGAAAAGATAACAACTGCCTTCTAGTATCGTGAAATAAACCATGTGTAGATAGTAGTCTAAAATGGTGTGATAGTGTACAAACCAATCTGTCTTGAGAATTACATCAAAGCCCATCATCTCACGAATAAAGAGATTCCAAATGAAATGGTAACTACCAAAATTGATGGGACTATCCCAGAATAAGAATATTCCCTCCATCTGTATTTTTACCTGTGTATAGAGGGTCATTAAATGATAGTGATATTGTATCTCTATTCTGAAACATTCCATGATAGATACATAAATAACAGAGTTTGAAGAACATGTATAAAACAAAGAATGGATAACAGTAGAGGCTACTAGAATAGTACCTCGTACTGTAGATGGTCCGTCACCTGGTCCTGGGGTATCAGTAGTAAATCATGAAAATGACCAGATTCATGGCCCTGTGAAATATATAGACTACCATAATCATGACTGTTATGCTGACGCTGCTGGTGATCAGGTGTTGGACTACCATGACCATGAAAGAATGTCTGACACTCCATAGGTTCCTTTTCACATTGGTTCCCCTTATTCCCTGGTCTTACACACTAATGACACACCACAGAGCTATCAAATTGGATACTTTGGCTACCACTTCCTTGATGAGGAGCCTCAAGCAACGTTTCCTGCCCCCGGAAGAGCTACTGTCCTAACAAGGCACTAATCTGTTAAGCCCAGTACTAATGTCGTCCCTTAGGTTCTGTTCAGTGATATGGGAATTATTATCTAATTCCGAAAATATAAGATGTAGAAAGACAATCACCTGGGTTTAAATGGTGTACTGGAGTCCATCCTCAAAATGTATTACTCATGAAATCTCATAACTAGATAGAAGTGGGGAAAAGAACTATAAATCGGTGAAACATGATGCATATTCCATAACTGACAATGAATCATACTAGATATGGAATAAATTTCTAGATTTGGAACATCTCAGTGCCTGAGGAATAAAAAATCATAGAAGGCAGTCTAGAAGTCAACCCATAACATGCCATGAGGATAACCGTTTTGGGTAACCACATCCCAACAAATCTTAGTTGAATCTCATAGCATCTGTGTTGCAATAATGAACCTATACTCTGGATGTGTTTCTAGATATTCAAAGATAGAAAATGTGGGCCATAAAAAAGACTCAACATCCTAATAACCACCATCCCCTGAATAAGTATTAGGATGGAACTGCTAGAACATATGGTTTAGATCATCCATTATAGGTGGTACCTATGGAGAACCGTGCATGGACTGCATCTTGCACAGGAAACTATCACAGACATAAGTATTAGTTCATGAATCCAGTACTACATGCATTACCTCATGTGGCAATTGTGGAGGTAATACCAGAAGCTTATGGACCGCCATGTATGGTGAATGGTTGTCACCACCCGCTTGGCGTACACATAACGACTTCATAGTGACATTGGTCTACAATTTCCAAGAACACACCTTAGAAAAATATTATAATCATACTACATAGTGTCACTTACGGATGTTAATCATAAGAAAACTCACTAACAATGGCATACTACCCAAACTAACTAATTTGATATCTAGGTATTGGTAAGCGATTAAGTATAATTATCAAGTCATTTTTCATTTAATTTCAAGGTTCACTCTTTTACCGTCCATAAACATGCAAGGCGATATAAGGATGTGCAACTAAATAATTTCATATTTGAGGATTCAGTTTATAATTGATAGCCATTTCCAATGAATTAGCGACCATACACCTATCAAAAGAAATGACAACAATTTAATTATAGTTTAATGGCTTGACTTGGTAAATTACACATCCCAACAACCGAGGGACCATACATATCATGAATTGAGACTAGAAATCACTAAATCAAAACCAATTGTAATACATTAATAAGAAACTCTCACATCATCACTTAAAAATCACAAGCATATCAAGCAATGATAACCAGTGAGATGCACCTATATTTCTTGGAAATATGCATGAGAAGTGAACTCTAAATGCCTATAATGATGCATATAACAATGCTTCATTCCTTCATATCATTGATTAAAGGATGAAATAAAATCCTCAAACAAAATAATAATAAACAACACCACAAATCATGTATGTCACCCAACGGTGATATAATATCAACTATAATCAAATAAATAAAAAAACAATTTTATTATTGGAAATATGGATTTTACCCCAAACATGGGTTCATGATGCCCAAGAATGGCATATGTCCAACTCCCAAGTGTTCTTATTCTCTAATAAATTGTCTCCATATAGAAATGAATGAAAAGAACCTGCCTCTAAGACCACATTGTGATGTCTCGAGACCAAATGACACTTAAGGGGTGCCCCGAGCTCGGTTGGCCACATGGCCTCAACCGCATCTTCCGAAATGCTAGAGGCTGTTGATTAGTAGCAAGGGCCTAGGGTGTGTCCATGGAAGACTATTAACTCATTCATAGAGTATAGAATATGGAAGGAATATAAATGAATAGTAAAGAGAGGAATCAAAAAATATAACATAAATGAAGAGATAATGAAAAATGATGCAATAGATAAATGAGAATAATAATAACAGAATCAATTGGAACAACGATGATGTAATGTCATGTCACAAGAAAAATGGGAAACATGGATATAATAATATAGTCATAAAATTTTCCACAATGAAAATGAAAACAAATCTTTCTCTAAGAATCATGATATCTAACTCAGTCATCTACTATCAAGATCTATCCTATACACCAATCAATCATGTGTTTGAAGCCCTATTCATCCCTTTATCAACACCTGAAATCATGTAATCTACCCTAGATACCAATTGGTTCCCAGAGAGGGTGTGAGGTAAATCTTAATGGGACACCACCAATGCTATATATACTATATGGACCATGTAATGGAATATAGTAGTGTTAGTGTATGCATATAAAAAGTAAAGCAAATTGTACAATATAACTAGATACCCAAGTAATTACTTCATTCCTCATCTATTTTCTAAACTTTTAACTAGTTAATTAATTAAAAAATTACCATTTAATGTTAATAGGTCATGAGAGGCATATCTAGCATTGAAATCACCTCATGATAGTATAAGTAGTGAAGGTCCCAAAACGTAACAAGGCAACCTGACAATGATATCTGATGAGGGAGTTCCTGGGTAATGACCTAGGTAACATAAATATTAATGAATGATAACTCAGTAGTATCTAATTCTCGCTATGTGGTAAGAGTGTAATCCTAGGAGAGTAATCCAAGGCATTCCCTAATAAGGCACCTACTGAGTCTAAGGTGATTGACCAAGGTAAAACGGGGCTAGGCAAGGATAGGGCTCGATGGCATTTCACCATGGCGCCTACTTGTTAATGATGGATCTCTAGAGTGTATCTAACGCATTCTATAATAATTAAAGGGATCATATGTATGTATACCAAAAATCTAATTAATATACAAGAACCAGAGACAAGGTGGGTATCATCCTATGGAAACTGTATCCTTGAATCAAAATGGGATTTTCGAGACCCCAGGAATTATTCTCTCAAAATCCAAGGCAAGCTTGAGTCAGTACATTCCTATTTGATATTTTAATCACGTAATAATTCATTTCTATCAAGTATTACCTTCTATTATTGTGAATAGGTCAAGTAGAGTTGAAACCATTTATTTAATGGTCCACTCATTGTCTTCTATTAGTGTGGATTGGCTAAGTGTAACACCCCGACCCCAGCTACCCAGAGTCGGTGCATTACTTCGTAACATTGGCATGATCACAAAAGATCAAGTCTCGAATGACCGATTAGTTTAGTAGCCTTGGAAACACTAGATACATTCATAAATGTTATATTACAACATAAGGTGAAAAACTAATAACAAAGTCTTCATAGTCCACACTCATATCCTCTTCTGACTATCCCTGCAAGTCATTCATAAAATACTTCTTTACATCCTGGAAAATATTAAAACATTGAAAGGGGTGAGCTCAGATGCTCAGTAAGGATAACAATATTGCGGATGCTTTCATAAATAAACAATAACATTTAAGGCAATGTATAACTAAAACAAAAGCCTTTTAAACATGAACTTCAACATAATATGGAAAAAGTAAAATGAGATAATGACATTTACTTATTCACATGGATATTCTACTCGTTGAATAATCGCATGCAATATCAATAACCAATTTCATAATGATGGAATGCATAATGCCAGACTATCATAACCAGATAGTCAAGGCCTCATGCCAAGACCACAAATATGATTTTGTCAAGGCCTCATGCCAAGAAACTAGTTTGTCTCATGAGACCTGCCGATGCATCGAGGAGCTATAGCGGGCTCCACCCGTCACTTATTAAGTCCAATGCATTCCTCATATGAATATGTTTAAACATATCATAAACCATAACATAATCGTATCGCATAAGACATGCATAATGGAAACATAACATTTCCACATTTGAATCACAAGATATCAATACAACACATTGATATAATAAAAATGCCTTCAAAACCATATTCAATACCAAAATAAAAGAAAAGTATAACATGGTATTTATTTTTCTATAAAAAAGAGTTATGGATTATAGAGGAAGACAAAACTCAAATAGTGGTCACGGCGGCGGAGAAGTCATTGTCGCCGCATACGTACGACAAAAACATTCCATTTTTCCGTTTAGTAAACACTTCATATAAAAAAGATTCCTTTTGAATAAACGTAAAAGTCAAAGGGGTTTATACACCGTATAGAAGAAAGTTGTGTACAAAACCAAATATGCATCAATGAAAGGAGATTGAGACGAAGTCCTTAAAAAGATCATTTTTAAAATAAAATAGATCTATTATGTGTATTAAATATAGGTACACATAAAGAATGTAAAAATACAAAATAGGACATAATAATATTATGACACAATTTGAAAGTAGGAGATTAACCCAAAGAATGGATGTTGGGTTAAGAAATTCCCTTACCTTGCGTCTTGTCCTGACTCAACCGTTCTTTAACATCCTGAATAATAAACTAGATTTTATTTCTATTTATTTAAGAACCTTTTTCATGTTAATTATTCTTTTTATATCCCTTATTACCATGTTATGAACATTATATAATTATTAATGTTTATAACGGTCATTTTGTCGATCTTAGGTACTTGAGTCAAAAATAAAATTCTTATAATTACAAGTTGTTCATGTGGTAATATATCCATTATATCCAGAATTATATTCATGATATAGATATCATATATCTCATATATATCCAGTATATACATGCATTTATAATATTCCATAATGTTTAGAGGTAAGAAATGAAATGCACCGTTCATGGAGACGGTAAGCCGTACGTACGCATGAATGCTACTTTCATTTCTATTTCATATTTAATGAAATCATAATGATATAAAGGTGTATTATAATTCCAGTATAACATCATATATAATATCATTTACTCCATCCCTTATACATCCCACATATGGCACTAACGATTCAAATCACTTTGAGGGGGCGGTAGTCCGTACTTCCTAAAATGAAAATATCGCATTTATCCATAATGGAAATAATAAAGGTATGCCATAAATGAAAAATAAATAACCTTAAGTAAAACATAAACATATTATATATCATTTATAAATAGAGTGACATATTAATGGCCACCTTTGAAGGTGTTTTATGAGTGTTGAACAATCATCATTTCGTGAGGCAGAAATTATCCATCCACAGAAACCGTATGTTCTTTAACCATTAGATGTAGGTGTGTGTAAGTGTAGCTCGAATACTTCTTATAAAAATAACCTGGTATATTTAGGATACTGTTTTTGTTACAAAATAAATGAATAAAAAGAGTTTATGGGGTTGTACAATCAAAATAAAACAAAATAACATAAGAGAAGACATTACCTTAAAATTGGGTAACTCTTTTGATTTGAGCCAATGGCTTCCTTGGAAAGACTTCTGACCAAAGTGAGGCTTCTAGGAGTAAGGTAGGGAAGTTGGGAGAGTATTTGGGAAGAGTTTGGCCGAGGCAAAAGGCTTTGAAAGTGTGAGTAAGGTGGTAGAGGTGGGGGCCTTTTATAAGTGGAGAGGAGGGGCACTCTTGGAAAGTAATGAAATATTACTTTTTAATACAATGATTTTCGGATTCTAAAGGTCCCACACTTATATAATTCTAGGATAAGGTGATAAGGGTTAATCATCTGCCCATAAAATAGTCTTTGGACAAGTGTAAGCCTTGGATTTTACATTATCTTTTCATTTTATTAAAATCGTTAAATAATGAGGTCATCGCTGCATCATCATGATGTCATAAATAATTTAATTTATTTAATGTCTAAAAATTATAAAAAAATACTATGATGTAGGAAATATTTTTATATTCCCAATGACTATTTATAGTCAAAAATATAACTTGTATAACCCCATGTAAAAATTGTTTTAGTAAACAATTTCATGTTTGTGTCATTTTTTACATTAACATTAAATAAAAGGTATTTATGTCATTTTCCAAATAAAGTGGCTCCATGGGGTCCTCAAGTGGACCCATGTACTGTCTTGTTCGGCCATGACTCATCCAATAGGGATAGGATAAGTGGAAAGGTCATTTCCTATTATGAAAACATTATTTTTACCTTAAACTACACTAATTAACTCTAATCACGATGAAGAACTTAAAAGTTACTATTCACCAAAAATTATTTTAATCTCATTGAACCACATTTTACTTCTTAATGACAACCATGTATGTCAGATTTTTGAAATTCAAAACACAGAAGTGGTAAAATTTCATTTAAACGAAAAATCAGTTTTTATAAGTACCACTTAGTGGTTTCACTATTCATCAAAAATTGAAGTTTTTCGGAACAATGCCAAAATTTCACCCTAAGATATAATTGATATTCCGAATTCAAAAATGATGTCTATTTTACAAAATTCCAAACATATAAGTTGCATTAATTAATTTTATAATTAATTCCTGCTGTCACAACAAATAGCGTGTTTTTAAGAAACAATTTATATCAAAAGATTGACAATTGTTAATGCCCAATTTCAATGTTAAGATAATTCTAATGTCCACCATTGGATAAAATGGTAAAAATATATTCTAATTATACTCTAAAACCTCTCAATATTATAATTTATCACTATAAATTATTTTGATTAAAAAAGTTGTTTTTAAGTATTTTTCACTATTCATAAAAAATTGAAGTTCTCAGAAAAATACCAAAAATTCAACATAGGCCAATTTCGATATTCTGAATCCAAAAATGAAGTCCATTTTGAAATATAAAATTTCTATACTTTTAAAAAGTGGTTATTACTATTCATAACGGCTACTTTGATTAGTCGCGGTGTTTTAGAACTCGAAGTTGCGTACAATGCAAGCTATTGCATTATTGAATGAGAAGTGTATCGTGGAAGCTCGTTATGTTACATTCTCCCCTCCTTCAATAAATTGCGTCCTCGCAATTTGGAATCTTTTCTTTGAAAATAAAAGTTTGAAAAGGTAAAATACCTTTGTGGAAAACCCACATCAGAAATAAGATTAATAAAATTTAGCCTTAATAAGAGGGAAAGGGAAATGAAAAAGTCACCACCCAATTATGATCTCGATTAGGAGAACATTGGTGGAAATTAGAGACATATAATTGGAGTAAAAACGTAATTATTTATAGGGAGTGATTGAGGTCATCAATCACAATCAACTGTAAAATTGAGGGCCTCAAAGCCTTCAATCTATGTTGATTTAAAATAACATCAGTTCAACAAGACATAAGGTATTAGGATAACACATTTTTTTGTTTTAATATCCCTTTACTAAAGTTTAATAATTAATTTATTCATTGAATAAGAAAAAGGTATATATATATTTACGCTTGACAATTAGAGTTTCATCCTTCAACTCATCTTTCACTCAAAAAGATTATAGAACTCAAAAATATTATACTTATCCTAATTGTATAAGGTTCCAAATGTTAACACATACCATTTAGATTAGTAAAATTATTTTGTAACAACGAGGGACTTCTTGTAGGCTAGTGGAAGGAAATAAAGGCCTGTCACACTATGGTTGTGGGTTCGATTCCTGCAGCTTTGTCCGACGCGACGGTTATGCCCGACCCTACAGGTTGTCCTTTTCCTAAAACTATAGTATTATAATATTTCAAAAATAATCTTCATAATTTGTTTAACCTTAAACAATACTATACAAATATCAACTTAATCCACTCCAAAGATTATAGTTATCCAAAATACCTCTGTCCAGACTTTCTCTAAAAGGTCTCTTAATTCTAAAATCAGTTTATCAGATTTCCCAAACAAAGTAATGTTTCTATTATTGTCACATACTAAAAATATAATTACCTTCATCATATTAAAACCTTACTAAAATCAACATGTACTATAGTACAATCCTTATATTTAATTATATATCACATTATTCTAATAACCATAATATAATCCATGAGTCCAAAAGCACCAATACATTAGTTATTCTGCTTCAACTGTAGTAACAGCATAAGATTGTCATTGATCCCTTGGCCTTTTCTGAGGTATGTTTCCCTGACGCTTAGGACATTCATTTTCATAATGCCCCATTTCCCTATAATTGTAGCATTCAACATTGATAGCCTCTTTCTTTCCATTGCAATCACGCACCTGGTGACCTTTTTCCCCACATTTATAACAAACTCCCATTCCTTTTAGGCAAGTACCAGGGTGATTCTTCCCACAATTATCAGATAATAGAAAATCCTACTTTCCATTTTTCCATTTATCTGTCTCCTGTTCAACCGTTCTCTTCTTCTCTTGCTTTACTTTGTTGTCATAAGACTTAGAGAATTCCTTTTCTATCTTGATAGAACATGAGACAATATCTTCGTATGACGAGAAGGTTTGTGAGACTAATGCTCGACGGAGAAATGGTTTTAACCCATAAAAGAAACGATCAATCTTATTTCTTGGGTTATGTATATAATCTGCATCATGTCTCGCTAACCTTGTAATGTTGGCCTCATACTTTGCGACATTCTCATTCTCCTTTTGTCTCAGACAAAAAAATTTTCTTTTCATATCTGCTCGATGGTCACGAGGATAGTATTTTTCTAGGAAAAGCTCTTTGAACTCCCTCCATTCCATATTCGATACGTCATCATCTTCCTTTGTGTTTTGAATCAGCGACCACCACTAATCGGCATCTCCAGTGAGGCGGTAAACTGTCATGACAACCGTCTCCCTTTCGCTACTCCCCAAGGCATGGAATATTTTCTCTAAGGAGTTTATCAATTTCTCAGCTACTAATGTATTTTTACCCCCATTAAATGTTGGCGGTTGTTGCCTCATGAAGCGGTCTATCATTGATCCTCCACGTTGTGGATCAGGGTGATCCATACGAGTAAGGTTATTATTCAAAACTTGAGTGAGTTGTCCCAGTATGGTAATAAGTTGATCAGCACCAGTTGTATCTCCAAATCCACAATAATTATCTTGAGCAGGAGGGCAATCCCTAAATGGAGTGCGTGCATTGATACGGTTTCCATTCCTTCCACTAGGCGCCATTTCTAAAAAATGGCATAAACTATATTAGTTTATGAATCAAAATACATAATTCCATACTTGTAAGATTATTAACATAAATTGAACTATTTATGGATATAATCCATAAAAATGTTTTCTTTGAGAAAGTATATAATCATAACCCTTCATAGTGGTTTATAAAGAAAATGAGAATTATCCAAAGCATATCCCCCGGGAGTGTCGTAACCAAGAGTGCAGCAAGGCCCGTTGTCGTGCACTATTTCTCATTCGAGTCTATCTCAAAGCGTTGTTTTCGGGTTTTACACCTAGGTACATTTGTGCAAGAGCCGCCTCTACCTGATCGTATCCAGATAGGGATGTATTTCTTGGAAAACTCACAAAATCTCTACAATAACAAAATTCTAGGAAGTACTTCTATACTAATCCTCAAAGTCTATCTTTGGGCTATGTGGTCTAATCAGAGTTTATCTAAATCTAGCTTCCAAGGTTAGTACTAAACTGCCTCTGATACCAACTGTAACGCCCCAACCCCAGCTACCCAGAGTCGGTGCATTACTTCGTAACATTGGCATGATCACAAAACATCAAGTCTCGAAAGACCGATTAGTTTAGTAGCCTTGGAAACACTAGATACATTCATAAATGATACATTACAACATAAGGTGAGAAACTAATAACAACGTCTTCATAGTCCACACTCATATCCTCTTCTGACTATCCCTGCAGGTCATTCTTAAAATACTTCTTCACATCCTGTAAAATATTAAAACATTGAAAGGGGTGAGCTCAAATGCTCAGTAAGGATTACAATATTGCGGAAGCTTTCATAAATAAACATTAACATTTAAGGCAATGTATAACTAAAACAAAATCCTTTTAAACATGAACTTCAACATAATATGGCAAAAGTAAAATTAGATAATGCCACTTACTTATTCACATGGATATTCTACTGGTCGAATAATCACATGCAATATCAATAACCACTTTCATAATGATGGAATGCATAATGCCAGACTATCATAACCACGTAGTCAAGGCCTCGTGCCAAGACCACAAATAAGATTGTGTCAAGGCCTCGTGTCAAGACACTAGTTTGTCTCATGAGACCTGCCGATGCATCGAGGAGCTACAGCGGGCTCCACCCGTCACTTATTAAGTCCAATTCATTCCTCATATTAATAGGTTTAAACATATCATAAACCACAACTTAATCGTATCACATAAAACATTCATAAAGGAAACATAACATTTCCACATTTCAATCACAAGATATCAATACAACACATTCATATAATACAAATGCTTTCAAAAACATTTTCAATACCAAAATAAAAGAAAATTATAACATGGTATTTATTTTTCATTAAAAAAAAGGTATGGCTTGTAGAGGAAGCCGAAACTCAAATAGTGGTCACGGTAGCAGAGAAGTCATTGTTGCCGCATACGTACGACAAAAACATTCCCTTTTGTCGTTTAGTAAACGCTTCGTATAAAAAATATTCCTTTTGAATAAACGTAAAAGTCAATGGGGTTTATACACCATATAAAAGAAAGTTGTGTATAAAACAAAATAGGCCTCAATGAATGGAGATTGAGATGAAGTCCTTAAAAATATCATTTTTAAAATAAAATAGATCTATTATGTGTATTCACTATAGGTACACATAAATAACGTAAAAATACAAAATAGGACATAATAATATCATGACATAATTTGAAAGTAGGAGATTAACCGAAAGAATGGATGTTGGGTTAAGAAATTACCTTACCTTGCGTCTTGTCCTGACTCGACCGTTCTTTAACATCCTGAATAATAAACTAGATTTAATTTCTATTTACCTAAGAACCTATTTCATGTTCATTATTCCTTTTATATCTCTTATTACCATGTTATGAACATTCTGTAATTATTAATGTTTATAACGGTCATTTTGTCGATCTTAGGTACTTGAGTCAAAAATAAAATTCGTATAATTACAAGTTGTTCATGTGGTGATATATCCATTATATCCAGAATTATATTCATGATATAGATATCATATATCTCATATATATCCAGTATATACATGCATTTATAAGATTCCATAATGTTTAGAGGTAAGAAATGAAGTGCACCGTTCATGGAGATGGTAAGCCATACATACGCATGAACGCTACTTTCATTTCTATTTCATATTTAATGAAATCATAATGATATAAAGGTATATTATTATTCCAGTATAACATCATATATAATATAATTTACCCCATCCTTTATACATCCCACATATGGCATTAACGATTCAAATCACTTTGAGGGGGCGGTAGTCCGCACTTCCTAAAATGAAAATATCGCGTTTACCCATAATGGAAATAATAAAGGTATTCCATAAATTAAAAATATAGAACCTTAAGTAAAACATATACATATTCTATATAATTTATAAATAGAGTGACATCTTAATGGCCACCTTTGAAGGTGTTTTATGAGTGTTGAACAATCATCTTTTCGTGAGGCAGAAATTCGCCATCCACAGAAACCGTATGTTCTTTAACTATTAGATGTAGGTGTGTGTAAGTGTAGCTCGAATCCTTCTAATAAAAACATCCTAGTATATTGAGGATACTGGTGTTGTTACAAAATAAATGAATAAAAAGAGTTTATGGGGTTGGAGAAGCAAAATAAAACAAAATAACATAAGAGAAGACATTACCTTAAAATTGGGTAACTCTTTTGATTTGAGCCAAAGGCTTCCTTGGGATGACTTCTGCCCAATGTGAGGCTTCTAGGAGTAAGGGAGGTAAGTTGGGAGAGTATTGGGGCATAGGTTGGCAGATCCAAAAGGCTTTGAATGTGTGAGTAAGGTGGTAGAGGTGGGGGCCTTTTATAAGTGGAGAGGAGGGGCACTCTTGGAAAGTTATGAAATATTACTTTATTATACAATGATTTTCGGATTATAAAGGTCCCACACTTATATAATTCGTGGCTAAGGTGATAGCTGTTATAAATTTACCCATCTAATAGTCTTTGGACAAGTGTAAGCCTTGTATTTTACATTATCTTTTCATTTTATTAAAATCGTTAAATAATGAGGTCATTGCTGCATCATCCTGATGTCATACATAATTTAATTTATTTAATGTCTAAAAATTATACAAAAACTACTATGATGTAGGAAATATTTTTATATTTCCAATTACTATTTATAGTAAAACATATGACTTGTATAACCCCATGTAAAAATTGTTGTAGTAAAACATTTCATGTTTGTGTCATTTTTTACTTTAACATTAAATAAAAGGTATTTATGTCATTTTCCAACTAAAGTGGCTGCATGGGGTCCCCAAGTTGACCCATGGATTGTCTTGGTCGGACATGACTCATAAAATAGGGGTAGGTCAAGTGTAAAGGTCATTTCATATAATTAAAACATTAGTTTTACCTTAAACTACACTAATTACCTCTAATCGTGATTAAGAACTGAAAAGTTACTATTCACAAAAAATTATTTTAATCTCATTGAACCACATTTTACTTCTTAATGACAACCATGTATGTCGGATTTTTGAAATTCAAAACCCAGAAGTGGTAAAATTTCATTTAAACGAAAAATCAGTTTTTATATGTACCACTTACTGGTTTCACTATTCATCAAAAATTGACGTTTTTCAGAACAATGCCAAAATTTCACCCTAAGCTATAATTGATATTCCGAAATCAAAAATGGTGTCTAATTTAAAAAATTCCAAACATATAAGTTGCATTAATTAATTTTATAATTAATTCCCGCTGTCACAACAAATAGTGTGTTTTTGAGAAACAATTTATATCAAAAGATTGACAATTGTTCATGCTCAATTTCAATGTTAAGTTAATTCTACTGACCACCATTGGATAAAATGGTAAAAATATATTATAATTATACTCTAAAACCACTCAACAGTATAATTTATCACTATAAATTATTTTGATTAAAAAAGTTGTTTTTAAGTATTTTTCACTATTCATAAAAAATGGAAGTTCTCAGAAAATACCAAAAATTAAAAATAGGCTAATTTTGATATTCCGAATCCAAAAATGAAGTCCATTTTGAAATATGAAATTTCTATAATTTTAAAAAGTGGTTATTACTATTCATAACAGCTACTTTGATTAGTCGCGGTGTTTTAGAACTCGTAGTTGCGTACAATGCAAGCTATTGCATTATTGAATGAGAAGCGTATCAGGGAAGCTCGGGGTGTTACACTCTCCCCTCCTTCAATAAATTGCATCCTCGAAATTTGGAATATTTTCTTTGAAAATAAAAGGATGAAAAGGGAAAATACCTTTGTGGAAAACCCACATCGGAAATAAGATTAATAAAATTGAGCCTTAATAAGAGGGAAAGGGAAATGAAAAAGTCACCACCCAATTATGATCTCGATTATGAGAACATTGGTGGTAATTAGAGACATATAATTAGAGGAAAAACGTAAATATTTGTAGGGAGTGATTGAGGTCATCATTCATAATCAACTTTCAAAATGAGGGCCTCAAAGCCTTCAATCAATGTTGATTTAAAATATCATCAGTTCAACAAGACATAAGGTACTAGGATAACACATTTTTTTGTTTTAATATCCCTTTACTAAAGTTTAATAATTAATTTATTCATTGAATAAGAGATAGGTATATATATATTTATGCTTGACAATTAGAGTTTCATCCTTCAACTCATCTTTCACTCAAATTGATAATAGAACTCAAAAATATTATACTTATCCTAATTGTATAAGGATCCAAATGTTAACACATACCATTTAGATTAGTAAAATTATTTTGTAATAACCAGGGACTTCCTGTAGGATAGTGGTAGGAAATAAAGGCTTGTCGCACTATGGTTGTGGGTTCGATTCCTGCAGCTTTGTCCGACGTGACGGGTTATGCCCCACCGTGCAGGTTGTCCTTTTCCTAAAACTATAGTATTATAATATTCCAAAAATAATCTTCATATTTTTTTAACCTTAAACAATACTATCCAAATATCAACTTAATCCACTCCAACCTTTATAGTTATCCAAAAAACCTCTCTCCAGACTTTCTCTAAAAGGACTCTTAATTACAAAATCAGTTTAGCATATTCCCCAAACAAAGTAATGTTTCTCTTCTTGTCACATACTAAAAATATAATTACCTTCATCATATTAAAACCTTACTGAAATCAACATGTACTGCAGTATAATCCTTATATATATATATATCACATTATTCTAATAACCAGAATATAATCCATGAGTCCAAAAGCACCAATACATTAGTTATTCTGCTTCAACTGTAGTAACAGCATTGGATTGTCCCTGATCCCTTGGCCTTTTTTGAGGTATGTTTCCCTGACGCTTAGGACATTAATTTTCTTAATGCCCCATTTCCCTACAATTTTAGCATTCAACATTGATAGCCTCTTTATTTCCCTTGCAATCACGCGCCTGGTGACCTTTTTCCCCACATTAATAACAAACTCCCATTCCTTTTAGGCAAGTACCAGTGTGATTCTTCCCACAATTATCACATAATGGAATATCATAATTTCCCTTTTTCCATTTATCTGTCTCATGTTCCACCGTTCTCTTCTTCTCTTCCTTTACTTTTTTTTCACAAGACTTGGAGAATTCCTTTTCTATCTTGATAGAACACGAGACAATATCTTCGTATAATGAGAAGGTTTGTGAGACTAATGCTCGACGGAGAAATGGTTTTAACCCATCAAAGAAACGATCAATATTATTTCTTGGGTTATGTATATAATCTGCAGCATGCCTCGCTAACCTTGTAAAGTTGGCCTCATACTTTGCGACATTCTCATTCTCCTTTTGTCTCAGACTCAAAAATTGTATTTTCATATCTGCTCGATGGTCACGAGGATAGTATTTTTCTAGGAAAAGCTCTTTGAACTCCCTCCATTCCATATTTGATACATCATCATCTTCCTTTGTGTTTTGAATCAGCGACCACCACTGATCGGCATCTCCAGTGAGGTGGTATACTTTAATGATATCCTTCTCCCTTTCGCTACTCCCCAAGGCATGGAATATTTTCTCTAAGGAGTTTATCCATTGCTCAGCTACTAATGGATTTGTACCCCCATTAAATGTTGGCGGTTGTTTCCTCATGAAGCGGTCTAACATTGATCCTCCACGTTGTGGATCAGGGTGATCCATACGAGTAAGGTTATTATTCATAACATGAGTGAGTTGTCCCAGTATGGTAATAAGTTGATCAGCACCAGTTGTATCTCTAGATCCACAATAATTACCTTGAGCAGGAGGGCAATCCCTACACGGAGTGCGTGCATTGATTCGGTTTCCATTCCTTCCCTAGGCACCATTTCTAAACAATGGCATAAACTATATTAGTTTATGAATCAAAATACATAATTCCATACTTGTAAGATACTTAACATAAATTGAACTATTTATGGATATAATCCATAAAATGTATTCTTTGATGATGTATATACTCATAACCCTTAATAGTGGTTTATAATGAAAATGAGAATTATCCAAAGCATATCCCCTGGGATTGTCGTAACCAAGAGTGCAGCAAGGCCCGTTGTCGTGCACCAGTTCGCATTCGAGTCTAGCTCGAAGCGGTGTTTTCAGGTTTTACCCCTAGGTACATCTGTGCCAGAGCCGCCTCTACCTTCTCGTATCCAGACAGTGATTTATTGCTCAGAAAAGTCACAAAATCTCTACAATAAAAAAATTCTAGGAAGTACTTCTATACTAATCATCAAAGTCTATCTTTGGGTTATGTGCTCTAATCAGAGTTTATCTAAATCTAGCTTCCAAGGTTAGTACTAAACTGTTTCTGATACCAACTGTAACGCCCTGACCCCAGCTACATAGAGTTGGTGCATTACTTCGTAACATTGGCATGATCACAAAAGATCAAGTCTCTAAAGACCGATTAGTTTAGTAGCCTTGTAAACACTAGAAACATTCATAAATGTTACATTACAACATAAGGTGAAAAACGAATAACAAAGTCTTCATAGTCCTCACTCTTATCCTCTTCTGACTATCCCTCCAGGTCATTCATACAATACTTCGTCACATCCTGGAAAATATTAAAACATTGAAAGGGGTGAGCTCAGATGCTAAGTAAGGATAACAATATTGCGGAAGCTTTCATAAATAAACATTAACATTTAAGGCAGTGTATAACTAAAACAAAAGCCTTTTAAACATGAACTTCAACATAATATGGCAGAAGTAAAATGAGATAATGCCATTTACTTATTCACATGGATATTCTACTGGTCGAATAATCACATGAAATATCAATAACCACTTTCATAATGATGGAATGCATAATGCCAGACTATCATAACCACGTAGTCAGGGCCTCGTACCAAGACCACAAATACGATTTTGTCAAGGCCTCGTGCCAAGACACTGGTTTGTCTCATGAGACATGCCGATGCATCGAGGAGCTATAGCAGGCTCCACCCGTCACTTATTAAGTCCAATGCATTCCTCATATGAAAAGGTTTAAACATATCATAAACTATAACATAATTGTATCACATAAAACATATATAAAGGAAACTTAAAATTTCCACATTTCAATCACAAGATATCAATACAACACATTGATATAATAAAAATGCATTCAAAACCATTTTCAATACCAAAATAAAAGAAAAGTATAACATGGTATTTATTTTTCATTAAAAAAAAGGTATGGCTTGTAGAGGAAGCCGAAACTCAAATAGTGGTCACGGCGGCGGAGAAGTCGTTGTCGCCGCATATGTACGACAAAAAAATTCCTTTTTTTCGTTTAGTAAACGCTTCTTATAAAAAATATTTATTTTGGATAAACTTAAAAGTCAAAGGGGTTTATACACCATATAAAACAAAGTTGTGTATAAAACCAAATATGCCTCAATGAAAGGAGATTGAGACGAAGTACTTAAAAAGATCATTCTTAAAATAAAATAGATCTATTATGTGTACTCACTATAGGTACACATAAATAATGTAAAAATACAAAATAGGATATAATAATATCATGACATAATTTAAAAGTAGGAGATTAACCCAAAGAATGGATGTTGGGTTAAGAAATTCCCTTACCTTGCGTCTTGTCCTGACTCGACTGTTCTTTAACCTCCTGAATAATAAACTAGAGTTAATTCCTATTTACATAGGAACATTTTTCATGTTCATTTTTCCTTTTATATCCCTTATTACCATTTTATCGACATTATGTAATTATTAATGTTTATAACGGTCATTTTGTCGATCTTAGGTACTTGAGTCAAAAATAAAATTCTTATAATTACAAGTTGTTCATGTGGTGATATATACAATATATCCAGAATTATATTCATGATATATATATCATATATCTCATATATATCTATAATATACATTCATTTATAATATTCCATAACTTTTAGAGGTAAGAAATGAAAAGCACCGTTCATGGAGACGGTAAGGCGTACGTACGCATGAATGATACTTTCATTTATATTCAATATTTAATGAAATTATAATGATATAAAGGTATATTATAATTCTAGTATAACATCATATATAATATCATTTACTCCATCCTTTATACATCCTACATATGGGATTAACGATTCAAATCACTTTGAGGGGGCGGTAGTCCGCACTTCCTAAAATGAAAATATCGCGTTTACCCATAATGGAAATAATAAAGGTATGACATGAATTAAAAATAAAGAACCTTAAGTAAAACATAAACATATTATATATCATTCATAAATATAGTGACATCTTAATGGACACCTTTGAAGGTGTTTTATGAGTGTTGAACAATCATCGTTTCGTGAGGCAGAAATTCACCATCCACAGAAACCGTATGTTCTTTAACCATTAGATGTAGGTGTGTGTATGTGTAGATCTAATCATTCTTATAGAAACATCCTAGTATATTGAGGATACTTTTTTTGTTACAAAAGAAATGAATAAAAAGAGTTTATGGGGTTTGAGAAGCAAAATAAAACAAAATAACATAAGAGAAGACATTACCTTAAAATTGGGTAACTCTTTTGATTTGAGAAAAAGGCTTACATGGGATGACTTCTGCCCAATGTGAGGCTTCTAGGAGTAAGGGAGGTATGTTGGGAGAGTATTGGGGCAGAGGGTGGCCGAGCCAAAAGGCTTTGAATGTGTGAGTAAGGTGGTAGAAGTGGGGGCCTTTTATAAGTGGAGAGGAGGGGCACTCTTGGAAAGTAATGAAATATTACTTTATTATACAATGATTTTCGGATTATAAAGGTCCCAAACTTATATAATTCGAGGCTAAGGTGATAAGGGTTAGAAATATACCCATAAAATAGTCTTTGGATAAGAGTAAGCCTTGGAGTTTACATTATCTTTTCATTTTATTAAAATCGTTAAATAATGAGGTCATCGCTGTATCATCATGATGTCATAAATAATTTAAGTTATTTTATGTCTAAAAATTATCAAAAAAATACTATGATGTAGGAAATCTTTTTATCTTTCCAATTACTATTTATAGTCAAAAATATGACTTGTATAACCCCATGAAAAAATTGTTTTAGTAAAACATTTCATGTTTGTGTCATTTTTTACTTTAACATTAAATAAAAGGTATTTATGTCATTTTCCAACTAAAGTGGCTCCATGGGGTCCCCAAGTTGACCCATCCATTTTTCCTAGTCGGAAATGACTCATAAAATAGGGGTAGGACAAGTGTAAAGGTCATTTCATATTATTAAAACATTATTTTTACCTTAAACTACACTAATTACCTCTAATCGCGATTAAGAACTTAAAAGTTACTATTCACCAAAAATTATTTTCATATCATTGAACCACATTTTACTTCTTAATGACAACCATGTATGTCAGATTTTTGAAATTCAAAACACAGAAGTGGTAAAATTTCATTTAAACGAAAAATCAGTTTTTCTATGTACCACTTAGTGGTTTCACTATTCATCAAAAATTGAAGTTTTTCAGAACAATGCCAAAATTTCACCCAAAGCTATAATTGATATTCCGAATTCAAAAATGATGTCTATTTTAAAAAATTTCAAACATATAAGTTGAATTAATTAATTTTATAATTAATTCCCACTGTCACAACAAATAGCATGTTTTTAAGAAACAATTTATATCAAAAGATTGACAATTGTTCATGCCCAATTTCAATGTTAAGTTAATTCTATTGACCACCATTGGATAAAATGGTAAAAATATATTCTAATTATACTCTAAAACCACTCAACAGTATAATTTATCACTATAAATTATTTTTATTAAATAAGATGTTTTTAAGAATTTTTCACTATTCATATAAAATGGAAGTTCTCAGAAAAATACCAAAAATTCAACATAGGCTAATTTCGATATTCCGAATCCAAAAATGAAGTCCATTTTGAAATATAAAATTTCTATAATTTTAAAAGGTGGTTATTTCTATTCATAACGGCTACATTGATTAGTCGCGGTGTTTTAAAACTCAAAGTTGCGTACAATGCAAGCTATTGCATTATTGAATGAGAAGCGTATCGTGGAAGCTCGGGGTGTTACACTAAGTATCATTGTAACCATTTAATTATTAAATAATTAACCATTATAGAATATTCAGTTATAGAGGTTCACTCTCCAAACATCCATCAATATGGAAGGGGGTGCTATAGATATTAAACCTTTATCCAATGTCATTTTATAAGGCTTAGTCATATACTTATTATACTCTCCCTTTCACATTATACATTTCACAATTAATAATCAATTGGAAGAACATATTTTAGGAGGGTCAATTGGTGAGAAAACATGGTACATGATATTGTGAAATTCTCATCAATATCACGTTATTCATTATATAAAGGATTTATTTTAAAATGTCCAAGCAAAGGAACACTCAAATGGTGGATCAAACGTGTCAGAAACACTAAAAACACCATTATGAAATATCCTTCGACATGAGGTGAGTTGAGTTTGCGGGTGTTAAAAATAAAACCTAATAACATATTTCGAATAATCATAAACACAATAATATAACATGTATAATCATGGAATGTAAATTTATGAAATAGTTCCTGATGCAATCAATGGGCTCCACACGAATATTCCAAAATCAATGAACCATAAGGATAAGTTTTAGACCACCCACCTTAGGGTCGTACGATCCATCTCCTTTTGTATCGGCCCTTGAATTTCCTTGGATTGGAGTAGATCTATTAATTTTTGAAAAATTATAACATGAAGATATATAGGTCGATAGAATGAGAGTAAAAGAACAAATAAATAGGACTCGAGTACATTTTGTTGTGCATCTCATGTGATGAACGAATAGTCAATTAGATGTTGAACGAAGGAGATCTCATGATTCCATTTTTAGATCTTTAATAATCCCAAAATTGAGAGTGAAATATAAAAATCACATGTAATCATAGATTATGGATAAAGGGGTGGATCAATTAGATCATTAAGGAAAAAATTTAAAATTTACCCAAAAAAATTAGTCTGTGCATTGTTTGTACGCAATGTTTGATAAACTATGCACAAAACTGTGTGGGATGGCTCTACCTAAATGGATTTTTCCACATGGTTTGTAAAAACATGTGAAAAAAAATTCACTAGTACCTGGAAAAAATGGTTTCATTCATGGTTAGGCCACACAGTTGTGCGCCAACCGTGTGAGGTGTCTCTATCTAAAAAAAACACCATCCCCACAGTATACTCGAAATTGTGTGAAATGTATATTATATCCAAAAAGATGGGTTCTGGGATTTGAAAAATATCGGGACCCCCTTGGAAATATTACCAACTCATTAGGCATACATATTTGTTCAATTTAAATATTTAGAGAAAATATTTAAGGATCCACACCCGAGTGAAAAAACGAGTTCTAACAATGATCCATCCTCTCCAAAAACCAATCAAAGGGAACCCATCATGGTTTAATCCCCCCCAGACATTCATGTATGAGATTTTAGTATTTTTCCTTTCTATATTCTCAACCATCAATATTTATTTATATCTGGCCCAGGTCCAATGTAAATTGATGAGAGGGAAGCATCGTAGATAATACCTCTTCTACCATAGCATCAACCTCTTATTCATTACCCCTAACCTCTTACATTATAAAAGGATTTAATGTTAGTGGTTTTTTATGTTCTAACATCTTCTTGTATCTCAGACCAAGAATCAATCACATGGGTTAGTGGTTTTTAATTATTAAACACCCATACAATACACCTAATGGAATGAACAACGAGAACTCTAATTCCCAACAAAATTAGAAATGATGGAAGGCTTACTAAGGCTCGATTTCCATATGAACTCATCCATGATATGAGAAATCATACCACCTCAATCAGGTCACCCTCTTCAGTAGTAATCCCTAATACTAATTCCATTAATCAGTGCATCATCTTTAGGAGTAAGCCCCAATCCTAATTCCCTTAATTTAGGAATCCTTCCTAGGAGTAAGCCCCGAATTATGCCCCAAAAACCTCCCTAAGTTAAGAAATATCTAAGTGTCCATGTTACAAAGGAATCCTATTTAGTTGTAAACCCAAACCTATTTCAATCAATGGGACATAATCCCAATTAATCTTACATATATTTGTGGGATTTGATTCCCATAATAGTTGGATATGTAGGAAGCATCCCTATGGTTTAAATATAATATACCAAATCAAAAAAAAAATATCTCTAGGACACATTCTCGACAACATATAATCCAAATTGGAAACTAATATCTTTTATAGGATCATTGGGATGAATCAATATAAGTCTCACACCAAAATATGACTAGGCACATTTCACTTAGACATCCTTGCCTCATGACATTAAAATTTATGGTTGGGACCTTATCACCTAAACATAAAAGGTATGATGTGGCACATTATGTGTCACCAAACTATGTGGATCATGATTCCATTCATAAGAAAACACAAGTAGACCATCTATGGGTTCCATACCAACATCCTAAAAACATAAATATATATAGATAATGATAAAATCAAGAGTTACATTCATCTTCCTTGTTGAACATAAACTCTAGAGTCCCCCATTGTGTGGATTAGAAACCAAAGACATCGTAATAATTACTAATGAATCTCTAAGCAGTATATAAGAGGATACCATCAATAGAGAACCCTATATACACATGGATATCTTCATTGAGGAAGAATCTTGAATACATATGAATGATTATAAATTCTATACTTTATATTAATTGATTTCCATTATTGGAATAATTCATATCATACTTGGGAATTTGTGAAGGATTCATGAACATATCAGAAATCAATTAGAGAGTCCTGAAATAGGATATAATTCCCCTCAAAAGGTTTTGATGATCCTGACCTCCCATCCTCTCATAAATTGTGGGTCCTTAAATATCATAGGTCAACAATAGTAATAAACTCATACCATTGGAAGGAAGAACCCTTTAGATATAGAACTATTTAGTGTTTTCAACTCCACAATCAAATCTATTGGAAACCATTCAGATATAGTGATTCCAAACCATAACATGAATTATGGCGGAAAATACCAGTGCATACAAATGATTATAAAAAACTATACCATATTCAATGAAATCAAATCTATAAATAAGGAAATTTTTGAGTCATAATGGGAACTGAATGATAAAAAATTGTTTTTTTTTTGGATTTCTACAATATTTCTTAACTGATAACTCCCTTTATAAGGTTATAAGGAAATATCATTTTTTCTTCTAAAACAAAGATGATAAAAAACAATGAATAGATCCAAAATAAAATAATGAATTAGTTAAATTTCAGTTTATAATTAATGTACCTTCCACCACATCATTAGTAACTTTGACCACCATAATAGTTATCAGAAAAGCATAGCATTCTCTATATGGCCACTTCAATGGTATGTTTTCCTGATGATTGGGGAATTTGAGTGAAAAGTTGACCATTTATCTATTGTTAATGAATTAGAAACAACAGATTTGTTTTTACCATATATTATTTAACTATATAACCCGTATATATACAAATTTATCAAACTATGGTGCAATAAATGAATTTTATATGATGTTTCTTTCCAAAATTTTCACATGATGGGAATTTATTTTCTTCCCACGAATTCATTAAATATTTAACATTTTCTGGGTAATCATATAAACTATTTTTCTCTTAATATCTATTAAAGATATATGAAATAGAAAAATCAAGCCCAATTTTGATGGAACATAATAATATATCAAAATGTGATGAAATTGTTTGGGAAACTGGCTCCCTTCATAGGTTTGTTATAATACCTTCAAGGAAATGGTCATTCTTACTCTATGGATTAAATATATAATCCGTATCATCATAAAATAGTTTATCATAAGTATACTCACCCTCCACAATAATTTATTCCTATTGTTTCATTATGTTTAGTAACATGATATTCATTTAATTTCATTTATGAAAATGGAAATACTTTTTAAATAATATTAATTAAAAATATATATACTCTATATGTTTTATTTTTACATAATACCTAATATTCTAGATCAAAATTAATCTTTGATTTTCATCACATCTATGAAAATACTCTTCCAATATAAAATTTTCACATTCATTACATCCAAATGAGTTATGTTTCTATTCAAGAGACTTGATCAATTTCTCTAATACCACTGGATTAGTATTTGCACTAAAATATTTAGGCTAATTCACATTAAATGATCCTAAGTACTTATATCATTTCATTGCAAAACATTTTACTCAATATGTGAATGATAATTAGATATAGATTGGGTCATCTCCCCTAATAAGGTCATTACAATCAAAAATACGATATAGAATATATTGGCTTTCTTATGGGGAAAATCCTAATAAAATACAATTATTGACACTCATTCTTCTTCTAGGAACCATCAGTCTATAATGGAACACATTAATCTATCTCCTATAATAATCATCATGGATATTGAGGAAAAAATACCTCAAATGGAAATTGATTTCGAATACAATATAGGATTTTGATAATTCTCATGTTAGCTTTGTTTTTTTAAAATATCGTTCGCATGGTTTCTAAAAATATGACATTAATAAAAATAGTAACAAAATCAACTCCAGTAATATAGAGTTTCTGTAAAATTTATTATAATGGAATAGATAAAAGCAATGTAATATCACGTGACTAATTAGTTTAGTAGTATGGTAGATTTAGATACATATATGATACCCATTTTATATATAATAACAAAAAATTATAATGTTTGTGATCCTATAAATAATTCAAATATTTTTTAAACATATCATGGGATGTGGAAAATAAATAATTGGAGATTTGAAATTCTATGTAAAAGTTATGTACAATAGATGATACCAAGAGTAAACAAGGAATAATCAATATAGAAATGTAAGTAACTCGAAACATGATACATTTAACCGATAACATGAGGATTAAATGAATCCAGGGATAATATCAATATAGTATTCTCATTGGTAATAATAAATATATTCTCAAAGAAAGATATGTATTATATTGGGATTCATGATCTATGACATCATGTTATCTCAAAATTCAAGAC